>JAKSZU010000023.1:16420294-17620294 GCA_026018925.1 Tupaia tana
GAGGAAAAATGATAAAGCAAGCCCCCAGGTCTGAGTCTCAAACTGTGGTCAGCCATGTGGGAGTCCAGCGCCTCAACCATCACGCCACCTGCTGGCACCTAGATTCATTCCTGAAAGAACCGGAGAGGATCACATGCTGGCGTTAACGTAGTGCTACGCTGGACCCACACAGAAAGGTCCCACATCTACAACCTAAGATCTCCTTGAATACTTGGGTGTGCGTGTGTGTGTGTGCATGCCGGTGATGCAGGCTGACAGGCAGGAGGCAGGTCACAGCCTGAGGACTTGGTGGGGTTGCCTGTCTCTCTTATAGGAAAAAAAAAATTAAATAATAAAGATTTGGGCCAGTACCATAACCTAGTGTTTAAAGGAGTCGGATTCCAAATGGTCAACCTCACTTTGAATCTCAGCAGTTTGAAACATGCTGGCCTCCTGTGCATGTGTGCCCCAAATCCTGTCAGGATGTAAACATGGAGAGAAGGGAGTGCAGCTTGACCATGCCCCATTGTGGTGTACTTTGTCTCTTCCTCTCTCTGTCTCTGGTAAGTGCATGTGGTCTCTGTCAATTTTAAAAAGGATTTGGAGCATGAAAATGAAGCTGAAGCTATCTTCCCCTTTCTGGTGACTTTCTTGCAAACAGGATCGTGGAGACTGTTTTTCAACAGCAGCGTTGTTCAGTCCATCCTTGTGGTTTTCAAGTACTGAAGGTCCATGTTCTGGTGCCGAATCACTATTTCCACAGCTATCCTCAAGAGATGCCAGTGATGGTGGCAACAGCATTAGCAGCTTCCTGGTCTGTTTCCCAAACTCGGGGGTGATTTCAGAGGTGAACTCACAGGTAATCCCCTGATGGTCAGTACTACCTTGTTCTAGGCATTGTTGCTGGAAGCACAGTCTTTATAAGCATCTAATTTCTGTATTCAATCCTTTTCTTTTAAAAATACCTAGAATAAGCAGTAAGATACTTAACTCTGAGTTATAAATATGTCTGTAGGCTAGGAGTCAGGCTCATAAATATGTCTGAGGTCTAGACCTGGTCAGGTCATTTTTTTATCCTCTCCGCACTTGAAGAAATAGTGATCCCTGTACTGGTTACGTCCCAGGATCTCTTGTGGAGTTCTGTGGGGCTATGACAACACTTAACCCTAAGTCTAAGCTGTTATAGGAGTTATAAATGCCTATGTAAAAAGACATACTTATTTGAATGTGAAGAAGTTTTGTCCTTTTTAGCACTTAAATGTTTGGTTTTCCTGGAGGCCATATGCAGACATCTCTTAGAAGGTAAAGTATAAACATATTTAGGCCAAGAGTTGAACTTTGAGTCAATGACCATAAATAAGAAATAACTCAGTAAAACTTTTATTTAGGCTAAGCTATTTATATCTTAAGCATGTTTGTTTAACTGATAACAGCAGAGATTATATGACTCCTGAAATACTTGTATGTCGTGTTTTAAATATACAGTTTTAAAAATATATACAGTTTAAATTTACAGTATAAGTCTATTCATCGATGCAGTCTCTTTACCTAATATGCTACAGCCTTATTCTCATAACTGTTCTGAAGTTGGTGTCTTAGGAATTACTAGTATGGACCCAGTCGGCATGGTGGTTAAAGTGCTAGACTCCCATGTGGCCAACCGTGGTTCAAGTCCTGGACCTGACAGCTTGCTTTCTCACTTTCTCCCTCCCTCTCGCTCTCGCTCTCGCTCTTGCTCTCGCTTTCATGCACATGTACGTGCACGTGGCCTGTAACAAAATGAAAAATAATAATAGTAAATAAAATTCTTCTTTATAAAAACCCACCCTATAAGCTATTTAAACTATATTGTCAGTTTCATTGTAAAGATGTATTTTAGCCAAATCTTTTTACAGTAAGAATTCCAAATTCCTTTACACATCGAAGTGGCTGCTGTACTGTGGCATATGTCTCTTGCTTGGAAATGGATGGTTCCTGTATAGCAAATAGAATATAATGGCATTTTATGAATGCTTACCTGTCAAAAGCTCTAATAAAAGTAAAAAAAGTTTTTTGGGGAAAAAAAACAGAATTAATAATGCTGATTATAGCAAAACTCAACAAGATGGAAGACAAAACAGACAAATCTAAGATGAGAAAATCATTCCAGACATGAAGAAGCTCTATAAAGAGACACCCTAAAAAAGAATCAAACAGGGAACCAGCAGTTAGCGTAATGGCTATGTTGCTGGACTCCCACGTAGTCGACCGCGGTTCACGTCCCGGACCCGATGGCTTAAACTCACGGACACACCAGGGCTTGCGGCAGGGAAGTGTAAAGGTAGCCGCGTCTTGCGGTTTCTGGCGTTTGGGCCTTACCTGGAACGCTGAGAAGAGAGAATGGCCCTGCTGTGCTACAACCGGGGCTGCGGTCAGCGCTTCGGTCAGCGCTTCGATCCCGAGACCAATTCCGATGATGCTTGCACATATCACCCAGGTGTTCCAGTCTTTCATGATGCATTAAAGGGTTGGTCTTGCTGTAAGAGAAGAACAACTGATTTTTCTGATTTGTTAAGCATTGTAGGTTGTACAAAAGGTAGGCATAATAGTGAGAAACCACCTGAGCCAGTCAAACCTGAAGTCAAGACTACTGAGAAGAAAGAGGCATCTGAATTGAAGCCCAAATTCCAGGAACACATCATTCAAGCCCCTACGCCAGTAGAGGCAATAAAAAGGCCAAGCCCAGATGAACCAATGACAAATTTGGAATTAAAAGTATCTGCTTCCCTAAAACAAGCACTTGATAAACTTAAACTGTCATCTGGGAATGAAGAAGACAAGAAAGAAGAAGACAGTGATGAAATTAAGACTGGGACCTCATGTAAAAATGGAGGGTGCTCCAAGACATACCAAGGTCTACAGAGTTTAGAAGAAGTCTGTGTATATCATTCCGGAGTGCCTATTTTCCATGAGGGGATGAAATACTGGAGCTGTTGTAGAAGAAAGACTTCTGATTTTAATACATTCTTATCCCAAGAAGGCTGTACAACAGGGAAACACATGTGGACTAAAAAGGATGATGGGAAAAAAGTTGTTTCATGTAGACATGACTGGCATCAGACTGGAGGTGAAGTCACCATTTCAGTATATGCTAAAAATTCACTTCCGGAACTCAGCCGAGTAGAAGCAAATAGTACATTGTTAAATGTACACATTGTTTTTGAAGGAGAAAAGGAATTTCATCAAAATGTGAGATTATGGGGTGTGATTGATGTAAAGCGGAGTTATGTAACTATGACTGCAACAAAGATTGAGATCACCATGAGAAAAGCTGAACCCATGCAGTGGGCAAGCCTTGAACTGCCTGCAGCCAAAAAGCAAGAAAAACAAAAAGAAGATATAACTGATTGAGTGTGAAAGGGAGAAAAGGCTTTTGCCCGTTTCAGAATTCTTAATGTGTTGTGAAGTGGTGGCTTGCTGCTGTAATCTTACGTTTTTTTTGTTGTTGTTGTTGAGTCTGGCATTTCAGGGTCAATATTAGGGTCTTGAAAGCCAAAGTAAATTTATCTTTTTGTGCCTCCCATCTTCCTGCGTTACATAAGATTAATTATCATTTCTCCTTACTGATAGGACCGCAGTTGTGTCCTATACTTGAAGAAGGTGGGAAATAGCTTGTAAACATAATTGTCATATTTCTTAGTATGTTATTATGTTAAACAAAAAATAAGGAACATGTGTTTAACATCTGTTCATATTATCCCATAATTAGTAAAGCAAGATGAAATGTTTTATTTTTAATCAGTTTTTTCCGTGTTTTTTTTTTTCTATAATACTTGAAAATCTTTATAGACTAGATGAAGCTCTGCATTCTCTCTTTTTTTTTTTTTTTTTTTTGAGAGGTTTTTCGCTATAGGGCGCGTGCGCTCGCCGGACAGACAGAGAGAGACAGAGAGACAGAAAGCGAGAAATCACCCCCCAGGGGGGATGGTCACGCCGCAATCCCTTCTCCTCCATTCTCCTCTCGGGATCTTGGGCACGCACGCACACGCGCCCGGCGTGAGTTGTAAGCCACCGGGTCCGAGACGCGAACCGCGGTCGGCTACGTGGGAATCCAGCAACATAGCCATTACGCTAACTGCCGGTTCCCTGCATTCTCTTTTCATGTGGGATGTTTTTTTATTTCCCCTAGGAGGATTCTAGGTAGTGTAAAAAGTAGTTAAAGGGGAATATATGCATTGATTAATAAATTAGAATTCACTTTCGAACTTCAAAATTACATAAATACCTTTATTATTCACCAAGCAGTATGATTTAAGAATATAGGAAACAAATAAGAGTTAGTATCAATTGGCTAAAATTTATCATTTTATAAGACTAAGCAATAATGTTAAAATCTCATCTGATTATTTCAAGTTCTTGTATAGTGTTGTGACTGAGTCATATTTGATTTACAGTCCAAGCCCTCTTAAAGCCTTTAATTAGCTACATATAAAAAGTAGGTGTATATAATCTGGCCTCCCTGAGAAGGAACACTTTGACGTTATAGACTTAAAGGTTTATGGAAATAGATTAAGGAATCAGAAAATTAAACATTCAGCTTTGCTTTATGACAACTATGTTACGTGTTACATAGCTTAATTATTCTGTAATTTTTTTAAAGCTTTCATGAAGAGTTTAACAATTCTAGTGATACAGTGTCAGTTATCTATTGTACTTTATTATCATATATAGGTAACACATAGGCCATTTGTGCTAATTGGGCCCATTAAAAGAGTAATCTCTATGTAAGAGTTTGCTATTATTAGATCATTAAACAAACATGTATTATAGCACTGCTTCTGATAAGAAGCTTGTTTTTTTTAAATCTAAATGTCCACTAAACATTTTGTTAAATAAATAATGGACCACTAAACTGCCATTAAAAATAATGGCACACAAGCAGATCATTTAAGGAAGGCTGGTAGCCTGGTGTTCATCTCCAAAAAAAAAAAAGAAGAAGAAGACAAGTCCTTTAAAAAAAGAAAAAAATCAGGGGAACCAGCAGTTAGCGTAATGGCTATGTCGCTGGACTCCCACGTAGTCGACCGCGGTTTGCGTCCCGGAGCTGGTGGTTTAAAACTCACGCCGGGCGTGTGTGCGTGCGTGCCCCCATAGCAAAAACCTCTCAAAAAAAAAAAAAAAATAATAAGAACCAAACAGAACTTCTGAAGATAAAGGATACAATACAGGAAATAGAAATTTCTCTGTAAAGTATTACAGTTTAAATTCAGGGCTAGCACCCAGTGGCTTGTAAAAAACACCAGGCATGTGTGCAAGCATGCCCATAATCAGGGAGAGTGGAGAATGCCCATAATTAGGGAGAGTGATTGTGGTGCAATGATCCCCCGGGGGTGATTTTTCACTTTCCCTTCCTCTGTCTCTATCTGTCTCTCTAGCTAGTACATGCATCTTATGGGGAAAATCTAAAAAGAAAGAAGAAAGAAGGAAAAGAAACTATTAATGGATTAGAATGTGCAGAAGAAAGAATTTCCAAGCTTGAAGACAAAACCTCTGATTTGGGCCTAATCTCCAAAAGACTGAAAATTGACCATTAAAAATAAGAACAACAGGAGCAGGCAGGTGGTGTGATGGTTAAGGGCATTGGACTCCCACATAGCCAACTGTGGTTCAAGTCCCAGACCTGATGGTTTGCTTTCCGTCTCTCTCTCTCTCTCTCTCTCTCTCTCTCTGTCCCTCTCTGGTCAAATTAAAATAAGTAAATAAATAAGTAAAGTTAAATAAAATAATTCTTTTTTTTTTTTTTTGGCGAGGTTTTCACTATAGGGTGCGTGCGCTCACCAGACAGAGACAGAGAGACAGAAAGCGAGAAATCACCCCCCAGGGGGGATGGTCACGCCGCAATCCCTTCTCCTCCATTCTCCTCTCGGGATCTTGGGCACGCACGCACACACGCCCGGCGTGAGTTTTAAATCACCGGGTCCGGGACGCGAACCGCAGTTGACTACGTGGGAGTCCATCGACATAGCCATTACGCTAACTGCTGGTTCCCAATAAAATAATTCTTAAAAATGAGACCATATGGGAAACTATAGACAACATTAAATAGCTGTATATCTGCATAATGAGTATTCCTGAAAGGCAAAGAGACAGATCAGGCAAAGAAAATCTTTCATTAAATACTATCTGAAAGCTTTCTAAATTTTTCTTTTTTGGAGAGATTTTTGCTATAGGGCGCATGCGCTCACCAGACAGACAGACAGAGACAGAGAGATAGAAAGCGAGAAATCACCCCCCAGGGGGATGGTCATGCCGCAATCCCTTCTCCTCCATTCTCCTCTCGGGATCTTGGGCACGCACACACACGCGCCCGGCGTGAGTTTAAGCCACCGGGTCCGGGACGCAAACCACGGTCGACTACATGGGAGTCCAGCGACATAGCCATTATGCTAACTGCTGGTTCCCAACTTTCTAAATATTGAGAGACATACATGGGACCAGCAGATGACATTATGGTTACGTCGCTGGACTCCCACGTAGTCAACCGCAGTTTGAATCCCAGACTTGGCAGCTTAAATTCACACCGGGTGTATGTGTGTGTTTGCCTAAATCCCAAGAGAAGAATGGAAGAGAAGGGATTGCAGCATGGCCATACCACCTGGGGGGGAGGGGTGATTTCTTACTTTCTGTCTCTCTGTCTCTCTCTGTGTCTCCTGCAAGCACATGTGCCCTATAGCAAAAATATCTCTTAAAAAAAATAGACATACAGACATCCAGATCCAAGATATACGAAGGACACCAAGCACCAAGTGGAATCAACATAAGAAGAACCTCTCCAAGACACAATCATTGCCAAAATGGCAAAAGACAAAGATAATAATTTTTAAATGGCAAGAGAGAAGTGTCAAGTTACTTATAAAGGATACCCTGTCAGAGTAACCTCAGACCTCTCAGCAGAAACCATACAGGCAGAGAGAAAATGGAAAAGCATTTCAAACCTCTGAAAGAGAAACACTTTCTACCAAGAATACTAAATGTAGCAAAGTGATATTTCAAACTGGAAGGACAAATAAAAACATTCTCAAATTTAAAGAATACTGTAAGAATTCACCAACACTAGACCAACTTAAAGAAATACTTTAGGGAGTATTATATCAGGAAAATGAAAGGAAGTAGAAATACTGTTGGCTTGGCGGGAAAATCATAACACACTTTTGCATAGAAAAATATGTCGTGGCTTTCCTGATGAGCTGATAATAAGAAAACAGGAAAATAACAAAATGATTGGAGTCTGTTCACACATGTCAGCAATAATGTTGCATGTTAATGGATTAATTTCCCTGATTAAAAGACACAAACTGGCTGAATGAATAGCAAAACAGGAGCCTTGTATATGTGGCTTACAAGAAACACACCTTGTCTACAAAAACATGCAGAAATTGAAAGTGAGGGGCTGAAAAAAGTCATTTCATGCAAATGGAAGCGAACAAACAAAAAAGCTGGAGTCATGATACTGGATATCACAAAACAGATCTCAAGTAAAAACAGAAAAAAAGACAGAAAGTTGCTATATACAGTATTAAAGGGATTAATTCACCAAGAAGATTTAACAATTGTAGATATTTATGCGCTCAATATCACAGCACCCAAACACATATTATAAAACAAAAACTGGGATCAGCACATTGGACTGGACTCTCATATAGTCAACCATGGTTCAAGTCCTGGACCCAGCGACCTAAAATGCACACCAGGCACGTGTGCATGCGTGCCCAAGATCCCAAGAGGAAAATGGAGCAGAAGGGATTGTGGCATGGCTATCCTCCCTCGCTTTCTGTCTTTCTCTGTTTCTCCGGTGAGCACACACACACCCTATAGCAAAAATCTTTCAAAATAAAATAAAACAAAGACTGCTAAATCTAAAGAAAGAGAAAAATTGCAGCACACTAATGGTTGGGATTTTAGCACATCATTCTCACCACTGAACAGGCCTTCTAGACAAAAAAAAATAAAAGAGATGAATAGTACCATAAACCAAATGGATCTGATAGACATTTACAAAACCTTTCACATGACAAGCGAAAAATACACATTTATCTCAGCCCCACGAGGAGCAGTTTCAAAAACTGACCACATAGTAGGGCACATAACAAGTCTTTACGAATTTAAAGCTATAAAAATCATATCTAGATTCTATTCTGACTGTAATGAGATTAAACTCAAAATCAACAGAGAGAGCCTTCAAAAATACACAGATACTTGGAAACTAAACAATTTATTGCTGAACAACCTCGAAGCTACTAAGGAAATTAAAAATGAGATCCAGACAGTGGTGTGGTAGTTGGAACAACTGGATCCCAGATGGCCAACTGCGTGGTTCAGGTCCCAGACCTGGTAGCTTGAAAAACACTCCAGGTACATGTGCATGCGTGCCCAATATGGAGAAGGGTTTGTGGTGTGGCCAATTTCCCTGGGGGAAGGAAAGGGATGCTTTTTATCTTTCTCACATGCACTACAGAGCAAACTAAAAAAAAAAACTTTAAAAATAAATAAATTGAAAATTTTCTTGTAACAATTCCCTATAATCTTTGGGATGCATTAAATAAAAAGTCTTTTTTTTTTTAAAGAGTTTTTTTGGGGGGATTTTGTTTGTTTGTTTTTTGCTATAGTATGTGTGCACTCACCATAGACACAGAGACAGGGAGAGAAAGAGAAGGTCAAAAATCATCCCCTGGGGGACCAGCAGTTAGCGTAATGGCTATGTCGCTGGACTCCCACGTAGTTGACCGCGGTTCGCGTCCCGGACCCGGTGGCTTAAAACTCACACTGGGCGTGTGTGCGTGCGTGCCCAAGATCCCGAGAGGAGAATGGAGGAGAAGGGATTGCAGCGTGACCATCCCCCCTGGGGGGTGATTTCTTGCTTTCTGTCTCTATGTCTCTCTCTGTCTGTCTGGCGAGCGCACGTGCCCTATAGCGAAAACCTCTCAAAAAAAAAAAAAAAAAATAGGTTTTGTACTATTCTCCATTCTCAAATAAGAGATTTAAAAGACATAACTCGAAACCCAATCTCCTTTGGAGAGTATTAATGGCATTGCACAATCTGCTCCTTTAAGTCACTAGTTAAAAAAAGGCACAGTCTCCCTAATGGAAAATCGGGGTGCTGGTCTCTCAAGGGGAAGTCAAAACCAGGCCAAAACAAAACAAAAACCCAAAACAATTTCAAAAAAAAAAAACTTAATAACATCCACAACTGTTTTCACACAACTTTTTGAGCTTCATCTTACAAAATTGTCCCTAGCCAATCAGAACCATTTGCTGTTTCCTGAATGAAGGACACACATGGTATTCCTCAGTCTTGTTTGAACTATTTTCGGTACTTTTAAAAATACTATTTCTCAAAATGTAACTTGACTGCTATCTAAGAGGAAGCCTTACCCAATCCCTGCTACAAGAGTAAGAAGGCTCTGGTGGTATTAGATTCATACTTCTGGGATAGTATTTTGTTTTGTGTGGGCAAATATGTATGAACTCACATCCCACACTAAAGTGCAAGCTCCATAAAGTTCCCTTTCATTATTTGCATCAAAGCTCCAAACCCATTAGTTGGTTTTAACAAGAGCACAATTGTTTGCTGAATTGAATTGATGCTAATGATCTTCAGATAGATTTTCTGAAGAAGGCACAAAGTATTAAGAAATTCTCATCCTTCATAATCGCAATAAATAGAACATTTATTATCTAATATCTCTTCCTTGTTTAGACATTGGTTATCAGTTTACTTTAAGGATTGCATATCAGCTCTAAATTGTTTATAGTCAGGATGCCTGCTTTGAGAACTGTAGGGGGAGACTAGATGTGTTTGCATCTCGAAATATGTTGATTTCTTTGCCAACCAGAGCAGATGGCCACCCTTATGCTTGTAACAGAAATTTAACTGATTTGACAATAGCCTTATGGTTTTTTCTGGTAGGATGCCAAATATTTGCATTAAATTAATCTTTGATTAAGCTACTATTTTATTGCATGAATCCGTAAATGGGAATACCCTCAAATCTGACTGAATTTGAATAAGAATATATTTCATTTTTTTGGTAACTGGAGTCTACTGTAATCTTTGGGAAACTGTATTATGCAAATATATTTCTAACTTTTTAAATAAGCCTTGTTTTTAAGAAAGTCTTGATAAAGGCCTGTGTTTGCAACAGCTAATCCAAGGTACTTCTCTCTCGGGTTTATGTGAGAGGTGGGCTCTCACCTGAGGAAGGGAGCAGGAGGTTGACATTGAGCATTGTGTAAATACCTTCCTTTAAGTGATTGCAAAACACCAAGTTTAGTTTGGGACTTTAGATGTAACTGCAAAGTGAGAAACTGGTTCCTCCCACTTGATTCCTTAGCCACTCACAGGAGGACCAGGTTCTCCAGAACTCCTAACTACAACCCCCACTCTTAAGTTCACTCTTCTACAGTATTCTACTACTGTCTAGCTCAGCACGTAGTGATTCCTAGGCCTTTAGAATCTGGTAGTATCTCGGGGAAGCTAGACCACTCCTTCTTGTCTTCAGTGAAGAAAAATATTTGGAAAGGTGAGGGGATTAATGAGTCTAAACCAGTACTTGGGCTGCCTGTCCTCTGGCCCAGTGCTTCTTCCACTAAAAATTCAAGGCCCCCTGAGGGCATGCAGCTCCTGGGAGGATTAGACTGGATGAAACAATCAACACTCACAGTTCCCTACCACTTGTGGATGAAGTATTGTAATTAACAGTAGGTGGTCAGGATAAAGGGGAGCGGTCGGGGGACTTTTGGGAAATCTTACCACACACTCAAGATGTATGAGGGAGCTATGTAATTCTTTTATAGTAGTATGTCAGGGAGCCAGAGGGGGGTCACTTCCCAGCAAGGCTACTACAGCTCCCGGAGCGAATAGCAAACGGCCTTGCCGACATGCTAATTGACCCAAGCATTGTTCCAAGGTCGGGGGGGGGGGGGGGGCGCACAGTAGCGGCCTTGCCAACATACTGAACCAACCGGAAGCAGAGCTCAAAGGTCAAAGGGCTCAGACCTGGAGCCCCGCCAGGTCGGACTCCTCCAGAGAGACAGAAAGCGAAAAATCGCCCCTGAGGAGGATGACCACACCACAATCCCTTCTCCTCTCCGGATCTTGGGCACACACACACACATGCGCCTGGCGTGAGTTTAAGCCACTGGGTTTGGGACTCGAACCATGGTCGACTACATGGGAGTCCAGAGACATAGCCATTATGCTATGTGCTGGTCCCTATCTCTAAAGAACTTTTTTTTTTTGGAGAGGTTTTTGCTATGGGGCACTTGTGCTCTCCAGAAAGACAGAGAGAGAGAGACAGGCAGAGAGAGACAGAGAGACAGAAAGCGAGAAATCACCCCCCGGGGGGATGGCCACGCCGCAATCCCTTCTCCGTTCTCCTCTCAGGATCTTGGGCACGCACGCACACGTGCCCGGCGTGAGTTTTAAGCCACCGGGTCCGGGACACGAACCGTGGTCGACTACTTGGGAGTCCAGCGACATAGCCATTATGCTAACTGCTGGTTCCGTGCCTGGTGTGAGTTTAAGGCACCAGGTCCAGGACTCGAACTGTGGTTGGCTACATTGGAGTTCAGCAACATAGCCATTATGCCAACTGCTGGTCCTGTCTCTAAAGAACTTTGAAAAACATTTCTTGTAAGGCAGGTGTACTGGCAATAAATTTTTTAAATTTTTGTTTGAGAAAGTCTGTATTCCTTCTTCACTTTTGCATATTAATTTGCCATGTACAAGTTTCCAAGTTCATGGTATTTTTTCTTGCAAGACTTTATTTTACTTTATGCTTTTCTTGTTTGCATGATTTCTAAGGAGAAATCAGACAGAACCCTTGTCTTTCTTCATAGGTAAACTCCTCTCTCTCTCTCCCCCAGGCTTCTTCCATGATTTTTTTCTTTATCTTTGATTTCCTGTAGTTTAAAAATATAACTTTTTTTTTTTGTTTTGTTTTGTTTTGTTTTGGTTAGTTTGTTTTCTTTACTCACCAGAGAGTGCATGCGCTTGCTGAAGAGATGACGGGGCCATGCAGACAACACAAGCTGATAAAGAGGCTGCCTCCCATGTCTAAGGCAAGGCCTGGACTGGGAAGAAACTGCTAGGCAAGGCCACGGTTTACGGCCCCTCATTGTGTCACTGTACTGGCCTGCACTCAATTTCTCTGTTGTGAGCTTTACTGTTATTACGGTACCCTGCAAGGGTAAAATATCACCCCTAAACATTAAATAAAGCCAATTAGTGATCTTGTAGGAATGTGGTTTCCTAAGACTGCACTCGAGGACCAGGAAGTTTGAGACTCCCCCACCTGCCTGTTTTAAGCCAAAATTAACATATAGGTTAAGTTAGTATAAGCCAAATTAGCATTAGAAGCATATGTAGACTAAGTTAGTTTAAGGCTTGTTTTATGTAAATACCTTGTTAAACTGCAGGCCAAAGTTAACTCATGCTAGGCCAAGTCAGTGCATTCACTACATAACAGGGACTCAGAGATAAAAGAAAAGACTCAGCAAATAAAATACAGAAACCCGCAGGTTTATAAAGAAAGAAAAAGCCTGGCTGACGACAACAGGATGAACAAACCTGAGGGCTCCAGGGAAAGATTAACTATTTTAGCTGGGAGCTCTTATCTAAAGCAACAAGTAGTTTTTAACTACAAAGAGTTTCTCATCTATGTGTTGTTGACTATGAAAAACTGCTAATAAAACATCCTGTGTTGTCTCCTGAGCTACAAGATCTTCTTCCTTTCCCATATGGGTAATAGGCTCACCCTCTTTAGCTGTAATATATAGATAGTCCATATATTAACTGTGTCTTTACTTAACAAGACTAAATTTCCGTCTAGGCCTTTGTAACCAGCAATGTTGCTGCCCTGGCCCGGGACTGAAGTTATCAAGCTGGCCTGGGACTGAAGTTATCAAGCTTCCTGCAAGCCCCCTCTTCAAAAGACCCTTCCCAGTAATCAAGATCTAAGAAGAAAATACAACAGACAAATGGACTTCCTCATCCTGAGAACTGTGATTGATTTTACCTGATCTGACAAGACAAACAGCATGTTTTATAATTATTCTTTCCATACTTTGTATACCCCATCTACTCTTGCATGCTGTCCATTTTCTCCATTAAAGCCCCTAGCAGCCTGCTCTGCCCCCATACCAGCCACCTGGTTTTCTACCCACACAACTCCATCATCTATCTCATTCCACAATCAGGAGTAGGATGTTATTGCTGGATGATGTTGGCCCATTGACCTGATTTTTTTCAGAGTCCACCTATTCATTTCTTCCATGAGAGAGAGACAGACAGACAGACAGACAACACCCCCAATGAGGTCCTCATGCTGCAATGCATCCTTAGTTCCATTCAACCCAGGTCACAGGCTCATGCATGTACACCCAGTGTGCTGAGGGATATCCTGAGATGTAATCCCAGGACCTTTCCCACGTAGATCCAGTTATGAAATTAGAATTTTTGAGGAGTATTCCTCTTGCCTTCTCCCCTGTGGTGGTGGTAGTGGGCTTCAGAATGCCACTGAGTTCTGAGAATTGATTCCCTCTTTACACCTCCAACCTGAGATTCCGTAGTCCAGAAACTTCCCTTATTCTCTTTTAGAATTTCCTTAGTTCCACCTCACTCCTATGTGAACTGTGCCTGTGCAGGATCTTCTTGTGCACTTCTTATGAGAATCCAAAGCCTGATGATCTGCAGTGGAGTTGAGGTGGTGATGCTAGCATAGGGGAGCAGCTGCAAATACTGTGAGTTATATATACTTTTTCATTATATATTATAATGTAATAAAAATAAAGTACACAATAAGGTAATGAGCTTGAATCATCCTGAAAAACCATTCCCTCTGCCCCACGCCCCAACCTCATAATCTATGGAAAAACTGCCTTCACGAAACTGGTCCCTGGTACCAAAAAGGTTGGGCTGATTAACCAAAAATGGCATGCAGTTTTTCAGTTTTACCACTAGATGGAGCAGGTGTTTTCTCACCGATTCAAAAACTTAAAAGATCTCGTGTCCAGCCAGCGGCTGGACACTGCACACGATGCCCCAAATGTCCTTAGAGTCAAGTGTGGATAAGACGAGAACTTGAGAACCTGTATCTCAAAGCAGAATATAAATGTCAAAATACAAGACAAGATATGGAAACCCAAAAGAAAGAATAATTTCAAAAAGTTAGCAGATTTTTCAATGAAGTGGTATTTGAGTTTAAGTCCTAGTAGCATTTCAACAGGCCGAGGTAGAGAATGGTACATCCAGCAAACACAGGCAGAAGAGCGTGATAGTGCAGGCTTCTTGGTAGAGAGAAATTAGAGATGTAGTGTAGGGCTATGTTGCTTTACATTTGGAAGAGAAGAGATCCTAATTAATGGAGTACCCTGGGAGGTTTCTTCGAGGCATCAATAGAAAAATCAGGCTCTGTTCCTCCACATTCCCTCCTTCAGGAGGAGTCGAGACTCCCTCCTTACAGCCACGGCCCTCAGACCTACTGTAATGATTAGAAATTTGATTTCTTGACAGAGGAGACTTTTTTTTTTGTTAGTTTGTCTTTGAGTCTCTGACATCTTGCCAAATAAGATGCCTATGACATAGCTTGGTAGCCCAGAGAAATGGGAAGTTATTAAAACAGGTTACTGTAATTGCTTGAATAGTCGTAATGAGAATGTCAGGGCTAGGTTTCAGATGGTCTCAAAGATGGAACAAATAGACATGTATGATGTGGTGAATGTGAGAGCTAAAAAATAAACCCAAATTAGTTTTCCCTACTTTTTTATCTTATTGTAAAAAATATTCATGTTATTGTTATTTTATCCACTTTAAAAACTCTGGTCTACCATTAGAAAGTAAGATCTCATATTAGTGAGAATATTCAAAAGAATATGCCACATTCTGAAGGCAACTCTACAGCACTAGTCTGCACATTTTGTTGAGTTTAGGCAGCACCACAATTCATGCATCAGCTAACATTTTGATAAACACCAGACCACGTATCCGAGTAATCGGCTGTACTGTGTAGCCTGAGTATATAGAAAGCGCTATATCTAGGTTTGCGGAAGTGTGGGCTGTCATGTTCACATGGTGATGAAATAGCTCGACAACACATTTGTCAGAACTTACCCCTTTCATTAAGAGACATGTGGCATGTGGTGGCACCTTGGTTAAGGTGCTGGACTCCCACATGGCCATTCACGGTTCAAGTCCCGGACATGGTGGCTTGAGAATCACGCCAGGTACTTCTATGTGTGTGCTCAAAATCCGTGGAGGAGAATTGAGGAGAAAGGATTGTGGTGTGACCATCCCCTAGGAGTGATTTCTCACCTTCCCTCTCACTGTCTGTCTCCATCTCTGTCCAGGACAAACAGTCTCAGGACCTGCCACCCTATAGCAAAAACCTTAAAAAAAATGAAAGAGCGACGTATGACTGAATTTGAGCACATAACATATATTGTGCCAATGTAAAATGTCCGATTAGGATAGAGATTACAAACTGTGACTTGGAGTCCTAGGCAGCTTGAGACATGTTTTGTCAAATTTGCACAACATTTTTGAAATTTTTAATTGCTATTACTTTATAAGTCATGAGATTTTCACATGCAACCTAGATTTTTGGCTACTCTTCACCAACTGGAGAAACCACAGAATAAATAGTCTCTGTTCTCACAGGCACTTAGCTAGGGCTAGGTGGAGACCCTCTCCCTGAGATGAAACACAGACCCCTGTGGTTCCACAGGCCCACTGCCCCCTTTGTAATAGGCTCGGCCTACTTCCTCATTTGCACGACTTGTCTGTCCTGCAGACCCGGGGTTTGTGTGACCTCTGTGTCTACTCATTCGGGTCTTTGAACTTTAGCGTCTTTGTTGAACTGGCTGTTACTAGTCAACCCACACTGGTGTTCTAAAGCTCTTTACTACATTCTAATTTTGGTCAGCGTATGAATCCTATTTTGCAGATTTGGGGATGCAATCCAAAAGTGGGGTGCAATGTCTCAACAGTAAGAGGCAAGAGACAGAAGAACCAGATGATTATTGGAATGACTGAGAACTCTGCCCTGCGAGCATACAGAGAGAACAATCGGGGCAGCAAAGATTCTGTGCAAGTAGCAGTTCAATGAATGTGGCACAGTGGATGCTTGGGAGCGAGATTTTAAAAATATGCTAATATGCTCTTCTATGTTTGTACCTCTTTGATCACGACTTTCCTCCTAGTTTAACATCTATTGTCTTAAGAAGAGTTACGATTTTTGTAGCAGGAATACACAGAATCGTTGCTTAAGTCTTGAAGCCTGTTTCAGAAGTAAGAGTCTTAAAAGCAAGATTCATTGGTTAGGGTCTAACAAGGAAAACAGAAACCACTTCGAGAAATACAACAGAGGAAAATTAGCATAGATGAATGGAGGGACCAGCATAATGGTTATATTGCTGGATTCCCACATGGCCAACCATGGTTTGAGTCCTGGACTTGGCAGCTTGAAAGTCATGCCAGACACGTGTACGTGCATGCCTAAAATTTCAAGAGGAAAATGGAGGAGAAGGGATTGTGGCTTGGCCATCCCCCTAGGGGTTGACTTCTCGCTTTCTCTCTCTCTCTGTCTCTTTGGCAAGTGCACGTGCCCTATAGCATAAATCTCCCTTTAAAATAAAAAAAGATCAATAGATACACAGGAAATGGAGGAGGTGAGAAACCAGAGTGGATGGCAGAGTCACTCAGAGATAGACATCCTCAGCAAGACTGGAGAGACAGAGGAAGGAGACACTGCTGCAGCGAGGAGCTGGGTCCACAGTGGGACAAAGTAGCTCCATCCAGGGATGCTCAAGGTTGAAGGAGTACTCAGACTTTTCCCTCCCCACTCCAGCCCCATCTCCTGCCGCTGCCTCCTGTGGCTGTTCCCAGCCAGAGCCGGTCACTTTGGAAGTCGGCATGCACCAGAGCTCCCAGTTCCAAGAGCTGGGCAGTAGTGGGACAGGCATGGACCCAAGGACAGACAGTCTCAGGACCTGCACGCGGAGGAAAGGCCATTTGAGATAGGCCAGGGCTGTGTTCTGTTTTCAGTGTACAAAACATTCTCTTTAAATATCTAGATCCAAAGCATGGAGAGTTAAGTTTGGACTTTTTAGTATAAACCATGGAGTATAGGACATGAGGTCATAGCAATTTCCTGTCCCACAAAAAGGCAATACAAACCCTTCCTGGTATGGGAAGGAGGAGCTTGTGAATGGGGACCGTGAGGAGGGAGAACCTTCACACTTGAGATTCCTTGAGAGCTGGGGAGAGAGGAGGCTTGAGCACTTTTTTTAAAATTTTTTTTTAATTTGGAAGCAGGCATACTGCTTTAAAGAATGCCTCTCACTTGGGGCCTGCAGATGGCATAGTGGTTGAGGTTCTGGACTCCCACTTGGCTGACCACCATTCAAGTCCCTGGTGTGAAACTAATGCCAGGCGTGTGTGCACGTGTGCCCAAAATCCTGGGAGGAGAATGGAAGAAAAGGGATTGCGGCATGTCCATCCCCCTAGGGAATGATTTTTTTACTTTCTTTCTCTGTCTCTTCAGTGAGTACGCCTGCCCTGTAACAAAAATCTCTCTAAAACTAAAAAGGAATGCCCCTTACCTACCTGAGAATGGCGGTGGAGCGGTGGTGAGGTAGAGTGGCTACCAGAGAAGAGGCTGTGATTGTGATTTTCCACAGTCGTGCGTGTCCTGGACAAGGCTGAGAGGCCACGCCGCTGAGAGGGCCATGGGCCCCACAGAACTGGATTCTGGCAAAGGGAAAGGCAGACTTAAAAAGGCCTAACATGGAGCTTAATTTAACTGTAACCTGGAATCCTGAACTGATTATTTTTCCGGAAGAGACGAAGTTTTAAGGTGGAGGTGTCTGAGTTACAAGGAAATGTGCGCGTTGTCAGGATCCGGAGTACTTCTTGTCACCTTGTGTAAAACCCTGACTAAACAGGGCTGGGGAAGGCCACAGAGGGGATGGTTCTCATGCGCAGATGCCTGAAAAGAACTGTCACACAAAGGCCACTGCAGCCTCACACAATGCGCACTTATGCAGAGACCTCCACCAGAAACCTCCTATTCGATTTTGGACTGACATCTCCCTCATTATCAGTCCTGGTAGCCAAGGATAATTGTCCTAACACAACGTATTTAATTCCTCCTCAATTTTCTTTTAAAAAACCTTCATTTTCCCTCCCCTCCCTGAATACAGTCATAGTTGATTGTGGCAGGCAAAGTCCACATGGCAATGTCTATTCAAAAATACCATGATTATTTTTTGAGAGTTTTTCTCTCTCTCCCTGTTATTTAGAGGTTGACAAGTATTTCCATTAGTAGCAATGCGAGTCTTTCTCTTGTTATTGACAGTTAACATTTTTTTTGCATACGAGTCATGACCATAAACGTCAAAGCTATGGCTGTGCAGCTTTTCACTCAAGTGTGCCTTCTCTGAATTTGCACACACACTGCACACACACACACACATACAACAGAGACTACGCACACATATGGATCTCCTACACACACAGACCAGATAGAGCATGCACGCGCACACATTTTCAGCCCTTCAATCTCTGCCTTTGTTCTAGGCTGAATCAAACTTGCCCTAAAGCAATGAGTGCCATTCTAAGGGATGAAGAATCGTTGGGGCGCAGGTATTGTTTTTGGAAAGAAAGCAAGTCTTGGTTTAAAATATCCAAGTATTTTCTTCCCTCTCTTCTTCCCTCTTCTGCTACCTAACCTGTGTCTACCTTCCATTAGCACGTCCAAAATTTCAGTTCATTTCTCCTAGTAAATAATGTGATTCTTACAAAGACGTTTACCCAACTCTAGATGCCCTTATGTCCAAGAAGTCCTTCATAGAATCTGTTTTACGCCTCGCTGTGCAAGCCCTCTAGGTTTACCTAGGTGGCCTTGGTCTGAAGTATAATTCTCACATAATTTCGTCAGCGGCCTGCCTTCATTCTCCCGTTGACCTCATCCCTTAGGAAGTGTCAGCCCTGATGTAGACAGAGCGTCCCTTCATGGAGGTGAGCTCCAGGCCGCTTTAGACAGAGCCCCAGGCAGAGTTGTTCCGAAGGTGCCTTGTACAGCCTGAAGGTGTCACTTCTGTTCTAGCCTGTGTTATATAATACTCCTCCACAGGGTTGCCCGTATGGCCCTCACTTTACACAACAGGAGTGAGCAAATATCTACTCCAGAATGACAGAAAGTGTGGGCTGATTCTGCAACCCAAATGCCCTCTTCTCCCTGATAGGGACAGAGTTATCCTGGCCAACCCGGCCGAGGAAGCGCAGTGCTCACCTCCCGAGCTGAGCCTCTCCCAGATCTCCATGGTCCTGCCCTGTTTACTCACTGCCCTCGTCTCCCTAGTTGCCCTCAGTTTCTGCATCACCAAAAAGGGGTTCTCTTTCAAATCTAGCTATAAAATCTTGTCTCTTTCTCCAAAACCCAGTCTTTTCAAATATCCCCGAAGCCTCCAAAACTAGGGCCTGAGTTGCCTTATGTCTTTGCTTGATGCTTTAAGTCTTTATCTCTCTGAGAAGAGGTTCAGTTCTTTGAACAATTCAGAGTCCAAGAAGTCTTCAATATTCTTTTCTTCCCTCTGGTGCTACCTAGCCTGTGTCTACCTTCCATTAGCACAACTGACCGGTGTACCCTCTGCTCTTGCCCGACCTGAGGCTGACTTGGGAACCCACAGATCTCATCCAGGTCACGGGGGGCTGAGGGAGCACCGACTCAGGCTCTCTTCATCTACCAAACATCGTGGCACCGTTTCTACTCTGCTGAGGCCTGCAGTGGCATAGGGCACTATGCACAGGGTCCCTGCAAGAGGTCCGTGTGGGAATTGGGGCATGGGCTCCTGCTCTGATCACTGCGCCCAGCTCCATCCACCTGTGCCCCCACAGCAGGGTTGACCAGAGGGTCCTGGGAGCCTCCACTCGGGCACTCAGCACTCTCACTCTCCTCCCCTGCTGTTTCTGATTTTTCTCTCCCAGCTCATGAAGTTTCTTTGGTTTTCCTGCCTGGGAAGGAGGCAGGAAAACTGCCCATGAGTCATGTTTGTATTGTTCCCTACTCTATGGTTACTTTTTATAAAGCCTAAGCTACAATCCTCCAATTCGGTTTAAACCTTGGAACCAAGCCTTCTTTGAATTAAAAACAAAACCGTTTCTCTCTCAAAAGCTTGGTTCACACAAATCTAAAATGCTATGATTTCAGACTCCTGCCAGATATGAATTTTAAAAATTCATCATCTCTTAAACTAGTTTTTTTTTTTTTTTTTTAGTTTAATTTCCATTGGGAAGATGAATGTTAAACAGAGACATGATTTAAAGTCTTTTCTTTTCTTTCTTTCTTTTTTTTTTTTTTTTTTTTTTTGGAGAGGTTTTTGGCTATGGGACACGTACGCTCGCCAGAAAGACAGAGACAGAAAGCGAGAAATCACCCCCCAGGGGGGATGGCCACGCCACAATCCCTTCTCCTCCATTCTCCTCTTGGGATCTTGGGCACACATGCACACGCACCTGGCGTGAGTTTAAGCCACCAGGTCCGGGACTTGAACTGCAGTCGACTACATGGGAGTCCAGCGACATAGCCATTACGTTACCTGCTGGTCCCATGATTTAAAGTCTTTATTAAAATTCCTGGATTTAGAGATTTTTCTCATGACATTTGGTTATTTCTTTTGATATATCTAAAATCTCTCTATAGTCTCATTCTCAATAGAAAGCATCCCTACTTAATCTGAAAGATAATTTTTATAGAGAAAGACATGAACAGATTAGTCATTTGGGGAAATTTATGAGGAAGTAGAATAAATTTAACATTTTCTTATTCTTTTTTTTTCTTCTATTTATCATATGCCCTTGTCAGAGAGGGAGAAAGAAGCACGCCCCAATGGGGAGTGATCACACCACAATCCCGTCTCTATTTCTCCACCCAGTCAGGATTTTGGACACACATGCACATATATCCTGAATGTTTTCTAAGCCACTGGGGCTGAGATTAATTGCACAGCCAGACATGTGGGATCTAGTTCCCTTAACCATTAGGCCATGGGCCTGACCCAAGACGTTTTAAAGATTTACCTTGTTCCTTTGGATCTACAATTTGGCCATAATATTTAGCTACTTCTTGAGAAGAACGTTCTAGAAAGAACTGTCAGTTTTTCCTCAGAGGAGACTTTAAATAATCCATATAACTCTGTACTGAATTACCAGGTTGTTATACCCTTACCTATGATTTCTGAACCTATAGATTTTCTCCATGTGGTATCTGTAGATGGTCTTGATTCTTACCTAATATTGTATGATCTAATATTGATGAAGAGATAATATATTTTTAAAGTACTTTTTAAAGAGTATTTCACCGTATACAGTTAATATGGAGAATGGAGTATCTTTCAAAGGCTTGCAAATACTTTTTTGTTTGTGGGTTATTCCATAGCTTTTAAGTTATCTCCTAAAATGACAACTCAACAACATTCTTGAATAATAAAGCATTCACATTTCAGTTTCAATAGTCATTTACTGCAAAGCTAGCCAGGCTAATTTAAAAAGATCGATACTTCTACTGAAAGACAGCCTGCCCACTTCCCTTCTCTGGGTTCTAATGTCTTCATGGAATTTCCTTCCTGGAAATCTCTTTGTTTTTCATTATGGAGACAGCTCCTGCATAGAAAGCACCCTTAAAAAAAGACAATCTAGTTCCTTTTTAAAGAGAACATGGTTACCTTATCTGCAATGTGTTTAATTAAATTAAGGCATACAGTGTCTAAATTACTTTCAAATTTACTACTGTTTATTACATTGCTTTCATCAAAATAATATTAGTCCATAGTTTAAAAACATTCTTATACTCAGGACCAGCAGTTGGCGTAATGGCTATGTCGCTGGACTCCTATGTAGTTGACCATGGTTCGCGTCCCAGACCCAGTGGCTTAAATTCACACCAGGCATGTGTGCATGCGTGCCCAAGATCCCAAGAGGAGAATGGAGGAGAAGGGATTGCAGCGTGGCTGTCCCCCCTGGGGGGTGATATCTCTCTTTCTGTCTCTCTGTCCTTCTGGCAAGTGCACGTGCCCTATACCAAAAACCTCTCAAAAAAAAATTCTTATACTCATTAAGGGCATGTAGCAAAACATAGCAATCCCCTGTCCTCTTCATCTTGTTCTGATTTTTAGAGGTATTTACTTTTAATTCTTTTCTATTTCTTCTAGCATTAGCATTCATATTTCTAAATAGTGTGTAAATATTGTTCATTAATTTTATAGATGATCTATTATTATGCTGGAAGAAGATTTAGACTCCATCACCTTTTCCTAGTCTATTCTTCCAGAACAGTTCTTTCACATATTTTAGTTAAATCCATTTTCAGTGTTTTCATTACCACAACCATATATAGTCACAGTATATGACTGACTATATATTTCATGTTTTTGTTTGTTTAACTTCACATTTATTTATTTTAGAGAGATTTTACTGAAGGGTATATGCACTCACTGGAGAGACAGAGAGAGACAGAGAGAAAGTAGAAAATCACTTTCCAAGGGAGGATGGCCACACTGCAATTCCTTCTCCTCCATTCTCCTCCCGGGATTTTGGCCATGCATGCCCAGCGTGTTTCAAGCCTCCAGATCTGGGACTCGAATTGCATTTGGCCACATGGGAGTTCAGCACCTTAAGCACTAGGTCACCTGCTGGCCCGCACATCTAATTTAAATAGTGTGAATGAATAATGTTTGTGGGTTGGTAGTCTTCACTCAAGGGCAACCAGGTAACCAACTGGCTTTCCCATCATATAACCCCAAAAGTCAGTGTCTGTAGGCACTATTTATTTATCTTTTTCTCTCCTGCATGTGGTTATAAGATCAGTTATTGCTATTGTGAAATCTGGGGACATGGGGGTTAGGAGGGAGAGGATGAGATAAAGGTTTTACCTTCAGTATGCAGAATATAATTTACTTTTAAAAAAATCAGTCACATTGTCCTCCCTCTCCTTTATTCCTGGTTCAGTTCCTCCGAAGCATCTCCTGTGCTGTTCCAGTTAAGAAGATGTGAGGATCCTGACTACCTGTACGGCTAACTAGGAATCTGGCTATTGTGATTTCAGCCTTTCACTCTACCTCCTGCCTTTTCTCCTCAGATACACTACCACACACAGACACACACACACACACCCTTCACTTCTGCCTTCTGAGATTCCTGACGCTTCTACTTCCTGCATGTTTCCAGGTTCTACGAGTGCAAATCAGCTCAGTTCCTATTTGTATCTCCCTTTACAGGTACTCTTCCATCTTAAAATGGTAAGTCTACTGATTACATTTCACATGTACGGAATGGGGAGAGGTGGGCGGGATAGGAATTTATCTTCACATGAGCAAAACTCAAAACACCGATTGTGTTGGGTGCATTGAACATATGTGGTTATAACTCATACTTTGCATTTAATCAGAACATAAAGCGTTTTGTGTGACCTCCATTAGGTAGATGTTACTTGTCTTGGAGATAAGACAGGAATTTAGAAGTAGCGCTTGTCTTGTGCCAGGAGACTGGACAAGACTGTAGTCTGGGCCCCTCCGTTAGGGGTATGGTCGAAGACCCTGGACTTTCACATGGAAATATTCTAGCAACTCTAGGAAAAGAGTAGAGCAAGAGTGAACTTGGTATCTCAAAACTAAACTGAGGTAGTAAGAGAAACTTAGGCTGGGATTAACTCTGCATATCTAATTCCATCCCTGACTAGAAGGTTTTACAGATACCTATCGTGGGCACCTAGGCAATCAAGCTTTGTGCTCTGTGTTTATTTATTCTCAGTAAGTTGCCAGTAGGCCCACGTGGTTTGGATTGGCGTAGTTATCAGGTGGAAATGGTACACCGAGGTGTCTGGAGCTGAATGGAATCCATCTTTAATATGGCTGCTGGGGTTGGGACATATGTATGGTTTCCTGTGTGCGTGATCAAAGTAAAGGATGTGTTCATTTTTAGTTGTGTTACACCTAGGTTAGTTATCCAATCAACATAATTTTTTGCTTGCTTTCTCTCCTGATCTTTTATTTATATAAATAAATAGGTATTAAATTCATAACAAAATAATGGGTTATAGAAGATGATTAGATTGATTTTATCTGAAATTATTCTTAAAACACTAAGTCAATCCATCCCAATCTTTAAATTCTAAAAAGCGGCATAGGGAAATCTTAAATGGTGATCCTTTCCTAGTAAGACACTAAAGACAATTCTAAAATACTACTGAGAGCAATCTGAAATAATAGCAGAAAAATTAAATTCAGAATATCATTAAAATAAAGCTCCCCATGGGGGTTAAAAATGGGTGACTAGAGCACTGAGCAGTGTCCCCTGTGTCACAGTTCACAGTGGGCATGGGACTAAGAATGGGACTCTCTGGAAGACTTAGCTACAATCTGAGCACTAAGGGCAAAGAGCCTTAGGAATCAGTCTCACAGAGAAGAGTTCCGGTTTCTCCCGTGATCAGCAGCAGTTATACAGGATTTTTGCATCTCAGTTGCTTTACCTGAAAATGGGCTGTCTATCTCCTAAAATTGTAAAGATCAGAAGAGTATACCCTGCCGAAGGCCTAGTGCTTAAGGTAGCTGGATCCCACAAGGCTTACTGCAGTTCAAAGCTCAGCCCTGGAGGCTTGAAATCTGCCCCATATCCCAGCAGGATGGAGAAATGGAAAAGGGATTGCGATGCGACTACACTGCATTCAGGGTCGCTTTCTCCCTCTCTCTCTGTCTACCTGCCTTTCTCGGGTGAGTGCATGTGCCCTCTGGCAAAAAAAAAAAAAGAAAGAAAAAAAACCCTCTTAGATAAATGGTGTCTGGTACAATATTAATTAGACATTCGTGTTAGAAATTATTGTCATCTCGGGGCTAGCAGGTGGTGTGGTGGTCAAGGCACTGGACTCTCCCACATGGCCAACTGCAGTTTGAGTCCCAGCCCCTAGTGGCTTGCTTTCTCACTCCCCACACCACACGTACACACACCCTCTGTTCCTCTCTGGTCAAATGAAACACAGAAATAAAGTTAAATAAAATATTAATCATTTTAAAATTATTCCTATCTCACTCCTACCAAAAGTAGTCAAATGTTTTTTTTAAAAAGGCGAGGGCAGGTAGAATTAGCTGAAGGTGATGCTCTAAGCAAACAGCTGAGGGCCTCTCTCCTCTGGCTCTGCACTGCATTTCAATTCAGGAAATTCCAGATTGCATCAGTGGAATGAGAATGAGATAACTTGTCCGTGGCCTTGCCAGCTCACTTGTGTCAGCCTGCTGTTCCCCACGCATGTGAGCTACGGGAGCTTCTGCTGCTGGAACACAGCGTTCCACCCAGGTACAGGAACGGCCCTTTCTCCTTTTTCTCACCTTTAACCTGGAGCCCGTGGGGTTTATTTCCCAGTTACTAGCTTACAGTTAATAACTAGTAGAGGGAAAGGTCACAGATGGTCATGAGGAATGACTGCTTCCAAACTCCCTTGTGCTTTGTGACTTTGGTGTTTAGGAATTTCATATCTAAAAATTGGTAGAAATATTCTAAAACTATTCTTTACAAATTTTTTGTTGTTGTTGTTGTTATAAGATGTGTACATTCACAAGAGGGGTGGGGTTGCAAAATCACCCTCCAGTGAGGATGGCCATACTACAATCCTTTCTCCATTTTCCTCTCCGGATTTTGGGTATATACACACAAGCACCTTGCATATTTTTCCAAGCCACTGGGTCCAGGACTTGAACAATGAAGGAGGCATATGGGATCCAGCTACTTTAACCAGCATGCCACTAGCTGACCCTAGAAATATTCTACAAACAAAGCTTCAAGAAAAGTTAAGTCTTTCCAGAGGATTGACCTCAGAAAAGGCAAAAAATGTATCCCAGCTTCTGTTCCATAGTAGAGTACCAAACCTGGGTGCTTGCCTGTTCTGAGCTGAGATGCACAGTAGCATCTGAACAAGGGAAACGACTAGCCTAACTTGCATGGTAATTCTCTGGTTCAACCCCTCTTGAGGGTAAGGAAGATGTTTAATTATTCCTGACCAATGGGTCTAATTGTGAATGGAGTTTCACTCTCTATCATTCTGAAGAGTGTACGGGATTTAAAAAAAAAAAAAAAAAAAAAAAAAAGACCAAGGATGATATAAGCTAGGAGTTTAAACTTTTTTTTTTTTAATGAATGAATGATACAATTTTTGCAACATGTAGAAATTGGCTCTTTGTAGGGACCAGCAGTTGGCGTAATGGCTATGTTGCTGGACTCCCATGTAGTCGACCGGTTCCAGTCCCAGACCCAGTGGCTTAAACTCACACCGGGCGCGTGTGCGTGCGTGCCCAAGAACCCAAGAAGAGAGTGGAGGAGAAGGGATTGTGGCATGGCCATCCCCACTAGGGGGTGATTTCTCATTTTCTGTCTCTCTCTGTCTTTCTGGTGAGTGCACATGCCTTATAGCAAAAACCTCTCCCCCCCCAAAAAAAAAAAGAAAAGAAATTGGCTCTTTGTAAACTATTACTAAAACAAAGGAAACAAAAACAACTATGGGGAAGGCAGTAAGGGAGAGAGAAGGAGAAAGAAAGAAAGATAAAATGTCAAATCGGTGGTGTTTAAATACATACAGTTTTATTGAGTTGTATTTTTTTTTTCGTTTTTACATTTATTTGTTTGCTTATATGTCTATTTATTCATTCAATGAGATGGAGAGGCAGACATTTCCAGCAGGGTCCTCATTCCACAATCTACTCCCAGCCTCAGCTACCACAGGTCAGAGGCCTGAGATGCAGCATGCTCCAGGAAATCCTGTAATGTGAAGTTGAGGCCTTTCCCTTGTGGGCCCATTTGCATTACCACTGCAGTACAAGGCTGTTTCGGTTATCACAGCTATATAATACATCTTGGGGTCAGGTAGTGAAATACTTCCTACTTCATTCTTTTTGTAGAGTATTGCACTGGTGATACAGGGCCTTTTATGATTCCATACAAATTTTTTATTGCTTTTTCTATTTTGATGAAGAATATCTCTGATCATTTGATTGGAATTGCATTGAATTTGTAAATTAATTTAGGTAGAATTGACATGTGGATTATGTTAATTCTTCCAATCCAGGAATATGGGATGTCTTTCCACTTTTGTGTACCATGCTTAGTTTCTTTTTTCAGTTTTTTGTTTTGTTTTTTGAGAGTTTTTTTTTTTTTTTTTTTTTTTTTTTTTTTTTTTTTTTTTTTTGCTATAGGGCGCGTGCAGTCGCCAGAAAGACAGAGAGAGACAGAGAGACATCACCCCCCCCAGGGGGGATGGCCACGCTGCAATCCCTTCTCCTCCTTTCTCCTCTCAGAATCTTGGGCATGCATGCACATGCGCCCAGCATGAGTTTAAGCCACTGGGTCCGGGACTTGAACCGTGACCGGCTACATGGGAGTCCAGCGACATAGCCATTACACTAACTGCTGGTCCCTTTTTTCAGGTTTTCATAATTTCCCTTGTGAGTCTTTCACCTCTTTGGTTAGATTTATTTGTAAGTATCCTTTTTGGTTTTGTGTGTGTGTGTGTGTGTGTGTGTGTGTGTTTCTTTTTGTGCGTGGCTATTTTAAATGGGATTGCTCTCTTCAATCCTACCTCAGTCTGTTGTTTATTGATATATAAAAACACTGTAAATTTTTATATATTGTTTTTGTATCATTTCTAGGATGATGTTAGCCATGGTTTGTCATATATGCATTTTATTGTGTTGGGAAATGTCCCTTCTATACTGATTTTGCTGAGAGTCTTAATGTTGTATTTTATCAAATACCTTTTCTACATCAATTAATATGATCATGGTTTTTATCAATATGGTTTTTATCTTTCCTTCTGTTAATGTGAAATATTACGTTTATTATTTTGTGTATGTTGAATCAGTCTTGCATCCCTGGCATAAAACCTACCTGATCATGGTGTATAATCTTTTTATTTGAAATAATTATTTCTTTTATATTATTTATAATTATTATTATTTTTTAAATTTGCTACAGGGCACATGTGCTCACCAGAGAGAGACAGAGAGAGAGGGAAAATGAGAAAGCAAGCCACCAGGTCCAGCACTCAAACTGTAGTCCATTTGGGAGTCCAGCACCTTAACTAACACACCACCTACTGGCCCATCTTTTTAATGTTGTTGGATACAATTTGCTAGTATCTTGTTGAGGATTTTTGCATCTGTAGTCATGAGGGATATTGGTTTGTAGTCTTCTTTTTTTGTCATGTCCTGTCTGCTTTTGGTATCAATATAATGGAAACTTCATAGACTTCATAGAGTTTGGGAGAGTTCTTTCCTTTTGGAGCTTCAGGAATATTAGGTAATCTAGAAAATGATGACATATTTTTCTATGTTTTTCTATACACAAATGCATCATGACTTTCCTGACAACCCAGTAGTTTGAGAAGAATTTGGGTTAGCTCTTTAAAGTTTTGTAGAATTCAGAAGAAAAGTCATCAGGACCTGGGGGACTGTATTACAGATTCAATCTCATTATTTGGTATGGGTCTATTCCGACTTTCTATTTCTTCCTGGTTCAGTGTAGGTAAACTATATGCATCCAGAAATTTGTTCATCTCCTCTAGGTTTTCTTGTTTGTTGGTGTATAGTTACTTATGGTATTCGCTCATGATCTTTGGTATTTCTGTTATATCTGTCGTAATGTTGACTGTTAATTGCTGATTTTATCTATCTGGTTCCTTGCTCAGTTCTTGATTTATCTAGCTAGTGTTTGTGTGAACTTTGTTTATCCTCTCAAGGAACCAGCTTTTCGTTTTATTTATTTTCTGTATTTTTTTTTAATTCTGTATTTCATTTATTTCTATTCTGATCTATATTATTTCTTTTCTTCTGGTATTTTTTGTTTGTTTGTTTGTTTGTTGTTTTTTTGGGGGGAGAGGTTTTTCGCTATAGGGCGCGTGCACTCGCCAGACAGACAGAGAGAGACAGAGAGACAGAAAGCGAGAAATCACCCCCCAGGGGGGATGGTCACGTCGCAATCCCTTCTCCTCCATTCTCCTCTCGGGATCTTGGGCACGCACGCACACATGCCCGGCGTGAGTTCTAAGCCACCGGGTCCGGGACGCGAACAGCGGTCGACTACGTGGGAGTCCAGCGACATAGCCATTACGCTAACTGCTGGTTCCTCTTCTGGTATTTTTTTCCACTTCCTTGAAGTGTGTCATTAGGCTGTTTATTTGCCACCTTTATATTTTTTCTTGTGCTAACTGCTATGAATTTCCCTCTTATAACTACTTTCATTTTGTTCAGCAGGTTATGGAGAAGTGTGAGTTCATTATCATTAGTTTCAATGAATCTTTTCATTTCACCCTTAATTTCTTCAGCAGTTATGAAGTCATTCAGGAGTAGATTATTTAGTTTCCGTGTAGTTGTGTATTCTCCAAGGTTCTTTTGGTAGTTGATTTCAAGTTTAATTCCATGGTGGTCAGAAAAGATGCTCAATATGGCTTCTATACTTTGGAATTTGTAAAGGCTTATTTTGTGTCTTATAGGTGGCCCATCTTTGAGGAAGAGAAGATGTGCATTTTGTGGTTGTTGGGTGAAATGTTCTAGGAATGTCTGTCAAGTCTTTGGTTTATGGTATCATTTAGTAACTGTCTTTTTATTTTATTTTGTTTTGTTTTGTTTTATTTTATTTTACTTTGTCTAGATAATATGTTCAGAGGTGACAGTGAGATGTTGAGATCCCCAACAATTATTGTGTTACAGTCTATCTCTCCCTTTACATCTAGCAGTCTTTATTTCACATATTTGTATGCTCAAGTGTTGGAAAGTGTAGATATTTATAAGTATATCTTCTTGGTAAATTAGCCCTTTTAGTATTTCACAGTGTCCTTCTTTGTCTCTTCTTACAGTTTTTGTCTGACATAAGTATCGTGACTCCAGCCTTTTTTTGTTTTCTATTTGCATAAAATATCTTTTCCTAGCCCTTCACTTTTAGTCTATAGATGTCTTTATTATGAAGTGCATTTATTGTAAACAGCAGCTCCTGTGTTTTTTTTTTTAATTCATTCAGTCAGTGTCTTTTAATTAGAGAATTTAAGACATTAACAGTCAATGTAATTATCTATATTTATAGACATCCCTGCCATTTTGTTAGCGATTTTCTTGGTTGTTTTGTGTTCACTTATTTCTACTTGTCTCTTTTTAGTTTCCTGTTATAGTACTCCCTTCAGTACTTCTTAAAGAGCTGGTCTACTGTTGGTTAATTCTTTCAGTTTTTGTTTATCTCAGAATGATTTATTTCTTCTTCCCAGTTGAAGGGTAATCTTGCTGGGTAGAGTATTCTTGGTCGAAGCTGTTTTTCTTTTAGCATTTTGAATATGTCTCTCAATTCTTTCTTTACTTACATTGTTTTAATTGAGAAGTCTGATGTTAGCCTATTAGGATAACCTTTGTAAGTAACTTGATATTTTTTCTTTTGCCATTTTTAGAATATTGCCTTTGATTTTTACCAATCTGTTTATAATGTCCCCTAGGAAGGATATTATTTTTTTTTACTCTATTTAGTGTTCTTTGTATTTCCTGAATCTAGATATCTGGATATTTCTCTGGGTTTGGAAAGTTTTCAGTAAGTATTTAAAGGAATAGAATTTCTTTTCTTTTCTTTCTTTCTTTCTTTTTTTTTTTTTTGGAGAGGTTTTTGATATAGGGCGCATGCGCTTGCCAGACGGAGAGACAGAAAGTGAGAAATCACCCCCCAGGGGGGATGGCCACGCTGCAATCCCTTCTCCTCCATTCTCCTCTCGGGATTTCGGGCACACGCACCCTGCGTGAGTTTAAGCCACCGGGTCCAGGACGCAAACCGTGGTCGACTACGTGGGAGTCCAGTGACATAGCCATTACGCTAACTTGGGTCCCCTATGCCTTGGGACCAGCAGTTGGCATAATGGCTATGTCGCTGGACTCCCACGTAGTCTACCACGGTTTGCGTCCCAGACCCGGTGGCTTAAACTCACACTGGGCGCGTGTACGTGTGTGCACAAGATCCCAAGAGGAGAATGGAGGAGAAGGGATTGCTATGTGGCCATCTCCCCTGGGAGGGTGATTTCTCACTTTCTGTCTCTCTGTTTCTTTGTGTCTTTCTGGCGAGTGCACGCACCCTGTAGCAAAAACCTCTCCAAAAAAGAAAGGAAGGAAGGGAGGGAGGGGGAGGGGAGGGGGGGGGGAGGGGGAGGGGGAGGGGGAGGGGGAGGGGAGGGGACGGGAGGGGAGGGGAGGGGAGGGGAGGGGAGGGGAGGGGAGGGGAGGAAAAAAAGAATTTCTATGCCTTTATCAGATTCTTCACTTTCTGGAATACCTCTTATTTAGATAGTCAAGCACTTAATAGTGTCAAGTATTTCCTGTAGGTTGTCCTCTCTTTTTAAATTATTTTCTGGTTCTTTTTTCTTCTTTTTATTCTTTTGGTGGTTTTGACTAAGTTAGAGGCTCTGTCTTCCAGTTCAGAGATTCTGTCTTTTGCATGGTCTAATCTGCTGTTTAAACTTTCAAGGGAAGTTTTGATTTCCTCTATTGATGTCTGCATCTCTAAAAGTTTTTTAGGGTGTCTATTTCTTTATGGAATTCCTCCTTCAAGTCATGGAATGATTTATTCATCTCCTGGAATTAGTGGTCTGTTTTCTCTTGCATTTCATTAAGTTCAGTTATGATAAATATTCAGGATTCTTTTTTTTAGACATTCCTGTGACTTCTGGTGTTTTAGTCACTGTTGGTGATGAATTACTGTGTTCCATTGGGGAAGTGCAATTTCCAATTTTGTCCTCATATTTCTTGGGATTCTGCTTTTATTATTAGGCATCTGATGAGGTGTACACTTCTTCCTTTTTTTCTTTTTTTTTATATTTAAGTGAGTTTCTGTAGCTGTTTTCTACAGTGTGTACTGGCTCTCTGCCAATTTCTCAGTTCTTTTGTGGGAGGGAGTACTAGAACCTACTCTAGGAGCTTTAGGAAGGAAAGAATGTCTCTTTTAACTCCTCCAGAGGGAAAGGATGGGAAAGAGTTTCTCCAGAGTCTCACTGTCTTAAGGCAGGTGTATCCTCTTTTGATCTCTCTGTTCCTGAAGCAACTAGGGCTGAGCAGCATAGGCTTAATGCAATGAGGAAGTAGAAGTCCGGTATACATGTTGCATGAAACTGAAGAGTGGGACTTCCCTGCGCCCACCTGTGGGATGAGAGGGGTGGGAGTCAACCTAGGGCACAGCTGGCTAGCTGCCTCCAAGCCCTGCCCAGTCACTCTTGCTAGACTGATGGGGCGCTGGAGATAAAAGCCAGTAATTCTTTAAAAATTGGAATCCAACCAATACTGCTAACTGTTGGTTGACGAATTTGAGTAGGTATACAAGGGGGTCTTTAAAAAGTCCCTGCAGGTTGGCTCAATGTTGCCTTAGCAATGTGCTTAAGAGAAGCCAGATCCCATGCAGTGACCACAGTTTGGATACCTGGCTGGGTCAGCCTGAGATATGCCAGGCACGTATGAGTACCCAAGTCCTAATGGTCTGGAAGACTGGAAGAGGGGAGTGCAGCATGACTGAGCCCAATAGATGATGCTTTTCTCTCTTTCTCTCTCTCTCTCTCTCTCATTCTCAAGTGCACATGCTTGCACTCTACCATGAATAAAGAAAAAAAATTAAGTTCATGGAAAAATGGAATTAAAGTGCGAGTTTATTTTGGTGCAAGAAAAATTTTGAAAGTCATGCATAAGCTTTTAATAATATGCATTTTTCATGAACTTTTTAGAGCCCATTATATTTTTGGGGTCAGGGAGAGGAGTTCAGGCCCACGGGGCAATCCAGGAAGAGACAGAAATCTCCATCTTCATCACATCAATGATGCAAACTGACTGAACATCAAGAATTCCAGAAACGAATTTAGTGGAAAGAAGTAGCCTTTTAAATTTAAAAAAAAAATTATATATTTTTAAATATTTCTATATAGAAATAAAGATCTATTATAACAAGAATGTAAAAATAGATCAAAACATTCCAGAGTTTGGGGCCAGCAGGTGACGTAGAGGTTAAGGGCACTGGACTCCCACTTGGCTGACCTTGGTTCAAGTCCTAGACCTGGTGGCTTCCTTTCTCACTTTCTGTCTTTCTCTGTATCACTCTGTCCCTCTCTGGTCAAATATAAATAGATTAATTAATTAATTAATTAATTAACTGAAATAATTCTTTAAAAAAATAAATTCCAAAGTTTGAAATGGGTGGCTGGATTTGGAGGGAATTTTCCTCCAACTCCTTTTCTTTTCTGTATCTTCACTTCCTTCTCACTTCTCCCCTCGTGGCCTCATAAGTGGGAAGGAATCCTTGGTAAGACTTTGGACCAAAGATTGCCATCTGCTGAGGAAAGTCCCATTTCACAGATAATTCACTCCTCAGGACCTGAAGGAATGACACCTCCTGATGTACAAAAGCTCAACAGCAGCCACTGTGCTCCAAGGACATAGAAGACTTCTGTGGGCAGGACTCCAGCCCTCCAGGACAAAGCCTGAACCCCAGGAGAAGCAGGAGGAAACGACCAGGGTCCTGCATGGAGAAATGGAAGAAAGAGGCCATAGGGAGGAGAAGGAAAGTCCGAGATGTTCACCTGAGGTAGGCTCTGAGCTAAAAGCTGATGCATACGTTGAGCAAAGCAATGTTTTGTATGATCCTTTGCATGACACACATGTGCCTCACACACAGGCAGCACACCCACATGCACTGTTAACATGATAAAAACACATTGGAGAAGGGATCAGCAGATGGTGCAAAGGTTATATTGCTGGACTCCCACGTAGTCGACTGCAGTTCGAGTCCCGGACCTGGTGGCTTAAAACTTTCACCAGGCGCATATATATGCATGCCCAAAATCCCGAGGAAAGTGAAGGAGAAGAGATTGTGCTGTGGCCATTTCCCCTGAAGGATGATTTCTGGCTGTCTCTCCATCTCTGTTTGTCTCTCTGGTGCGCACACACACCCTATAACAAAATCTCTTTTAAAAAAAGCACATTGGAGAACCATGTTGTGGTGTGCAACCCTAGAAGTATTAAAAACAAAATGTTAGACAAACTTAAATTTAACAGTTTATTTAAACCAGGGGCAGGTGATTTAAATCAGGCTCTCGCTCTTCCTGTCAGTGCCAGGGTGGCGTGTGGTGCACGCGGGATGGTATAGTCACGCCGGCTTTACGTTTAGGGTGACCGAGTGGGAGACAGCCACACCAGCTGACCAGAGACCCCTGCCATCAGGCTCTTTGGGATGCGGAGCACCAACGATGTGCAGATCAATGACGTTTCTCTACAGGATTACATGGCAGTGAAGGATGAGTATGCCAGTACCTGCCCCACAGTGCAGGGCCATAGCTGCTAAGCGCTTCCACAAGGCACAGTGCCCATCATGGAGCGCCTCACCAACCACATGAAGGTGCACGGGCGCAACAATGGCCAGAAGCTCATGGCTGCGCGTCGTCAAGCAGGCCTTTGAGACCATCCACCTGCTCATGGGCGAGAGCCCTCTGCAGGTCCCGGTGAATGCCATCATCGCAGTGGTCCCCGGGAGGACTCCACACGCATCGGGAGAGCTGGGACCGTGAGGCGGCAGGCTGTGGATGTGTCCCCACTGCGGCGTGTGAATCTGGCCATCTGGCCGCTGTGTACAGGCGCCCGCGAAGCTGCTTTCCGAAACATCAAGACCGTTGCCGAGTGCCTGGCAGATGAACTCATCCGTGCTGCCAAGGGACCCTCCACTCCTATGCCATCGAGAAGGATGAGCTGGAGCGCGTGGCCAAGGCCAACTGCTGATCCCCACTGCTGCCCAATAAACCTGCCAGCCCTCGGGTGGCCATCACCTGTGGAAAAAAATGAAAAAGATGGCTCTCAAAAGCCATCTTAAGAGCCATCTTTTTTTTTTTTTTTTTTTTTTTGAGAGGTTTTCGCTATAGGGCGTGTGCGCTCGCCAGACAGACAGAGAGAGACATAGAGACAGAAAGCGAGAAATCACCCCCGGGGGATGGTCACGCCGCAATCCCTTCTCCTCCCTTCTCCTCTCGGGATCTTGGGCACGCACGCATACGCGCCCGGCGTGAGTTTTAAGCCACTGGGTCAGGGACATGAACCGCGGTCGACTACGTGGGAGTCCAGCGACATAGCCATTACACTAACTGCAGGTTCCCAAGAGCCATCTTTTGAGAGACTCCAGCTAGCTGCATGGTCACAGAGTAGACACCTTTGCGGAAAGGGGAGTGACGTGTGCAGGAAAGGGAAAGTGATGTACAGAACTGAGAGTGAGGGAGTGAGGTAGAGCAATTGCTGGACTGGTTACAGCTGGAGGGTGGACCACCCCGTCTACAAGGTGGGCCTTTGTGATTGACTGAGTGTGGCTAGTGTGACTGGCTGTAACTTAGTAACCAGCTCAGGAAAGCCGTCTAACCTGTACGATTTCAGCTTATTTATAGGAGTTTAGGTAGCGCGTCCACATGCTCTGCTAGCACGGTAAAAGCACACTGCAGAAGCCCGCGTGGTGTGCAATCTCGGAAGGAAGGGAAGAACATACATTTTTATTTATGGCTTCTCTGAAAAGACACGTAGAAAACTAGTACGAGTGATTACATGCAGAGGACGGGAAACGAAGTGGATGGGGCGACGGTCAGTGAAGGACTTCAGTTCACACTTCTGTAACATCTGTATGGAAAACTCTGACATGTATATTCATGTACAAAGATGGGCCGGCTGTGTGGTGCGGTGGTGACGCCCTGCCAGAGGGCAGCCATAGTTCAAATCCCAGACACATGCACAGGTGCCCAAGATCCGATGGGCTGGAGGACTGGAGGAAGGGGACCCTGGTGTGATCAGACCTTGTGGAAGGTTTCTCTCTGCTCCTCTCTCTCTCTCTCTGTCTCTCACATGTGAGTACACACGATCTGTCATGGAGGAAGAAAAAATGTAAATGAATAGTGTCATAAACCTACAGGGAAACATTATGTAGCATCAGTCCTGATCAGTGTTTTGTTCATCTTATTTCACTACTTCTCCCACATATTTTGAAAACATTCTTAACTCTTTTTTTACGGATTTGTCTCACAGAATATTTTCCATTTGAAATAAATGCACAGCTACTTATAAAAGAGCTTTGTTTAAAAAGAAGAGCGGAGGCCCAGCAGGTGGTGTGGTGGTTGGGACACTGGACTCCCACGTGGCTGATCACAGTCCAAGTCCTGACCTGGGGGCTGGGTGTGTGTGCATGCCAGAATCCCAGGAGGAGAGTGGAGAAGGGATTGCAGCTTTGCCATGCCCCCTGGGGAGTGATTTCTCACTTTCCCTCTCACTGTCTGTCTTTCTCCCCTGGTGAGTGCACGCACACTATGGAAAAAAAAGAGAGAGAGAGAGAGAGGATTGCATTTGGAGACAAGTGTAGACAGCTCATCTTTTTTTTTTTTTTTTTTTGTATTAGTTTTATCATAAAAGGAAAATGAGAATTCAGAAACTGAAGGAATAACAAGAATGGGGTTTTTCTGTTGTTGTGTGTGGGGAGGTATGTTAAGATAGGAGACTTTGGGACCAGCAGATGGTGTAATGGTTATGTCACTGGACAACCACAGTCTGAGTCCTGGACCCAGTGGCTTAAAATTCACGCCAGGTGCGTGTGCACCCATGCCCAAAATCCCAGGAGGAGAATGGAGGAGAAGGGATTGCGGCGTGGCCATCCCCCCGGGGGTTGAATTCTTGCTTTCTCTCTCTGTCTCTCTGGCGAGTGTGTGTGCCCTATAAAAAAATCTCTCAAAAAAATATGGGAGACATTAAAGGCATTTTGTATGCTGATGGGGGAAAATTCAGTAGAGAGGAAAATGGAATAATTCAAGGGAAAGGTGAGATTTGATGAAACAGTCAAAGCAGGCGAGAAGGCATGGAATCTGGATCGTTGAGGAAGGGGCTGCCTGTGCTGGAAGCCAGGACAGGTCACACACAGAGAGGGTGGCAGGTGCTTATGGGATGACCTTAACCTGTCTGCTTTCTAGTTTTTGTGTCAGGTATAGGAATCTCACTCCAAGATGAAAAAAATATATACATCCAAGCTTTATTGCTCAAGGACTCCATGTCTGCCTGCTGGCTGAAATTTATTCACAACTCTGAAATCAATCCTCACAATGTGTCTGAGATAATTTGCTGATGTGCACTTGAGCAGAGTGGCAAAACTGAATGATCCCTGACACCCATTCGCAGGTGAGAGCAAAGCGCTGCTGTCTTGCTTCAGCTCATAGACTGTAAATGAGTGTCCTTTTCATGGTCTATTTGATGCCACATTTTTCATGTCTTTGTGCTTTTTGTGGTGACTTCGCTGTTTAATATGGCCCTCAAGCACAGGGCTGAAGTGCTGGCTAGTGTTCCCCAGAGAAGACGGTGATGCGTTTGACGGAGAAAACACATGTGTTAGATGAGCTTTGCTCAGGCCTGTGTCGTACTGCAGTGGGCTGTGAGTGAGTTAGTCGTGCGCCAACAGTATACATGGAATAATGTGCCTTTAAGCCCAAACAGTCACGACTCAAGGTTATGGGCTGCCCAGTTGATGAGGATGACCAGAGCCTCCCTGCAGACTAGCCGTAGATTTTCCCTAGAAGAATGGTTCAGTATTCACTATTTCAGTTGTTTGCAGCAACGTTATAGAATCGAACCACTGTGCATCATAACGGGAATCCAGTGTATGCTCTTTGTGCTTGAGTTGGAGTTAGAAGAAGCATATGAACTACTATGTGTTTGAAGGAAGGCTTCACCAAAGAAATGAATTTTAAGTGGAAAGCCCACAGATAAGTAGGATAACCAAGAAAGGGGCATGGGAAGAATTCTAGGCTAAAGAAGTGGCCTTAGCAGAGATTTTTTTTTTTTTACAGAGAGATTTTTTTGCTATAGGGCATATGCGCTCCCCGGAGAGACAGAGAGAGAGAGAGAGAGAGAGACAGAAAGTAAAAAGTCACCTCCCAGGGAGGATGGCTATGCTTCAATCTCTTCTCCTCTATTTTCCTTTCAGGATTTTGGGCACACACGCACAGGCACCCGATGTGAGTTTTTAAGTTGCCAGATCCAGGACTCAAACTGCAGCCCGGCAACATAACCATTATGCCATCTGCTGGTCCCCTTAGCAAAGATATTTTTTAAAAGAAGTATTTATTTAATTTTATTTATTATTATTATTATTTTTTAATTTGTGTAGGACTCCCAGAGACAGAGAGAAAGACAGAGACAGAGAAAGTGAGAAAACGAGTTGCCAGGTCCAGGACTTGAGCCTGCGATCAGTCATGTGGGAGTCCACCACCTTAACCATTATGCCACCTGCTACCCACATCCTCCTTAGCAAAGATCTTAAGGTGAGAAGGAGAAAAGTTTGTTTGAAGACCTGAAAGGTTGATGCTGTTGGAACACAAAAGCCATAGAAAAAAGGCAAGAATTTGAGGACGGTAGAAAACATATATAGTAGAAATTCTCGGTGCCTACTTATGATTCCCCAGGCCTCCCTTCTCAGAGATCCCCAGTTTTGTACCTATCCTTATCCTACCCAGCCTTGGGATTTGGTGAAAACGAAGTCCATCCTCAGCTCACAAAGTAGGGACTGTGTAAGGTCAGCTATGCACGTGACGCCATTCCTGACGGGCAGCTGCTTTAGGAATGGGCATACGCCCAGTGTTGCCAGTTACATTGTGAGTTATTGAAAGCTTTTAGGAAAACTCTTCATTTTCTTTGAGTGATAATGATGTAAAATTAATTTCACTCATTCCTTTCGAAAGTAGGCAAGAGAGCCGAGGCCTCCTTTGTTGAAAGCAGCTGTTTTGTGGCCTCGAGGGAAGATAGCCCCAGGCAAACTTTATACCCCACGGAGAATAGATTCTCAAGAACTGCAAGAAAATCAGGGAAGAAACGTGATTAAATTATACCTGAACCTGTATACATCTAGACTTTCGGTTACACGAGCCAACACCATTAAGTGTTGAAGTTGGTCTTCTGTTAATTTGGGTAGTAAGCCTCTTACCCAAAAACACAGATATCCAGGGACAGTCCCTGAATGATTCATCTGGACAGAAGGATGGGCGCTCTGGTAGGCAGGTCATAACCAACAGCCTAGGTAGGTGTTAGGCGGTGTTTCTTTCCCTTGGTTATTTTCTTGCCTGTAGTAAAGTCATGTACAGGTCACGTGCAGCTGGAGTTTCCTCGCCCATGAGAGTATGTAGAGACTGACTTGACCCATTATTCCAAGCTCTCTAAAAATTCAAAGCAATCCCTTAGATTCCTTTAAAGTCGGCACGTGCATTCCCCTCTGGCTCTGCTTCCGCTCAGGGGTCATCTTTCTGTGGAGTGTACTGTGAACTGTACGCTGTCTACTGAATGGCACACCAACTTTTATGTGACAATACCCCTTTATCTGAGAGCCACGGTACACGAAAGAGATGTTTATGCATTTAATAAACCCGATTAAATATTTTGGAAGACAGATAAGGGGTTTCCGTTGTGAAAGTACATACAACGTCAGTGTTAAGCACCCTTGTTCTTAAGGGAGTGTGGAACACGGGGGTTTTTCCTGCGTGTTTCTCCCCAAGCAGGCCGTAGCTTTATACCACCCTTTTTTTTTTTTTATACACCCTACCCCTCGCTGAGTGCATTAGGAGCCATACTTTCTGCTTTTTTAAAAAATACAGAACAGTTCAATTCTTTAATCTGAAATTTAGCTCTAGGCTCACTTTGGATATCCAAACCTATGACAGTATTCAGCATAACCAAAAGGACTTTCTTGAAATAGAATCCACCCTCTTTAAAAGAGAATTACCCTGGGGCCATCAAATGGCATGTTCCTTCAGGCGCTGGACTCCCACCTGGCTGACTGCAGTTTGAGTCTAGACCTGGAGGCTTGAAGATCACGCTGAGAGCTTGCTGAGTGCCCAGAATCCCAGGAGAAGCATGGAGGAGAAAGGACTGGGGCACGGCTCGCCTCCCTGAGGGGCAATTTCTCGCTTTCCCTCTGTCTCTCTCAAGCAAGCACACACGCCCTATGACAAAAACCTTAAAAGAGAAAGAGAATTATCCTTGTAAGTCAGCAGTTATTTTATTAGAGAGGTTTTTGCTATAGGGCACGCACACTTGCCAGAGAGAAAGAGAGAGACAGAGAGACAGAAAGAGAGAAATCACCCCCCAGGGGTGATGGCCACACCGTAATCCCTTCTCCTCTATTCTTTCTCAATCTTGGGCATGCACACACACGCACCTGGCATGAGTTTAAGCCACCGGGTCCAGGACTCTTGGAACTTTCTTGGTTGTACTAAGAAATATTAAGGGTCAGTTAATCAAATTCAGGTCAGTGTGCTCAAGAGTGGTAATTGGCAAGAAACCCCCAGCTTTGGCAACTCTTGCCTATGGGGACATTCTTCCTTTATTTCTGACCTTAGGTCTGGATTTTATTGCTATGAGGTTACATTATAATTTATTACAGGACAGATGCCAGTTACATAAAGTTCTTGCTTATAACCAGGCATTCTAATATACTCAATTAGACTTCTATAATTTATTGGAGAAACACATTTTTCTCTGCCATTTAATGTATAAGGTATATATTTTTATTTTTTAATTACTATCTTTAAAGAATTATTTATTTTATTTGATTTATTATTATTACTGTTTTGTAAATTCACTAGAGAGAGAGAAAGAGGAAGTGGGAAAGCAAACCTCCAGGTCTGGGACTTGAACCATGGTCAGCCATATGGGAGTCCAGCGCCTTAGCTACCACACCACCTGCTGGTCCCCCTTTAAGTACTATTTGCCTCTAAGCTAAAGTCAACACTTTTCGTGCAACTGAGGTTGGATCTTGATAAGAAAACAATTCCTAACATATTAAAGTAAAAATCGTTTATTTTTAAGGACTTAGGGAATCAAAATCAGAATTCAACAACCAGTTCTTGGGAAAGAGAAACTAGAACAACTCTGAAACTTTGGGGACCTCAGAAGTAGAACTCACGACAATCTTTTAGGGGCCAACTTTTGATAACTGAGATAAGTTTTCCATTTCCACATGCCCCTGCTCAATGCATTTTTACCCAGTGAGTACACTGCATAATTTGTACCCAGATGAAGATGCAGAGCATCACAGTGCCCTAGAAGTCTTCTTATCCCCTACTAGTCATTGTCCCCTGGACTATTAACTCTTCTGATGTCTATCATGTACATTTGCCTTGGCTATTTCTAAACTTTATTTAGATAGACTCATAGCGTATGCTTTAATAGCTGACTTTTTTTTTTTTTGGAGAGGTTTTTGCTATAGGGCGCGTGCGCTTGCCAGACAGACAGAGACAGAGAGACAGAAAGCGAGAAATCACCCCCCAGGGGCGATGGCCACGCCGCAATCCCTTCTCCTCTATTCTCCTCTTGGGATCATGGGCACACATGCACATGTGCCCGGCGTGAGTTTAAGCCACCGGGTCCGGGACTCAAACCGCGGTTGACTACATGGGAGTTCAGCGACATAGCCATTATGCTAACTGCTGGTCCTTCTCTCTCTCTTTTTGTCTCTCTCTGGTGAGCACACATGCCCTGTAGCAAATTTAAAAATACTAATAATGATAAATAAAAATGAAGTAATTCTTTCAAAAAGAAAAAAAAAACTTGCAAATGAATATTCATGTACACGTCTTCTAGTTTATGTTGTTGATTTTCACTCTCTTAGAATGGAATTGCCAGGTGCTAAGGTAATCCTATACGCAGATTTAGTAGACTATTGCCAAAGAGCTTCCAAAGGAGCTTTGCCAGTTGACATCCCCAGCGGTAGAGGAACATTCTAGTTGTTCCAGATCCCAGCCACCACTTGGTATTGTGAGATGCTTCTCCTTCCTGGTGAGGGGTGGTACTCACTGCATGCATTTCTCTGACGACTGGTGGGCTGAGCCCACCCTTCTCACACGCTCCTTGAAGAATTAGGTGTCCTCCTTTGCGCGGTGTCTGCTGAAGTATTTTTCCAGTCTTTTCATTTAGTTGTGTGTCTTCTTCTTATCAAGTTCTTTGTTAGATTCTACGCCTAAAATTTAAATTCCAGGAGAGAGATCAGTTGGTCTAGTTTGAATCACAATCTAGTTACTGTGGACAAGGATGTGGGAGCTTGTGCGTGACATCATCAGAATTAAATGAAGTGGGGATAATGAAAGTTTTCCAAAGGAAGATCAAGTGGGTGACCAAAAGCAAGTGTATGTACATATGCTTTCCAATCGTTTTCATGTAAATACTGACGTGCTTCCTTCTTCTTAAATGGCAGTTTAAAAATTGTCACTTAAGGGGCCAGCAGGTGGCACGGTGGTTAAGGTGCTGGACACTCCCACGTGGCCGATAACAGTCAAGTCCTGGACCTGGTAGCTTGCTTTTTCACTTTCTCTCTCTCTGTGTCTCTGTGTGTCTCTCTCTGGTCAAATTAAAATGAATGGATAAATAAATAAAATAAAAATATCGCTTAAACGACAATTTAAAAAGTTCAGCCATCATGAACTAGCATTTTGGTTCCCCATTTGAATAGAAATTCTAAACTAACCTAAAAATATCCTCTGGGTTTTAGTAATTCTAAAATTATTTCCTTGCACTATTATTATCAAATGGGAATCAGGAGTAATTTTGGTTTATATTGTACCAAATCTCATCTAATATTCTATGTGTTTCATTAAAAACCTTATATTAAAGGGACCAGCAGGTGGCGTGGTGGTTAAGGTGCTGGACACTCCCACATGGCCGACCATGGTTCGAGTCCCGGATCTGGTGGCTTTCTTTCTCACTTTCCCTCTCTCTCTTTCCTCCTCTGTGTCTCTCTCTGGTCAAATTAAAATAAATGAGTGAATAAATAAAATAAAATAAATAATTATTTAAAAAAAAAAAAAACCTTATATTAAAAACCTATATAGTTAATAATGCTTTTCTTTTTTAAAATTTATTTAACTTTATTATTATTGTTATTATTATTGTTATTATTATTTTCTAGTTTGATCAGACAGAGACAGAGAGAGAAAGAGACGGAAAATGAGAAAGCAAGCCACCAGGTCTGGGACTCAAACCACTGTCGACTATATGGGAGTCTAGCCTTTAACCACCATGCCATCTGCCAGCCCCATTAATAGTATTTTTCATTACTTCATTTAATCATGTTTTAATGAATTCTTTATAATACAAAAGTAGATTAAAATAGTCTTCTTTAAAAAAATTAACACATTATTGACCAGCAGGTGGCATGGTGATTAAAGTGCTGGACTCCCACATGGCCGACTGAAGTTCGAGTCCCAGACCTAGCAGCTTGCTTTGTCACTTTCCCTTTCTCTCTCTGTTTCTCTTTGGTGAGCACATGTGCTCTATAGTAATTTAAATAATAATAATAAATTAAATTAATAATTTTTATTAATTAATATATTATAGACTAGGTTCAAATCTATTTTAATTTAATTCCTCAAATCCAGGTACCTTCCTCTGTGGCAGAAGTAACCATTACTGTAAGTCTGATAGCACATTCATTTCGACAGAAAACAGTGTCTCATTGTTCTGCAGCTTGCTCTGTTCTTCAACACATTGTCTTGTAGTCTGTGGTACTGCCTACTCATCTAATTTATACTTTCCACAACTTTATGTAAATATACAGTATCAGTATGCCAAAACATTTTAAGCTGTTCCTCTATTGATATTAACTGGGTTATTTAGATTTTATATATTTCCTATGAATTTTTCATATAATAAGAAAAGTTTCTATACATAAAATTAATCAAAAAAGCTCAGTGTCAGGCCAGAAGGCGGAAGTTAAAGTGGCTGGACCGCACATGGCTGAGTGCATGGCTTGAGTATCAAACCTGGTATCTTGGGACCAGCAGTTAGCGTAATGGCTATGTCGCTGGACTCCCACGTAGTCGACTATGGTTCGCATCCTGGACCCGGTGGCTTAAACTCACGCTGGGCGCATGTGCGTGCATGCCCAAGATCCCAAGAGGAGAATGGAGGAGAAGGGATTGCAGCGTGGCCATCCACCCTGGGGGGTGATTTCTTGCTTTCTGTCTCTCTGTCTGTCTGGCGAGCGCACGCGCCCTATAGCAAAAACCTCTCCAAAAAAAAAAAAAAAAAAAAGAAAAGAAAAGAAAGAAAACCTGGTGTCTTGAGAAACATGCTGGGCACATGTATGTGTCTGCCCCAGATCCCAGAGGAGAATGGAAAGGCATGGCCATCTCCCCAGGAGTGATTTCTCACTTTCTCTCTCTCCCTGTCTCTCCAGTGAGCAAACATGCCCTAAAAGAAATTAAAAAAAAAAAAAAAAAAAAAGGAGAAGAAAAGAAAAGCAAAAAAGAAAGAAAAAGAAAAAAGTTCATTGTGGAACAGAGAGAAAAAATTATATTTACAATCAGTATTTTGTACTTTTTCTGCAATACAAACGTTTATGTCCTTCAGCATTGGCTAACGCATACAATGAGAAAATGCCTTCCTGTTCTAAAATTTTGTGATTCCACAGATACTCCCAAAAAGAGATGCCTAGTTGTATTTTTACTTGTTTAGTTTTGTATTATCATAAACAAGAAAAGAATAGTGTTTTGACCTCACATTATAGACTGGGTTAAAATAGCTGCTTAGGACTTGCTTTATTTTGGGCATCAGAAATGGAGTAAAGGGGAGGAGGAATTTACTTCACGGATGGCTTCCAAGTATTTCTCTGCTCTTCAGTGTCTTACACCAAAAGCTAAACAAGTTTGTGCAGGTAGATAGGACTTTTAGCTTAATTCACAAGTGATTTCCTGTAAAACCCTCAAGACATTTTATTACTCACAATCTCTTAATAACAAAACTGGAATGTTAATCTTTATTTGGTAAGAAAAATTTGAAGACGGCTTTCTCGATGATTTCGACATCTGGGACAGTGTCTAATTTAAGAATTACTTCTCTGCCTCAGAGTCTGTGTAAAGAAAGAAGAATTACACACATACACAAACCACCTTTAGAATAATACTGAGCCTTTCTAACGGCTTTTCAACATTTCTTCTTGGTTTTAAATGGAAACAATGTTATTTTCACTACTGACACATTTGAGTCATTTTAACTAAGAATGAAGAAAAATAAGACGTTAGTATGAATCCTTGTTTATGATGCTTTTATTGTAGATATTAAAATAAAAGCAAAATATTTAGATATTTAACACAAAATCACTTTTATAAATACATTTTCTAGCTCAATTAAGAATAGCTAGAATGGGGCCGGCAGGTGGCATGGTGATTGAGGCGTTGTTTTCCCATATGGTCAAGTTGACCATGGTTCTAGTCCCGGACCTGGCAGATTGCTTTCTCACTTTCCCTCTCTCTCTCTGTCCCTCTCTGGTGAATTAATAATAATAATAATAATGATAATAGTACAACTAAAATTAAGTCTTAAGGAAAAAATAGCTAGGGTAAAAGAATCTATAAATATAAGTCTTATTCTTCCAGAGAACTATCTAAAACATTTTGCATTTCAAATTGTTACTTTTTTTTTTTTTTGGCTAGAGGGCACATGTGCTAGCAAGAGAAAGAGAGAGAGAGATGGAAGAGAAAAGGAGAGGAGAAAGCACTCACTCCGTGAGAATGGCCAGACCATGATCCCTTCTCTTCTATCTCGTCCTCCTTTCGAGATTATGAACAGCATGCATAGGGCATGGGTGCCCTGCATGTTTCTCAAGCTGCCGGGTCCAAAACTCAAACTGTGAGGTCACCCATGTGGAATCTAGCCACTTTAACCACCAGGCCACAGGGTCGGCCCTCAAATTGTTACCTTTTCTACCTTTTTAATAAGTCAGGCAAATATCAGACAAGTCCTAGGCTACCCATTTTAGCTCAGGGTTCAAGTCATTATAGAAAGACTCTACTTTTGTGATAATTATTGAGATTTTTTTTCTCAACTCCCTTTTTCATTCGATCACTCAAAAATGATTTACTAACAGAAATGGAATGTTCTTTATAAGTTTTTATTTGAGAGCCAAAACAGTAGCACTTGCTCAAAGGTTTTGAACTAGAGAGTATTAATGAGAACCTGCCAGGAGTAAGTTGTTATCTTTAGACAAATCCTTTTCAGGGATAGTGGGGGTTTTTTTGTCTGTTTGTTTGTTTTCTGTCTCTCCTCCTTAGCTACATATGCTATAGGGGCGTTCCACAAATGTTGCCCAAGGGATATGGGGGGGGGGATTAGTTGTGATGTAATCAGGATTGCAGATCAGCCCCATAATTCAGCAGGAGACAGAAACCACTTTAGTTGGCTGGGATACTTCTCACTCTCTGGCAAAAAATAAATACCAATCCTTTCTCATTTTCTCTCTCTCCCTCTCTCTCTCTCTCTGTGTGTGTCTCTCTCTGGTCAAATTAAAATAATAAATGAATGAATAAATAGAAATTAAAAGTAAATAAATAAATAAATACGAATCCAGCCTGAAGGAAGTTGCCATCCTAACCCCCAATCAAGTGCCTCCTCCCATGGCTCAGTTGTTCGAGGGCCTTAAACAGCGCCCAGTGTTGTATTTTGTTAACTTTGGCAAGAAAAGCTCAACTATGAGGTTTAGAGGTTCCTTTTACTTCAGCTCCCAGACTTTAATGTGGCAACATCCCAGTCAAGAGAGCACACAGCCGTCCCTTTAAGAGGCCATCTCCTGGGGTCAGCAGGTGGCATGTTGGTTAAGTGTTGTACTCACACATGGTCGACCACAGTTCAAGTCCCAGACCTGGAGGCTTGCTTTCTCCCTTTCTCCCTTTCTCCCTCTCTGGTGAGTGCATGTGCCTTATAGCAAATTTTAATAATAGTAATAATAGAATAATTATTAAAAGAAAAAAAGAGGCTATTTCATTTAATCAGCCCACAGCCTGAGAATTATAGGCAGCTCTAACACTTCGCTGTGGAGATCAGCAGTGCTGCCGCTGTGAGTTCTGCAGTGATAGGCTTGCAGACCTCCGAAGCGCACTCTCCACGTGGTGACTGCTAGGTTTCTGCCTCCTTCCCAGAACTCTAACCAAAAATCCCAACAGGATTCATTTTTCATTTTGCCTTTACTGCAAGTCCCAGCTAAAGCCTCCTGGACAAGGGCTTACGTCTGATTCGCAGGCTACATTCTTCCTCAGAATGCCTAAGGTCTCCAATTCCTAGTGAAGACTGCCGCGATCCATCTGTTTCCCCTGTTACTAATGCAAAAGAGATCTTGTTATTTGGGAGTAAAGGGATGCCGGTATCTCCATGATCAAAAAGGCACGTGACTCACCAAGGTAGGAAGGGGGAACTTACATTCTATCTACAGCTGCCTCTGCTGCGTTTGCTGTCTGAGAAAGAAGACCTAAGTCATGACGGTTAACATCACACCGCTTCACATTGACAGTTCTCCTGGAGTCAGCAAAAGTACAGGATTCCACCTAACGTGACCCACCAAAACAGGTTTTACCACTCTATCACGAATGCGTTCACTTGTAGTTAAGTCCAAATCGTGAAGCCTCTCCCCCACCCTCTCTCCCCGTGTATAGGAGCCTGGGAAACGATGCACTCCCCCAGTGTTCACAGGTCAGAACTGGCTGCACGTTAGTGTGGGACCACTGTACAGTCAAACCCACTCATTGTCTCTGGTCACCACCGCTACATAGCCACAGGGTAACGTTGGCCTGATCCCTGATCCCTGGGGGTGTCCACCCCCCAGGTTCCTTTTTTTTTTTTAAATTAATTTATTTATTTATTCATGCATTCATTTTAATTTGACCAGAGAGAGACACAGAGAGAGAGAGGGAAAGTGAGAAAGCAAGCCACCAGGTCCGGGACACGAACCGTGGTCGGCCATGTGGGAGTGTCCAGCGCCCTTAACCACCACACCACCTGCTGGTCCCCCCCCCAGGTTCCTTTTTGAGAGGGGGAATGCCTGGGCATGGCCTCAGCTCCTCCTCCACAGCAGATGAAGGAGTGAGCTGTTATCTTCAGGCAAAACCTTTCAGAGAGTTAAGAGCACAGAATTTTGTTGGCTGTTCATATCATCTTTGGGATCCTGGCTAAAATCAAATCTTGCCCAAGCTGTCTGCAGAGGAGGGACCAGCAGATGGTGTAGTGGTTACATCACTGGATTCCCACATAGTCAACCGTGGTTCAAGTCCTGGACCCGGTGGCTTAAAATCCCAGGAGGGGATTGTGGTGTGGCCATCCCTCCTGTGGGGGGGATTTCTCACTTTCTGTCTCTCTGGGGTGGGGGGGATTTCTCACTTTCTGTCTCTCTGTCTCTCCCTGTCTCTCTGGCGAGCTCACATGCCCTATAGCAAAAATCTCACTCTAAAAAAAAGTTGAAAAAAAAAAAAGCTGTTTGCAGGGTATTCTCACAGGCCCTTTTTCTTTACCTGTATATATTTTCTCTCCTCATTTTCCCCCTTCTCCCTTTTGATTCGGATTTTGGTTTCCCAGTGGCAGAGCCTTTCAGATTGCTAAGATCTGCGACGACTGCTGCCACCCCAGCGAGAGCGCATTTAACATGGTCCTGTGTCCCCCAAGGCCTCACCGTCCGGGCAGCCACGCAGGTATCTCCTCTTGGGTTTTTTCCTTAAACCGAACAGTGATCTCGACTAGCTCTGCATCTGAGCAGTCCGTCGTCAGCTGTGTTCTGACGGGAAGTCTGTCTGTCTGGTGTTTCCGGTCTCTCTGGGAGCTTGAGTTTTCATTTGGAGGAGAGGACAAGCTTGTCGTTCCTCCTCATCTTCAAGAACAAACTGCCATCGGACTAGTCGTTATCCCATGGCTCCTGGGGATCTGAGAGTCCAGCTTTCCCGGGAACTAATGGTGTGACACTCACCAGGTGGCAGAAGTGGCTCCTGTGTTTTAGCTGCCTGGTCAGCCATCTCCTCCATAGGTTCTCCTTGTTTTAGCTTTTCATACGAGAGTTCCAAGTTAGAGGTGCAGATGCTCGTACAGCTTTTTCTAAGTCAACCTGCTTAGTTCCTCCCATCCTCGCCTGGCTCCTAATTCATTTTCTGTACTTTCTCAGACAGCCCAAAGCTGTGGCCAGGCTACTGCATCTGTCACCTGCTTGCTTTCCTCCACCCACTTTCGCTTCCCGATCCTTTTGTTAAGAACTGCCCAGAGTCCCCGTGCTGCTCATGAAATGCCTCTGAACTCACACACTTGTCCAGGACTCAAAGACCTTATCCAAGTCTCCCCACTGGGAAGCCGCTGACCAGCCTGGTATTTCCCCACCAGGTTCAGACATGAGCTTTTCCCTGGGATCTGCACTCCCTCCCAGGATCTGGGCTCTGGCGAACTCAGGGCCCCCTGACTGCAGGCCTGAAGTTCAGCTGCTAGTTGGACACCTGCTTCTGCCGGCAGCCATTCGCTACCACCGCGGCTCTGCGGCCTTCCTTCCGTAGGTTTCATTTCCAGTCTCCTGGCTGGCTCCCTGATAGTTTGCGAGTAGGATAGGAAAGACAAAACAAAACAAAACAAAAAAAAAAGAACCAGGGACAGACAAGTGGTATAATGGTTACATTGTCACTGGACTCCCATATAGTTGACCAGGGTTCAAGTCCTGGACCCGGTGGCTTGAAACACAACATAAGCATGTGCTTGTGTGTCCAAAATCCTGAGAGGAGCATGGAGGAGAAGGGATTGAGGCATGACCATCCTCCCTGGGGGGCAGGAGGGGGTGATTTCTCACTTTATGTCTCTCTCTGTCTCTCTGATGGATCACACGTGCCCTCTAGCAAAAATCTCTCAAACAAACAAACAGAACCCCCCCCCCCACACACACACACACACACCACGAACCAGACTTCGATGAAGCACTGCACAAGGATTTATTACAGGGTAAGCGCACATGCAGGGGAGGGTCACGTGGACAGGAAGCTGAAAGTACTTGCAGCCTCAACCCCTTGTTTCTCCCTTTGCTGTACTCTGCCCGCCGCACTCAGGCCTTGGCCCTAGTCCCTGGCTCTTGGCTTCCTGGAAGAGCTGGGCGGATGGTGAGCCTGGGCAACTGCGCCCTCCACACTCTGCTGCCCGCCCTGAAGAAAGGGGGCCCTTTAAAAGGAATTCAAAGCGGCTACAGGCTGGGGACAAGTTTGTCCAAAGCTCCCAGAATCTTTCTTTCTTAACAACAGCAAGATGGGTTGTCAAGGGAAAACAGATTGTTATCTGAAGGGGCCGGCATAGATGGGAGAAATGGAGGGCCTCAAGGTCTCCTAGGTCTTTAAGAAACAGGTGTAGTGATGGCTCGGTGGCCTGGTGTTACAGGAGCTGGATCCCACATGGCCAACCGTATGGTTTGGATCCTGGTCCCCACAGCTTAAAAATCATGCCGGGAGTGGGGGTGAGAGGCAGCAGGGGTATAGTGGTTACAGTACTGGACTCCCCCATCACATCACTGGCTGCAGTTCAAGTCCCAGACCTGGCAGCTTGAAACTCACACCAGGTGCATGTACGTGGGTTCCAAATCCTGAGAAGAAAAGGGAGAAGGGATTGCAGCATGGCCATTCCCCCCCAGGGGTGGTTTCTCACTTTCTGTCTCCCTAACTCTGTGGCAAGTGCACATACCCTATAACAAATATCTCTTAAAAAACAAAAACAAACAAACAAACAAACAAATCACCTCACACTGGGCATGATCCCACCTCCAAATCCTGGCAGGATGGAAAAATGCAACAGAAGGGGTTGTGACGTGACCATGCCCTGCCATAGGGTGCTTTCTCCCTCTCTGTCTCTCTGGTGGGTGCATACATCCTCTGGCAAATTAAAAAAAGAAAAAAGAAACAACTGGTTGGCCACAGTCAGATCATAATATAGCATAGAAATATATACATACATACATACAGTCCCTGCTCTAGGAGGAGATGCTGTGTGCACCGAAGAACTGCCCTCCCTGGTAGAAACCAAGATGGCGTACATAAGAGTAGATCTTGATGGTGTTGGACCAAGGGCAAACTATACAGACTAGATGGGAGACTCTTCACATGGACGTATTCCCCCCTGACTCAGCATTTAAAAGCCCAGTAGCGGGACCAGCTACTGGGTATAATGGTTATGTTTCTGCACTCCCACATACTCAACCACGGTTCAAATTCCAGACCCGATGATTTGAAACTCATGCCAGACGCATGAGCGTGCGTGCCCAAGATCCTGAGAGGAGAATGGAGGAGAAGGGGCTGTGGCATGGCCATCCCCCGGGGGGGTGATTTCTCACTTTCTGCCTCTCTGTCTCTCTCTGTCTTTCTGTGCCCTATAGCAAAAATCTCTCTTAAGAAATTAAATAAATAAATAAAATCCCAGTCAGGAGGGGCCAGCAGGTAGCATGATGGTGGCTATGACTCAACGGTTTGAGTCCCAGACCCAGCAGCTTAGAAATCATGTCAGGCACCTAAGTGTGCATGTCCAAAATCTCGAGAGGATAATGGAGAAGGGATTGGGGTATGGCCATCCCTGCTGGAGGGTGATTTCTCACTTTCCCTCTTTCTGTCTGTCTCCAGTGAGCACAAACCCTATGGAAAAAACCTAAAAAACAACAAAACAAACAAACAAACAAAAAAACCCAGTAGGCATACCTAGATCTAGTTATTTTTTGTTTGTTTGTTTTTTAGATTTTTGCCAAGTCCAGTCTTAATATGCTTTGAGATCATTTCTTGAAGTTTGACTGCAGCATAAAAGCAAATGAGGGAGAAGTTTCCGAATGATGTCGGAAGAGTCATTTAGAAAGACGTCTCAGGAGAGGGGAATTTTAGTGTTGATTTATACATGGAGCCAGAGAACTCACTGCCCAACTCCGCTCCCTTATAGGACTTAGAGGACACTCCCTGGGCTAGGCAATAAGGAACACACTTAGGGTGAGGGGGCTGCCAACTCGCCAGCCTCTGAGGGACAGGGTGGCGATTTCAAATACTGTCGTGAGCCACATTTATAAGGATGACAGGATTCTGAAGAGCAAAGGCCGATGGCCGTACCTGCTATAAGGGGCAGTAAGGTGGCTGACGTATGATCTTGTGTCCTGAATAGCTAGACTTGGGGATCTGTGACCCAAGGGTTGAAGTGGATTGGACTTTCTCATGGTCATCTTGGTGACTCTTTTGCAGATGTTGTACTTCCTGCCCTCACACTTTAGGTGCTGTGAGATTACAAATAAATCCTAGTTCTTGGGATGGGGTGACAGGAGTGCTTCTTCCAGGAGACACAGTAAAGGCCCCACTGGACTGGAAGGCATGATTACCACTTGGTCATTTTGAGCTTCTTGTGTCAGTGGCCCAGTAGACAAGTAAAGAAGTTACCATGTCGGGGCCAGCAGATGGTGTAGTGATTACATCACTAGACTCATACATAGCCGAATGTGGTTTGAGTCCCAGACCCGGTAGCTTGAAACTCATGCTGGGCACATGTGCATATGTGTACAAAATCCTGAGAGGAGAATAGAGGAGAAGGGACTGTAGTGTGGCCATACCCCTTGGGGGGTGATTCCTCACTTTTCTTCTCACCCTCTCTGTCTCCCTCTCTCTGGCAAGCTCACCCACCCTAAGGCAAAAACCTCTAAAAACAAACAAAACAAAGAAGTTACCATGCTGGCAAGGAAGTGGAGGGACTGACTTTCATGACCATAAGGAAGTTCAGTTGAGCTACTCAAGAAAGACTAGAATGGGATTGGCAGGTGGCATGGTGGTTAAGGGCGTTGGACTCCCACATGGCCGACTGTGGTTTGAGTTCTGGACCTGGTGGCTTGCTTTCTCACTTTCCCTCTCTCTCTCTTGCTCTGTCCCTCCCTGATCAAATTTAAATAAATAAATAAAGAAAGAAAGAAAGAAAGAAAGAGTTTTTTGGAAAAGAAAAGATAAGAACAGTATGTGTTGAAACCAGAGGATTCAGCGGGGCGTATCTTAGCACCTGTGTGTCCAATGATAACTGTAAATGGACAATCACAGCAATCCTGGCCCAATAAGCTTAACACAACCGATGATTCACACTCCTGGGGGATGAAACTCTGCATCACCACCAGTCAGCAACCCAGATTTGTTGAAGTGTTGCCCAAGGGTGAGGATATTCAGAGTGGGTGGTAGAGGAGGGAGGTGGTACATTCCATTTACTGCTCTGAGACCAATTACTACACAGATGCTGCCGCTTATCCTACTAATGCTCGGATGTTAACTCTTTCATAGAGGTAAAAGCTGGCTGCCACCTCAAAGGCTTTGTGACACAATGAACTGAGTGAGGGACAGATCTGAGAATGTATCAGATTCCTGTTGCATCCTGCCTCACACACTCTCAACTAAACCTTAGTTCTGTCTTTGCTGCAGCAGCCAGCTGCGGACAGATAGAATGAGAAGCAACTCACTTCAGCTATTTAGCACTAATTGCTCACTTTTTGCCACTGGGTCTCACTGCCACTGCTGTTTGGGATGTCTGTAGTAGTCAACTCAGGCATTCTGTATACAAGAAAATCTGGAAATATAAGCGTTTATACCCTATGAGGTCTACCTGTCCAAAAGAGAATGGAGACCAGTGGATAAATATGTCTTCCTTGGGAAGGCAATTCTCTTTTTTTTTTTCTCCCCCCCCCCCCCCCCCCCCCCACCAGAGGATTTTGCTATAGGGTACATGCGCTCTCCAAAGAGACAGAGAGACAGAAAGCGAGAAATCACCACCCCAGGGGAGATAGCCATGCCACAATCCCTTCTCTTCCATTCTCCTCTCAGGATCTTGGGCACGCACACACACGTGCCTGGTGTGAGTTTAAGCCACTGGGTCTGGGACTCGAACTATGGTCAGGTACATGGGAGTCCAGCGACATAGCCATTGCACCAACTGTTGGTCCCATTTAAAAAAAAATTATTATTATTATTATTTGAATTTGATCAGAGAGAGAAAGGGAAAGTGATAAAGCAAGCCACCAGGTCCAGGACTTGAACTGCAATTGGTCATGTGGAAGTCTGATGCCCTAGTCACCAGGCCGCCTGCTGACCAGGTAGGGCAATTCTGATGTACATTTTACACGGCTCCTCAGTAGTCCTTAGTGAGCTTGAGCCCCAAGTCAACTCAGTAAAGCAGATCATACTCAATCACTCAGAAAACATTACATTGGTTTTACTCCCTTCCCTGTCTTACTCTTCTCAGGCTGCCCCTCCCGTTTCCTAAGATCAGAAATGGCTGATGAATCTTTAACAATTGGCTCTCCAGGAGGAAAAATGAATTACCTTGGTTTGTAGTGTGTGCCTATTTCTGTGGTGTAAGTGCCCATGCTATAGTTAATTTCGAGCTATCAGCTGGACATTACCAAATCTGCATTGGGACAGAGAGGTACGCAGTTGGCCCTTGGGAGCCAGGACGAGCTGAGCCTGGCACACCTGCGTGAGTGGGTGTCTCAGAACAGACCACCTGCTTGCAACCACTTGTCACAGAAGGTGCAGGAGAGACAAAGAAGACAAAGGGCTACCAGTGTGGACCAAGCACCAAAGACTGATGGGTGCACCAACATTAGCAGTGGACATCAATAAAGTGAGGAAAAGCATTCTTAGGTAGGAGGGAAACAAATTTCTATTGTATAACAAATTGCTGGAGGGAGAATAGTGAAGGGGTGTTGGAGTAAGAATTTGAGGATATTCAGAAGTTTCTTGCCTTTGGGATCAGCAGTTAGCGTAATGGCTATGTCGCTGGACTCCCATGTAGTCGACCGCGGTTCTCGTCCTGGACCGGGTGGCTTAAACTCACGCCGGGCGCATGTGTGTGCATGCCCAAGATTCTGAGAGGAGAAGGGATTGCAGTGTGGCCATCCCACCTGGGAGGTGATTTCTCACTTTCTCTCTGTCTCTCTCTGTCTGTCTGGCGAGCGCACGTGCCCTATAGCAAAAACCTCTCCAAAAAATAATAATAATAAAAAGAAGTTTCTAGCCTTTGAAACTGGATAGGTGATGAGGTGATTTCCAGAGACAGGGAATCTAGAAGGATGGTGAGTTCATTTTTGGATCTACTGAGATCTCTTCATGATATTCAGGCGGAAAATGGCTAGTGGGAAACACATGTAGAAGCTTAGGAAAGAGCTAAGGGTGTGGAAGCTGTGGCAAGATGGTATTGTGAAATTCTATTGTCAATAACTAATTATTCCTGGAATATGGGGCCTCCCCTTCCCTCCCCCAGCCAGGCAGCAGTGACGCTTTCTGTATTACTGCCCTCAAGGTACGGCTGTTACTACAGCAGTGCAAAGAGAAAGATGAGTCGATACTAGCCTTACTCACTTCAGAATGATGTTTTGGGGCCAGTCGGTGGCATGGTAGTTAAGGTGTTGGGTGCTACATGATCAACTCAGTAGGAGTCCTAGACCAGCGACCTGAAAGCCATGGCCAGGGGTCAGATGATGGAGGAGGAAGCTGGTGGTGGTAGTTGAGGCACACTGGACTGCCACATGGCCAACCTAGGTTCGAGTCCCAGACCTGGGAGCTTGCTTTCTCACTTTCCCTCTCTTTCTCTCTGGTCAAATTAAAAAAAAAAAAATGATAATAAATAAAATTAAATAATTATTTTTAAAAAAAAAGGAAGAGAAAAACCAGGCTTGTGCATGCATGCCTGAGTCCTAAGAGGTGAATGGAGGAGAAGGGATTGTGGCTTGGCCATCCTCTGGGGTAGGGGTGGTGATTTTTCACTTTTCCTTTCTCTCTGTCTCTCTTTAGAGAGTGCATGCACCCTATGGAAAAAAAAATCTATAATAATTATAATAATGTTTTGAATATCATTGTAGAGAAAATAAGTTGAGAGAATAGATGATTTGTATCTCAAAAGCCTGGATTTTTAGTACCAGGAGCCGATGTTGAAGTCATAAGCGACAGACTTGGGTAGAATGAATAAGGATGAAAGAGCCAATTTTCCTACCCTGAGGACGGAAATGAGAGGTGAGGTACTTTGAGGAAGGACCCCACTCCCCGGCTACATTCCCACTGCTAGCTATCAGTAGAGGGCAATCATAAAATACCCCAATGATGGTGGAGCTCTATTATAAGGAAAGGTGGTGTGGTCCACTTCCTATCAGGAACCCTGTCAGGTGGTAAACCTGACAGTGGCAGCGGGAGTTGCCATAGAGATGACATAGAGATATTGTGTGACTCGAGTGTGATGGAGTCTAGTGTGCAGGGCTTTTCTCTGTAGAGTAGTAGAGGGTAGCATCTTGTGGTTTCCACAGTTTAAAAGAGGTTAGAAGATGGTTGAGAGAGAGCTGGTGAGCCAGAGGAGCCCTTAGAGCTGGAGCTCGAGCCAGAGAATTATAAGGAAGCAGAGAGCCCCCACGTCTCCACACCCAGTGACACCACCTCCACTGCCATGACCACACGTGAGCCCCTAGCATGTAGGCTCAGACTGTTATAACGTAAACGTGGGCACATTAAAACGCTGAAGAGTTCATGTGAGCAAAGAGCGATTCGCGAATCAGGCAGCGCTCTGAGGCAGAAGAGGTTCCCCGGCACCCACCGCAGTAACGGGCAGTGAGGGTTTGTGGGCCCTGTGCGGGAGTAAAGAAATGCTGCTTTAGGCTTTTGCCTTATTGGGGTGTGATCTGGTGAAAGTCTCTAAGTAGGGGTTAGGTGGCAGTTCCTGATTGTTCAAGTTTAAATTTTATTCAACTGCTTACACTGGGCTTCAGTTTTACCTTTTTAATTGCCAGAGGACATGTTTGCTCACCAGAGACAGGGTAAGGGGAGAGGGAGAAGTCACTCCCCATTGGGACAGGATCACTTTGTAATCTCTTCTTCTCCACTTCTCCAAACTGTCGGGATGTGGTGTGCACATGAGCATGCAAGCGTACACACACACACACACACACACACAATAAAATAAATATATGAAAGTTGATTGTATTCCTGTATACCAGTAATAAACTACTAGAAAATGTCATTTACGCCCAGGCCCAGTGGCACAGTAAGTGTCATGCCAGACTGCTTAGCTGGAAGCCACATGCTCACTACGGTTGGAGTCTTCTGCCTGGTTGGTCTGAAAATATGCTGGGCACACATATGCCCAGGATCCTGACAAGCTGTAGTATTGGAGGAAGGGGATTGTGGTGTGACCAAGTTTTGTGAAGGATATTTTTCTGTGTGTGTGTGTGTGTGTGTGTGTGTGTGTGTCTGTGTCTCTGGTGGATACACGCGCCCTATAGCAAAAATCTCTCAAAAAAAAAGAAAAAAGAAAAATATTCCCTTCCTCCACCTTTTCGGTCTATTCAGACCCTCAAAAACTTAGTTGATGCTTATTCACATTGGTGAGACAGATCTTCCTAACTGTCTACCAGTTCAAATGCTACTCTTTGGGAAACACCCTCATGGATACACCCAGATATAATATTTCACCAGCTATCTGGACATCTCATGCTGACACACAAAATGAACCACCACACAGAGTGTCTATAATATCTATAACTTTTTTGGAACTCTGCACGGAGATACTCCCCATCTCCTGCTTCTTTCCTTAGTTGTTTATATTAGTATGGGCTCATACTAATTTGGGGGTTTTATATTTTGGGTTATACTGTCTTCATTTTCTTGCTCAAATTGTCCAGCTTTGGCCTTTGAAAGATCTTTGACTTACCCCCATCACGGTGGGTTGGGTCTGTCGTTTTCTTTTCTCTATTTTTCTGTTTACTTTCTAGCACTTGTAAGATGCTCCAGGCTCATTCTGTACATTTCCTGCCCCCGCCTTAGAATCAGCCATTTCCTCAAGGGGCCCTACTTCCTTTTGGGGAGACATTTTATTTATTTCTAACTAGCACGATTTCTTCTTATTTTTATTTCTTTCTGTTATGGGAGAAAAACAGACAATCACTCTCAACAGGGTCTCACACCACGATCCCTTACCCACCGCCCTCAAACAGGCAATTGGGATTATGGGTACGTGTTTCCTTTGCGTATAGATCGACCGAGGAACTGAACCTACAATCTTCCAGATGGATCCAGCATCACTTGAGCAGCACATTACCACTGTGCCACTGAGCCAGCCTCTTCTTTGTATATTTGAAGCAATTCTAAACTTACAGAAAAGTTTGGACGTTTAGTTTATATTACTTTTTTCTTGGACCACTCAAATATACTTTGCCAATTTGCTGCCCCATTGCCTCCTAATACTTTGTGTGTACTTATTACAATCAAGGTCATCCTTATCTACATACTCGCAATACAAACACCAAAATCTAGCAATTAGTATACAACCACCAGGTGCAGCCAGCGGGTGGCATGGCAGTTAAGGTGCTGGACTCCCATGGGGCTGACCATGATTCGAGTCCCAGACCTGGCAGCTTGCTTTCTCACTTTCCTTCTCTCTCTGTCTCTTACTCTCTGGTAAGTGCACGTACCCTATAGCAAATTAAAAAAATAGTAATAATAAATAAAAGCTGCCCTCCAAACAGTTACAGGTGTGAATAGAGTAAAAAGACAGTCTCCCAGAGCAAGAGGGGATCCTCCATCACATGACCTCACAGTTTGTCTTCACTGGGTCTCCACACTGCAGCCTGCTGTGTAGATTTGGGACTTGCCATACTCCATAACTGTGTGAACCGACTCCTCTCAAGAAATCTATGTGTATGTTCACACATCCTATTGGTTCTGTTTCTCCAGAGAACCCTAATACAGCCTCCTCCATCTCTGTCCATCTGAAATAGTTCCTCAGACTTTCTTGACGTCAGTGTCCTTGACACTTGTGAAGATGACAGAATGACAGGCCAGAGAGTCTACCGTATGTCCCCTAAATTGGATTGACTTGCTGTTTCCTCATGACTAGATTAGGTCAGGCAGGAATGGCGCCGAAGTGGTGCTGTGTCCTTCTCAGTGCAGCCTGTCGGGTTGCGAGGGGTTGATTTGTCCCATGATTGATGTGAACTTTGCTCAGTTGATCAAGGTGGTGCTTTCAGCCTTGTCCCCCCCATGTAATGAGGAAGTATTTTGTATGCTGGGGCCGGATGGTGGCACGGTGGTAAAACTCTGCAAGGCGATCCTCCAGGAGCAGTACTGTGTCCAGAGACCTCCCTGAGCACACTGGGCACACACGATCCAGGCTGCCTGAGACTGGGGGTGGAGAGTGCCACTGGGACTCTGGGGGGGATGCTGTCTCTCCATCTCATTTAAGGAATAAATAATTTAAAAAAAAAAACTTTTAAATGAAGTATTTTGGTTAAAGATACATTGAACTCTGTAAAAATCTTGTCATTAAACTCTGAATTTGCACATTCATTATATGGACCCGTGGTACCAGATCTACTCATTGGATTGTAATGTGTTGCTATCATAATTTCTTTTTTCAGTGCATATTTGGTGAGTGAGAGCCTCTTCAGACTGACTGCTGTGTTCTTTTGGCATGTTTCCATCCTTTCTTCGTTATTTTCTGGCATAACAAGACGCTCACCTTTTACTCTCTCTATCTGAGCCCCCAAAACAGCCATTTCTCAAAGGAGAACTTCCTTCAGTGAAAAGGTAAGATCTGGGTGCAAGGCGTGCTCATGGCTTTTGGGAACTCACTGCTTCCAGGCCCTCTTAGTGTGCAAAGGTAGAGAATAATGTATGTAAACATAAAAATATGGAACATGTTTATATCTATACATTCATTTCTATACTTAGCTAAACACATTGAAAACGGAGTTCATACCAGCACTTCCCGTTTCATTCTAACAAGTCAGGCTCATCTCATTCTCTCCATCCCTTTCACATAGCGTCCTTCTCGAACAGTGACAAACATAGCCCTCATTATGGCTCATGTAGTTACGTGTCTGATCACTTCATCCGCAGGATCCAGTTTCCCATCACCCCTCCAGCAGATCCTTCCTAAACACACTTAGGCCTTGGGGCCCGTGTAGCCAGTCTCTCCACTACTCCCCACCCTGGAGGGAAGCCCTCCTCACCTGCTAGGGCTCTCACATCCACCCCTCCCCGCCCCCTCCATGAGGACTCCCTCTCTTTCATCTTTCTCCCCAAACCAGGGTACCCCTTTAAGAGATGTCAGACCTTACCAAGGCAGGATTAGTATCGGGAATATATAAAAATCTAGAAGGATTACTACAAGACAACTCAAAATAGAAAAATGGGCAAAAGATTTGTAGACTTTTTTCACTGCTGTGTAATATTTTATTGAATTAATTATTCCATTGTTGGACATTGGATGTTTCTGGGTTTTGTTTTTAGCTTGTAAAGATCTGTTATATGATTTCGTTGTAGCACATTGTTTAGGTAAATGTTAGTGATATCTGTAAAATTTAACGATGGTTCAAAATCCGTATTATTTGAGATAAGAGGTGTGGGCAAAGTTACTAAGCTTTGCTCTTTGGGGGCAGTTTACCATAACCATATCAGTATGCCTTAATCTCAAAGATACAATGTTGAGTAAAGAGAAAAACCACTCCCAGAACTGTGTCATTAGTGGCGCCACCCCGGCTGAGCTGCTGTCACCGGTGGTACATTTCCGTGAACTGCTTCAGGTGTCCCCAGAATGCTGCACTTACTGGATAGGACTTGGTTTTCAAAATCCTGCAGAGACAGCCCATTGTGAGAAGGGAAGAGGTCAGGTCCTCCATGCAGAGGCTGGAGGGCCGGCGGCAGGTGTCGGGGAGCGCAGGCAGAGCAACCCCAGCTGAGGCCCAGCTCCCAGCCCTGGGCGGCCCAGGGGTTAGTGCACTTGAGCACCTCAGCCAATGTGGAAGCCAGTGCTGCGCAGGAATGGGGGCGGAGGAGTGTCTGCTGTGCTCCTTCGCAAGAGGAGCGTTTGCCAAGGTTAGTAAGGGCCAGTGAGAACCCTGAGAAGCAATACGGACAATGACGACTATACCAGATCCCTTCCCAACCCCTTTGCACAGTGCCATGCCCCATGGGATGGAGCAAGCAGATCCCTGAGATCTGGGTGTAGGCGCCACATTCTGATCTGGCGCAGGTTGGGACAGCACCGTCCCAGTCCCGCAGCCACGACCTTGCCAGCAGGTCCCAGCACAGACATGCAAACACCACACCGGCCACAGCTGACATTCTGACATCACCAGCCAAGGCCCTGCTCTCAGTGTGGCAGAAAAGGCGCTGGCCACATGCCTGTGTGGCCAGACTGGGGATGCTAGCGAGCCAGGAAGGAGAGTTAGGAAACGGAGTGGGGCCCTCTGCCCCTTCCCTACAACACTTGCATTCCAGTCTCTCTGCCTTTGCTCCTCCATTCCCCTTTCTTCCTTCTGCCTCCCAAGCCCACGCCACTCCAAAGAAACGTATCACTCAGTTTGGGCCTATTCAATGAAGAGACAATGCCATCTTGACCAAGACACCTTCTCTGAGCCCCCGCCCCCTCACTGAGCTTGCCTGTCCTTGGTCTCACGCAGCTGTGGTTAATGTCGTTTGTTTAGGTGTGCGTCAGCTGTGTCTCCCTAGCTAGACTGTAAACTCCTGCCAGGGACCATCTCTACAAATATGTAAAAAGCAGTACCTCTCTGGCCTTGCCTAGTGTTACCAGGCCCTGCCAGGCAGCGGAGGTTCACAAAAGAAAGAAGGAAGGCCAAAAGAGGAAGGAGGAAGAGAAAGGAAAGGGAGGGAGGGAGGGAGGGAGGGAAAAAGCAAAGAATGGAAGAGAGAGAAAGAAAGAAAAAAAAGGAAAGAGAAAGAAAAAGTCACCTTACGACTTGAAGTTCAAAGAAGCAAAAATGGGGACCAGCAGTTAGCGTAATGGCTATGTCGCTGGACTCCCACGTAGTCGACTGCGGTTCGAGTCCCGGACCCGGCGGCTTAAACTCACGCTGGGCGCGTGTGCGTGCGTGCCCAAGATCCCGAGAGGAGAATGGAGGAGAAGGGATTGCGGCGTGGCCATCCCCTCTGGGGGGTGATTTCCTGCTTTCTATCTCTCTGTCTCTCTCTGTCTGTCTGGCAAGCGCACGCGCCCTATAGCAAAAACCTCTCCAAAAAAAGAAAAAAAAAAAAAAAGAAGCAAAAATGAACAATGTGTTATTTAGAAATACATACATGACGTGACAGTTTTTAGTGATTACTTCTCGGTTGGGAGGAAAGGGGATGAGATGAGTGTAAAAGAGGCAGAAAGGGTTTTTGGTCTTTTTTTTTTTTTCCTATGGTGGGTATACAAGTGTTCGTTTCATTGCTATTCTTTATTCCTTACATATTTTAACATCTTTTGTATGTACTAAAAATAAATGTTTTACATTTTCAGGGGGCATGTGCAGTCACGAGAGAGAGAGAGAGCACCCTTCAATGGGGCGTGGTCACACCACAATCCCTTTTCCGCCATGTCCCCATCCTGTCAGGATGTGGGACACACACACTTAGCATGTTTTTCAAGCCATGGAGGCCGGGACTCAAACCACGGTCAGCCATTTGGGATCTCGCTTCCTTAACCAATAAGTTACTGAACTCGTCCTAAAAACTTAATTTTAAAAAACATTCTATGATTTGGGACATGCTAAACACAGTTCCTGTGTTGTCCATTATGCTGGCCAGTAGCCACAGCTGACTATGAAATTTAAATTGATGTTAAATTTATTCCTCCATTGCATTAGCCACGTAGCAAGAGCTCAGCAGTGGCTATGATAGTGACAGTGTGGATAAAAAATTCCTTTTCAATGCACCAAGTCTAATTGGACAATACTGGGCACAGTAACTGTTTCTGAGAAGAGGACTCCAAAAACTTTCTTGAGGTTTTAATTCAAGTTAGAGAATGAAAGAATCCCACTTATGGGATAGAGTACAGGTGACCTATGTCCTTGATATAGTCTTACATGCAAAGCTTTGCAGAAGTGCCTGCCATGCAGGGACCAGCAGATGGCTTGGTGGTTAAAGGCACTGGACTCCCATGTGACCGACTGCAGTTCAAGTCCCAGACCTGGCAGCTTGCTTTCTCACTTTCCTTCTCTCTCTCTCTGTCCTTCTCTGGTCAAAATAAAATAAAAAAATAAATAAAGCTCAATAAAATAATTTTAAAAAGAAAAAAGAAGTGTCTTGGGACCAGCAGCCAGTGGGTATCTAGAGAGAATTAAAGGAGAACTTCCAGGGACCAGTAGATAGCATAATGGTTACATCGCTGGACTCCCATGTTGTCGACTGCAGTTTAATCCTAGGTCCAGTAGCTTAAAACTCAACGTTGGGCGTGTGTGTGTGTGAATGCCCAAAGTCCCGAGAGGAGAAGGGATTGCAGCGTGGCCATCCCCCTTGGGGGTGACTTCTCACGTTCTGTCTCTCTGTCGAGCACATGCACCCTATAGCAAAAATCTCTCTTAAAAAAAGGTGGTGGTGGGGAGAACTTCTAAACAAGACTTTTGTGTATTCTTTCGAGCATAACCAGCATTAAAGGATTGTTCATTGTATTACTGCCTCCTGTTTTTTTGCCAGAGAGTGTGCATGCTCACCAGGGAGAGACAAAGAGACAGAGAGCACGAGGGGGACCCCCCCCCCCCACCGTGGGGCGTGGACATGCCATAATCCCGTCTCCATTTTTCAGTCTTGTCAGTCTTTTGAGCACACATGTGCATGTGCCTGCTGTGCTTCTCAAGCCACCAGGTTCAGGACACGGACCACACAGCCGTGTGGGTTCCGGAGCCCCCAGCTACCAGGCCATGGGCTGACCCCATATTGTTACTCGTTAGATCATTCAACACCAACAGTTTTATCCCAAGAGATCATATTTAAAAAACTAAAACTAGGGACCAGCATATTGGTTACGTTGCTGGACTCCCATGTAGTTGACTATGGTTTGAGTCCTGGACCCGGCAGCTTAAAACTCACACTGGGTGTGTGTGCGTGGGTGCCCAAGATCCTGAGAGGGGAACGGAGGAGAAGGGATTGTGGCGTGGCCATCCTCACGAAGGAGTGATTTTTTGCTTTCTGTCTCTCTGTCTCCCTCTGTCTCTCTGGTGAGCACACGTGCCCTACAGCAAAAACCTCTAACAACAAAAAAAAAACTGAAATTAACATTATCCTCTACATCACAGTGAGCACTATATGTAGAGATAAAGAGGGTGAGGTATATAGACTACTAGAAGGTCTAGACCAGGTTTACTGATGTTCACTCATTTATTGCTCCTTTATCTGTGTGGAAGCTCATGTAAAGGGGGATTTAAAAGAAGAGGTTCGTGAAGAAGCGATAAAATGGTGATGCCATTGGAAATTGCTAGAGTTCCCTGGGCTTTCATTTGTGGTGAGCTCCAGCTGAGCTAAGAGGCTTGGAACAAATTGCTATGCACAATGTGACATTCTTCACACATGCCTCTTCTGTGATTAGACTGTGGTTACTCAAACCAAATCAACATAAGCTTAACTGATGTCAGCGCAGATAGGCAAAAGACCTCACAAGGATACCATGCCGTTGAGCATTTTGTAGAAAACATAGGCCGTGGTTGGTAGGCCCCACCCACCAACTGTTTTCAACTATGGTTTCCCATTCCCAGGAGCTTTCTCGGTGGTGGCTGGATGCTGGACCGCCAGCAGACACCGCCTTCTCTATTTGAACTTCCTCTCAATTCCAGGCACCGGCTGTGCAGGGCCCTGCCTAGCTTTTGGCTGGGATCTGAATCATTACTCAAATTCCCACTCCAAAATTAGGAAAATAATTGGACCCATCCAGCATGTGCTCCTCCTCACCGGGAGGGGAATGCATGCATAAGCCCCACGGAGCACCACCAGACAAAGCCCTTCCTCACCCAAATGAAAACCCCTCACCACAGTTCTTCCTCGGCATCCCATTTTCTGGGATCCCTCCTTCCATGAGAGCTCTGTTCTTCCTTCCCTCTCCTTCAATAAACTCTCCACTTTGCTATGCCTAAAAATCATCCTCCTCCTCATCATAATTACTTAAGTTCATCTTGATTTCGTGGCTGCTTGTTTAACACTTCATTGTGACTTTGGATCCAGAAAGGGTAAGAAATCATGGGTCAAACCAGTGGGATTGGGGCTAGCAGGTGGCATGGTGGTTGAAGCACTAGACTTCCCATATGGCTGACCACATTTCGAGTCCTGAACCTGGCAGCTTGCTTTCTCACTTTCCTTCTCACTCTCTCTGGTACACATGTAAAGTAAATAAATAAATAAAATGAAATAATTATTTAAAACAAATCAGTGGTATTTGGAATTACTTTGAATGCTACTTATAACCTGTATCAAATACTTTCCTTTAAAACCCTCTAGGGGTTTTGATCGGTTTTTATTACCAGTTTTAGGCTGTGTGTTTACTTTTCATCTATTCATTGTGTGTTTTTTTTTTTTTTTTGGAGAGTTTTTTGCTATAGGGCATGTGCGCTCACCAGAATGAGACTGACAGAGGAGACAGAAAGTGAGAAATCACTCCCTGGGGGGGATGGCCATGCCACAATCCCTCCTCCTTCATTCTCCTCTTGGGATCTTGGGCACACATGCACTCATGCCCGGATGAGTTTAAGTCACAGGGTCCAGGACTTGAACTGTGGTCAACTACATGGGAGTTCAGCAACATAGCCATTACGCTAACTGCTGGTCCCTTCACTGACTTTTTTTGTTTGGTTTTTTTTTTGTTTTTTTTTTTGGAGAGGTTTTCGCTATAGGGCGCGTGCACTCACCAGACAGACAGAGAGAGACATAGAGACAGAAAGCGAGAAATCACTCCCCAGAGGGGATGGTCACGCCGCAATCCCTTCTCCTCCATTCTCCTCTCAGGATCTTGGGCACGCACGCACACGTGCCCAGCGTGAGTTTTAAGCCACCGGGTCCGGGACATGAACCACGGTCAACTACGTGGGAGTCCAGCAACATAGCCATTACGCTAACTGCTGGTTGCCCCTTCATTGAGTTTTAATAGGAATAATGAAAGCTGTTTTTATCCTGTTTGTAACTATGCCCTAAGACAATATGAATGGCCTACTTAAAATTAAATATAAAAAATGTATATCATAAGATTAGCAAAAAATATTATTCCCCAAATAAAAGGGTACACTGAATATTTTCACATTTTCTTCCTATCTTGCAAAAAACACAGATTTGTGACAGATTATAAAACAAAATAATATCATGATGGCTTTTCAAATTATTTAAGCCATCAATTCCTGAGCAGTCTGGATTTTATTTTTATTTATTTTTTATTTTAGAGTTTTGCCATAGGATGTGTGCATTTGCCAGAGAGATATAAGGAAAGTGAGAAATCACCCCCCTAGAGGGGATGGCCACACTGCAATCCCTTCTCCTACATTCTCCTGAGACATGCATGCACTTGCACCCAGCATGATTTTTAAAAATAATTATTTATTTCATCTTTTTATTCATTCATTCATTTATTTTGGCCAGAGAGAGAGAGAGAGGGAGAAAGTGAGAAAGCAAGCCATTAGGTCCTGGACTCGAACCATGGTCAACCATGTGGGAGTGTCCAGCACCTTAACCACCACGCCATCTGCTGGTCTCGATCCAGCATGATTTTCAAACCACCAGATCTGGAACTCAAATTGTGGTAAGCCATGTGGGAGTCCAGTACCTTAACCACCACACCACTGCTGGCCCCACATTCTGGAATTTTTCAAAAGTTTATTTCTTCCATCTGCAAGACAGAGATAGAGAAGGAGACAGAGAGACAGACCCCGGCCAGGTCCTAATGCCATGATCAGCCTCAGCCAGCCCCAGATCATGGGCCCACACGATGCCTGGTGTATTCAGTGAGATCTTTGGACATGAACCCAGAACCTCACCACATGGGTCAGCCCTACAGCACCGCCGTTGTGGAATTTTGTGTTCACATTTACTTAACTTCCACCTCTTCCCCTCGAATACAGATGACACAGCGTATGAATAAAATGGACCTTGCCAAATAAGCACAGCAAAATTTTGCACAATAAACCAACGTGGGCTGTAGTCTTGTTCCCATCTATCAGCATTAGTTTTCATCAGTGTATGTGTGAGGCAAAGAGAGAGAGAAGCAGGAAGAGGGAAAGAGAGAGATGGGCATTTTTTTTTATATAGCCTTGCTGTTGTGATCCTCTGCCCTAGCCTCCTAGTCACCGAGGACCAACGGTGCACCACTGCCATGCCTGGCCTGCTCAGGTTGGTCTGAAACCTGCAGTTGGGCCCAGACCTGAGCAGGGAGCTCACTGCCTGTGCCCTCATGGCTGGGCCCCACCTATCAGTGTTTTAAACTGTTAGTAATAATTCAGAATTATTCTGAAATTCCTTGTGGAAAACTAGAATTTGAGGCTTAGGTGTGGGCCATGATTTGAGAGGCTGGAATCCACATAGGAGGCCTGGGTTTGGTTTCTGGGCCAACCTGAACAAGCCTGATGCCACTGCAAGTCCCCGTGATCCTAGCTAACAGGCCGGACAGGCCAATCCTGCCACAGTGAGACTGTAAAAAATACCTGCCTCTGTCTCTCTCCCTATCTTAGTTTCTCTCCCTTTTTCTCTTTTCTTCTCGCCCATAAAGGAAAAATAATAGACTTTGAGATTCTACAGTTTTGCAAATTCCTGTAACTGGAGAAAAAAAAAAGACAAGATAGGAACTCTGGCTTAGACAACAGATGCTCATGATTTTCTCAGTCTCTTTTATGGGCGCTTTCTTAGGTGGGAGTCTTCCTATAATTAGGGAATTAGGAAACCCCTCAGCCATGAATGCTAAAAAAAAAAAAAAAAAAAAAAAAAAAAAAAGGCACGATTATTCCAGAGGTTCCTCCTACACTGCCTTCCAGTCGGCTGCAGGTCGCCAGTTCGGGAGGCTGGACGTTGTTGGTGGGCTGTGAAGGTGGACAGACCACAGGACAGGAAGCAGTCGATGAACTGGCAAGTGTTTACAAACCACAGGGGCAACATTTCAGATGTGAGGTCCCAACTGACGGGACCCCTCGGGCCTGCCTGTTTGCAGTGACGCGCAGGCGGGCTTCCACGGGTGGTCCCACGGTCCAGCTTCTACTGGAATGCGCAGTTGAGCTTGTGGGGTTCGGGTTCGGGTTCCGGTTGGGATTAAGAGGCCTCCTCCCGGCGTCTAGTCGGAGGCCGAGCTGTAGGTGGGACCTCGAGGAGACTCGCTGCTGAGGACAGCCGCAGCGTCACTTCGGTGGGGAAGGGCTGCGGTTCCCCGGGCTCCGCGGCCGGCTCGCTGCAGCGCCCTGGGGCTGCGGGACAACCTGGCGGGCTGGAAGCCACGGGGCTCGCCGGGCCGCGCCGGGGCGGAGGCCGTGCCCGCGCCGCGCGCTCTGCACACCCCGGGCCTCGCCACGCGCGCGCGCCCCGGGCCCTCTCCCGCCGCGCGGCCTCTGGCCACTAGAGCCCGCTGGCCGCCGCCGGGGGAGCGCCGCCCCCTCTTCCTCCATCCCTCCCCGCCTCCTGCCTTTTCTCCTCCTCCTCACTACAGTCGCCGGCCCTGGGCGGGGGCGAGAGCGTCCGGGTTGCTGGAAGCGTTCGGAAATGGCAACGAGCGCGGTGGAGGTGTTCGGGCTCCCGGAGGACGAGGTGCGGGGCCGCGGGGCGGCGGGCGGGCGGGCTTCCCATCGCGCCGGCCGCGGCTGCAGCCGAGTCGCAGGCGGCGCCGGGCCGGGCTGTGCGGCCAGCCCCCTCCTTTCCCGGCGCGAACCCGGCGCCCCGGGGGACTAGGGCGGCCGGAGCGCGAGTTCGGAGGATGGCTGGAGCGAGCCAGGCTGAGGCTGCACACCCCGCTGCCGCCCGGAGCCGCCGCCTCCCGGGCAGTTTCCTGCAGGAAGTGCGAGCCGGGGCGCGGGGTGCCGCGGGCTGTACGCGGGGCGCGCCTCGGGCCGGCCAGCCCCTTCCTGCAGCGCCCGCCGCCGGGCGAGTCCGCGGGTGGCGCGCTTCCCCGGGCTTAGCATCCCGACTGTTGATTAACCTGAACTGGGAGGCCGGGTGACTTCCCTGGATGGACTTTGATTTGGAGATTTCCAAGTGGCATTAGCTGTTTTGTTTTTTTGCCCTCCCCCCCCCCCCTCTTTATCTGAAACTCTTTTTAATCCCCGACTAAAGACCGGGTGGGAAAGCAGACAGATTTTCCTCTTCCTATCTAGCAACAAGTGTGAAATGTGGGAAGTTCTTGCTTTGTTTCTCGGGTCTGGGTGGATGTTTGTAAAAAACAAAACCGAGAAGGTGTCAATACTTTGAAGAACTTCCCACAGCTGCTCACTCTGAAAACTCAATGAAGTTCTGGAGTTTAAAGACATAGCTGTCTCTTCTCAGCTAAAGAACTTTCGCTGGTTGGGTCTTCCACTAAAAGGAAGGCCGTTTGGAATTGAAATGAAACGTGGCTTCCTTGTGTTCTTGGTGTCTCAAAAATAGAAATGCGTAGAGGTGAGAAGCTCTGCTGTCTACCAGTGACTGGTTCGGGTTGGGGGGGGGGGGGGGGAGTCCAGCTGCTGCGTGCTTGCTGACTGACTCAGCTGCCGTGTACCTGTTATCAAGATCGGACCCAGTTAACCCTAAAGCCATCAGCCTCATCTGGGTTGATGGCTTAGGCATCTTCTAGTGATGTTGGGATAATCACTGGTGTCTTTATCATGCTTCTCTTGAAAGTTCTTTTTTATAAACAGTGAGTGATTTGTTGATGCAGGCAGGTTATTTCAGGGTGTTTTGAGACTGCTAAGACTGCTGTGTGATGCAATTAGACTTTCATTGCTTAGTTATAGCTTCCTGAAGAGAAGCAAAGTGGAATGCATACTGTGGTGGCAATCTGGTGGTCCCTAGGAACAATACAGATAGCTAAAGATAAGACTCTACTCCACCACCCCTTATATTTCTGTACAAGTGGTCACAAGAAGATAATGCAGCAGCTACCTGTGACAGCTTTCTTCTTATCATGCGATCTTGGGCTTGCTGCATTACTGCCCAATGCACAGAACTGCAAGCTGGCAGCCAGCCCTGTGAGACTGGCCTAGGACTCTCTTTCCCTGTTGTTTCTTAGATGGAGGCCCTGCCACTCCAGATTGCCCATCTCACCCCCTCTTAACAGAGCCAGTTGTTCATAGATGAAATATGGCCAAAGGGATCCTTCACCGCCTGTTTTCTCCCTCTTGGTATGAGATCTGTGTATCCAATCATCTGTTTTTTTAACATCACCCTGCTACCCTGCTGAAGTAAAACTAACTGTGACTGTAAACAACTGGGGTAAAGGCCAGAAACGGCACCCTTTGGAATGAGGATTTCCTGAACTTGCTGAAGGATTTGTACTTCTGGCAAGTTTCATAGCATGGGGCCTACCCTGTTTGCACGATGGAGATCTGGCTGTCAGCTCCATAACTCTCATTTCCTTCCCTCTCCCTGTGTCTATTTTGTCCACATAGAGGAAGAGGAGGAGATAGGAAGACAAGACACATGATTAAGTGTCTCCCAAATCCTCTACTGTCATTGGGTTACTCATTCAGCAGACATTTATTAACTGCTCTGTAGCGTGTGTTATGCTGGGTACCAGAGATACAGGCGGAAAAGGGCAGTCTTAGCCTCTAAGCAATGCCACCATCATGTACAGTGATGAAATGTAAATGAAACAAATAACATGGGAACGTTTACCGTCTGATGGGACAGACAAAAGTCTCTCGTTTTTCGGTAGTGGTTGCCTTCTTATCACTGTCATTTGCCATTATTTTCTGGTCTATCACAGAAGTGAAAAAGGGCTTGGCTTCCCCCCCTTTTTTTAAAGGAAGAGAAAAACATTGCAGCTTTGTCGTTTCTAAAACTCATAGACTAGTGTGGGAACAGGCAGCCCTCTGCTGTTGATTAACAGTAAAGTAGCTTTTCTATTTTAGCAAACGGAGGTGATTCTTATTTTAAATTTGAAACTGAGACAAGGAGAAAAAGAAATCGAAATGGGACAAAGAAAGAAAGAGAACAAGACCAGCGGTTGGTGTAATGGCCATGTTGCTGGACTCCCATGTAGTTGACTGGGGTTCGAGTCCTGAACCCAGTGGCTTAAACTCACACTGGGTGCCTGTGCGTGTGTGCCCAAGATCCCGAGAGGAGAATGGAGGAAAAGGGATTGTGGTGTGGCCATCTCCCCGGGGGGTGATTTCTCAGAGAATGGAGGAGAAGGCACTGTGGTGTGGCCATCCCCCGTTGGGGGTTGATTCCTCGCTTTTTGTCTCTCTGTCTTTCTGGCACATGCGCCCTATAGCAAAAAATACCTTTCAAAAAAAGGTATTACAGTGTAACGTGGTCAGCACATAGTGCACAGAAACTGTGTCCTGCTGTCTGAGTGTATGACATCGATGTGTGCAGACCTTTAGATCATCATACCTTTCTCCCACTTCTCGGTGCGTTTTCACTCTTCTTCCACTTACTAAGTGACTCTCAATAGCAGATGCTCCTGGCTCCATGTGCAGAAATGGCTGTGAGAGAAGTGTAATCTAATTTATACCACATTTTCTCTGGACTAAGAGTGGAGAAGAGCTATCACTCATCTTTGATGGAGAGGTGTATGAGGACTTGAAATCACCACCCCTTCCAGCCTTCTTCTAGTTACACAGAGCCTGGAGAAGTAAAGACCACGTGTCCCTGACTCTCTTTTGTCTAGTGTCCTGGATGTGAGATACGTTCCCAAATGTGGTGCATTTATTTGAGATTTGTGAGGTAGAAATGTGCTAGAAGCATATAGTTTTGCTTCTTTGGCTTTTTCTGCTGACAGGAATTGTCATGTGGACATTGAGTTTTTTTTCTAAAACAATTCCAGCATCTCATCTTTTGTTTCATATAGAGTGATAGGAAGTTGCAGAAGTGGTGGTGACAGTGTGTTCGAGAGGTCTAGATTGGGTATATTCCCAAAGTCTATAGTTACAACGGTGGCTCTTTTTTTTTTTTTTTAATAATTATTTATGTATTTAATTCCATTTATTATCATGTATTAATTTGACCAGACAGAGACAGAAAGAGAGAGGGAGAAAGAGAAGTGAGAAAGCAAGTTGCCGGGTCCGGGACTCGAACCGCAGTCAGCCATGTGGGAATGCAGCACCCTTATCCACCACGCCACATGCCGGCCCCAGGATGGTGGCTCTTGACTACCTGCTTTGCTGACTGCCGAAGAGGTAGCCGCTTCCTGCGTGGGCCAGTCCTGTGGAAGTCCGGCCTACTCAACTCCAGCTCTGATAGCAATTCTGTAAGCACCCGATCCCCTGTGTAACTTCTTTATTCTTAAAACATCCACAGTGACTTACATTTCCTGTAACTGAAGCCTGACTAAAACAAGGAAAAGAAGGAAGGAAATAAAGAGAATCTCCACTGTCAGTTTGGAAGTACAGTTTACACATGCGAAAGAATGGGTGTTTCAGGTGCAACAGGAGCAGCAGAGTAACTAAGAAGGGAATGTTCTGCCACTTAATCCACCAAGGTGAAATGGAAGCTGGCTCTGACTGCCTTTGGCATGGTGCTGAGTCTGGAAACAAAATTCCCAAATCTTTATGCACTGGGAAAAGAAAGAGAAGCATAAAGCAGAACCTCATTGATAATCTGTCCTAATCTTTCATGTACTGTTCACAGTTTTTGCCACTACTGCATTATCACAACTCTTTAATTCCAGGATCATTCTAAAGTCTTTTTCAGGAGTCTCCACAAGATCAAAGAAACAAATATAGTTAATTGTGTTTTATTTATTCTTATTTTTAAAGAACTGAAAGCAGGAACTCTTTTTTTAACCTTATTTATTTATTTATTTATATATTTTAATTTGACCAGAGAGGGATAGAGTGAGAGAGAGTGAGAGAGGGAGAGAAACTCAGAAAGCAAGCTCCCAGATCTGGAACTTGTACTGTGGTTGGCCATGTTGGAGTCCAGCATGCTTAACTGCCACACCACCTGCCAGCCTCTGCAGTTTATTTTATTATTATTTTAGAGAGATTTTTACCATAGGGTGCATGTGCTCGCTGGAAAGACAGAGAGATGGAAAGCAATAAATCACCCCCCGGGGGGATGGCCACATCGAAATCCCTTCTCGTCAATTCTCCTCTTGGGATTTTGGGCACAAACACACACATGCACACGTGCCTGGTATGAGTTTTTTTAAAAAATTATTATTATTATTAATTTTAATTTAATTAATTTATTTTTATTTGACCAGAGAGGGACAGAGAGAGAGAGAGCCGCCAAGTCTGGGCCTTGAACCGTAGTTGGCTGTGGGAGTCCAGCACCCTTAACCACCGTGCCACCTATTGGCTCCAGTGCCCAGTGTGCGTTTTAAGCTGCCCGGATCTGGGACTCGAACCACAGTTGACTACATGGGAGTTAAGCGACATAACTATTATGCCATCTGCTGGTCCCGATAATTTATTTTTAAATTAGTTTAAACCAACGGGAGAGCTGACAGTACAGCATAAAGAACACTTTTCTTCTCTTGTAGATTCTCCAGCTGTCAGTGTTTAGCCACAATTGCTCTATAACCCTTTTTTGCCATTTTCATTAGATTTTTTCCTAAATCATTTGAGGGTAAGCTGCAGACACAGTGTCTCATCATCTCTATTGTCTTTTTCTAAATACTTTCCTACATAATAACCATATAAACTAGGGAATCAACATTGACATAATATCATTCAATCCACAGCTACTATTTAAATTATTTATTTATTTATTTTTTGAAGAAATTTTTGCTATAGGGCACGTGTGCTCGCCAGACAGAGGGAGACAGAGAGAGACAGAGAGACAGAAAGCGAGAAATCACCCCTCAGGAGGAATGGCCACACCATAATCCCTTCTCCTCCATTCTCCTTTCGGCATCTTGGGCACGCACACACATGTGCCCGGTGTGAGTTTTAAGCCATTGGGTCCGGGATGCGAACCGCGGTCACCTACATGGGAGTCCAGCAACATAGCCATTACGCTAACTGCTGGTCCCTAAATTTTTATAAATATTCTAGTAATTTCTCTTTTTCCTATCTAGTCCAAGATCCCATCGAGGAATATACGTTGCATTTCATTGCTGTATCTTTGTGATCTCTTCTGATCTCTAGCAGTTCTTGAGTCTTTTTATCCTTGAAAGTTTTAAAGATTGACAGGTTGTAAATCCTGCCTGTAGGAAGTTTCTCAGTTTGGGTTTCCTGATTCTGCATGATCATGTTAGGTCATGCGCTCTTAGCAGGAATTACAGAATGGTGCCATGGTCTCAGTGCGTCACATCAGTGGGTAACTGATGTCACCTTTTCTGATCACTGACAATGATTATCTTTTTTTTTGGGGGAGGGGTAGGTTTTTGCCATAAGGCACATGTTCTTGCCAGAGAGAGACAGAGTGAGAGGGAAAGTGAGAAATCATCCCCCTAGGGAGTATGACCATGCCACAATCCCTTCTCCCTTTTTCTCCTGGAATTTTGGGCATGTGTGCACACACGCCCTACATGATTTTCAAGTCGCCAGGTTCAGAGCTTGAACCATGGTCAGCCATGTGGGAGTCTAGCGCCTTTAACCACCCCATCACCTGCTGTTCCCAATGGCAATGATAACCTTAGTTACTTCATTATTTTGGTGTCTGCCAGGTTTCTTCTTCATGACGTCATCATTTTTCTCTTTATAATTGATTAGTATTTTGTTTCCGAATTGAACATCTCTGTTTTTCATTTCTGCCTTCGTTAATGTCTTCGTTTATATCAGTGTGGGCTTGTAGAATCCCACCTTATTTAGTGGGTTGTAATTAATTACTGTCCTTAACTGTTTTGTTGCTTACATTATCCCAGTTTGGCCAGTGGGAGCCTGTCAAAGGAGGTTCGAAGGTCTTTGTGAGAAGTCCCTGTCATTCTTTGATATCTAGACCGCTCTTTTACTTTGCCTGACCCAGCTCTGTCTGCAACAAACCACCTCCTAGGAGTACTGGGTTTATTTCATAGAAAATGGTTTTTAGAAGCCACGATCTGTGTGCTCAGTGAGCTCAGCTACTGGGATACGCTCTTGTGCTGTCCTGTGAACAGAGTTAAGAAACGTAAGGGTGTGTTGGTGTGTGTGTACGTACTGCACGCGTACACACATGGGGGGTTACGCATGAGGGGTTTCAAAGTGCTACAGAAAGTGTACATTTTGAAAAAATATGCATGGATTTCAAAATGTTTTTTGGGCCAAAGTAGACTTGTACTTTGGCCCAAAAGTACAAGGGCAAGTACTTACATAAATGTATACCTATTCCTGGTATCAAACTTTATACATATATTTAAAAATCATGAATGGATACTAATTTCTCTAGTTCAAATTGATCACCCGAGGCTTCCTTTCTAGTCTTAACTAACTTCTCTAACAGTGAAAAATCTGGCTTTCATTGTTGTTAATGGATTTACTTGTGTGATTTATTTGCATACGTGTCCAGTGTTACTAATTTCCCAGCAATGCAGATCTTGCCTTTGCCATCTCTGCATGCTGCTTTCACTGCTTCGCATCTGTGGACATGGATGGAAATACAGTTACCGCATCTTTATGCCGTGGGGCCCTGTGGGGACCCTGCTGGGGCCTCTCTGGGTGGCACTTCCCACCTCTCCCTGTGTCTTACCCCACGAGCATGCTGGCATGCACCTCGTGAATATCCCCTCTCCCATAAGTTCTGCCTGTGGTGGGCCTGCTGTCCACTCTCCTGTACCAGGAACAGAAGAAAAGATGAAAAGAGACTATTTAAAAAATTTTTTTTTGCAATGAACTGTTAGGAATTCTTCTATGGTCTAAGAATAAAATCTTGGAGCTGGAAGGGCCTTGTAAATACTCATTTAGGATGGGCAAGGTATAGATAATGGGGTTTGCCTAGGTTGGCATTCTGGCCCTGTCACTTCCTTGCAGTCTTGCGTAATTAATTAATATCCGTCAGAGTAGGATGTTTAAGTCAGCTGATTCTCCCATCCACTAGCTGCCTCTGGTATCAGATGTATTCCACGGCACCCAGAGATGTGCAAGAATCTATTCAATACAGTTGCTACTCAATTTATCATGGATTGCTAAACCCACTGTCCTGCTGAATTCTGTGGCCTTCGATGTTACTGAGCGGCCTCTTCCTCCTTGAAACTTCTGTTTATTCTGACTCCCTTGCCAATCCTATCCAAGTATTAAGAGGATAAATGAATGGAAGGGGTAAGAGGTGCGAAGAAAATGCAGGGAGAAGGGCATAGGTCAAGCAAATGAAAAGGGTCTTGATAAGACTTCTGAAAGTCTTAAGAAATAAATATGTCTAGCCTCTTATTATAACTCATGGCATGACCCAAATGTCCAGCTTCCACTGATGGGAAAAATGATGGGACAATGAAGAGAGTAATATGAACGGACAATCACAGCAGTGCATAAAGATGACTTAGTTTAGTCTCCTTCAGGGAAAATAGATATCTATTTATCTTCTTAGATATAATACTAGTTGTCTTTAATTGAACACCTGTTATGTGCCAGGCACCCACTAGGTGTTCTCATACATTAGCTATAAGCAGGACAACCTTGCAAAACTAGATAATGTTCTTCTCATTTTACAGACAGGGAATCTGAGATTCTGATTTGCTTAAGGACTCCCTCCCAGGAGGTACCAACTCTGGGATTGAAACCTGGATCTCTGTAGTGCCGAAGAGACTCTTTCTCAGGAAGACAATGAATTTAACATGTGCAAAACTGACTTGTAATTGTTCTCATTTCCACATTGTCTTTTCTTGTTATAGCTTTTAGGTGGGTCTCTGAAGACTTGAATTCTGTATTTGCTTAAGAAATATTTGTTAAACACATGGGACCAGCAGTTAGCATAATGGCTATGTCGCTGAACTCTCATGTAGTTGACCGTGGTTCAAGTCCTGGACCCGGTGGCTTAAACTCATGCCAGGCGCATGTGCGTGTGCACCCAAGATCCCGAGAGGGAAAATGAAGGAGAAGGGATTGCGGTGTGGCCATCCCCCCATTGCGGTGATTTCTTGCTTCCTGTCTCTCTGGCGAGCACACGCGCCCTATAACAAAAGCCTCTCCCAAAAAAAGAGAAATATTTGTTAAATGCTTACTGAGTATCAGGCTTTGGGTCAGAGCATGAGGTAAGACTGATAGACAACAGACTTCTGAATTTACAACTTAGGAAAGAGACATTACATAAATAATCATACGTCAATGTTTTATCAGTGTTATCGAAAACAAAGAATGTAAGATGAAAGCATAGTACAGGAAATTCATCCTGTATGGTGTGAGGAGACGAGGGGATGTGAGCGAGGGCTGAGGAAGTCCCATTTAAATTGAAACCAGGGTGAATAGGAGTTAGGTGAAGAGCAGGGCGAGCAGCCTTCCAGGTGAGAGCTTCATGCAAGAAGAGGATAAGGTTAAAGCAGAGGAGCAGTGTCAGGGCGTGAGACTGGAGAGGAGAGGACAGCCTGTTGAGGCAGGGCCTACAGGCCGTGATACGGATCTGAGATTGGCTCCGAGTGCAGTGGAAACTAATCAAATGCATGGAAAAGCACACACACACCATCATCTTTTTTTAAAAGATTTTTCTATAGGGCACATGCACTTACCAGAGAGAGAAAGTGAGAAATTCCCGCTCTCCCCCGGGATGGTCAGGCTGCAATCCCTTCTCCATTCTTCTTTCATGTTGGGCATGCGTGCGCATGCTGGTGTGATTTTCAAGTCACTGAGTATGGAACTCGAACTCTGGACCTGGCCACGTGGGATCGAGCTACCTTTACCTCCATACCACCTGCTGGCTCATCAACATTATTATTTTTTTTTAACAGGTAGATTTTGTTTCTCATATATTTTACATTTTCTTTGCTCCATCTTCACTGCCTGCATCTTCAGCTTTCCATCTGGGTCACCATTTTTCGACCGGCAGTACATCCTCTAGAATTACTTTTAGGGAGTGTTCCCCAGCAATGAACTTTCTCAGTGTTTTTGTTTATTTTGTTTTGTTTCACTTTTTTGGGGGTGGGGCTCTGAAAATGACTTTATTTTACCTTTCTTCTTTTGGAGGGACGGTGATGGGGAGGAAAAATAATAATAAACAACGAAATGCATGGGACCAGGCAGTAGCACAGCAGTGCACCTGGACCCCCCATGGGAGAGGTCCTGGGTTTGTGTCCTGGGACCTCTTTGAATGTGTGATTATGCATGTGTGATCCAGGCAGGCTGAGACAGGGATGGATTGTGGCATGAATGCCCTCCTGAGGGTGCCTCCCTCCTTCCCTCCCTCCCTCCCTCCCTCTGCCTCTCTTTCTGTCTCTCTCATGGAAGAAAGAAAGAAACTTTTTAAAAATCACACAAATCTTAAATGTACAGTTTGATGATTTTCCACAGGGTATATAACCAACAGCTCATTTAAGATGGAGAATCTTCCCTCTCCCCAAGAATGCTACCTCAGGTCCTCTTCCACTCACCTCTTTCCCTCTCCTTTCCTTAGACAGCCGTCTGTCACATCTGTCTTGGTAGATTTCTGCTCTGGAATTTCATGAGAATGGAGTTGTATACTATGCATTCTTTTTGTATCCCACTGCTGCTTTTTAGCATAATGATCCTGAGTGTGTGCGTGTGGTTATTTATATCTGTTGCTGAATAGTATCCCATTGTATGGATATACTGGATGTTTATCCATTCTCTGATGGACACTGATTGTTTCCTGCAGTTGGCTATTACTTATAAACTTACTGTGAATATGCACCTATAAAACTTTTTGTGGGAGAGTGTGTTTATTTCTCTGGGGTAAATACCTAGGGTGGAATCTCTGGGTCATCAGGTAGTAAGTGTTTACCTTCATAAGAAACTGCCAAATATGGGGCCAGCAGGTGGCTTGGTGGTTAAGGGTTTGGACTCCCACATGGCCAGCTGTGGTTCAAGTCCTGGGCCCGGTGACTTGTTTTCTCATTTTCTCTCTCTCTCTCTCTGAGAGCAAATTAATAATAGCAAATTAATAACAATAATAATAAACAAAATTAAAGAATTCTTTTTACAAAAAAGCAAGAAAAAGAAACTGCCGAGTGTTCCAAAGTGGCTGTACCGTCTTGCACTCCCACCAGTGATATATGAGAGTTTGAGTTGCTCCCCATCCTGTTAGCAACATAGGAGTTATACCCAGAGTCTTCCTCCTACCCATTATCTTCCAGCCTTCCAGTAACTGAGGTTATCATAGTCATGTGACAGTCCCCAGATACTTTACATATAACCAAGAAGGCACTATCACATTTAAAAGTAGTGGTAAGATATAAAGTAGCGTGAGCTGTTTTCTTCTTGGAAATGATAAACCGATTGATGACATTTAGTATTCTAGCTTGAACATTCCTGTAACTACATTTATTGCAGTACTTTCCTTTCCTGCCCCCTTGGTCTGTGGCCTGTGACGCTCACTCAGTTCTAGTATTTTTCAGAATCACCTGGGGTTTCTCAAGCAGCAGATTACCCTGGAGTATCTGATTCTATAAATGCAGGCCTGAATTTTCTATAGGTAACAAATCCTGTTCTCTCCAATTCTGGGTATTCTTTATCACGGGTGCTACTGTCTAAAGCCCCTAACTTGGCCCCTGTCCACCAAATGTCTAGGAATCATGTACTCCAGCCTTTACTAGGACCGTCCTGATTTCATTGGTTTTATTTGCCAGTAAGGATGATCTGACATATTTGGATGAAGTGTTTCAAATAAATGTGTATCTCCGAGGAAGAAAACTGCTCTGGTCACCGTAAGTTATCTAGCATATATGTCTCCAAAAATAAATAAAATAAAATTATACATCTCTTTCTCCCATCCTAGCAGTGTTTTTTCATTACATAAATAGCATTTACATTATCACACTATCTAAATACAATGTTCTTTACATCTGAATCATTGTACCATGTTTGTAATTACTTGTTGCAGCTTTTTGATTGCTTTTGTTTACTGTATACGATCACAAATTTAATTGAAAACTGTTGAACAGAACTTTAAAACCACTCAATGCTTTAAAAAATACACATATATACATGTGTATATATTTATATACACACATATACACACATACATATGCACACATGTATACACGCGTGTGAACACACACATGTAAATATATACATACATACACGAGTGAATGCTATCATTTCCTTTTCCTCATTCTCCTTGGAGACAGCCCCTTGCTGTGCTCTGTACACCTGTACGCCATCCTCCATGTTCTACTTGCCACCATCGTGAGGATTCTCTTGATCTCTTCTTCATGTTGAGTCCACTGTCCCCTTAATCTCTTGACTTCTTCCTTCCTCATATTCCCATATTTGGAGGTGCACCTCCTCTGTATGGGTGGCTAAGGTGCTGTGGGGGGAGAGTATCAAAGTGGGATGATCCGAGCCTTCCATTTCATTGTGAGATTCCCACGGATCAGTTCTTAGAGCCTTTCTGTCCCTTGGGGTCATTCAGTTTCCTCAGAGAGGAGTCTTCCAGTCCTTCGGAGGAACTGGGTCTGGCGCCAGTGTTCTTAGACCCAAGGTTGGGGAGGAGGCTGTGCAGCTCACTGGACCATTAAAAGTAAACACCAGGGGACCAGCAGTTGGTGTAATGGCTATGTCACTGGACTCCCGTGTAGTTGACTGCGGTTCGAGTCCCGGACCCGGTGAGTTAAACTCATGCCGAGTGCATGTGCGTACGTGCCCAAGATCCTAAGAGGAGAATAGAGGAGAAGGAATTGAGGTGTGGCCCTCCCCCTGGGGGTTGATTTCTCACTTTCTGTCTCTCTGTCTCTCTCTGTCTTTCTGGCGAGCGCACGTGCCCTATAGCAAAAACCTCTCAAAAAAAAAAAAAAAAAAAAAAATAGGCCACCAGGTAGTGACGCACTGGTATTGCAACTTACCTGCATGGGAAAAGTCCTGGGTTTGTATCCCAAGACCTCCTTTACTGTGCAAGATGTGTGTGGACATTTTCCATTTCATTTCCAGTTTTTGTTTTGTGTGATTTAGGCTGACTGAGACTGGGGGTGGATGGTCGCATGAAGACCCTGTTGTGGAGGCCAGCGCCTGTCTCTGTCTCTCTCTTTGTCTCTCTCATGGAAAAAATAATTAATTTTTTGAAAAGTGCCCTCCCTATTCCTATTTTCAGCTGCGTCAGAAAAGGTATTACTCGTCAGGAATTTGTCAGTGCTTCTGTGTGCCAGGTTTTCTGCTAGGTTCTTTAGAAGATGCAGAGACAGTGATGAGATAAGTGTCTTGGGCTTTAGGATCTCACAGTTTTAGTAGTGAAGGAAGGCATGAAGTTTTTTTGCCTGATACAAGACAGTATGTGATAAATGCTGTATAAATAAGCCTCTGACGCTGAAAAGAGCAGATTCATTTCAACTGTGAAAACTTCTGGAAAGATGGCTGTGGACTTTGAAGAAAGCATGAAACTTTGGTTCAAGAAAGATATAAAGTCAGGTTTACAAAATATTTAAGTAAGACGAAAGCCATCATGATCTCATTAGTTTAATAGCTATGTTCATTGGTGTATATTTCCTTCTAACTTTTACTTGTCTTTACACATTTTCAGCTATTTTATAAAAATATTCAGCATTTTTTCCAATAGCATCATAATTATTATTATTAAATAATATGAATACTTTTTCAAAGGATTCTTCTCCTATGCTATAGGATTCTTTATGTTTTTGCCACGAAGTACATGCACTCACTGGAGAGAGAGAGAGAGAGAGAGAGAGAGAGAGAGAATGAGAAATCAGCCCCCCGGGGGGGATGGCCATGCTGCAGTCTCTTCTCCGTTCTTCTCCTAGGATTTTGGACATGCATGCACACACTCCTGGCATGATTTTCAAGCTGCCAGATCCAGGACTCGAACTGTAGGCAGCCATATGAGAATCCAGCACTTTAACCAGCATACCACCTGCTGGGCCAATGGTATATAGAAAGTAAACAGTGAAGACGTTGAGAAACCTGGCTTGTGTAAGTTTGGAGTGATAAGTAAACCCAGCAGGTGTATACGTGTGTTTAAACAGATGTAGTAGTTAAGGCACTGTTGAAAAATGACACCAGGCATGTGTGTATGCGTGCCGAAAATCCCAGGAGGAGAATGGAGAACAGATTGCAGTGCGGCCATCCCCCTCTCCTCCCCCACCTCGGTGATTACTCACTTTCCGTCTCACTGCCTTTCTCTGATGAGCGCACATGCCCTGTGACAAAAACCTTAAACAAATAAAGAAATAGGGACCAGCAGTTAGTGTAATGGCTATGTCGCTGAACTCCCATGTAGTCGATGTGGTTTATGTCCCAGACTCGGTGGCTTAAACTTACACAAGGTGTGTGTGCGTGCGTGCCCAAGATCCTGAGAGGAGAATGGAGGAGAAGGGATTGCGGCGTGCCCATCCCCTCGAGCAGGTGATTTCTTGCTTTCTGTCTCTCTGTCTCTCTGTCTTTCTGGAGAGCACATGTGCCCTATAGCCAAAAAAAAATAAATAAATAAAAAATAAAAATAAAAATTGTTTAAAAATAGACTTGTTAGGGTTGGGGGGGTAGGACAACAGAAAGTAGGGAAAAATGAGGAGAGTGACAAAGATAAATTTTCCCAAGACCTTTGAGACATTGAAAGACTTAAAGCTCTGCATTTCCTATTTCCTTTTTTTTTTTTTTTAGTTCATAGGAGATTAGAGTAGTTAGTAGATGGCTTCATGAATTGTGGAGAAACTCTCAGCCCTAGAAAACTGCCTTTAGTTAATGAGCTGCCCACATAGACAACACATTTCCAGTTTGTGTCTCTTTGTCATTAAAAAACTCCATATTTCTGGGGTCTGACACGTGACCTGGTGGTTGAGGCGCCGGACTCCCACTTGGCCCACGGTGGTTGAGTCCTGGACCTGGTGGCTTGCTTTCTCACTTTTACTGTCTCCCTGGTCAAAAAAAAAAAAAAAAAAAAGAAAAGAAAAGAAAAAAGATAAATAAAATAAATAACCCTAAAAAAAGAAAACCCATTATTTCTTTGCCTGCAATTTGTAACTTTTCCATTTTACTTTCAAAAATTAATAAAAGTATCTTTACTTATGAGTGGAAAGGGGAAGATTCAAGCATTAGTGACAAACTTTGTTCTGTTTAAGGATCATTTTCCTGTCCTTGTTTTGATTAAGGAAAGGATGTTTAATTTTTGTTTCTTTTTCCCTTACGTGAGCACTGTGTAGATTTCTGTTAATAATTCTAAAATTATTGGAGCTTCATCTCTAGCTGTATCATTTATCCTCTTCATCATTTTCAAAGATGATGTAAGAGATGATCTTTGAATGTGGATGTGATTAAAAGACTAGTCCACTTTGGCTGTTTTCTAGTATAAAATTATAAACTGAAGTTAAAAATGAGCATAACTATGAAAGTAAAGGCATTTTTTATTTAATCTTATGAGTCTTTACATCAGTATTGCTTCTTGTCAATCAACCACAGCTTTGAACATAACTAGTTTTGATTTTTTTTTTTTTTTTTTTTTTTTTTTTTTTTTTGTGGTGGGAAATGCAAGGAAAATGTTTAAAAGTTAAATGTGTCCAGGAACTAGCAGATGGCATAGCAGTTACGTCTCTGGACTCCAACGCAGTTGACCCCAGTTCCAGTCCCGGACCCTGTGGCTTAAAACTCACATTGGGCACGTTTGCATGCATGTCCAAAGTCCTGAGAGGAGAATGGAGGAGAAGGGATTATGGTGTGGCCATTACCCCTGGGGGATGATTTCTCGCTTTCTGTCTCTCTGGTGAGTGTACATGCCCTATAGCAAAAATCTCTCTTAAAAAAAAAAAAAGTTAAATGTGTCTGTAAGTAATGTGTAATCCCCTCAGATTTTTTTTTTTTGTTTTAAGAGAAATTTTTACTATAGGGTATGTGTTCTTGCTGCAATGACAGACAGAAAGTGAGAAATCATTACAGGGGCCGGGGTGGGGGGAGGGAAGGTGGGAAGGCCACTCCAATCCTTTCTCCTCCATTTTCCTCTCGAGATTTCTGGGTATGCATGCACACGTGCCAGCGTGTTTCAAGCTGCCAGGTCTGGGATTCAAATTGCAGTCGACCATATGGGAGTCCAGCACTTTAACCACAAAGCCACCTGCTGGCCCCACTTCGGATTGTTTTAAATTAATGTCTCTTATATTTTTTTTCAGGAGACTGGAAAGTATTTCAATCCAGGGTAACATGAGTGATTTTTAATACTAAGAGCTCTACAAATATGGATTAATTTCTTTAGAGGCATATGGTAATCTCTCAATTAAGGTCAAATGCAAGTTATAAACAATGTCAGAACTTAGATGTAATCAAGATAATCAAGATAAGCAAGGTACATTACTTGCTGTTGTTACTTTCTATTACACTTTACCATTTGGGAACAAAAATGTGTTTATTAAGCCATTACAAAAAATATATATATTTTTTAAAATTTTTGGAACTCTGTTTTGGAGATTCATACCTACTTAGTGTAGTGTAGCTCTCCCTCACCAATTGGTATAGTGACAATTAGGCTGTGAGAGCCAAAGGAATACTTCAGTTAGTCTACTTATGTGACCTACCAGAAAAAAGGTAATCTCTAAGTGTCTTTAGAATTTTAGGGATCAACTCCCTCAAAGAAGTGAAATTTCAGTTTATTTCTCTGGTTTTCAATTCCATTTTTTATCTCTGCTGCTTAAGGATTCCCCTGCTTTCTTGAAAGATTATCTATGTATTTAATTTTACTTGGTAATGGAGGAAAGTTGTATTTGTCTAGCATCTCTAGATTTTTATGTTACTTTTTTTTTAAACTTTTTTTAATAATTATTTTATTTATTCATTCATTTTTAAAATTTGACCAGAGAGAGACAGACGTTGAGAATGAGAGAGAGAGGAAGCGAGAAAGCAAGCCACCAGATTCAGGATTTGAACCCTGGTCAGCCATGTGGGAGTGTCCAGCGCCTTAACCACCATGCCACCTGCTGGTCCCAGTTTTTATGTTACTTTAATCTGTGTTTTAGAACTAATTACAATTCTTTTTTTAAAAAACCTTTTAAAATGTTGTTTATTTGACACTCATTCACTGTACATCATCACAGCATACAAAATGAGATTTCTCATCCAGAATACACTGTATATTGGTTTAATCAGTAATACTACAATACATGTTATCAAGAAATAATTTTCCTTTCTTGTTTCTTATATAGTTTGCATTTTTTTCTCCCTTGATTCCCTACTTCTCACCCTCTGCCATTTTCCATCCTCCTCCTACACTCTCTGGTATCTACAGTTGCTTTCCATGCCTCTTTTTTTTTTTTCCTTCACATTTGATTGATGTACAAAAAATCTTAAGTAAATACTTTCAATAGCAAGTTCAGCTGATTTATACATATCTGTGGGCACACGTCTGACTTTAGGCATAAACCTCAGTAAGTAGAATGAAGTAGAATGAACATACTATAAAGTAGCAGCTGGCTGAAGCTATATAGCTTATTGTGGTCATTAAGTAGGTATTTGTTTTTATCTATTTTTTAATTTCAAGAAAAACAGTTTTAGCTTTAATAAATTAAAATTATAAAATGTTAAGAAAAATTTGCTTGAGACTTAAAGCCAGGAAAAGGGTTAGGATTGTACTCAAATAGTAGATAGATAAACCTATTAACAGCTCAAGAGAAGACAAAAAAACCTTAAATCTGTAAAACAAAGCATAGGGGAAAATCAGTCATGTTTTAGTCAAAAGTTGTAAATCCTATTTCACTAGTTCAGTCTTATGTAATTAATCTCTCTTCTGTTGTGGTTTGATCTTTTCATTTAAATCCTGGAAGTTAACATCAATTCTGGACTTGTTCCTACCATTCAGTTGGCCATTTTCTTGGTTGTTTTTTGACTCTTATTTCTGTGTATCTGTCTTTACTTTTCCTGGTGTAGCACTCCCTTCAGAACTTCTTGAAGAGCTGGACTAGTGTTGGTAAATTCTTTCAGGTTTTGTTTATCTGAGAATGTTTTTGTCCTTTCTTCCCATATGAAGGATAATCTTCCCTGGTATAGAATTCTCGGTTCAAATTGTTTTTCACAAACACTTTGAATCTATTTTCCTATTCTTTCCTTGCTCACATTGTTTTTGTTGAGAGATCTGCTGTTTGCCTGATGGGATATCCTTTGTAAGTAACTTGACGTTTTTTCTCTTGCCCGTTTTAGAATCTTGTCTTTGTGGTTTTGGTCAGTCTTGCTCTGGTGTGCCTTAGAGAAGATCTTGGGTTGATTCTATGTGGGATTCTTTTTATTTCTTGGTCTGGATATTTGAATGGCTCTCTAGGTTTGCAAAGTTTTCTTCCAGGATTTCATGGAATAGATTATCAACGCCCTTAGTTTCTTCACCTTCTGGGATACTGATGATCCGAATTTTAGACATTTAAAGGTATCTAATATTTCTCATATACTGTTTTCATTTTGTTGGATTATTTTCTCAGTCTTTTTGGTGAATTTTTCTAGGATAGAGATTCTGTCTTCTACATCTGAGATTCGATCTTCTGCATGATCTAATCTGCTTTTAATACTTTCAAGGGAGGTTATGATTTCCTATATTATAGTCTTCATCTCTAACAGTTCCTTTTTTTTTTTTTTTATGGTGTGTATATCCTTTTTCAACTCCTGCAAGAACTTCCACACCTCCTGGAACTCATTAACTCTTTCCTCCTGCATCTTTTGGAGTTCATTGTCTCTCTTCTCTTGTATCTCTGTTAGCTATGTCGCTACGAATATTCTAAATTCTTTATCTGATATTTCCACAAGTCTGTAAATGAGGAGTTGTTCTTTCCCTTGGGAGAGAGATATTTTCTTGGTTTCTCATTTTCTTGTGTCTCTGTAGTGTTTTTTGGTCATCTGATGAATTACACTTATCTTTTGAATTTCTTGAAGTTAAATCAGAGCGTTCAGAGGTGTGCAGGAGGGAGTGATCTACAATCTCTCTGCAGTTCCAGTTTTCTCCCAGTCTGGTGGATCTTGTGGTGTAGAGGGTGAAATCTGAGGAGAAACTCTTTGGTTGTCTTAGCCCCTGAAAGGGATTGCTCACAGCTCAAATGCAAATGACTTTTCCTTTTTATTTTTTAAGAATTATTTAATCATATAATATTATTATTTTTTAAAATTTGACTAGGGAGGGCTGGCCGGTGGCTTGGTTGGTAAAAGTGCTGGAATCTCTCATGGCTGATGGCAGTTCAAGTCCTGGACCTGGTGGCTTGCTTTCTAACTTTTCCTCTCTCTCTCTCTCTCTCTCTCTGATCAAACTGGAAAATAATAATACATTACGTTTTATTTATTTACTTATTTTAATTTGACCAGAGAGGGACAGAGTGAGGGGGAGAGAGAGAGAAAGTGAGGGAAAGTAAGAAAGCAAGCCACCAGGTCTGGGACTCAAACCATGGTTGACCATGTGGGAGTCCAGTATCCTTAACCACCACACCACCTGCCAGCCCAAAGAAAATAATTTTTTAAAATATAGGGAACCAGCAGTTAGCGTAATGGCTATGTCGCTGGACTCCCATGTAGTCGACCGCGGTTCGCATCCCGGACCCAGTGGCTTAAAACTCACGCTGGGCGCATGTGCGTGCGTGACCAAGATCCCAAGAGGAGAATGGAGGAGAAGGGATTGCGGCGTGACCATCCCCTCTGGGGGGTGATTTCTCGCTTTCTGTCTCTCTGTCTGTCTCTGTCTGTCTGGCAAGCACACGCACCCTATAGCGAAAACCTCTCCAAAAAAAAAAAAAAAAAAAAAAAAAAATATATATATATATATATATGTGTGTGTGTGTGTGTGTGTGTGTGTGTATAATATATATGTGTGTGTGTGTGTGTGTGTGTGTATGTGTATATATATATATATATATATATATATATATATTCAACCAGAGAGAGGCAGAAAGAAAAAGTGAGAAAGCAAGCTGCTAGGTATAGAATTTCATCTGTGGTCGACCATGTGGGAGTTTAGTGCCCCAACTACCACGTCACCTGGTGGCCCCAATATTCTAATTATCTATTTAGCTACATCACCAGGAACAAAGAAATAGAAAGTTAAAATAAATACCCTTTAATGTATATATTTTCTTCTAGTTAACTTCTCTTCTGAGGGGATACAAGCTACTACTTGTGAATGGAATAATTTTAGAATAAGTTTGCTATCTATTATATGATAATATTTCATATTCATTGATCTTAACAATGTTCTTGTGAATACTGTTGTATTTATGTCCTTGTGTACATAAACAAAAGCTCACCTAGGAGATATGTCCAAAAATGGACTTCCTGTGTTATTGATTTATTGGTCATTGGGAAAAGTCATGACATATTTTTGCATAGAAAACTATGTCATGACTTTTCTCGACGACCCAACAGAACTTTTTTTTTTTTTGAGAGGTTTTTGCTATAGGGTGCGTGTGCTCACCCGAAAGACAGAGACTGACAGAGAAACAGAAAGCAATAAATCATCCCCCGGGGGGATGGCCACGCTGCAGTCCCTTCTCCTCCTTTCTCCTCTTGGGATCTTGGGCACGCACACACATGCGCCCGGAATGAGTTTAAGCCACCGGGTCTGGGACTTGAACCGTGGTCAGCTACATGGGAGTCCAGTAACATAGCCATTACACTAACTGCTGGTCCTGCAACAGAACTTTAGTAGACATTGCCAAATATTTCTTCAAAGTGATTAATCAGTTTACACTCCCTCCAGCATATTAAAGTTCTCCTCACCTACTGGTGAACTGAGTATTTTTCATGTATTTGCTGGCCATTCACTATGATTTCTTATATTAGGTTGGTTATATTTTCCTTACTGATTTTTAGAAGTTCTTTCCATATTCTGCTCAACTGTCATTTGTCTCAGAGAAGCATATTTTAGGTGTGTCTAGTCTGTGTAGCCTTTGTTTTTCTTTTTTTCATTTTGCTCATAGTATCTTTTCTTATATAAAAGGAATATATATATATTTTTTGTTGTGAAATCTAAAGATTTTTTCCATCAGGATTTGTATCTTAAAAATATTTTTCTATCCAAATGTCATAGAAATATTCTAAACATTTTTAGGGCTTTTTAGTTTCTCTCTGTCACTTTTAGCCCTCTACTTGGATTTTTTTTTTAATATAATATAGTTATCAAATGTTATTGTTTACTCATTTTTACTCTTTTTATTTGTTAAGATCCTTGCAAAAGTTTGAGGGGAGTGTTAGAAGGTATGTAATGTATAGATTATCGTGGAGAAAACAGAAGACATATTAATATGTAATATTTTCATTCAGAAGCACCAATTTGTTTAATTTGGTGTTCTATTTATCTAAGTTTTTATCTTCATTTATCTAATTCTTCTGAATGCTCTTCAGTAATAGTTGATATTTCTTATTAATTTTATTTCTGTCTCTAATGGTTTTGTTTATTGGTCAATTTTTTAAATATGCTTTTTGTTTTCTAGTATTTTCTTACCCACTTTTAAAATTTCAAACAATTTCAAATTGACAGGATGGTTAAAGAGTAGTATATTGGGGGGCTAGCAGCTAGTGTGGTGATTAAGGGCTCTGGATTCCCACATGGCCAACTGTGGTTTGAGTCCTGGACCTGGCAGCTTGCTTTCTCACTTTCTCTCTCTCACTCTGGTCAAATTAAAAAAAATAAAAACAACACCAACAAAATTAGCTAAATAAATAAACTGATAAAGTTAAATTTTTTTAAAAAAAGTAGTATAATCGGGCTCAGCAGGTGGTGTAGTGATTAAGGCTCTGGACTCCTGCATGACCAACCATGGTTCAAATCCCAGAGCTGGCAACTGGAAACTCACTTTGGGCATGTGTGCATGTGTGCCCAAAATCCAAAGAGGAAAATGAAGAGGAGGAATTGTGGCATGGCCATTCCTGGGGTGATTTCTCACTTTCCCTTTCCCTGTCTCTCTGTCGAGTGTACATGCCCTATAGCAAAAAATCCCCTCAAAAAAAAAAAAAGTCGTATAATGAACACAGGAATACCTATAAACTAAATCCACAAGTTGGTATCATTTTGCTTCCTTTGTTTATTTCCAGACACACACACTCCTATTCAACTTTTTTATTTATTTATTTATTTTTTTATTTTAAGAGGGATTTTTGCTATAGTGTACCTGCACTTACTGGAGAGCCAGAGAGACAGAAAGCGATAATTCACCCCTCCAGGGGGAATGGCCATGCTGCAACCTCTTCTCCTTCATTTTCCTCTTAGGATCTTGGGCATACTCGCACATGCACCTGGTGTGTGTTTTAAGCTGCTGGTCCAGGACTCGAACCACGGTCAACTACATGGGAGTCCAGCAATGAAACCGTTACGTCGTCTGCTGGTCTCCTATTCTGCTTTTTAAAATCCTAAGATATTTGAGAATAAGTTGCAGTCTTTATGATACTTTATCCTAAATACTTCAATACATGTCAATTAAAAGTAAAATATTCAATACCATTATGATACCCAAGATACTAAATATTTGACAAATTATCTATAGTCTATTGAATGAGGTTTTTTTTTTTTTTTTTTTTTTTTTTTTTGGAGAGGTTTTTCACTACAGGACGCGTGCGCTCGCCGGACAGAGAGAGACATAGAGACAGAAAGCGAGAAATCACCCCCCAGGGAGGATGGTCACGCCGCAATCCCTTCTCCTCCATTCTCCTCTCAGGATCTTGGGCATGCACGCACACGTACCCGGCGTGAGTTTTAAGCCACTGGGCCCGGGACGCGAACTGTGGTCGACTACGTGGGAGTCCAGCGACATAGCCATTACACTAACTGCTGGTTCCCTATTGAATGAGTTTTAAAAAGTATTGACCTTTTCTACATAGTTATTACAAATAATTATCAACTCTTAATTTTGAGCTGTGTTCATAGCAACAGTGATACTTTTACATTGGTTTTAATACTTTGGCATTAACTTATCTTGGAAGCAATGATAAACTCTTATCCAATGTAATAATTTAATGCCAATTTTTTAACTTTTCTTTGTAGATAACCCATTCATCTATAAATAATAATTTAGTTCTATATTTTATTCTATGTAGCATTTAATCAAATTAATTCTTAAAAATATTTCTCCAGTTAATTTTAATATCCTAACATACATGGTAATTATATATACACCTATATATATAACTTATTTATTCCAAAGTTTATTTATTCTTCCATTAGAGAGAGACAGTGTTTTCATACTTTGATCCACACCCAGTTTCAGCCTGCTTGGATCATGAACACACACATGGGATTTCTTGGTGTGTGCCAAGAATTTGTTTGGAATTCCTGGGGCACAAACCCAGAACTTTTTCCATGTGAGTCCAATTGTATTACCACTGTGCCACTACTTGGCTATATGTAAATATGTATTTCTGTAAATCTCTATCAAGTATCTATCTGTTTATTTATCTATATATTTTTAAGGCTTGTGTCTTAGTGAAATTACAGGTACTGAAAATAATTCAAATTTTTATATTTTAGGAAAATTCACGAATTGTGAGAGTGAAAGTTATAGCTGGAATAGGCCTTGCAAAGAAGGATATCTTGGGAGCTAGGTAAGTATATCAGGTTGGGTTGTAATTTGAAAACTTTGTATTTGGTAATTATTTCCCCCCTAAACTTTGGTTGAATAAAAAATTGAATATTATTATTAATAAAAAATGTTGTGCAAAGTGGAATAATTATATTTTCTTTTTTGGAAAGAAGTTTTTATTGTAGGGCACATGTGCTCTCTGGAGAGACAAGGAGAGACAGACAGAAAATGAGAACTCACCCTGCCCCCCCCCATAGGGATGACCATGCCACAATCCATTTTCTTTCATTCTCCTCTCAGGATTTTGGGCACGCGTGCACTCACACCTGGTGTGAGTTTTAAGCCACCAGGTCCAGGACTTGAACCACGGTCAACTAAATAGGAGTTCAGCAGCATAATCATTACACCATCTGCTGGTCCCTATTGTTTATTTTTTTAAACCTTAGCCATTCTGACTGGGGTTAGGTGGTATCTCATTGTAGTTTTGACTTGCATCTCCCTTTTGAAAAGGGATGTTGAGCATTATCGAGTTCTGCTTCTAGAAATAGGTAAAATTCTTTTTCTTTTTTTAGAGTTTTTTTTCTATAGGGCGCGTGTGCTCACCAGACAGACAGAGACAGAGAGACAGAAAGCGAGAAATCATCCCCCAGGGGGGATGGCCACACCGCAATCCCTTCTCCTCCATTCTCCTCTCGGGATCTTGGGCACACACGCACACGCACCCAGCGTGAGTTTTAAGCCACCGGGTCCAGGACTTGAACCACGGTCGACTACATGGGAGTCCAGCGACATAGCCATTATGCTAACTACTGGTCCCAGAAATAGGTAAAATTCTAAGACTAGTCCTTTAGCAGATAAAACCATACACTCTGGGCATAATACAAAAAGCAGTAACCTGAAGGCAATGGAGAGTGAACAGAGCAGGCAGAGTCTGGTGGGAATGGCCTTATCCTGAGTTCCTGACTTTATGAATTAATCTGAGGCCACTTGGAATCAGAACCTGGAAATACTGTAGTCTTCATGGCCTGGGAAACCAGAATACTGAATTTGAAGTGGGGCAATGGTGAGGATTCTAGAAGAGAAGGAGCTAGAGAGCTCAGAAATAGCTGAAGACAAAGATCTGAACAGAGAAAAGCCACAAGAGTTTGTGGTTCTTGTACAAACAAGATAATTAATCAAATGGTAAAATAAAACAAACAAGCAGCATCAGGAGAAAATATAGCAAAAATCAGAACCTCCACAACCTACCATATATAATGTCCAGAATCTAATACAAAATTACCTGATCTATAAAGAACCAAGAAAATGCAACATAGCCTCAGTAGAGAAAGGAAATATGCTTATAAACCAAAAGATAGGAAATCTTAGGAATGAAATTGAAACCATAAAAAAATCAAAATTCTAAAGCTGAAACATATGGTATTTGAAATTAAAATTCTCTGTTAAATTTAACAATAGAATAGAGATGAAGAGGAAAGATGAACTGAATTTAAAGACAGATAACAGAAATGATTAGCTTTTGGAAGATGACAGACAAATGTTAGGGAAACAAATGAACAGAGTTGGAGATTTGTTAGATAATATTGAACAGTCTATCATACGTGTAATAAGACAATGAGAAATAAAGAATGAGACAAAATGTTTTATGAAGAAATAAATCATGGTCGCTTATTTTTTTCCAAATTTGATGCAAGACATAAATGTGTAATATAAAAACACAAGGCAAAATAAATGCTAAGAACAGACTGTAGTACATAGTAGTCAAATTGTTGAAATCCAGATATAAAGAAGAGAATTCTAACCAGGAGGAAAAAAATGACATGTGATATATAGGGGAACTACAATGAACTTAAGGACTCACTTATTACTGGAAACTACAGAGACCAGGAGAAAATGGAACAATAGAATAACCATTGCTAATCCACAATTCTCTATTTAGTGAAAAATATCCTTCAAGGATGATGACAAAATAAGGAGATTTTCAGAAAAAAGAAAATTATGAGTATTTGTAATGGGCATACCTGCACAGTATAGTGTTACAAGAAGTTCTTTCAGCTGAAAAGGATTGATACCAGGCAGAAACTCAGATCTTCATAAAGTCATGAAGAACATCAGAAATTGTAAATACCTGGGACTCCACAAAAGATGTTTCACTTTTTGCATTAGATTTTTAAAAAATAAAACATGCTGGGCTTGCATTGCTGCCCGAGAACCAGAGACGGTCCTGCTGTGGCCGTAGCTCTTCCAGCAACCAGACTATGTCTCATGTAGTCGAGCCACCGCCGCTCCTGCACAACCACTGCAAGAAGGGCAGCAGCCTCTGCCCCTACCATCTGGCCTCAGCAGTTCCTGGGTGGAGCTCCTCATGAACAGCAGCTATGGCAATGATAATGGCAATGGGAAAAGTGGTGGCTGGAGCACATACCATTGTCCTCCTCCATGCACAATGGAGACATGGAGAAGGTTCTTCTGAATGCACAGCACACATTAGGACAGAGCAGTGCAAAGGCAGTTTCCACTGTGACACCCCTTCCCCACAGGAAGATGGGCAGATCATGTTTGATGTGGAAATGCACAGCAGCAGGGACCACAGCACTCAGTCGGAGGAGGAAGTTGTAGAAGGAAAGAAGTTGAAGCTTTAAAGAACAGTTCATACTGGGTATCCGACTGATCCAGTAGACCTGAAAACATTCCACCCAAGGAGTTGCGCTTCAGGCGCCCTAAATGTTCTGTGTCTTTACGCATGAGGAAAAGTGGAGCCATGAAGAAAGGGGGAATTTTCTCTGCAGAATTTCTGAAAGTGTTCATTCCATCCCTCTTCCTTTTTCACGTTTTGGCTTTGGGGCTAGGCATCTATATTAGAAAAAGACTGAGCACTCCTTCTGCCAGCACCTACTGAGGGAAGGAAGAGCCCCTGGAAATGAGTGACCTGTGAAGTGGTATATTGTCCCAGCACTTTATTTGAACTTGAGATCTTTGTAAGCATGACCCAACCTACTACCCTGTTTTTACTTATCCAATTCCAGTAACTCTCAGATCCAGTATTTTATTCAAACTCTGTTGAGGCATTTTACTAACCTTACTCCCTTTTTGGTCTGTATGACACTTTAGAATTTCCTAATGGAGTTTACTGTTGCTTAGAAATTTGCAAGGGCTTCTTTTCTGCACATGCCACCAGCAGATAATAATTTTATCAATAGCTTCATTGACAAAGTACCACCAGGCTTAGACCTGTATTGCTGATGGTATAAATTTTACTCTTGCAACATAACTACCATTTCTCTTAAAACAAGAGCAGATTAGCAGGTTATATAAAAGCTCTGTTGTTTACATTTTTTTTCTCCCCAAGACAAAAGCAGGCTTCCCTAAGCTTGAATTTATAGTTATTAAGAAGAAAGTAAAACAAAAAGAAAAAAGCAAGACACAAGGAAAACATATCCTGGGCAATAAAAAAATTATTTTAAACCAGCTTTGGAGCCACTTTTTGTCTAAGCCTCCTGATAGCACTTTTTAATTTGTAGGAGGCAGGCTATTATATAGGTATGAATAGAGTAAGAACTACAATGCATCAGCAGATTTTAATACTAGTATGTTGTAATGCTGTCTTTTCTATGGTGTAGAATCTTTATTTCTGATAAGGAACATCTCAGGCCTAGAAATATATGAAAGTTGCTTTTGAGATTGTGTTTGTGTTTAGTGTTTTTTATGTTTATTAGCTGCGTGTGAATCGTTCATGACTTCCTTTAAATTTTTAATTTTCTCTAAGAAGAGGCTTTGGAATGAGTTCCAATTTGTGGTTAATTCAGGCTTCTTGTTTTAGAAACCATCACTTACACTCTGAAGCCTTTAAACTCTGAAGATAATTGGTTCAGGGTTATTCCAAACATTTGAGCAACTTGGAAAAACAGACTTGGGTTGTGGGAACAGTTGATAAGTTCCGAAAAGATGCCATTTGTTTCCTGATCTGTCACTTGATAATGTTCACTGTGTGGACGTTAATTCCCAAGGGGATTCCTGTGATCCTGCAGGCACTGGCCATTTTATCATGTAGCCATCTTGTCAAGTTTCATTAAAGTTCCAGAATGCTCAGATTCCTTTAATAGCATTCTTTTTGTTTGTTTCTAAAATGTGAAGCTTTAGGACCAAATTATTAGAAAGGATCAGGATTACCAGATATTTCAAGTAGATTTTGTTGGGTTTCAGAACACACAGCATGACTCTGAAGGATACTACTCTATGTTTTCTATATAAATAATGACTGTTTATGAGATAGACATTACTATTAATTTTGAATATTAATATTGATAGCTAGAGAATCATTGTTACATTAATATTGTTACATTAATATTGGAACATTGTTAACATTAATATTGAATATTCAGAGAACCATTGTTTACTATAAAATTAGCAATCTAGAAGGTTCTAGAAAAGCAGCAGCAGTGGCTGTAGCGGCAGTAGCAGCAGTGCCAGGCCCGGTGTGGAGGTCCTCCTGGCGGCGTTGTTTCTTCAACAGCGGTAGTTCTCACTACAGTGCCAGGACGAATCCAGCTCGTGTTCGTCTGTGGAGATCTCTCTCATCTCGCTCGACTGCGGGAAATCGGGCTGAAGTGACTGAGTCCACGATGGAAAAAACTTTAGAAACTCTTCCTTTGGAGAGGAAAAGCGAGAAAAGGAACAGTTCCATAAACTATTTATTGGTGGCTTAAGCTTTGAAACCTCAGAAGAAGTTTGAGGAACTACTACGAGCAATGGGGAAAGCTTACGCCGTGTGGTAGTGAGGGATCCTACGAGCAAAAATCAAGAGGATTTGGTTTTGTGACTTTCTCATCCATAAGTGAGGTTGATGCTGCCATGGCTGCAAGATCTCATCAACTGATGAGAGAGTCATTGAGCTCAAACATGCTGGGCAAGAGAGGAGTCTAGAAAACCAGGGGCTCATGTAACTGTGAAGAAGCTGTTGGTGGAATTAAAGAAGATACTGAGGAACATCACCTTAGAGATTATTTTGAGGAATATGGAAAATTTGATACCATTGAGATAATTACTGATAGGCAATCTGGAAAGAAAAGAGGCTTTGACTTTGTTACTTTTGATGACCATGATCCTGTGGGTAAAATTGTTTTGCAGAAATACCATACTATCAATGGACATAACGCAGAAGTAAGGAATGCTTTGTCTAGCAAGAAATGCAGGAAGTCCAAAGTTCTAGGACTGGAAGAGGAGGCAATTTTGGTTTTGGAGATTCACGTGGTGGTGGTGGAAATTTTGGACCAGGACCAGGAAGTAACTTTAGAGGAGGATCTGATGGGTATGGAAGTGGACGTGGATTTGAGGATGGCTAGAATGAAATGGAGGCAGACCTGGAGGTGGCAATTTTGGAGGTAGCCCTGGCTAGGGAGGAAGAAGAGGAGGAAATGGGGGGTGAAGGACCTGGCTATGGCAACCAGGGTGGTGGCTATGGAGGTGGTTATGACAACTATGGAGGAGGAGATGATGGAAGTGGAAATTATGATGATTTTGGAAACTATAACCAGCAACCTTCTAACTATGGTCCAATGAAGAGTGGAAACTTTGGTGGTAGCAGGAACATGGAGGAAACTATGGTCCAGGAGGAAGAGGAGGAAGTGGGAGTTATGGTGGGAGGAGGTGATATTGAACTTCTTCCTCTTTGCCATGGCTTCACTATATAAATAGGAGAGGATGAGAGCCCAGTGGTAACAGAACAGCTTTGGTTATCGAAATAACAATGTTAAGGAAACTCTTATCTCAGTCATGCATAAATACGCAGTGATATGGCAGAAGACACCAGAGCAGATGCAGAGAGCCATTTTGTGAATGGATTGTATTATTTAATAACATTACCTTACTGTGGAGGAAGGATTGTATTTTAAAAAAAAATGCCTTTGAGACAGTTTTTTAGTTTTTTAATTGTTATTTCTTTCTAGTGGTCTTTGTAAGAGTGTAGAAGCATTCCTTATTTGATAATGTTAAATTTATAAGTTTCAGGTGACATGTGAAACCTTTTTTAAGAAATTTTGAAAAGCTATTAGCCAGGATCATGGTATAATAAGACATAACGTTTTTCCTTTAAACAATTTAAGTGTGTGTGTAGAGTTAAGCTGTTGTACATTTATGATTTAATAAAGTAATTCTAAAAGAAAAAAAATTTGCAATCTATAAAACACATTGACTGGGGCTGGCAGGTGGCATGGTGGTTGGAGATGCTGGACTCCCACATGGCTGACCACGGTTCGAGTATTGGACATGGCAGCTTGCTTTCTCACTTTCTCTGTCTCTGTCTCTCTCTCTGTGTCTTTCTCAGATCAAATTAAAACATGTAATAATAATAAATAAATAAAGTTAAATAAAATAATTAAACAAACAAACAAACAAACACATTGACTTGGGACCAGCAGTTTGTGTAATGGCTATGTTGCTGGACTCCCATATAGTCAATCGCAGTTCGAATCCTGGGCCTGGTGGCTTAAACTCATGCCTGGTGCATGTGCATGTGCGTGTGTGTCCAAGATCCTGTGAGGAGAATGGAGGAGAAGGGGTTGCAGCATGCCATCCCCCCTAGGGAATGATTTCTTGCTTTCTGTCTCTCTGTTTCTCTCTGTCTTTCTGGCAGGCACACGCACCTTATAGCAAAAACCTTTCCAAAAAAATAAAACACATTGACTTGAGTAAAAACACTATATAATAGGGGCCAGCAGGTGGCGTGGTGTCTAACGGCTCTGGGTTCCCCCATGGCCGATGGCAGTTTGAGTCCTGGACCTGGCCACTTGGTTTCTCACTTTCCCTTTCTTTCTCTCTGTCTCTCTCTAGTCAAAAATAATAATAATAATAATAATAACAAATGGAATTAAATAAACTAATTTAAAAAACACTATCTGGCAAACAGGTTTGCCAGTTTACAGAAACTATCTAACTCTTCTCTTTTATTTTTTGAGATGTTTTTGCTATAGGGCATGTGCGCTCACCAGACAGACAGAGAGAAACAGAGAAACAGAAAGCGAGAAATCACCCCCCAGGGGGGACGGCCATGCTGCAATCCCTTCTCCTCCATTCTCCTCTCGGGATCTTGGGCACGCACGCACGCAAACGCGCCTGACGTGAGTTTTAAGCCACTGGGACCGGGACGTGAACCGCGGTCGACTACATGGGAGTCCAGCAACATAGCCATTACGCTAACTGCTGGTTCCTCTAACTCTTCTCTTTGACATCTAAAGTAGTTTATTTTTGGAGAGGTTTTTCGCTATAGGGCACGTGCGCTCGCCAGACAGACAGAGAGAGACATAGAGACAGAAAGCGAGAAATCACCCCCTGGGGGGATGGTCACGCTGCAATCACTTCTCCTCCATTTTCCTCTTGGGATCTTGGGCATGCACACACATGCGCCCGGCGTGAGTTTTAAGCCACCGGGTCCAGGACGCGAACCGCGGTCAACTACGTGGGAGTTCAGTGACATAGCCATTACACTAACTGCTGGTTCCCAGTTTTTTTGAATTTTAACATTTGATGTCTAAGTAATTTTGGACATCTTTTTATTATACGTTGTTTCTGTCTTACTCTGACACCTGGTAACACTTGAAATGCCTTCTGTAACCTATTTATTTTAAGTGTTTATATTTGAATTTCTTTGGGAAGAAAGTAAATTTGATGGCCTGCTGATTTTGAAAAGCCCAAATAAACTGGGAAAGGTTGGTAGCATTGAGATAGCTAAACTGATACAAAATTGTATTACCGTTGGAGGGAAAACTAAAACTCTTCTTTTAATAAGACCAACTTTGGGACCAGCAGTTAGTGTAATGGTTATGTTGCTGGACTCCCATGTAGTTGACCGCGGTTCGAGTCCCAGACCTGGTGGCTTAAACTCACGCTGGGCATGTGTGCATGTGTGCCCAAGATCCTGAGAGGAGAATGGAGGAGAAGGGATTGCAGTGTGGCCATCCCCCCTGGGGGGTGATTTCTCACTTTCTGTCTCTCTATCTGTCTCTGTCTTTCTGGTGAGCGCACACGCCCTATAGCAAAAACCTCTCCCCAGTAAGTAAATAAATAAATAAATAAATAAATAAATAAGAGCAACATTTTAGAGGCAGCATATGGCCTTCTTTCCAAATTCACTCCCAATTCTGTAGGTTGTCCAAGTAAACTTGGGTACACTTAACAATTTTTTTAACATTATAAATAAATTTAGCTTTCTTTTAAAGTATCTGTGAAATTATGGGCTACTACTTAAAACATGAACATGTCACAGAAGTAAGCTGAGCTCATGCAGTGTCTATTGATAACCCTATCACAAGGGGTTCATATTTATGCTTCTACTTGGATTTCTGTTGAACAGAAACAGATTATACAATTAGAAAGGACAGTTCAACAATTAACAGTTGAAAACTTAAGATTAAAGCTTAAAAATATTTACAGCTGTTTACAATTCAGAGATGAATTGTAGGCAGGCCTCTTTTTTCTTATGTTGGATGAAAATTGGCTTCAAATGTCTGTAAATAGAATCAAGAGCAAAACTGCACAAACTTGTATGTTGAAAAGTCCAAGTTACCTTGATGGCAGTAAAATATATTCACTCTTCTGAAAAATAAAGATCAAGGACTTAACCAGTCAGATGAATTTTTCAATGAACCAGTTGTTGAAAACATTGGAATTAACTGAGCCCACGTGATTACGCATTCTTCATCGATTTGGTTAGCACTTTGTATGACTATATACAGTTTACAATACATGACTAACTTGCTATTAAAACTCTCTCAAAAAAATTTAAAAATAAATAAAACATGCCAGGCTGATAGGTGGCATGGTGGTTAAGTCACTGGACTCCCACATAGTTAACCACGGTTCGAGTCTGGACCTGGCAGCTTACTTTCTCTCTCTCTGTCTCTCTCTCTGGTGAGTACACATGCCTTAGAGCAAATTAAAAAATAAGAAGAAGAAATAAAATTAGGTAAATAATTCTATTTAAAAATGCCTGTTTAAATCACAGTTTAATATTTTCTCTTACTATTTATATAATATGTAAATGAAGTACCTATAACAACTATGCTATAAAAAAATAGGTAGGTGTGGATTATGGACCTCTGTGATCCACTGATACAATGTTAAATATAAGTAGAATAAAAAATGAAGGATGTATGTTATAATATGTAAATAAACCAATAAAAATCATGTAAAGAAATACAGATACAAAGACAATACAAATTTAAAACTGAAAATGAAAAAAAATATTGGAAAAATAAAATAAAAACCAAAATTCCAGGAAAGGAAGACCAATGATCAAAAAAAAAAGAAAGGAAAAGGACAAAAAATAGGCAAGATTTTTGGGACACAGTAATGATTTATTACCTGTTGATTGTATAGTGTTCCCATTTGGACTAGTCTGAGGTGTATTTGATGTTGGGTAAATTCTCTTTACAACCCAAATGATGTATAGCAATCAAATGTACCCCAAAAATAAATAAATAAGCGGGGCTCGCAGGTGGCATGGTGGTTAAGGGCACTGAACTCCCACATGACCAACCGCAGTTCAAGTCCCAGTCCCAGACCTGGTCACTTGTTTTCTCATTTTCCCCCCTTTCTGGCTCGCTCTCTCACTGATCAAATTTAAATAAATAAATAAAACTACATGAAAGAATTTTTAACGTAAGAATAATATAAAAAGAAGGAAGGAAGGAAAGAAGGAAGGAAGGAAGGAAGGAAGGACAGGGGAGAGAATGGAAAAGAAAGAAAAACTGGTAGGCCTAAACCCAATCACATCAACAATTACATGAAACATTAACGCAGTAAAGTAAATATGGTTGTTATGAATAAATTGAAAAACCAAGCCCAGGAGAAATCCTTTTCAGGAGTTCAGACGATGAAAGAGTTTTTGCTCAGACTTCACCCTCCAGAAACCAAGATACCCAGACTGATAGGAGAGAAAGGGAGAAAAACGGAACTAGAGAGAAATTGTAGATCACCTCCTCCTGTATGCCTCTGAACGCTCATATTTAAATTAAAGAAATAGGAAGAAATGTATAATTCATCTGATCACCAAAAACCACCGCAGAGGCACAAAAAAAAAAAAAAAAGAAAAAAGAGAAACCAAGAAAATATCTCTCTCCCAAGGCAAAAGAACAACTCATGCACAGACAGTACAATGGAACTCGTGGAAATGTCAGATAAAGAATTTAGAATATTCATACTGTCAAAGCTAACAGCGATGGAAGAGAAGAGAGACAGTGAACTCCAGAAGATGCAGGAGAAAAGAGTCAACGAGTTCCAGGAGGTGCAGAAGTTCTTGCACAAGGTGAAAGAGGAAATACACACCATAAAAAAGAATCAAATGGAATTGTTAGAAGTGAAGGCTGTAATACAGGAAATCATAACCTCCCTTGAAAGTATTAAAAGCAGATTAGATCATGCAAAGATTGAATCTCAGATATAGAAGACAGAACCTCTGTCCTAGAAAAATTCACCAAAAAGACTGAGAAAATAACGCAACAAAATGAAATTTCTATATGAGAAATATTAGATACCATTAAATATCCAAACATTCAGATAATCAGTATCCCAGAATGTGAAGAAACTAAGGGCATTGATAATCTATTCCATGAAATCCTGGAAGAAAACTTTGCAAACCTAGAGAGGCATTCAAATATCCAGACCAAGAAATACAAAGAATCCCACATAGAATCAACCCAAGATCTTCTCTAAGGCACACCAGAGCCAGACTGACCAAAACCACAGACAAAGACAAGATTCTAAAATTGGCAAGAGAGAAACATCAAGTTACTTACAAAAGATAGCCCATCAGGCTAACAGCAGATCTCTCAACAAAAACAATGTGAGCAAAGAAAGAATGGGAAAATATATTCAAAGTTTTGAGTGAAAAACAATTTCAACCGAGAATTCTATACCAGGCAAGATTATCCTTCCTATGGGAAGAAAAGACAAGAACATTCTCACATAAACAAAACCTGAAAGAATTTACCAGCACCAGTTCAGCTCTCCAAGAAGTTCTGAAGGGAGTGCTACACCAGGAAAACTAAAGACAGATACACAGAAATAAGAGTTCAAAAAACAACCAGGAAAATGGCCAACTGAATGGTAGGAACAAGTCCAGAATTGATGTTAACTTCCAGGATTTAAATGGAATGATCAGACCACAACAGAAGAGAGATTAATTGCATGAGACTGAGCTGGTAAAATAGAAATTATGACTTTTGACTAAAACATGACTGTTTTTCCCCTGTGCTTTGTTTTCCAGATTTAAGATTTCTTTGTCTTCTCTTGAGCTGTTGATAGGTTCATCTATTTACTATTTGAATCGAATTCTTACATTTTTCCTGGCTTTAAGTCTTAAGCAATTTTTTTTAACATTTTATGATTTTAATTTATTAAAGCTAAAACTGCTTTACTTGAAAATTTAAAATACATTAAAAAATACCTACTTAATGATAATAGTAAGCTATATAGCCTCAACTAGGTGCTACTTTATAGTATATTAATTTTACTCACTGAGTTTTATGCCTAAAATCAGACTTGTGTTCACAGATATGTATATATCAGCTGAACTTGCTGTTGAAAGTATTTAATTAAGATTTTTTTGTACATCAATCAAATGTGAAAAGAAAAGAGAGGTATGAAAGCGATTGTAGATACCAGAGACAGTGTGGGAGGAGGGTGGGAAATGGCAGAGGGTGAGAAGTAGGGAATTAAGGGGGGAAATACAAAATATATAAGGAACAAGAAAGGGAACATTATTTGTTGATGATAACATGTATAGTAATATTGATTAAGCCAATATATAGTGTATTCTGGATGGGAAATCTTATTTTGTATGTTGTGATGATATACAGTGAATGAATGTAAAATAAATAAAATAAGTAAAAAAAAAAAAGGAGAAGAAAACCATTATATACTGTGTAAGAGATGCATTTAAAATATGCAGACAGCTAAGTTGAAAGTAAATGCAAAAAGATATGCTATGCAACAGTAAACACAGAAAGACTATAGTGGATATATTAATACCTGATAAAGTAGATTTCAATACAAAAATATTTTCAAACATTTCATAACGGTAAAGAATAAAATCATCAGACCACATAATAATCACAAATGTGTATGTGCCTGCTAACAGAATTTGGAAATATTTGAATCAAAATTCCTGAAGAATTAAAGGTGAAAGTAAAATTCCACAATTTTACTTGGAGACATTAACACCTCTTAAAGGTGAATAAATAACTAGATTTTAAAAAAAAGGAAGGAAAGGAGGGAGGGAAGGAGGGAGGGAGGGAGGGAGGGAGGGAGGGAGGAAGGAAGGAAGGAAGGAAGGAAGGAAGAAAAAAGAAAAGTTGGGGCCAACTGCCATTTGAGTCCCAGACCTGGTTGTCTTGAAACTTGTACTGGGTGTGTAGGTGTGTGTGTGTGTGTGTGTGTATGTATGTGTATGTGTACCCAAAATCATAAGACGAGAATGGAGAGGAAGGGATGGTGGCATGGTCATACCCCCTGGGCAATAATTTCTCATTTTCTCTCTTTCCAACTCTTCTGTCTCTCTGGTGAGCGCACGTGACTTATTACAAACATCTCTCCAAAAAAAAAAAAAAAAAAAAAAAAAGTCAGCAAAACCAGGCTAGGTTCATGATGCAGAAATATTGCGTTGCTCAAGGGATTCCACATCCTACATACAGACTGCTGTTGTCCGGAATTCCTGGTCTGAGCAGGTTGAATCCTGCCAGGCACTTGTAGGAGTGCTCAGCGTCTGACTGGCTGGATGACTGGAGGAAGGGGATTGCAGCATGATCAGACGCTATAGAGGGGTTTATTTCTCTCTCTCTCTCTCTCTCACTTCTGCTCCCCCTTGTATATCCACACACTCTATCATGAATAATGGAAAAAGTCAATAAAAATATTCATTGGAATGATATTACTTATGAACAACGTTAAAGAGCTCTCTTTCTAACAACTGCAAAATACATATATTTTTTGAGGGCACGAAGTTCATTTACCAATGTAGACCACCTGTGTATTATTTATCTAGTGGCACATAACAATATTACCACAAATGTAATGGCTTAAAAGAACACACGTGGGTCCAGCTGCAGCGTTGTGCACTGGGACAATGTGCTGCACAGGCTGGGGCCATGTAGGAGGTTCAGGTTTGATTCCTGGCCCACCCTAAAGGCCAGGCACAGTAGCATGCATCTGTAATCCCAGTGACTTGGAGAGGCTGAGGCAGAAGGACCATAACCTTGAGGTTGGCCTGGGCAAATAGTGAGACCCTGTCTTAAAAAGAGCCTGGTGTGGGGACATTTTTCTGTAGTCCAAGCTGGGGGGACTAAGGCAGGATGATTGCAACATACCAAGGCCTTGTCTTACACACACACACACAAACACACACACACACACACATTTCATTTATTATTTCAGTTTCTGTGGGTCAGGAGTCCTTGTATATTTAGCTGGGTCTTCTCCTTTAGGATCTTGCAAAGCTGCTGTTTTGTTGTTATTTTTATTTTTGTTTTTCTTCCCTCTAGTTTGGTCTTGAGGTCACTCATGAGAGTGGCTATAAAGTCTAGCTCTGTCCTGATGGGCTCCAGGAATGTGGTCATAAATGCTCACAGTGTATACTTCATAGTACTTCTTTATCCTGGTAGATGCCCTAATGCCTGACTGGCTCATGACCAGATGTCCAACGTGCAAGAGATTTGCATAACATGGCAGATGCCTCATGGCTCTTGTCTGACCTGGGTCCACTTTTTTTCTACCAGAATATCAATAACTACTCTCAAGGCAAGCCATTATGAGGATAGAAGTTAGGTTTGGGTGTATTAGTTAGGTGAGACAGAAAAACATGTAACAAAAATAGTTTATTACTTACAGATCCAGAGTGAAGGGAGTGGCCTGCTGGTGACATGATGGTTGAGGCAGCTGGATCCCATATGGCCAACTGTACAGTTCGAGTCCCTGACCCAGCAGCTTGAAAAACACACCAGGTGCATGTGTGTGCATGCCCAAAATCCTGGGAGGAGGATGGAGGAGAGCGGGTAGAAATGTGACTCTCTCTCCTGGGGAGGGTTGCTTTTTTTTTCTCTCTCTCTCATCTTTCAGTAAGTAAATGGAAAGAAAAAGAAAAAAAAAGTAACAGCAGTGGGGATGAAAGCTGGGCATTGCTATAGATCCTAAGAAAATGAAAGGGACAGAAACATTTCGTACAGCTTCCTACCAATAAAGAAGTGCACACAACTTAGAGGAAGTAGGCACAATTTTTGAAAAACACAAATTACTAGAATTAACTACAGAAGAAATAGAAAACTTGAATAGCTTTTTTTCTAATTAAAGAAATTGAATTTATTTCATTGAATTTAAAAGCTTCCCCTGAAAGAGTACTGCAGGCCTACGTGGCTTCACTGGACACAATTACCACACATGTAAAGAAAAAGTAATATAAATTCCACACAAACTCTTTAAGAATATTGAAGATAATTTCAAGTCATTTTTACTAGGCCGTCATCTTGATTCCAAAACCAAATAGAACCATCACAAGAAAACAGAAGATCAATATTTCTCATGAACAGAAATGTAAGACTTCTTACCAAACTTTAAACAAACAACATGTAACAATATACCACCAAGTGGAATTTTTTCTAGGAATGAAAGGTTTGTTGAACATTTAAAAAAAAAAAAAAAATCAATGACTGGGACCAGCAGTTAGCGTAATGGCTATGTCGCTGGATTCCCACATAGTCGACTGAGGTTCAAGTCTCGGACCCAGTGGCTTAAACTCATGCCAGGTGTGTGTGCGTGCGTGCCCAAGATCCTGAGAGGAGAATGGAGGAGAAGGGATTGCAGCATGGCCATCCCCCCTGGGGGGTGATTTCTCGCTTTCTATCTCTCTGTATCTCTCTGTCTGTCTGGCGAGCGCACGTGCCCTATAGTAAAAACCTCTAAAAAAAAAAAAATCAATGACTGTAATTCATCATAGTAAAGCAGAAAAAACACATGGTCATTTCAGTTGGTGTGAAACATGTATTTGACAAAAATCACTCATTTATGATAAACCCAAAAAACTAAATTTCTAGATGTAAAGTTGGTTTAACATCTGAAAATTAATCACTGTAATTCACCATATTAATAGAATAAAAGAAAAAAGGCAGAAATTTTTAATAAAAGCAGAAAAAGCATACGACTAAAATCAGCACCGATTATTATAGTAATTCTCAGCAAACTAAAAACAGAAGAGAATGTTCTAAACCTGAATAAGTATCTATGAGAAAACCAGAGCACTAACAACATCCTCAGTGGTGACAGTCCACTACTTTCCCTTTAAACTCAAGAATAAGACATAGTTAACTGCTTGTCTAACATTCTGTTCAACACTGTGCTGAATGCCCTCGTCACGTTGTATGGCAAGGGGGAAAGAAAACAGGAAGGTAATACAGATCATAAAAGAAGTTAAAACTGAGAAGAAGATTCCTCATGACTCCTGAGAACTAGTGATTTCAGGGAAAAAAGAGAAATGAAGATTTTTTTACAGGTAATTCAGTCTCCAGCCCACAAACACAAGTGGCAGGAAGCCCCTCAAGCCTTCTGTCTCTGTCTCTCTCTTCCTCTGTCTCTGTCTTTTCTTTTTTTTTTTTGTAATTTTTCCATTAAAAAAAATTTTTAAGATAAAGTCTTTTCTCGGCTCTCAGCCCCTCCTTTATCTTGTTAATAATCCCCTTTCCACCACCCACCCAGGAGAGGCAAGGGGCAGGCCTGCAAAAGATTTCTCATGGCTCCTGAGAACTTGTAATTTTATGCGGGGCTCAAACGTGCCACATGACTTTCTGTTTTTTGCTTTTTTAAAAGAAATAATCATTTTTTTAGTTCTTTAGTTTTTCCTTTTTTTCCCTCTGTTTCTCTGTTGTTGTTATTGTTGGTTTTACTCTATCTCTGTTTCCTTTTCCTTTATCTCATCTTTCTGCTCCTCAGTCTCCATTCACTGTGTTTCTAGATGGATCTAAGGAAACTATAGCCAAACATCCAAATACTATTAGAGTTAACATATTCCTCAATATCTAATGAATTTGCCATGCAAAGGGATCAAAACGGAATGGCAAAGAGATTCCAGATCACCTTTTTCTGCATTTCCTGAACTCTCAGATTGACCTTCAAGTTTAGGAAGAAACACACCATCTATCAGAGGACTAGAAGTCACCGCAGGGCCACAAGAAATATGGGAAAGCAAGAAAATACTTCTCTTCCAAGGGAAAATAATAAATCCCCTTCATCTACAGACAGTTCAATGGAAATCATGGAAATGTCTGATAAAGAATTTAGAATATTTATAATAGTGAAGCTAACAGAGATGGAAGAGAAAAGAGACAATGAACTGTGGAAGAGAAAGGAGAAAGGAGTTGATGAATTCCAGGTGAGGAAATTCTTGCAAGAGCTAAAAGAGGAATTACACGCTATAAAAAAGAATCAAAGGGACCTGTTAGAGATGACGGCTGTAATACAGGAAGTCAAAATCTCCCTTGAAAGTATTAATAGCAGACTAGATTGTACAGAAAGTAGAATCTCAGACATAGAGAAGTGCTGACCTAGAAATATTCACCACAAAGACTGAGAAAATGGCCCCCCCAAATGAGAATAATATATGAGAAATATTAGATACCATCAAACACACACATACATACATATCTGAAACTAGAAATGGAAAATCATTGATGATAACATGCATGATTAAGCCATGATGCAGTATATCCTGGATGGGAAATCACATTTCGTATGCTATGATGATGCATAGGGAATGAATGTAAATTAATTAATTAAAAAATGTTTCAGGAAAAAATCTAAAACTGTTTTTCTTGAAATTAAAAAAGATGCATTAAAAATACCTATTTGAGGGACCAGCAGTTTGAGTAATGGCTATGTTGCTGAACTCCCATGTAGTCGACCGCGGTTTGAGTACCGGACCTGGTGGCTTAAACTCACGCCAGGCACATGTGCTTGCATTTCCAAGATCCTGAGAGGAGAATGGAGGAGAAGGGATTGTGGCGTGGCCATTCCCCCTGGAGGATGATTTCTCACTTTCTATCTTTCTGTATCTCTCTGTCTCTCTGTCATGCATATGCACCCTATAGCAAAAAAAAAAAAAAAAAAAAAAAAAAAAACCCTCTCCACCCCCCAAAAAAATACCTATTTGATGACTGCAGTAAGCTATATATGTTCATTCACTCACTAAAGTCAGACCTGTATCCATGGATATGTATATATCAGTTGCACTTGCTATTGAAAATATTTAGATTAATTAAGATCTTTAGTGAATCAATAAACTGTGTGTGTGTGTGTGGGGGAAGGATAGAAAGCAACCATGGGATACCAGAGACAGTGTCGGAGGAGGGTGGGAGATGGCAGAGGGTTAGATGGAATCAAGGATGGGAAAAAAAGCAAAATGTACAGGAAACAAAGAAACGGAAAATTATTTGTTGACGATAACACGTATATCGATGTGCTTGATTGAGCCAATATACAATGTATTCTGGTGGAAAATCTCATTTTGTATGCTGTAATGATGTACAGTAAATGAATATAAATAAATAAATTTAAATAAAAAAAGTAAAACCATCTTTTTTGCAGACAACATGATTTGGTATGTAGAAAAGCTTGGGAATCTACAAAAAGGTACTAGAGCTAATAAGTGAATTTACCAAAGTTGCAAGATACCAAGCCAATGTATCAGAATAAATTATATTTCTATTAATAAATTCCATCAATGAGAAATTGGAATGAATTTTTTATATCTATCTTTATAATAGCATAAATGTTAAGTACTTAGAAATAAGTGAAATAAAAGGTTTGTAAGAACTGTACACTGAAAACTGTGTAACATCGTTGAAGGAAAATGGAGATTTAAACCAATAGATGAATAAGCCATGAGCATGTTTGGGAAGACTCATTATTATTGGGGTGGTATTTCTTTCTAAATTGATTAGATTTGCCACAATCCCAGTCTAAATCTCAGCATACTGTTTTGGAAAAATTGATAAGCTGATTCCAATATTTCTATGCAAGGCTGAGGCCTATAGAATAACTAAAACAACTCTAAATAATTGGAGTAAGATTGGAGGACTTACACTACCTAATTTTCAGACTTGCTGTACAGCTAGAAAATCAAAATAGAGTGGTCTGATAGCTTTGATTTTTGCAATTAAAAGTTTTCATTTAATTGCAAAATATGAAATGAAAGGTTTGTTGAACTTTTTTAAAATCAATGAATATAATTCTTCATAGTAAAGTAGAAATGCACATGTTCATTTCAGTTGATGTGGAATATTTTAATTTTTATTTCATTTCATAAAACAAAAGGTTGTATGAAACTGGGAGGAAGGGAGTTGATGGTGGAGCATGGTGAGTATTGGAGATACCCAAAGGAAATGGGAGAAATATAACTGTGGACAAGTAAAGTGTCTGAAGTCTTGTACCTTGCAAACCTATCCCTGCAAGACTTGACTTCTCTCTGTCTCCTTACAGAAGCAGTTATATGACTCAAAATTATTTTTAACTGATAGCAGTTTGCCTTTATTTTATGAGTTTACACCCATAAGATAACTTTGAACAACTGAAGGTCTTTCAAGTCTTTGGTTCTCATCCATGATTTTTGTAACTATGTATTATCAAATATAAATATATAATGTAAATGTAAATATATGTCTGATCTCACATCCAGCTAGACATTCTACCTGAATAATTAATAAATACACACTGTTCAGGTGTTTTGCCCATTTTTAATTGGCTTTAAAAAATTATTGCTAGAGTGCATGGACACTTACACGAGATACAGAGAACATGCACGCGTGTGAAGGAGAGGGAAAGTGAGAAGGGACCTGCTCGTGGGGAATGGTTACTCTGTAATCCCTTCTACATATGTCCCTCTTTTTTGGGATTTGGGGTATACATGCATACATATGCAACTGAACCACGTGGACAGTCATGTGGGATCCAGCCACCTTAACCACAGGAGCTGGTTACAAGCTGACTCTAATTGACTTTAAAAAATCATGTCATTGAATTATAAGAGATTGAATTATAAGAGGTCTTTCTTTATAAATTATGAATTAAAGGCCTTTATCAGATATATTTTTGTTTATTGTTGCAAGAACATTTGACATAAATTTTATCCTACTCTGAGGTCTTCCAACCAATCTTAGACTCATTAAATTAACCGTCTTAATTCAATGAAGAAAAAATATGATCAAATTCAATGAAGAAAAAATATGGTCAAAATGAAACACAATTTCAAAAAAATCTAAAGTTAAAAATCGTATGACTTGAGGTTTTTGTTTTTTTTTTTTTTTTTTACTAATTATTTGTCTATTTTGCTAACATGGTATAGTACTTTAGCTTTTTAACAAGATGCAAAGATTACCATATAGTAATTACTTGCTCTGCTTAAGGAACCCTGATTTTTAAATGTGGGAAATAATTGCAGAAATTGTTAAAAGGAAAACTGTGCATTTTATAGCGTGGATAATCTGAAATTGGGCTAAGCAGCCATTAAAACTTTTCTTTTTTTTCCAATTTTAACAGCGATCCTTACGTGAGAGCGACATTGTATGATCCAATGAATGGAAGTCTTACAAGTGTGCAAACCAAAACCATTAAAAAGGTTAGATAGAATTAGCAGTATTTGGAAAAAAACCTGAATGTACTTTATTTTCTTTTTGTATGACAAGATATAAAATGGTAATTATACTATGTTTATTATCTTTCAGACTTTGAATCCAAAGTGGAATGAAGAAATATTATTTAGAGTAAGTATGAATTTTCTTTTATTAAAACAAAAAATAACTTTATTTCTCAATAGGTTGTAATTCTAAGTCCTCACTTACAATATTCTATAATGTATCTTAGAATTTGTCTAGGGCCAGCAGGTGGCATGGTAGTTAAGGAACTGTATCCCACATGGCTAACTCTGAGGTTCAGATCCCAGACCTGGTGGTTTGAAAATCATGCTGGGTTCTTGTGTGTGCATGCCCAGAATCCCAGGAGGAGAATGGTGGAGGGAGGATTGTGGCATGGCCATCCCTACTGGGGGAGGGGAGATGTCTTACTTCCCCCCTCTCTGTCTCTCTCTGGCAAGCATAAGAACCCTATGACAAAAATAAAAAAAAAAAAACAAATTTGCCTAAAGTTTTAAAGATTTTAAAAAGATTTAAACTTATGTATTCCCATGATGGCATGGTCTTGGAACCATTTATCTTATTATGAAAAACATAAATATAAGGTAATGAAGAGGTAAATGATGCTCCTAAAATTATAGCTATCTCGTTCTAACAAACAAAACTGACTTAGGGAATGAATAAGTCTTATTCTCAGCAGATGTTGGTGTTTTCCCTTAAAAATGATGCAATCATTGTGTCTCTCCAGTTGTTATCATTATAGACCGAGCTAGGCAAGAGCTAACGAGGGCCCGTCAGTGAATGCATCCATTTCTTCTAATGCAGCCTTCATCACAGTCCTGCTCTCTCCTCCTCCCCTGCCTTGCTATCCCATAATAGCACACTCCAGTCAGCAGTTATTTTGGGTTCCTCAGGAAGACCTTCTAACTGACCCTCTCCATGTGCCTGCTTATCAGGGCCCTTCCTGCCACTGGGATCAACACTCTACTGGCAGTGGTATTGATACCTATCAGTAATCTTCCCCCGTCTGTGGGATTATTCCCACTTGTTTCATTCTAAAATGTTCTTCCATGACCTCATAGTCTCCTTTAATGATTGATTCATCTCCCTGTTCACCTGAATAGCCAACATTCTTGATAGCATTGTTGCTCTCATCACTTCTGCTTCTCCCACACAGTGGTTAGTCCACTGTAATCTAATGCACACCCTGTCACTCAGAGGAAACTGCTCTCGTGTGTGTGTGTGTGTGTGTGTGTGTGTGTGTGTGTGCGGGGGGAGGGGGCAGGGCTGCTTGTTTCTGGGTTGGTTGGTTTGTTTGTGTTTTTAGACAGGGTCTTACTATGTCAAGGCCCTCTTGCTTCAGACTCCCAAGCAGCTGGGGCCATAGGTACATGCCACTGCCCCAGGCTTTTAGGGTGGAACTGGGACCTTCCAAGTGGTCTTGATCTGCAGAGCTGCAGTGTCCAGCACATGTGGCCACGACAGGGCCTGGTGCTGCCTTTATTAAGGTCACCAGCGACTTCCATGCTGCCAGGGTCATCTGGTCTCATCTTACACTCTTCACAGCATTGACATTGCTGACCATTCCTGGAACACAAGCCTTTGGAGGCTTCTATGATCCAACACTTGATTTTAGTCAGAAAAATGTAGCCATGCTTCAGTATTCCACATTTGAAGGTTTTTTTTGTTTTGTTTTGTTTTTTAATTTAAAAAAAATTTTTTTTTTTCACCAGGCCTCCTGGTGAAAAGCAGGAGACAGAGATAGAGAAAGCACACACCCATCAGGGCTTGGTCATACCACAGTCCCTTCTCCTCTCTGAATTTTAGGCACACATGCATGCAAGCCTGGTATGTTACTCAAGCCTCCAGGGCCAGGACTCAAACCACGGAGTCAGCCCTGTGGGATCCGGCTGTCTTATGACCAGGCCACCAAGTGAACTTTGTTCAGCTTTAATGAAATGAATTAGGACGGAGGAAATTGCTGAAGAAAAGGTCAGCAGAGCTGTTGCTCAAGATTGAACCACTGGTACCAACTAGGCTTTTGTTTAGAGAAAGCCCTTCCCAACTTTAGCATAGCATAAAAACGGCCTTTTAAAACAGCGTGGCAATTTTGGAGTCTTGAAGAAATGGTATTGAGTCAACTGGATAGTCATATAGAGAAAAATATCCATATTTTTTACTGTTTTACCAGCTAAATTTCTGTTTTACTTTTTTACTAGAATAAATTCCAGATTTGATAATATCTGGTTTTGATTACTTCTTTGGCATCAATGTTGCTTAGAAGAGAATTTCAAAATTCCCAACTGGCTGAGGTTTTAAGATGTTATTTATACTTTTATTATTCTTTTACTTATTTTATTGCCTTTTCCCCAGAAGTATATGTATTTTCAATGTATCGAAGCTTTTGTTTTTGTTTTGTTTTTTTGCTGACTTTTTTCTCCTTCCTAATACTGGCCTGCTCCTAACAAATTATAATGGATATGTATTTGTCTACTTCACAATTTTAGTGGTAATGCATCCAGCATGTCTCCATTAAACATGAATAGTTTTAAACTACTCTTTATCATATTAAAGAGACAGTCAGGGTCAGCCCTATAACCTAGAGGCTAAAGGAGCTGGATCCCACATGTTGATGGAGGTTTGAATCCTGGCCCTAGCAGCTTGAAAAATATTCTGGGCATGCATGTGTGTGCCAAATACCTGACAGGATGGAGAAATGGAGGAAATGGGATTGCAGCATAACCACACCCTGCTGGGGTTGCTCTCTCCCTCTTCCACTCCCTCTCTCAGTTGCTTTTTTGCGAGTGCATGTGTCCTCTGGGCAGAAAAAAAAAGACATGCAACTATTGCTATTTTTATCAAGAATTTTTAAAAAATCATGTTGACACTTCCAATTTTAGCCATGATGTAGTAATAGGGTATTGGACTTAACATGATGCTGTAAACAACTATAAAGCTGGGGGGATGGGAAAAATGGGACATGATGGCTGAAGAGTATAAACTTTCAGTGATTGGATGCACAAGTGTGGGGCACCTGATGTGCAGCGTGGTGACTGTAGTTCATAATACCGAACGATTTACTTGAAATCTATGAGGAGAATGGACTTTAAGTGTTCTCACTCCTCCTTCCCACTTACGAAATGAGAACTGATGGGATGATAGATGTGTTAATTAATTTGATTGTGGTAATTATTTCACAGAGTACATGCATAGCAAATGATCACATGAATATGTTGAATATGTACAATTTTTGTCAGTTATATCTCAAACAAGCCAGATTTTTTTTTTTTTTTTTTGGAGAGGTTTTCGCTATAGGGCACGTGCGCTCGCTAGATAGATAGAGAGAGACATAAAGACAGAAAGCAAGAAATCACCCCCCAGGGGGGATGGTCACGCCGCAATCCCTTCTCCTCCATTCTCCTCTCGGGATCTTGGGCATACACGCACATGCGTCCGGCGTGAGTTTTAAGCCACCGGGTCCAGGACGCGAACCACGACGTAGCCATTACGCTAACTGCTGGTTCCCGCAAGCCAGATTTTTTTAGAAAAAGTAGAACCTACTTAGATATGATGAAATAGATAGGTTAAAGTTTAAAAAGATGCAAAAAGACATCTATGCAAAAAGTAATCAAAAGAAACTGTAGTAGCAAGATTAATATTAGACAAAGTAGACTTCAGAAAATTACCAGGGAGAAAGAGGGATATAATATAATGATAAAAAGGGTCAGTTCTTGGGACCAACAGATGGTGTAATAGTTATGCACTGGACTCGTACATAGTCGACCGTGGTTCAAGTCCGGGACCCAGTGGTTTAAAACTTATGCCAGGCACATGTGCATGTGTGTCCAAAATCCTGAGAAGAGGATGGAGGAGAAGGGATTGCAGCGTGGCCATCCCCCCTGGGGGTGATTTCTCACTTTCTGTCTCTCTGTCTCTCTATCTTTCTGGTGAGCACACATGCCCTATAGCAAAAGTCCCTCTCTTAAAAAAAAAAAAAATCACTTCTCAAGAAGCTGTAGTGGGTCAGGTGGTGGCATAGTGGTAAAACTATTTCTGTGAGGCAGTCCTGCATGGCGAGGTCCAGGATTCTAGTCCCGAGACCTCCCTGAGAACCCTGGACGTGGATCTTCCCATGATCTGGGGCTAGCTGAGGGCTGAGGGTAGATTGTGCTAGATTGTGCCATCAAGACCCCAGAGGACCAGCAGGAAGCATAGCACTTACATCACCGGACTCTCACATGGCTGACTTACAAATCACTCTGGGCATGTATACGTGCATGCCCAAAATATCAGGAGAGGAATGGAGGGGAAGGGACTGCGGCATGGCCATCTCCCTCGGGGAGTGATTTCTCACTTGCCCTCTCACAGTCTCTGTCTCTGTCTTCTCTCTCCCTCTGGTGAGCACACATGCCCTCAAGCAAAAAAACCTCTTTAAAAAAAACAAGACGATTGGGAGTGCTGTTTCTCCCCTCATCCCTCTCATGGAAAAAAATAAATAAACTTTAAAAAAAATTAAAAAGAAGCCATAGCAATTCCATATATACATTTAACAGAAAGCTTCATGATCTACAAAGCAATACATTTTAGAACTAAAAGAAGAAATAGGCAAATACATTATTGTCCTTGGAGAATTTAGTATTCTTCTCTCTCTTAGCAATTGGTAGAACAAGTAGACTGAAATAAAGAATTCCTGAGCAACAGCATCTAATAAATTTGACCAAACTGATAGTTATCGACTCTCCAGCCCAACAGCAGCAGAATAATAGAAAGGGACTTTGAAAAGTTTGTGAGAAAAAATAGTTAAAAGATTAAAAATCAGGCCAGCAGATGGCCTGGAGGTTAAGGCACTGGATCCCACATAGCCAACTATGCAGTTTGAGTTGGACCCAGAAGCCTGAAAATTCACATCAGGTGGGGACCAGCAGGTGGCGTGGTTAAGGTGCTGGACACTCCCACATGGCTTCCATGGTTCGATGCTCAGACCTAGTGGCTTACTTACTCAATCCCTTACGCCCCCCACCCCGTGTGTGTGTGTGTATGTGTGTGTGTGTGTCTGTCTGTCTGTCTGTCTGGTCAAATTAAAATAAGTGAATGAATAAATAAAATTAAATAATTATTAAAAAATATTCACACCAGGTGCATGCGCACGTGTGCCCAAAATCTGAAGAATGTAGGAGAAGGGATTGTGGCATGGCCATCTCCCCAGGGACAGTTTCTCACTCCCCCCCCCCCCCCCCGTCTCTCTGCCAAGGACATGTGACTTATAGTAAAATTAAAAAAAAAAGAGAGAGAGAAAAATATATATTTGTTTCATAACATAAGCTTGATCAAGTTTAAGACATTTCGTTCGATAAGCGATGGTTCTAGTCATTTAGTCCAACCCTAATGAAATGAGTGTCCTGGGAATTTATCCAGGGCAATGCTGTCTTTTTCACATTATTAGCTGAAGAAATATGGATGTCTTTTAAAGTTGTTTTTTTTTTTTTTTTAAGCAAAACAAAAAGAAGTCAGAATTAACCAAATCAGAACTATAACATGGATGCCTATCGAAATTTGCAAAATGGCCCATGTTTGATGGGGGAAAGGTGTAGGAGCCTTGTCTTGATATAAAAGGTCTCTGGTGGAGCTTTTTTGGATTATTTTTCTGCTAATGCTCTGATTAACATTCTCAAAACACTCCCATAATAAGCAGTTCTTTGGCCCTTAGAAAGTTAATAAGCAAAATACCTTAGCATCCCCAAAACTGTGGCCGTGACCTTTGCTGTTGAGTGGTCTGCTTTTGCTTTGACTAGACCACTTCCATTTCTTGGTAGCCATTGCTTTAACTGTGCTTTATCTTCAGAAGCAGAGTGGTAAAACCATGTTTCATCTCCTGCTATAGTTCTTCAAAAACTTCAGGATCCTGATCCCATTTACTTAAAATTTTCATTGAAAGCTCTGCTCTTGTCTGCAGCTGATCTGGGCACCACAGTTTGGAAGTTTGCAGAAAGTTTGCTCAACCCTAAGTTTTCAGTCAGAATTATGTAACCTGAGATGTCTGTGATATGACTGTTGCTTCTGCTGTTAATCATTGGTCCTCTTCAATTAAAGCACAAGTATTAATTTTTTTCCTCATAAATTGGCATAGCTGGTCTGCCACTGAAGGTGTCATCTTTAACAAGATCTTTCCCTTCTTTTTCTTTTAGAGAGGTTTGTTTTCATTTTTGTTTTTTTTGCTATAGGGTGCATATGCTCACCAGAGAGAGAGAGATACAGAGAAACAGAAAGCGAGAAATCACACACCCCCCACCCAGGGGGGGATGACCATACCACAGTCCCTTCTCCTGCATTCTCCTCTCGGGATCTTGGGTACACACACATGCGCCCAGTGTGTTTTAAGCTGTTGGATCTGGGACTTGAGCTGTGGTTAACTACACGGGAGTCCAGCAATGTAACCATTACACCATCTGCTGGTCCCCATTTTCTCCCTTTTTAAAACAAATTACCCATCTGTGAACTGCTGATTTTTGGCCATTGTCCTCCGAAATTTTTTGTAAAGCATCAGTGATTTCACCATTCTTCCCTCCAAGCTTCACTGTAAATTTCATGCTTGTTTTTGCTTCATTTGAAGCAAAATTTATGTTGTTCTCGTAGGGACTCTTTGTTTTTATTTATTTTTTTAAGAATTATTTTAACTTTATTTGTTTTTTAGTATCACCAGAGAGGGACAGTGAAAAAGCCGTCAGGTTCAGGATATGAACCGCGGTCAGCCATGTGGGAGTCCAGCGCCCTCAACCACCATGCCTGCCTGCCAGCCCTGATAGGAATTCTTTAAACTGATGTCCTATTCTTCTTAGTGACTCAAACTAGATCCTGTTCAGACTGGTTATAACACATCATTATGAGTTTAATTTGGTGCAAAATATTTTGAAATCCAGGCATAGTTTTTTCATGATCCATATTTTCATGAACTTTTTGAAGACCTTTCTTACGTAGTCTTTTCAAATGTATGTGGAATATTTACTGAGTGATCTAGGCCAAAACCAAACCTTAACAATTTTTTTTTCTTTTTTTAGATTTTTACCATAAGAGTGTTTGTACTCGCTGGGAGAAAGAGAGAGAGGGAGAGTGGGAAATCACCCCCCAAAGGGATGGGCATTCCACAGTCTCTTCTCCTCCATTGCCCTCTTGGGATATGTGCCCAACATGAGTTTCAAGCCGCCAAGTCTGGGACTTGAATTGCAGTCAGCCATGTGGGTATCTGGTGCTTTAACTACCATACCACCTGATGGCCCCAAACCTTCATAGTTTTAAAAGAATAAATCATGAGAAGTCATTGACTACAATGGAATTAAAGTAGGAATTAATAACAGAAAGTTGTCTGGAAAGTCCCCAAATACTTAGAAGTTAAGCAACATACTTCTCAATACCCATGAGTCAAATAATAATTCTCAAGGGGTTTTAGAAAATATTTTAGCAGAATAAATGAAAATATAGGGCCAGCTCAGTAGTACAGTGATAATGTGCTGCACAAGTAATGCTGGATCTACATGGAAGGGTATAGGTTCAGTTTCCCAGTCAGCCTGTACAGGCCACACACGTACACCCATTACCTGGCTTACCAGGAAGGGTTGGGTTGGAGGAGAGTGAATTGAAGCATGGGACCTTGTTGAGAGTACTTACCTTTTCTTTTTTACCTCTCTTTATTTCTCTCCCCCTGATCTCATGAAGGATATAAATAAACTTAAGCAAAACAAAGCAAACCCTAAGAGAATAAAAATGAAGAAAATGCACTAAAATGTGTAGGTCACAGATAAATGCTTAGAAGAAACTATATACTTACTTATTTTTGAGAGATTTTTGCTATAGGGTGTGTGCACTCACCAGAAAGACAGAAAGTGAGAAATCACCCCCTGAGGGGGATGGCCGTGCCACAATCTCTTCTCTTCTGTTCTCCTCTCAGGATTTTGGGCATGCATGCACATGCATCCGGCATGAGTTTCAAGCCTCCATGTCCAGGACTCCAACTGCAGTCAACCACATGGGAGACCAGCACCTTAACCACCACACCACCTGCTGGCTCCAGAAATATATACACATATGCTATTAGAGAAATGAAGAAAAGTTCTGATTCATTAATCTAAATGTTCTTCCTAAGAAACTAGAGAGTAGCATTATTGAAGAACCTACAGAACATTAAGTAGATAATAAGGAAAATTATGAGCAATTCTGTACCCATAAATTTCAGTAATTTAAAGAAAATGACCCAATTCCTTTAAAGATGTGTGCTACAAAACTTACTTAAGAAGAAACAGATGATCTGAATAGTCCTATAGTTTTTTTTTTTTTTTTCTTGGAGAGGTTTTTGCCACAGGGTGCATGCGCTCGCCAGAAAGACAGAGAGAGACAGAGAGACAGAAAGCGAGAAATTACCCCCCAGGGGGGATGGCCATGCCGCAATCCCTTCTCCTTTCTCCTCTCAGGATCTTGGGCATGCACGCACATGCACCTGGCGTGAGTTTAAGCCACCGGGTCCAGGACTTGAACCGCGGTCGACTATGTGGGAGTCCAGCGACATAGCCATTACCCTAACTGCTGGTCCCAAGTCCTATAGTTCTTAAAGAAATTGAATTTGAAGTTAAAAACCATTCAACAAAGAAAAATTCAGGCCTAGATTATTTTGCTGTTGAATTCTACTACACAATTAAGGAATAAAGAATCCCAATTCTATACAATGTTTTACCAAAAGTAGAAGAGGAGAGAACATGTCAGTATTCTTTTGCAAGGTCAGCATTACCCTGATACCAGAAAGACTTCATAAAAAAAATAAAACTGTAAACCCTGATGACTGTAGCCACTTTGGGGTAAGTCAATTAAATTGGGCCCTTCCATTCAGAAAGGGCCAGTAATTTGTCCTTGCATAGATAATATTTCATCTAGGTATACATTTGCCTCTCCTTTCTTCAGAACCTTAACTAGTTCAACTGTTGAGTCATTGGAAAATTTATGATGTATTTTTTTTCTATGTTTTTCTATGTAAAAATGCATCATGACCTTTTCCGAAGACCCAATATTTAAAGGTTTCAGTATAAATTATCTATAGACACAGAAATCCAATCAATGACACCCTCTGAGGGGACTCAGCTTTATGGAGGAGGTATAGAAGAGAGCCCACGACTATGGGATCTGTTGTTCATATCACCTACTATTCCATTCAGCAGCAAGCAGCCTCAGAGAGCACAGGAGTGTCGTATGAAGAAAAAACTAAATACCAGTTCGGAGGCAATACTCTGTGAGGATGGAGTGCCATTTTTGGGATTCCATTATTTCATTAAATGAAAGACCTCCATAAGAGCCTGTGTTCCCAGCAGGATGTATATACATGGGTCTAAGAACAAAGGAGTAGATGTAGAAGTGATCACACTTACCGTTATTGCCAGTGACCTATTGAAGGACTTTGAGCTTCTTATCCCTGCAACTCTGGGTCTGCAGAGTTAGAAATTCAAGTCCTCAAACAAAGCACACACTTTCCAGGGAACACAACAAAGATCCCAAGGAACCACCGTCTACCCCACAAGACCACTCTGGACTCCTTGTATCCAGAAACCAAAAGGCAATTGAGACTATTACTTGGTTGAGCTTGCCTGTCAGTCATTCTCCAGGGCCTTTCTGGTTTCTGCAGGGACCAAACTGGAGGTTAAATGGGAATGTTACAGGAACCACCAGGTATCCTTTAGGTTTTCAGCAGTGAAACTCATCTCTGACATTTCCACAGGGTTGCAATATTTTTGTTTAATTTTTTTTAAATATATATTTTTTAAATAATTATTTATTTAATTTTATTCATTCATTCATTTATTTTAATTTGACCAGAAAGAAACAGAGAGAGAGAGAGAGAGAGAAAGTGAGAAAGCAAGCCACCAGGTCTGGGACTCAAACCGTGGTCGGCCATGTGGGAGTGTCCAGCGCCTTAGCCAACATGCCACCTGCTGGTCCCTTTAATTTGTTTTTAAGTAGTTTTATTGAGATATGATTTACATAATATATAATTCATCTACCTAAAGTATACAATTTAATGATTTTTTAAATATATTCACATTGTCACCTATCATGAAAATCAATTTTAGGACAGTTTCATCACTGTGTAAAGAAGCCTTTGCCCACTAGCTGTCACTCCCTATTTTTCCCTAGTGCCTGCCCCGCTTCCCTGGCAACTGCCAGTCTACTGCCTGTCTTTAGAGCCTGTTCTGGACAATTTATATAAATAGTAAAATACAATATGTGATTCTTGTGTTTAGCTTCTTGCACTTAGCAGCATGTTTTCAAAGTTTAATCGTGATGTAGCATGTATCAATACTTCATTTATTTTTAGAAATAATTATTTATTTGATTTATTATTATTATTTAATTTGACCAGAGAGAGAGAGAGGGAAAGTGAGAAAGCAAGTCACTATGTCCAGGACTTGAACTGCAGCCAGCCATGGGAGAGTCCAGCCTCTCAACCACCACACCACCTCTGGCCCTACTTCATTTCTTTTTATTGCCAAATAATATTGTGTTGGTTAAAATATTTATTCATGCTTATGTTGATGGCAATTTGGGTTGTTTCCACTTTTAGATTGTCAGGAATAATGGTGCTATGAATACTGGTGTGCAGGCTTTTACATGGAAATATGTTTCATAGGTCGTATAGTAAGTAATTCCTAAATCTGGCCATTTCAGGAACTCCCAAACAGTTGTCTAGAGTGGCTCTACCGTTGTACATTCCCATCATCAGTGTGTGAGGGTTCTGATTGCACCACATCCTTGCCAAAAGATGTTATTTTCTATCATTTTTATTATAGCATTTCCAATGAGCGCAAAGTAGTATATCATTGTGGCTTTGATTTGCATTTCCCTTATAGCTGATGATGTTCTTTTTATTACTGAGTTTTCATAGTTATTTATATAGTCTAGATACAAGTCTCTTATCAGATACATGATTTGCAAAATTTGTACCCCATTCCGTGAGGTATCTTTTTATTTTATTATTGGTGACCTTTGAAGCACAAAAGTTCTAATTTTGATGATGTTCAGTTTATCTGTTTTTTTCTTTTGTTGCCTGTGTCATATCTAGCCAGTACTGTTTTTGATTTACTGTCTCTCACTTGGCCTTCTCACTCTAATAACTCTTATCCCATAGGCATTTGATCCAATGTGGTAGTGGGTGGTCCAGTGTGGTAGTGGGTGGAGTGATCTCACTGCCAAGTTGGTGGATTACATTTTACACTTGAGAACCAAGGAAACTATCTCTGTGTGGTTCCATGGAACCAGTAGACTCACTAGAAACTGGATTTTAGCCAGGACTCCATTTATTTTCTAGTCGCTGTGAGTCGTCGTTCTAACAAGGGAGCCATGATATTTTTGAGTGTCTGAGTTTCAACATAGATCCTGTTTCCAACATGTCTCAGTAAGCCTGAATACTCATTTCCCTGTTACATAGTCACCTAAATGCCATAGGTCCCATTGGAGAAGGAAAGGGAGGACAATTAGTTCTTCCTTTTAGTGATTACGTCACTTCTTCAGTCAATGGACTTCAGGTCTCAAAACCCCAAAAGCCTGAGGGCCGAGTCAAGGGATTGTGATTTTTTTTTTTTAAATGGGCAACTTTCCTTTGTCTTTTGCTTCTCCATTCTTACCTCCTATGACTGTACATGTTAAGTAGCACCTTTGTTTTTTGTCTGTCTTTTTTGTCTCTCTAGGGAGACTATGCACTTGTCTCTGTAGGTCAGGTTGGCTTTACTACTTTTCAGCTTGACTGGTCATTGCCATAATGTAAGCCGCTTTTGCTCCTGAAAGATAAGTGCCACCCCCTTTTTTCACTGGAGCAAGCATGTATGTGTGGGGAGGGGTCATTGCCATGAATGGCTAGTCTAGCTCTGTGACTGTCCGTCTTGGCATGCAGAAGAACGCCATCACTGAACTTCTTAGTGTTGCTGCTTCCTCTCTCACCGAATTTTTTTATGATGATGGTTAATAGTGTGTCCTCTGGACCCTCCCAAGGAGCACAGCCATCTGGTGGGTCTTTTGGTCTCACATAATGTGTTGATTTCAGCATGCCTACACCTCTCAGCATTTTTTTCTTCGAGAGAGACAGAAAGAGAGGAAGTGAGAAATTGTCCCCTCCCCAGACCCTTAGGGGGTATGGCCACGCTGCAATTCTTTCTTCTCTATTCTTCTCTCGGAATTTTGGGCACACATGCACATGCACCCGGAGTGATTTTCAAGCCGCTGGCCTGGGTCTCAAACTGTGTAATCTAGCAATGTGGGATCCAGCATCTTAACCTTCTTGCCACCTGCTGGCCTGGGATTTTTAACAGGGACAACATTGAATCTATGACTTTGGTAGTATGAACATTTTAGCAATACTATTCCAACCCATTAACAGGGGATACCTTTTCATTCATTTGTGTCTTGAAGGGCCATTTGTAGCTGATAAACTAGGCTTACAAATCTACTACCTTTTACTCATTGTTTATTTTGTCCTAATTTCACTATTACTAAATAGCTAGCATTTCTTTATTCTGACATTATTGGCTACACATGTATTTCATTCAGAAAATTTGCAAATTTATTACAAAGTTAATGAGATAAATTTGTGTGGATCAATGCTAATTCATCACAGCTAGAAAAAGAACTGAGAAGACGTGATTTAATATCTTCTACACAAAGGACGTTATTATTTGTGGTCCTCTATTTTTCTCTCTCTGTCATTTACATAATTATTTATACATAGCCCCAAATGTTTATAACTGAATGTATTCACCATAAAAAAAGTCTATTGAGATAATATATTATAGTAAAAACTTAACTGCTGGGCATTCAGCCAAGTGGAAATTGTGGTTAAAAGTTGAAGGAGCTTTTTTATATCTTTGAGAACACAGGAAGTTAAGAGAGAAGGTTTTTGTGAGGCGCTGTTATCAGTAAGTTAATAAATAGGGGAAACTTTAAATTGAAGTTAGGACTACAGTGGCTCAGATGAGTCCAGGCAGGCAAATTATAGGCAAGAGAAAAGCCCAGCACATTAGGTGCAGTGCAGTGTGTGGCCTGGATGTAAGCACAGAGCGTAGGAACCCAAACAAGATGGCCCCACTCCGTTTTCTAGATCCCCAGGTGCTCTCTTTATACCCTTAGCAATCCTAGCCAGATTAGCACCGTGTGTATATGTGTGTGTATCCGTATTCAGTAGTCATGTGTGCACATTTTATAAAGAGAAGTAAAAATCATTATTTCAGGTTCATCAAACCACTGCTGATCATGTGTGTGATCTGGGATTTTTTTGTATGTATTTGTCCAGATCTGTATGTTCTATTACCTACACACACACACACACACACACACACACACACGTATGTGTTTTGTACAGTTCTTCTTTCTCAGGCTCTTTGCTAGTGCTTTTTTTTTTTTTTTTTTTTTTTTTTTTTTTTTTGAGAGGTTTTTGCTATAGGGCACGTGCGCTCGCCAGAAAGACAGAAAGCGAGAAATTACCCCCCAGGGGGGGATGGCCATGCCGCAATCCCTTCTCCTCCATTCTCCTCTCGGCATCTTGGGCACGCATGCACATGCGCCCGGTGTGAGTTCAAGCCACGGGTCCGGGACTCGAACCACGGTCAACTACATGGGAGTCCAGCGACGTAGTCATTATGCTAACTGCTGGTCCCTTTGCTAGTGCTTGTTAATGAGCTGGCTAGAGTTGTCCTCAGTGAAGCCTAGTGTGGACCACTGTGAACAAGTAACTCAAAAGTAATTCCCAGTGTTCTGAGCATTTTGAAAGGGAAAACAGGGTGCAGTGGAATGAACATCAGGGGGTGGGGTTCAATTAGTGGGGAGTTTAGGAAAGAACCTCTGAGAAAATGTATCATTTAGGATGCTTTGAGCTGTTAGTAATAGACTTGCGGTAAGATACGTGTGTATCTCTAATCACAGGAAGCTCAGAGGAGGCTTGGTTACTGCAGCAAGTGAGGGAAGCCATGGCTACGCAGCTCCCAGGATTCTCTGGACTTCTTTCCATAGCCACAAGATACCAGATACCTCAGCATCTCCAAATGTCATATCCTCACACAATGAGGTCCAGAAGCAGAAAAGGGAGTTTTTCCTTTGTGTTGCTTTTTTTTAGTTTAATTTAATTTAATTTATTTTATTTGCTATAGGGTATGTGTGCTCACCAAAGAGAGACAAAATGAGAAATTAAGCCACCAGGTCCAGCACTCACACCACAGTTGGCCATGTAGGAGTCCAGTGTATTAACCACTACGCCACCTGCTGGCCGCCCTTTGTGTTGCTTTTAAAAAGTGAAAAACTCCATTTAAGAGAGATACATGATCCCTGAGGAGATTTTTGACTCTTATCTCTTGAGCCAGGATTGTGTCATGTGCATGTTTGTAAACTAGTCCTTGGTGAAGAGAATGACCATGAGGCTTAGCGGAATCAAGATTCGGTCCCTGGGAGTGAGGAGTGGTTATCTGCCTCTGACGTACATTGTTATCCATATTTGAATAAAATCAGAATTCTCTTAGCTAGGACGAAGGAGAGGGGACTGCATCAATTTGGCATGGAGTGAATTAGGACACATCCATACAGTATAGAATCCTAATCAGCAGATCTACATTATTAATAGAGTATTTGTTTCAGAATATATTAAATGGAGGAGCAAAGGTCTAGAATGTTGTGTATAGGATGATCCTGTATGTATAGAAACAGAATTTTATTTATTTATTTATTTTGCCATAGGATATGTACTCACCATAGGGAGACAGAATGAAGGAAAGTGGGAAATCACCCATTGGGCAGAATGGCCACACTACGATTCCTTCTCCTCTATTATCCTGGGATTTTGGGCATGAACACACATGTACCTGACATAATTTTCAAGCTGCCAAGTCCGGGACTTGAACTGCAGTCATTCATGTGGGAATCCAGTGCCTTAACCACCATGCCACTTGCTGGTCTCAGTGAAGCTATTTTTTTAAAAAGATGTAACTACCACATTTTTCTTATAACTGCCAGAAAAACTTTCAAGAACATTGTTTCCGGTTTTTTAGAAACACAGTAGAATAATAAATATACTTATCCAGACCTTTGTTCTTTTTCAAAGTTGGATATTCTTCTGCTGAGTTTTATTTCTGTACCTTTGCGTGCATGGAGAGACTTAATTCACACACACAAAAAATCATCATTAGTATTTTTACTTTTCTTCTACTTTCACCTTTTCATACCCTGTCATTTTTTCCTGACCATAGCTTTGTTCTTTTTTAAGTAAAAATTTAAAAAATATCGCAGAGGCACAGCTGTGGTACCATGCATGGGTTGATATGCCACGTGGAGGCCTGGTTTGATTCCTGGCCTTCCCTGAAAGTCCACTGTGAAAGAAGACACGGTGGCACATGTGGTGACACCAGCCACTTGGAAAGCTGAGGTCGGAGGACTGCCATCTTGTGGCCAGCCTGGGCAACACAGAAAGACCCTACCTGAAAGAGCTGGGCATGATGCCACACACCTGTGGTCCCAGCTACTTGGGACACTGAGACGAGAGAATCACAGTACGGCAAGACCCTGTCTGCAACAAAGCCAATGGCTCCTCAAAGAATTTACACATCATTTTAAAACGAGATAATATACAAGAGCTTATAATGGAAAGTAGCAAATCCTGGTGCCCCATCCCTCTCCTATTCCTGCTTTCCAGAGAGAATCACCTTTTAACTGTTTATTATTCTGGTCATTGTTCCCATGTTATTTAATAGCTTATGCATCATTCCCCAGTTGATTTCCAGCTATGACAGATGTGTAAATAGTGATTTATATCCAATCCCACATAAGATTCTCATTGAATGTAATTTTCCCCTAGAAACTTGAAGGCATTGCCCTGTCAACTTTTAGCATTGGGCTGCTATTGACAAATATGAATTTTGGTCATTTTCTGCTTCCCTCTCTCTCTGAAAAATTTAATACTGTTTTTAAATCCTAGTGTTTTAAAATTTCACTATATACCTTTTGTATACAGTTTTAAAATTCATTATATTGGGCCTTCGGTGAGCATTTCAATTTAAAGACACCTGTTTCTCTTCAACTCCAAAAATGTATTGTATGAATACTTTTTAAAATAATTTTATCTAGGGACCAACAGATAGCATAATGGTTACGTCACTGGACTCCCACATGGCCGACTACAGTTTGAGCCCCAGACCTGGTGGCTAGAAACTCATGCTGGGTGTGTGTGCGTGCTCAAAATCTTAAGAGCAGAATGGGGGAGAAGAGATCGCGACATGGCCATCTTCCCTGGGGGATGATTTCTCACTTTCTGTCTCTCTGTCTCTGGTGAGTGCAAGCGCCCTATAGCGAAAATCTCTTAAGTAAATCAATCAATCAATCTTATCTCTTTTGCCTTATATAGTTAGATGCAAGGTCAGCTAGACTAATTTTCTGTGATTCTCAGTCAGATGCCTTACATGAGTCAGAATGATCCGAGTGACTTCTCATGTCTTCCAATGATGGTCTTAATCGATTTTTTTCTAGATACATACAAGGAACAGAAGGACAGATATAGGAGATGAGGCTGGAAAGACAGATTGAACTCAGATAATGATTATTCCATACTCAGTCATATAGGTTTTATTATTTAGACCATGGGGAACAACTTTTGAGTTAAATAGTAAAAGTGACCCTGTCTTTTAGGCAAGTCATCCTAGTTACAGTTGGACATATGTTGTTGATTAGGAAGACAAGATAATTGAGGTAGAGAATCTTATTAAGCCATTAATTGGGAGTCAGCAGGTGGCATGGTGATTAAGATGCTGGACTCCCATGTGGTCAACCGTGGTTCAAGTCCCGGACCAGAAGGCATGCTTTCTCACTTTTCTTTCTCTCTCTGGTGAGGACATGTGCCCTGTAGCAAATTTAAAAGTAGTATTAATAGGGACCAGCGGATGACATAATGATTACATCGCTGGACTTCCACGTAGTTGACTGCAGTCCGAGTCCCAGGCCGGTGGCTTGAACCTCATGCTGAGTGCATATGAGAGCGTGCCCAAGACCTTGAGAGGAAAATGGAGGAGGGGGGATTACAGCATGGCCCTCCCTCCTGGGGAGGGGTGATTTCTTGCTTTCTGTCTCTGGTGAACACATGTGCCCTACAGCAAAAACCTCTCTTAAAAAATAATTAATTTTTTTGGAGAAGTTTTTAAAAAAATTTTTTTTTTTTTTTTTTTTGCTATAGGGCGCATGCACTCGCCAGAAAGAGAGAGACAGAGAAACAGAAAGTGAGAAATCACCCCCCAGGGGGGTGGCCACACCGCAATCTCTTCTCCACCATTCTCCTCTCAGGATCTTGGGCATGCATGCACACACGCCTGGCGTGAGTTTAAGCCACCAGGTCCAGGACTCGAAGCATGGTTGACTACATGGGAGTCCAGCGACATAGCCATTACACTAACTGCTGGTCCCAAAAAAATTAAATAATTCTTTTTTTTTTTTTTTTTTGAGAAGTTTTTGCTATAGGGTGTGTGCGCCTGCCAGACAGACAGAGACATAGAGACAGAAAGCGAGAAATCACCCCCCAGAGGGGATGGTCACGCCGCAATCCTTTCTCCTCCATTCTCCTCTCGGGATCTTGGGCACGCACGCATACGCACCCGGCGTGAGTTTTAAGACACCGGGCCCCGAACGTGAACCGCGATCGACTACGTGGGAGTCCAGCGACATAGCCATTACACTAACTGCTGGTTCCCAAAATTAAATAATTCTTTAAAACAAAAAAAAAGCCATTAATTACAACCTGACCAGGATATTTTCTTAGCAATATTCACTGAACATCTATAGCCCTATAGTGTCTTCTAGGTATTTTGATAAGCACTTTTGAGGGAAAACTTCCCTGCTCTCACTGGGGCTGTCCTAGGCAAAGCTCTCATTTCTTCATGCCTGAGTTACTAGAGCTGTAGTCCCTGTGAATTCCAGGGTCTCATTCATTTTGTGTACCCCTGGCAGAATGATATTTACATATGAGCTACATCAAGCCATTTCTCCTTTAAAATCTGCTTTCTTTCCCTGCCAATCAAATCTGAACTCTTTTTCTGGATTTCAGTGTCCTCAGCCTGGTCCACTTTTTTTTTTTTTTTTTTTTTTTTTTTGAGAGAGATTTTTGCTATAGGGTGCGTGCGCTCGCCAGAGAGACAGAGACACAGAGACAGGAAGTGAGAAATCACCCCCCCAGGGCGGATGGCCACGCCGCAGTCCCTTCTCCTCCATTCTCCTCTCCGGATCTTGGGTATGCATGCACATGCGCCTGGCATGAGTTTGAGCCACTGGGTCCAGGACTTGAACCGCTGTCGACTACACGGGAGACCAGCAACATAGCCATTATGCTAACTGCTGGTCCCCAGCCTGGTCCACTTTAACTAACCAAATTTTTCTTGCCACTCTCTAACAGGAGAATATTTGTGTGAGTCTGCTTTTCTTATAATACACTCATCTGGACCTGTGCTATTTTTACTCATGTGATTTCCCAGTTGTGAATGTTTTCTAAACTTTCTTAAATTCTTTTCTTCTTTTAAGACCCAGCTCAGTTTCATCTCCTCCTCAAAATTTTTACTTTTTTTTTTAAAAAAAGATATTGTCAGACATTATTTTTCTATCCCCGTGGTATCTAGTCTTTGTTTGGGGTTTCTATTGTCATTTACTCCATGTTTACAAAATGGCTGCAGGAGTGCTAGCTATTTAACCCAATTCCAGGCAAGAAAGAGAGATGCACCAGGAAAAAGGGACATCTTTCCCAGCTTAGTCAACCCCATTTAAATAGTTCTCCCAGAAGTTCAGCCTAATAACTACCACTAGGTTGGCCTCACTGGTTGCCTTAGGTATGAGGGATGCTTTATTTATTTATTTATTTTTCAGAGAGAGAGAGAGAGAAAGCAAAATTGCGAAAACACCACCTCCCCAGGGGGGATGGCCACACCAAAATCCCTTCTCCTTCATTTTCCTCGGGATTTGGGACACACACACACACACACACACACACACATGCCCTGTGTGATTTTCAAGCCACTGGATCTGGCACTCAAAATGCAGAGTTGGTCCTGTGGGGTCCAGGTGCCTTAACTTCTGTTTCACCTGTTGGCCCCCTATGAGGGATGCTTTTCTTTTCTTTTTTTTTTTTTTTTAGAGGTTTCTGCTATAGGGTGTGTACGCTCACCAGAAAAACAGAGAGAGACAGAGAGACAGAAAGCGCTAAGTCACCCCCCAGGGGGGATGGCCATGCCACAATCCCTTCTCCTCCATTCTCTTCTTGAGATCTTGGGCACACACGCACACGGGTTCAGCGTGAGTTTAAGCCTCTGGGTCCGGGACTTGAACTGTGGTCACCTGCATGAGAGTTCAGTGACATAGCCATTACGCTAACTGCTGGTCCCTGAGAAATGAACATATTCAGGGCCTGCATACTGAACAAGTCCCAAGGGCACCATTCACATGGAAAACAATACATGAAACAGACGACTCAGTATCGTAATCTGGGTGATGGCGGCGCCGTGTACGTGTGTAAAAACCTCTGAAGTTGTATGGGTTAAGATTAGCACACTTACTCTACTAAATGTATGTTGTACTCAATTAAAAGAAGTATTAGTCCCCTCAAGAGTCACACAGGGCCAGCCTCATAGCATAGTGGTTAGGTGTTGCCCAGAGGTAGCCAGATCCCAAATAACTGACCGGGCGTCAGGTCTTGCTTGCCCCCATGGACTTTAGGAACATGCTGGGAGCATGTGCCCATGTCCAGGATTTTGGCAGGATAGAGAACTGAAAGAAGAACGATTACAGTGCGAGCAGGCCCTGTTGGAGGGGAGTGTTCTCTCTCCCTCTCCCTCATAAACGCACATGCCTTCTGACATTAAATCAACAAACAAACAAGGTTGTACAGTTTGGTAAGCCTGAGCACATGGCAGTATGTAAAAGCAGAATTATGTTCTCAGAACATTGGATTAGCTAGCTAGATAGAGTTTGTCCTACATAAAGGACCTTTTTCTGAAGGCTATCAATACCTTTGGCATATACGTCAAAGTTTTCAAATACCAGTGTTCAATGTAATGTGTATTTTAGATTAAAAAAAAATCTATCTGAATGTCTCCTTTTGTGTATCATCTTAATTTCTGATGAAAAAATACTAAATTGTTTTTTGTGCTTGATGGTAAATAGATTTTTAACTTGATACTGAAACATTTCAGAAAAGTACAAGCATTGGCTTTGAAAAATAAAATATCTACATCTAATTTTTATTCATATGCTATAAAATCTAAACCATAAGTAAAAACTCAATGTAGAGATACATATATATATGTACATATATATATACATATGTACATATATATATATACATATATGTATACACACACACACACACACACACATATATATATATTTTTTTTTTTTTTTGAAGAAAGGTTTTTGCTATAGGGCATGTGTGCTCACCAGAAAGAGAGAGCCAGAAAGCGAGAAATCATCCCCCCTGCAGTCATGCCGCAATCCCCTCTCCTCCAGTCTCTTCTTGGGATCTTGGGCACGCATGCACATGCACCTGGGGTGAGTTTAGGCCGCCAGGTCTGGAATGCAAACTGCAATCAAATATATGGGAATCCAGCAACATAACCATTACACCATCTGCTGGTCCCCTCAGTGTATATTTTTGACTACTATGTACTTTATATATTGAAGAAACAAATGCTGGGTACTTGAGTGTACATGCCCAGAATCCCAAGAGGAGAATGGTGGAGGGGGGATTGTGGCATGGCCATCCCCACTGGGGGAGGGGAGATGACATGATTTTTACCCTATTCTGAGGTCTTCTAACCAATCTTAGACTTAGGAAGAAACACACCATCATTACTAAATACAATACCAATTCCATAAAATCAGCATCTACTTTGGGTTATTCCACACTGATAAATTAAAGAGTAAATAAAAGTGGTCAAGGCTGGCCCTGTAGACAGGTGGTTAAGGAAGCCAAATCCCATATGGCTGACTCCAGTTCAAATCCAGGCCCTGATGGGCTGAAAAGCAGACTGGCGTGCATGCCCCAAACCCTGGCAGGATGAAGAGATGGAGGGCAGAGGATTGCATGTGTTCATGCTCCACTGAGGCTCCCAGTCTCTCTCTGATGAGTACGTACACCCTCCAAAAATTAAAAATAAGTTTTCATAGGAAGTTAACGTCTAGTCTGTATTTCTAAATGTTTACAAACATTTAAATAAGCTTTTGAAATTTTATTTGACTTCCTTTCATTCTATTTTGGACAAATCTGAAAAATAAACTAACTCCACTTTTCTGTGGTGGAACTACTACAAAATGTTTCATGCGTGGCCTGCTTTTATAGTAAGTATTTCATGTCACTTAAGATACTTTAAATAATGGGAATTAACAGAGGGCAGTATTTTCAAGCATTTATTTCTCTGTGTCTGTGGAGTGATGTTCTCTTGTTTGTAAAGAACGGTTGTGTTTTTCTTACACAGGTCCATCCTCAGCACCACCGGCTGCTGTTCGAAGTGTTTGATGAAAATCGATTGGTGAGTGCCAGTGTGTTTCTGTGAAGTAGGCAGCTCAGGTGTATGTCAGTAGAGCAGCCGGGGGAGTGGGCAGGGAGTCTGTGATGTGAGACGGTCAGGCTAGTTGTGGGGACTCTGGGCAAAGTGATCAGGGCACTTTCCCATTCTCCCAGGCGTCTTCCCTGATTGTCAGCAGAGTGTAAGGTCTTCCTTGAGGCCTTGGTAACAGGAGAGGGCAGGGAAAGCCAGCTTCTATGTCTTGCCTTCCCTTCCCCGCATGTGTGAACCCCGGCTACGAGTCCAAGGCTCTAGGGGCCTTCACGCAGAGTCTCTTTGGTTGTCCCTCCTCACTAGTGGCATCTCTAGGCCTGTATCTAGTTATGGCTTCCCATCCACGCCCTTATTCTTAGTCCTCTACAGAGGAACTCTGTCCTGTTTACACTGTTCATGGAATGAGTAAATAAATTCCTCCAAAAGAGGGACCAGATGGTGGCACCGTATAAAACATGGCACTCTGTGAGACAATCCCATGTGGGAAGGTTCCTGGTTCAAGTCTGGAAACCTCCCTGAACATGCTGGGCATAGGCTTGCCCGTGATCTGCAGCTGGCTGAAGTCTGTTGGCGGATTGTGGCATTGAAATCCTGTAGGAAATACTGTCTCTTTCTCTTTGTCTCTGTTTCTCTCATGGAGGAAATAAATAAATAAATCTAAGAGAAAGTAAAATAAAGGGTCCATTGGATTTTTATTGGTGTTTTAAGTCCCGTAAAGGATTGCCAGGTCTTACAGAGGCAAAAACAAAGTCAAATCTTATTTATTTATTTTCAAAGAGTTATTTATTTATTTAATCTGCTATTATTATTTATGTTTTAATTTGGCCAGAGAGAGAGAAAGGGAACATGAGAATACAAGCCATCAGGTCCAGGATTTGAACCACAATCAGCCATGTGGGAGTCCAGCCCCAACCGCCACAGCACCTGCCAGCCCCCCTGGTTTTATTTTTATAAAATGAGTGTTGATTCTTGATTTTCTAAGGATTATTTTGAAACATATTTTTTCCCTCAAGAAATGATAATTAGAGCTTGTCCTGTGGCCTAGTGTCTAATGGAGGCAGATGTCACATAGCCGAATATGGTTCTAATCCTGATCCTAGCATCTTGGAAAACATGGCAGGTACATGTGCTTACATGTCCTAAATCCTGACAGGATAGAGAAATGGGGAATTGTGTAGTGACCAAGCCCCTCTGAGGGGTGCTTTCTCCCTCTCCCTTTCTCTATCTCCTCTCCCTGTCTTTCTAGTGAGCACATGTACATCGGCAAAAAAATAAATAAAGAAATTATAATTATATTAGAAACTAAAGATATTACAAACAAGATATGCTAATTAACATTCATAGTAAGCAAAGATACCTTTTTGCCACCAAAGGAAACTCTTCATCACTGACTGGCAATCTGATTTTTTAAAGACTGTGTGACTTATGATGATTTAAGAGATATGGTGAATTGCAGAACTTTTAGTTTTCTGTTTGCGTTTTACATAGAATGGGAAATATTTTCCTTTTTTTTTTGTTTTTTTTTTTTGGTTTTCCTTTTCTTACCTCTGTCTCTAATAGATCATTTTCCCTTCTAAATAGGCCCAGATGGTATTTAGTATTAGCATTTTGTTTTCAGATCACAAAATATGTAATATGTTTAGAAATATATAATATAGAGGAATCAGCAGTTAGCGTAATGGCTATGTCGCTGGACTCCCACGTAGTCGACCGCGATTCACGTCCCGGACCCATTGGCTTAAAACTCACGCCGGGCGCGTGTGCGTGCGTGCCCAAGATTCCAAGAGGAGAATGGAGGAGAAGGGATTGCGGCATGACCATCCCTCCTGGGGGATGATCTCTCGCTTTCTGTCTCTATGTCTCTCTCTGTCTGTCTGGTGAGCGCACGTGCCCTATAGCGAAAATCTCTCAAAAAAATATATATATAATATAAATTTTTGTGTTAAGTAAGTAGATAAATATTTCTATATGTATCACTTAGCTTAAGAACTAGAACATTACCAGAACCTGTGAAGCCCTCCCTTCGTCCTTCCCCAGTGGTATCTCCTTTTCTTCCCCCGTAGACAGTAGCCACCGTCCAGAATTTTGTGTTTATGATTTTTTTGCTTTTAAAAACATTTCTTATTGTGTATGTATATGTATAGACATCATTTCCTTTTCCATATTTTTGTTTATAAAAACATTCCTGGGGGACTAGCAGTTAGCGTAATGGCTATGTTGCTGGACTGCCATGTAGTCAACCGTGGTTCACGTCCCAGACCCGGTGGCTTAAACTCCTGCTGGGCACGTGTGCATGCGTGCCCAAGATCCTGAGAGGAGAATGGAGGAGAAGGGATTGCGGCGTGGCCACCCTCCCTGGGGGGGGGGGTGACTTCTCGCTTTCTGTCTCTCTGTCTCTCTCTGTCTTTCCGGCAAGCACACGCCCCTATAGCAAAAACCTCTAAAAAAAAAATTCCTAAAAAATATGTTCTTTCTGAATGCATTCTCCTGACATGCTTAATGTTGTATTTGTGAGATGGTCCCTAGTGATGCATTTTCACTGAAGCATAGTGTTCCATCCTCTGCAGACATATTCTCCTCCTCTGTAGATATTAAGTGCCATTTCCAGATTTTTGTTGTAACTAGTTGATAAACGCTTGTCATACCTCCTTTAGTACCTGTCTAAGTATATCTCAGAGCTTAATGCTTGGAGTGGAATTGCTGAGTCATGGTATTGGTGTATTATTTGTCCTGTTGTTACTGACCCTGATGTGAACCTCTGCCTGATCCTTGGGCGTACCATTGGTGAGCCATTTTATTTGAATCGTTTTTATGTTGTCTATAAGGAGAGATGGCGTGTGTTTGTGCTTTCTACCGTGCTTGGTTGTGTAGTCCTTTTTGCCAGTAACTTTAGTATCGTGCCACTCTTTCTTCATCGGCAAATTGATATTTGTCATTCACCAGTCCGTGCCTGAACATTCCCTGAGTATTTCCTGGGTACAAGTACTGTACATGCTGTGTCATGAGAAGTTGGGGGGGGGGGAAGAGCATTGCCCTTGATATTCCCCATTGGATATTTCAAGATAAATAACAATTTTTAAACCTTTAACTAAAGGCAAAAACGATGCATGAATCAAGCTGTTTCAGATCCTACATCTAGAATTCAGAAGTTGTAGTATAGTCCTGCTGCTGATTTGGGACATTAGCATGCAGCCCTAGACAAACCGTTGAATCTTTCTGAAATGATTTCCTCATGTTTACAAAACAAAGATAACACAGGCCAGCACATGGCCAGGAGGTTAAGGCGCTGGATCCCACACACACAGCGGCACTGTTCGAATCCTAGGCCCCTGGTGGTTGGAAATCACGTTGGATGTGTATGTGCGCCCAAAATCTTGGCAAGAGAATGGAGAAGAGATTATGGCATTGCCATACCCATGTGTGTGTGGGGGGGTGATTACTCACTTTTCCTCTCTTTCTCTGTGTCTGGCAAGTGCACATGCCTTATAACAAATTTAAAGAAAGAAAGAAAGAATGAAGATAACAGTGTCTAGCCTGCCTACTTCATAAGTGTATTGCGAGGATTAAATGAGACAGCGAATAGGAAGATACTTGGAAAGTTCTTCATCATGACGGAATACAAAGTGTTACCATTCGTGGACGCACATGTTATAGCTCTCTACCACCATACTTTTTGTTAGCTAAGATATGCTGTTGAATGCATCTGCTGTGTTAGATGCTCTGTTATGCATAAGAAATAAAGCTTTCTCAAGAAGTTCATTGTACCAGCGAAGGGGAGCCGGAGATCATTTGAACTAAGTGGTGTGTGCCAGGTTAGACCTGCGATTTACTCCTCCTACCAGGTGACCAAGTCCAGAGGCCACCTGGGGTGTTGGAGGAATTGTAGCCATTGGTATAGCAGTAGCCCAGGTGGTATAGCACCGGGACCTGTGCTGCTCTAAATGCCATTGTCTTTATTCTCCTGTAGTGCTCACAGCTTCACTAAGATCATGTCCTTTTCCTAGCAAATTCCCTTTCTAAATGTAGGGTGAGGATTACAAGTATAGTCTTCAGGACAAACCATTTCTAGTCATCTATACAAGTGGTATTTGCTTTGGAGAAATAACAGACTTGTGTTCCTTTTTTTTCAGTCAGTTTTAAGACTTGAGGGTACTAAAATGGTAGTTTGGTGACGGTGGTGGTGGTGGTGTACATCATAAACATTTTAGAATGATGTACCATTTTATTTTATGTTATGTTATGTTTATCTTTTTTTTGGAGAGGTTTTTGCTATTTTTTTAGAGAGGTTTTTGCTATAGGGCGCGTGCGCTCGCCAGACAGACACAGAGAGACAGAGAGACAGAAAGCAGGAAATCACCCCCCAGCGGGGATGGCCATGCTGCAATCCCCTCTCCTCCATTCTCCTTCGGGATCTTGGGCACGCACGCACACGCGCCCGGCGTGAGTTTAAGCCACTGGGTCCGGGACTCGAACCGCCGTCGACTATGTGGGAGTCCAGTGACATAGCCATTACTCTAACTGCTGGTCCCATGTTATGTTATTTTATTAGAGATTCTTTGCTATAGGGCATGCACACTTGCCAGAGATAGAGAGAGAGAAAAAGAGAAAGAGATAGAGAAATCACTCCCTGGGGAGAGGATGGCCATGTTGCAGTCCCTTCTCTTCCATTTTTCTCTCGGAATCTTGGGGCATAGATGCACATGTGCCCAGTGCGAGTTTCAAGCCTCCAAGTCTAGGACTCAAACCATGGTCAGCCACATGGGAGCCCAGTGCCTTAACGACTGTGCTACATGTGTTGTTATTATTATTTTTTTAATTCTACTCACCAATGCCAGTCTAAGAAATAGACCTGTGTACATTCAGCCACCAAAGCTGTACGGGCTACCTATATTCTAGGTGGGGATGCTGTGTTTCTTGGGGTTAGTGGTTGTATGACTCAGTGTTTTCTAGAGAAACAAAACCAGTAAGTGATTACGTGTGTGTGTGTGTGTGTGTGTGTGTGTGTGTGTTCATGTGTGTGGAGAGAGAGAGACTGATTTTTAGGAACTGGTTTGGGTGGTTGTGGAGGTTAGGAAGTCTGAAATCTGTTGGGTAGACGAGCTCAAGAAAAGAGTGAATGTTGCAGATTGAAGTGTAAAAGCTGCAGGGCAGGCCAGGAATCTAGGGACTCAAGTGGGGTTTCTGTGTTGCAGTCTTGAGGCAGGATTGCTTCTTTTTTGGGAAATCTGTCTTTGCTCATAAGGACTTCCATTGATTGGATAAGGTCCATTGATTTAAATATTAATCACATCTTTAAAAAAAAAAAAGAAAAGGAGAGAGACCTTCATAACAATATCCAGGTTGGTGTTTGACCAAACAGCTGAGCACCATGGCCTCACCAGGTGGACACCTGCAGTAGCCATCACAGACGACTTTGGCCTTCAGAGTTCCAGTCAGGAGTAGGACTACCCAGAACCTAGCCCATGTAGATAGTCACATTCTTTTTTGTGATTATCCGAAAGTATAACAGCTCAGAATGTGGAGTCCTGAGCTTCCTAAGACATTCTTCCTGTCATTCCAGTATCTGAAATGCTATGGGACTTGCATGGATCCCTCCCGGGTGAGGGCTGCCGGTGCTCTCCAGTTCTTCTCCACTTGAGGTTAGAGTAGACCCTTCTCTTTGGTCAACTGTGGGGCAGAGGGGGCTACACCTGACCTCAGACTCCCTGATTCCCCATGCAACTGCTGGAGAGTGCTGCAGATCCAATATGGTCCCACAGCTGAGCCAGCAGCGAAGACCGTTCAGCCTCCAGGATTTAAACTCAGACTGGAGGGCTAGGAAGTATACCTGATTCTATTCCCTTACTTTTCCGTGACTGAAGCCCTCGCTTGTAAAATTTTCAAGCACCGTGCCGTTCCTGACCAACGGCAGTGCTTTTTGATATCATTTAGAAGTAGCAGCCGGATTGAGTTTTTAAAAGTCTGTCATGGGCTACCAGGTGGCGTGGCTGTTAAGGTGCTGAACTCCCACAGGGCCAACTGTGGTTCAAGTCTCAGATCTGGAGACATGCTTTCTCACTTTTTCTCTCTCTCATCAAATTAAGAAATAATAATAATAAGCAGAATTCAATAAGTATTTCTTTTTAAAAAATAAAATTAATGTCTGCCAGAGGGATGGTGTGACATCATCCATTCATCCCACTTCCTGGTATCGTCCAGTGCTTGCTTTGTGCCCAACATGTGCTCTGAAGGACCAGAAGAGATATTTGTTCCGGTCTCCACATTCTAGAAGCTGAAAATTGAGTTAGAGGACATGAGACTAATACCTGCAGTGAAGCTGACCAAAACCATTTATCTGGCCAGATACTTGGGGTTTGTTATTTTATATTGACAGAGGAGCTTTTCTTATTAATTGGAAGTTTTGGGACACAGCCAGTTAGATCTTACTGATTAGAAGAGATCCATTCTCTGAATGATTAGATCCTTAACCTAACCCCAGAAAGAAAGTTGAAGCCATGTGAAGGCAAAGTAAAATGAGTAGGACTCTTTCTTCAGTAAAAAGGAGGCTAGTAAAGGAATATTTATTGAAACCTGTAACATCATAAAGGAGATAGGTTAGACAGAACCAATATCACATACTCCTTTTATTAGGCTTACCATTCTTAATATGAGATTTTAATACAAAATCTGAAATGCTCCCAGATCCAAAACTTACTAAGCATTGAGTTGATGCCACAGTGGAAAATTCCACACCTGGTTATATGTGACAGGTCGCAGTCAAACACTGCCATACAAAAGTATTTTATAAAATTACCTTCAGCTTATGTGTTATAAAGCATGTGTAAAACACATATAAATTTCGTATTTAGCCTTGGGTCTCATCCTTAAGATATCTCAGTATGTATATATATAAGTGTTCCAAAATCTGAAAAAGTCAGAAATCTGAAACATCCTGATCCTAAGTTTTTTTTTTTTTTTTTTGCTATAGGGCGCGTGCGCTCGCCAGACAGACAGAGAGAGACAGAGAGACAGAAAGCAGGAAATCACCCCCCAGGGGGGATGGCCACGCCGCAATCCCTTCTCCTCCATTTTCCTCTCGGGATCCTGGGCACGCACACACACGCGCCCGGCGTGAGTTCAAGCCGCCGGGTCCGGGACTTGAACCGCGGTCGACTACGTGGGAGTCCAGCGACATAGCCATTACGCTAACTGCTGGTCCCCTGATCCTAAGTATTTTGTAGAAGGGATACTTAACCTATTCTAATTTTAAACTGTTATTCACATTATAAAACACAATACTATCTCATTATAGTCAAATATAATTTAATACATTCCTATATTTCTATTTTATTGTGTCTTAATTGATTAAAATATGGTGACGAGAACTGTAAGTGAAAACAGATCTATCTTAAGCAGCTTTCTTTATTAAACAAAGTATATGTTTTACATATTTGCTTTTACTTAGGAAAAAAAAACTTACTTAGAAAAATACAAGTTGGGTGTAGGACCGTGGGGTATAAACAACTAAACTATTTTACTTTTTACTTTCCTATGAATGAGCCAGTATATATTTATTACTGGAGTTCCAGCTATAAAACTCAGGTAAGGGGTTTAAATATACCCTAGAGTATTATTTAAAAATAAATTTGTTTCTTTCAAACAGAAGAGCAACCTTGGTCTATGACATTTGGGAGAGAAATTAAAATATTAAACTTTTATTGCCTAGTAAACTGAAAAGAAAGGTTAAATAAATACAAAGCAGAAAAAATACATATACAAATTCACAACCTCTGACAGGACAGACCGTCTACTGTTCTCTGTGTGGAAGCTTTATCAACTAAGTAATTCTACCTCAAGGGCAGGGCTAGTATTCAAAATGTAAACAAGTATGTACTTTGTTTATATAAAGAAATTTCTTTACAGATATCAAACAGCTACACGGATTGTTTCAGAGCACCAGCAGGGGCCAGCAAAGAGCTCTTAAGAGTTTTTCAGAACAGAATTGGCATTGAGATATGTTTATTTGATGTGTTAAATCCTTTTTAGACTGCTTTCCTTACCACAACACTCCTTAAGTGAATGAATTGCAGAGACAGTGGAATAAAATATCTTAGGTGTCCAAACTATATTGGGGTATAGTTTTTCTGTCTAATCTGCATATATTTTTAATGGAATGTTTGCTTAGGTTATTTCTTGGCAGGGTTTTAATAGTCAAAATATAAATGGCATCATTTAAAGACTGTACTCCTTGGCTGGAAGGAGTCTTAAAATTACAGGAGAAAATGCTTGGTGACAGCTTCTCTTAATTTTTTTTTTTTTTCCTCAGACCTATGCTCAATTTTTGCAAGGGTGTTACGGGGTTTGTTTCGTAGTTTTTATCCTTAAGCTTTTTACTTTTTCTAAGTAGCATTTTGGAAGGTAGACTATTTCTCTGTTTTATTTAATAGTATCGTTTTAATTCTCCCCAAGGTTTTGGTATTTTCAAATCGATACTGCGCTCGTTTTTTTTTAAATGTAACAGTTCATAGTCCTTTCTGCTTTACTAACTCCACACTAGGTTCCTACTATGGCTACTATTTGGAAATTCAGTCTTTGATTTGATACTCAATTACACGGGTTTCATTCCTACCAACTTCCTGTAATCCTATACCTATGGGTAAAAATATTAGTGGTCAAACTCTGCTGGAGAAAGTATAGGCACCGCGATTCACATGGTTAAGCGTTCATTTGGTAGAGCTGGAGTGAAAAAATACCGTTTTCGACTTGAAATGCTAGAAGATTGTTGTTCTTGTGTTACTCATTCATGCAAATTGGAGAAGGTATAATTGAAACAAGGTTGGCTGTGTTTGAGTCAGCCGGCTGCAGCTGAGCTCAGCTTAAAGGTCGCTGGAAATCAAGTGCTTTGTAAGTGAAGGCAGTTTGACTCCAAGCGATTCAAGACATTTTGGACACGTCAGTCTCAAGAATGGGTCGTCCTTTTCTTTCGATGATATCTGGTATCCAATGTTTTCTTTAGGATCAAGACTGCTGCTACTTGGTAGCTCTCTCAGACACCACAAATGATTTTTTCTTTCGATGCAGTGCAGCTGCTTCTAGCCTGTCTGTGGACAGAGATCTTTGTTATGACTTTCAGCTCCTAACATGTTTGGAAATGAGAACAAATGGCACAAAGCTTACGATTGCACTTTGCAGCCAAAAGAAGCAATACTTATCCTCTGTCAGAAACCTCCGGAGATGATCTGGATAGCCATGTCCACATGTGCTTCAAAAAACCCACACGGATTTCAACGTCTAACGTTGTTCAAATGAAGCTGACTCCCAGACAGACAGCACTAGCTCCGTTAATAAAGGAAAACGTTAAGTCTCAGGAAGGAGCGTCCGTGCCTTCATCTGAAAATGTGAATAAAAAGAGCAGCTGTCTACAGATTTCACTACAGCCAACAAGGTACGGTGGCTATCTTCAGTCTCGCGGTGTCTTAGCTGACGGGGACGACGCTTCGTTTCTCTGTGTCTCGAAGGATGGCGTGGACACCGGTGCTGCAGTTGATCACGAACTGAGTGGTGTGAGTGACGGGGCCCTTGTGAGCAGTTCTGCCATTCGTAGTGGTAGCCTGAGTAGCTTTTCGACCAGTGACCATGGCTCTTACAGCAGCAACGGTAGTGACTATGGGTCGTGTGTAAGCCTCACGAGTGGAGGTTCATACACCAACAGCGTGGTCAGTGACAGTAGTGGTTACACTTTTCCACCAAGCGATGATCCTGTTTTTGGTGGAAATTTATCTTCGGACAGCACCTCCCACAGAAGTGTGCCAAACAGGAATACTACTCCCTGTGAAGTTTTTTCAAGAAGCACAAGTACGGTTCCCTTTGTCCAAGATGACTTGGAGCATGGAATAGAGATTATGAAACTGCCAGGGAGCAGGAATGCAAAAATTCCACTGAAACGTTGCTCTTCGTTGGTCATTTTTCCTAGGAGTCCTTCAGATACCCCCCCAACATCTCCGACAACCACAGGTACTTTTCCGAGCAAAGGAGCCTATCAAACTTCACACCAGTTCCTCATTTCGCCTAGCGAAATTGCACAGAGTGAAGATGGTAGCAGTGCTAAGGGGTTTCTGTCCACAGCTGTCAATGGACTGCGGTTATCCAAATCCGTCTGTACTCCTGGGGAAGTGAGAGATATTCGGCCCCTCCCCAGGAAGGGATCGATACAAAAGAAAATTGTTATTTCGAGTAATAGCCCAAAGCAGACTGTCTGTGAAAAGCCATCGGAAGGATATTCTTGTGTGTCCGTGCATTTCAGCCAGCAGAAAGCAACTGCATTGGATTGTGAAGCAGCAAGTGGTGATCGTAAAGCAGAGCTCTCAGAAATTAAAGTGAATTCTGATTCCGAGTATGTTAAACTCATGCATAGGACATCTGCATGCTTACCGTCCTCCCGACATGTCGATTATCAGCTAAGTGTCAGTGGAGAGTTGGAAAGACCAAATTCACAGATAAACAAAAACCATGCTGTTCTGCAAAGAAGTATTTCATTGGGAGGAACTTACCCAAATATTTCCTGTTTATCCAGCCTTAAACACAATTGTTCTAAGGGGGGGCCATCTCAATTACTCATCAAGTTTGCATCTGGACATGAAGGGAAAGTTGATCATTTATCGAGAGACAGCAACAGAGATTTCACAAGTCAACTATCTAATTCTTGCAAGGTAAGTTTCCTTTCATCTTAATCAATACGACTTTTTACAGGAATCACGTAAAGAAATATTTGTTTTAAAATGTATTGTAACTTAGCAGGTTTTTGTACTTTTATGGCCCTAGCTAGCAAATATTATGTAGTCAGGAACTTTATAATTATACATCTGAAGAACCCTCAATAGTTTTTAGCTCTGTTATTTTAGTCACATACAAACGATATATTTTTAAAGAGGTCTTTCCTAAGTGATGTAAAGCATGAAATGTTTCTATAGCACAGAAACAGCTTTAATCACAGTCTATGTCATAATATTTTATCTTGGTATGTTTTCCCTCAAGTTACATGGTCTTAAGAGTTTAATGTATAACTTCATATTTTATTCCTTTCAAAAATGATTTGTTTTTTCTTCTTCTTGATTGTGAAATAAAGTAAAATATAGAATGCTTATGTAAAATTGTAAAAATATAGACACAAACATGAAATATTTGTGTAAGATAGACATATTTATAAGATCATTGATAAAAATGATCATGCTGCATTTAAAGCAGAAGAAAAGTAAATGGCATTTGCATTTGTGTAAACCCTTAACCGTAGGCATTTTTTCCACCCTGTTTTCTTTTAGCCACCAGTTAATACTCCCTTCTAAAATAGAACTCTTTCACCCGTATTGGATGGTAAATTTTATAATTTTGAATTTGATTTCCATTGCTAGGCATTCCCCATAATTTCTATTTACCTGATTAATTTGTTGTTTCGACAGTTTTGCTTTTATTATATTAGTAATGTCATTCTGATGAATCTTATCCAAAGGAATTCCTTACATGATTCTTTACATATTTAAAGTGTTTTAAACTGAAAATGAGTTTTCAGATTTCTATATTTGGAAGGTCTTGCCAGATTCCGGGAAATGTATGTAACATTTGTATCTGTATTAAAGATTAAAAAAAATTTCTAAACAAGTAGCTTTAGGTAAATAAAAGATACCATAATACCTTGTTTGTTTTCTCTATTTGAAATCTGGTAAATATAATCATTGTTACCAGCGCTCAGATGGTAATGCAGGCAGCTACTTTACTGAAGATGAAGAAAGATCAGATTTCAAGTTCTGACCGATGTTTTAGAATTGTTATTTCCATTTAGAAAACGTTTCTAAAATAATCTTAGGAGATTATAATCATGCAACTGTTTTCTCCCCTAAAAGAAACACCATAAAAAAGCATATTAATAGTTTGCTAATTGAATTGATATTAGTTGAATTTGAAAGGAATACTTAGAACTATTTCTAGAAATAGCTTTAAGGTAGTTGATTTTGTAATAATATTATAATTCGTTGTTGATGTTTTCGAAAAGGGGTATGCTAAATGTATTTTTAAGGGAACTGTGAATTAAATGGCTTTTCCTTTGCCAAATATATACATTTTTATTGGTTTTATTTATTCTTAGGTAAGATAATGAATTTTTTTGTGACAAGCAAATGACTCACTTGATACAGATTCTACTTTTGGGTAGGTTGCTAGATTACAAAATAGTTCAGAAGTAGACAGTTTGTTAGAACATTTCAAATGGTTCCTCCTTTTAATGTTTGTTAAACGACTTTTTATCAAAGTATTGTCAACACTGTAGTGACAGTTAAATGCAATTTATACTAGATCTAAGTGGATCTAATTGTTAAATGATAGCTCAAGGACTTGCCTTGGGAGGAAGATACTAACGTTGCTTTTTCTAAACATAGCAGTGGCAACAATAATGGGGTTTTAGAGATAACCCTGTGTTTATCAATAATTATATATTAATCTAATTATAGTGGTATATTGTAACTCATTTATAAATAAACAGCTCCCAAAATATTTCCCATGACTCCAGTTAGTCTGGGTTAGTATTCTGATACGCTGAGTCTGGATTCACATGGAACGAGTTGATATTAGAGTAGCATTTAGTAATGTCAGCTCTCTGTACTGAGCAGCCGTGAAATTAAATCCCTTTGGTCAGAGACCCCGGTTTCTAAAGCACCAAGAAGTCTACAGATTCTTTTCTTCTGTGTTTAGCTACCAGCCTCTAGCAGCATAGTGTTGTGCTTCGAGAGCTCTGTCATCAACAGCTCATTCATGGCTAATTTTTAGAATCTAGTGAGAACTTTGACATGTCCCTGGGACCCAGGCTCTGTTCTGTGTTAACAACTTAGAATGAAGATGGAACTTTGTAGTCTGCAGGATCAGGTTTATTTTAGGCATAGCAAAGAACACGACAATAACTGACGTGTTTATCACATATATCTTTTGAAATGCAGTATTACTTTCCTAAACGCTATATAATGATTTTTGCCCTGAAAATAGATACTTGATGTTTTTGTGTTGTGTGTAATGTTGTGGCAGCTGCATCAAGACATGGGTTAAGGAGTGGGGATACTTTTTATTACAGTTATAAAAGTTATTACTGTTCAAATTTCTAAAATCTGTATAGTGGTTGACTCTATTACTATTTTAGTTTTTCCTGTCTGTTGTTTTCTGATTCTATGTTATGTTGCCTGAGATGTGATTGCCCTACTATTTTATGAACCATAGCATTTTGTCCCATTCTTAATTTATATGCATATTTTTATTTGAAAGAATTAATACATTTTTTTTTCTTTTTGGTATAACAGTTTTGTTCATCATCTGTTACTTAGTCCTGGGTAGATAAATTGTTTAAGTCTAGAGTAGAACTTTAAAAAATGCGTGTCTCACATATTTCAAAGCCTTTAGTACTAATCTCAAAATTATATAGTTAAAAATTTTCTTTACCTAATGTTCTCCCTAAAATAAATGTTTAACTATATCCTTATTTTTGTGTTCCTTTGTTTTATTTCCAGCTTATTTTTTTTACATTTAACAGAGTATTTGGGTATACTGATTATGTTTATTTCGAATAGCACTTCAGCTTTCTATAAAAGGACAATGTAATCTCTAAATATTGGCTCTAAAACTGATGCAGCCATGTTATTGGCCAGCTTCAGAAATCTGGTGAGAAATGTGTACTTGTACACGTGAATTTCTTAGAACCAAGGACTTAAGTTCAGAGAGGTTCGGGGAGTTGAACTGTTGGCTTGGAATTATCTTCTGTTCTTTCCAGATACGCATCTTTTGTTTATGCATCCATCCGACATGCATGCCAGGTGCTGTCCCAACCACTGGGAGTAAAAGATGAATAAAATACAACATCCGTTTGGGACTGGGCCCATCCTAATAACAGGGACACACTGCTAAACAGGAACACATTGGTCAAAAGTGTGACCTCCTAAAATAGAGGGATGTAGGAGAAGATGTAATGGTATTTTTCTGGAGGAGAGGACCTGGTTGGTAGAGGGACATTCCGTAGAGAAGGTGACACTTGCGCTGAGTTTTGATAGGTGAATTGGATTCATCAAGCTGGGAAATCAAAAGACACTCCCAGGAGGGGACTGTTAGTCTCAGCCCTGTTAGTGCTGGGGGATTTTGAGCACCATCCGTACCTTCCACCCGCTAGATGCCAGTCGCAGCCCTTTTCCCGAGCGTGGCAACCAGAATGTGTGTCCAGACCTCCCCACGTCCCCTCGGGCCCACGCTGCCCCTGTTGAGGCACAGGCAGCAGCACATGAAGGCTGGAGCCGAGACTGGGCACAGGGCAGCCGGGTCTGCGAGCGCAGGACACCCCGGAAGCGCCTTGCGCCCACCAGGCCTAGCTCCTGTGGAGAAGAAGGTTATTTGTCTCTTGCTAATCCAGTCTTAGGTGATGGTCGTCTTCATCTAACACTGGGAAGTGCTCACTTTTATGTTTTTAGAGCATAAATTTTTGTGATGCCATGAATCAGAATTTTCTGAACTTGGAAGACGGGGTGAATGGCAATGTCATGAACTAAGATGGAATTCCGGGGAGGGGGCCAGACGGGAGGGTGAGGAAGGGCCAGGTGCTGTTGGTGTGTGTGCTGAGGCTGCTCTGGTACTGCTGCTGCCAGGCAGGCGGGTGGGGGTGCAGGAGCCAAACAGGGGCTGCGAACCGAAATCGGGAGTTAGGAGTGTGATCAGTCTCAGGTAAGGATGAACGCATTTAGGGAAGGCAGAAAGTGAGCCGGGGAAGGGAGCATACCCCTGAGTGTTGGAGACTGCCCACTTTAATAACATGGTGAAAGAGGAGACTAATAAAAAAGCCACTAGGCCACTGGTCCCAAGGCCTGGTGTTAAAGAAGCAGGATCCCAGTGGTTCTCTGTGCAATTCAAATCCTGGCCCTGGTGAAAACGCTCCAGGCATGTGTGTGTGCATGCCCCAAATCCCAACAGGATGGAGAAATGGAGGAGAAGGGGTTGCAGGTTGACCACGCCCCACTGGGGGATGCTCTCTCCTTCTCCCTCCTTCTCTCTCTCTCTGGAGAGTGCACACAACCTCAGCATTTAAAAAAAAATTTTTTTTTTAAGGGACCAGCACATGGCATAATGGTTACATCGCTGGACTTCCATGTCAGCCACGGTTCGTGTCTCAGACCCAGAAACTTCAAACTCATACCAGGTGCTCGTGTGTGCATGCCCAAAATCCCAAGAGGAGAACAGAGGAGAAGGGATTGTTGCATGACCATCACCCCCCCCCCCCCGGGGGGTGATTTCTCACTCTCTATCTCTCTCTGTCTCTCTGGCAAGCACACGCATCCTATGGCAAAAATCTTTCTTTTAAAAAAAAAAAAGTGCCACTAGAGAGGCCGGGAGAGCACGGCGGCAGGAGTTGAAGAGCAGGGGCAGCATCCAACGTCACAGGGAATTAAGTATCCAGTGGGTGTAGCAGTGAGGAGGCAGGCTCAGGAGAAAAGTGCAATTCAAAGCCAGGTTGAAGAAAGGATGAAACGGTGAGGATGCAGACATAGAAGTATAGGTTGCTTGCTCGTTGTCCTCAAGTGAGCACGAGATAGCACGGGCAGGGCATGCATTCCGTGATTCCTATGGAGAGGGCACAGCGTTCGGTGGGTATAAGGTGTATCACACAAACCTCCCTGACACGGGGAGAGTACGGCCTCTTTTCCAGGAGGAAAGAAAACTAAAGGCAGTAGCTCTGATTTTTCTCCTTGGAACTGTAGACTGAGTGAGCATCGGCCGTGGTGGAGGTTAGTATCGGCTGTGGTGGAGTGAGTATCGTGCAGTGGAGGTTCAGCAGTGGCAAATGAAGGAAGCAAAATGAGAAGAGAAAGCCTGAGGCTGCCTCTGCATAGTCACAGCTTATTTTGGACAGCGTTGCTCTTTCTCAATCCCCTCTGTCCACCACAAATAAGATAAAATCAAGTAGCGCGTCCATGCAGGAAAGAAGCCAGGCTATGAAGGCCTGGTCCTAGAGGCTCCCTGCAGAATAGCAACTCTGGCCCTGGCTCCTTCCAGGACGTGGAGCCCACCAGGTGCTGGCTGTAAGGCCTCATCCTTGTGAATACACTCCCTCTACATTACGGGGGACAGGGGAGCAAGGCAGACCAGGGAGAGCCAGGACAGGAGCCTGTTTAAGCAGAAGGGGCTTGGCAGGGCTCTGTAGCCAGGCCAAGTGCCAAGGTCAGAAAGGTGGTTTGCAGAAGGAACAAGTGAGAGAGAGAATGGCAACCAGTTGTCCTGTCAGCATATCAGGAAATATCTGAAGTATTGCTCAATGTCTGGCTCAGTAATTTTTGCATGAGATTGGAAGACTATGGTCAGATGAAGACAGGCACTTAGAGACGTAAGAAAATCTTTCTTTCAAAACAAGAGTGAGCAGATCCATCCGATTCAGTGAGACGTTTTGGGGAGGGTTCCCATTAACGAAGGAGTTGTTGAAAAGCAGTTTTATCTTTGCTAAGATTTACCCAAACTGCTGAGAGTCCTAGAGCAGCAGACCTGAAAGTGTGGAAGGGCACACGGCTAGCGTTTTCTGTGTCTGTCTTAGCTCAACTCGTGGGCTAGCCACAACAGAGAATAACCAGGACAAGCAAATCCAAGACATTTCTAGTTAGGCCGTAGGGTGTCTGGGTTGGCATTGGCAGATCGGGCCTCCTCCTGACTTAACGGCTTTACAAAACCATCATGCTGTGAAACATTTTCACTTTATAGAAAAAAATAGTACCAAGCAAAAAGACATTTATATCAAAGATATTGATAGTACACTGGGCAATGTCTTTAAGTTTAGTTGTTAAGTACAGAAATGTTCTTTTTTAGATGACTTCTATTTTTTTTTAACTGCCAGAAAATTTGTATAGAGTTTTGTTTGTTTGTTTGTTTGTTTTTATATGACATGTACTTGCCAGAGAGACAGAGACAGAAAGCAAGAAATCATCCCCCAGGGAGCATGACCATGCCACAATCCCTTCTCCATTATCCTCTCAAAACTTTGGGCATGCACGCACACAAGCCCGGCGTGAGTTTTAAGCTCCTGAGTCCAGGACTCAAACTGGGGTTGACTACTTCATGGGAGTCCAATGGTGTAACTATTATATACCATCTGCTAGTCTCAATTGCCATTTTTAATTAGGGATTAGAAGGCAACCTACAAACAAAAATTTGAAAAAAAAAGATTTTTTTTAAGGAGGTAACTTGGATTATATTCTTTTAGTTATATGATAAAATGCTATGTAATTTTATTTTTGTAAGGAGGGGGATAAAAGATAAAAATCTATTAAGAGGAAACCAGCAGTTAGCGTAATGGCTATGTCGCTGGACTCCCACGTAGTCGACCCCGGTTCGCATCCAGGACCTGGTGGCTTAAAACTCACGCCAGGCGCGTGTGCGTGCGTGCCCAAGATCCCAAGAGGAGAATGGAGGAGAAGGGATTGCGGCATGACCATCCCCCTGGGGGGTGATTTCTCACTTTCTGTCTCTATGTCTCTCTCTCTGTCTGTCTGGCAAGCGCACGCGCCCTAAAGCGAAAAAAAAAAAAAAAAAAAAAAAAACCTCTCCAAAAATAAAAAAATCTATTAAGAATGTGTCTGGACCCAGCCCCATAGCCTAGTGGTTAAGGGAGTCCAATTCCTGTGGTCCACTTCAATTCAAATCTTGGCCCAGGCACCTTCAAAAACACATTGGGCACATATGCCTCTGTGCCCAAAATCCTGGCAGGATAAAGGAATGGAGGAGAAGAGACTGCAGCATGACTACGCTCCATCAGGGGTGCTTTATCCCCCACTCTCCTCCTCCATCCCCTTTCAGGATTTTGGGTACACACGCACACACACACCCAGAGTTGAGTTTCAAGCCACTGGGTCTGGTACTCGAACCACGGTCGGCCACGTTAGAGTCCAGCGACATTAACCATTATGCCATCTGCTGGTCCCTCTTTTTTTTAATTTTAAAGAATTATTTATTATTATTTAATTTGCTATAGGGCACCTGTGCTCACTGGAGAGAGAGACAGAGAAAGAGAGAGATGGAAATTGAGAAAGTAAGCCACTAGGTCCAGGGCTTGAACTGCGTTGACCATGTGGGATATCAATGCCTCAACCCACATACCACCTGCTGGCCCCGAGATTTCTGTATTTTCTAAGCTACCAGGTCATACCTGTGCTGCTAATTCCCAGACATGCTTTGAGAAGGAGCCCTTGAACCATTTCATGAGAAAAGTAGTACAGTTCATAGTTGAAGTGCCCAGTGAGTCCCTGAGCTACAGTTATAGCGAATAATTGATTAAAAGCACGTCCACATACAGTACTTCAGATACCAGGTATAAGTGCAGCAAGCTGAAATTTTTATTGTAGAAAATGAGAACCTTCTTGATTGTTCATTAATGGAGTGCTCTCCCACTTTTGCATAAAGGATAGCCAAATATGTGCCTGTGGGTGGGGCCAAAATAATTTGCAAAGAGTGTTAAATCCACTTGGGCACTCAGTAGTATTTGAGACCATATAATAGAGATGAGATTCTTTGAGCCAAGAAAAATTTAAGAGCAAGATTGTCAACTTGCCTTATGAACAAACTTTACCACGACTCTTGTGGAATTGGGACTTTAAAATTTTCCAGGATTATGTTTTGGTTTCACTTAAGAACTTGAAAATATTGATCTATAAAGGCATGTAGTTCTGCTTACAGAAATCTGTTGAATTCATTATGGTTGGAATTCAGATTCAGGTTAGTTTAAAAATTGTTACCTACATTAATTTGTTTCCCCTTTCAACATGAGATTTTAAAAATATGCAATTGAAATGTTCGGTTTTTCTTAACCATCCTGGCTTTATTCAAGCCAGATCATCTGTCTTCCTCTTTGGGAGACTTTTCAGTCTTTTAAATGTATTTTCCTTGGGCAATGCCAGCGAGGATACAACTAACAATATTTAAATCTTACATTGACTTATGCAATGAATCAGAATACTGTATATCACCAGTGCTTACCAAGGAGCTGTCCTTTGGTTAGCTTTTAAGGTGCAAGTGTAAAGATCATTCGTATATAATTTTACAGTGCTACTCAATATAAATTAATATGGCACCAGCAGTTGGCGTAATGGCTATGTCGTTGTACTCCCATGTAGTTGACCACGGTTCGAATCCCAGACCCAGTGGCTTAAACTCATGTTGGGCGCGTGGGCCCAAGATCCCGAGAGGAGAATGGAGGAGAAGGGATTGCGGCATGGCCGTCTCCCCTAGGGGGTGATTTCTCGCTTTCTCTCTCTGTGTCTCTCTCTGTCTTTCTAGTGAGCACACACACCCTACTGCATAAACCTCTCAAAAAAATTTAAAAAATATAAGTTAATATAAATTTCCAATGAAATCTTGGAAACTGTCACTCCCTTGGAGCGACATAAGAAAGCTTATTGGTGGCAGAGTGTTTATAGACTGTGGTTGTTGGTGGCTCAATCTAATTTCAGGGATCTTCATAAGATACAAAACAGTTCCAGGTTTTTTCTTTTCTAAAGATAGAAGAAAGCATGGCAAGAAAGTTTAAAGATATAGAGAAATAGATAAGTGGGTAGGCAAACAAAGTCTCTAGAATTGGTCAAAGAAGGATTCTTTTTTTTTTTTTAATGAAAAGCTTTGTTTTTATAAGGAGCATTTCAACTATACAAACATTTAGCCTACTTTATAATTAAATATAACAGCAACTGTTTTTTTAAAATAATTATTCAGTTTTATTCATTTATTATTACTCTTCAGTTTGACCAGAGAGAGTCACAGACAGAGGGAAAAAGAGTGAGAAAGCAAGCTGCCAGCTCTAGGACCTGAACCACAGTCGGCCATGCCGGAGTCCAGCACTTCAACCGCCCCACCACCTGCCAGGCCCTGGTCAGAGAAGGATTCTAAAGAAAGGAATAAGCAAATGAGTCATCCTTTCTGGGTTTTAGTTTACTGGAATATAATTCTCTAGGTAGGAACGTTTTGTCTTGTTTATTGCTATATCCCCAGTACCTAGAACAACACTTGCCTCAAAAGATAAAATAAATATTTATTAAATTAGAGGATAAAGCCAGGGACTCTTTGGAATGGGGTGGGGATGACTACAGAATCCTGTAGAGGGCGGCCAGGCAGCCTTGCACGAACAGAGCACCAAACTAGGATATTTAAAGGATGCCTGTGATGAGGAGTGGGGCTCTTCGAGGCTTCCCCCTTTGCGTGGACAAGTAGCAGTCTTAAATGAATACCTTGTCCCCGGGGTGGATGCCAGTGGAATATTATGATCGTGACTCAAGGATTAGTTTCCACCGTGGAGTCTGATTCATAGCCTATATATTCCACTAACTGGTATTGTCGAGCTATGTGTCTGGGTAGAGGCTCAGATCAAGTTTTCTGAAAAGGATTGAATGGGCAAAGACTTTGAAGGGGATTTAAAGGCAATTTGACCAGCTTTAAATTTATCATTGTTTAATAAAATGACTTCTCTCCGGTCTTGATGTAAGAGCTGGGATTCTCAGAATAGTTCCTGGAGTCTGAAGGAACCGTTTTACCTAAGAATGACCTTTACTTTTGTACCATGGCTGAAAGACGGAAGGAACCCTCTTAAGGAGTCACAGAGCTTAATGGAAACTCAAGTCATCTTCAAAGCAAATGAGTTTAACAAGTAGTTATCAGAAATAGAATATGTGCTTCTATAAGTGGCCAGTATTATTCCTGGATTTGAAGAGTTTCTAATTGAGTTGAGAAGACAGCATGCTCCCTAGAGAACAATAGAGTTCAACAGGTAATAAGATCCATTGTAACTATTTCAGGCAGGGGAGCACCTGAACTCGGAAATATGTGATTGCCTATATCATTTTCAATTAATTTTCGTTTTTATCAAAGTATCAAGGTGCCTCTTAAAAGTTAGATAGTATTTCTTTGAAGAGTTTTTTGTTCTTTTCTTTTCTCCGTGTGCTCTCTCTCTCTAGAACTCCTGTTAGCCAGTTTGCACTTCTTAGATGTTATCATTTTCTTCTCTTTCCTATTTTCTATGTCTTTGCCTCTTTTTTCGCTTCCTGAAAGGTTTCTTTCAAGTTTTCTGTCTGCTTCATTTTAAAATTTTATTTTTAATATCTAAAGTTCTTTCTTGTTTTCTGATGGTAACCTAGTCCTAACATCCTGCTTGTTTTATAAATATTATCTACTATTTCTCCGAGAAGATTTTAGTTCAGGGTTTGCTGTGGGTATTGTTTTATTTATTAAGTTTTGTTCTGGGTCCTACCTTGTCTCTGATTTCCATTGGTTTATTTGCTGCTGTTATTATTGTCTCTTTTCCTTGTTATTAAACATTTTCTACCAGCTAACTGTTGTTCATATTTGCGAGTGGGTCCCTATGAAGTTGCCTGAATGTTCTGTGATATTGGTTCGTCTGGAGGGTCATGACGTATTTTTCTATGCAAAAATAGAAAAAATATTTAGAAATAGAAAAAATATTTTTCTTTTGTATAGAAAAATATTCATGACTTTCCCAATCTAATAATATGGGTTTTTCAACTGCTGGGCTTCACTGTGGGGATACTGTCAGTATCTGGAGGTCTTTTCTCTGAGGTCAGTTGGTTTTTCCAGAGATACCATCTTCTCATGATGGCTCAGTTGTGTTTATATGTGGTATAAAGGCGATTTCTTTCTCTGGGTTCTGCAGCTGAGATAATTCAGGGCAAATCATGTCTTAAAAGTAAGATTTACATACCGAATTCTTAAAGTGCTGATGCTCATTTAATTGACTTACGTGAAGGAGTTGCCTGAGTTTTGTACCTGTTGTCGGACGTACCTGTGTGGATCCCAGAAGTGTGCACACGCCTAGGAAGACTAAACATGGGTTATAACAGAAAAATGGTTTCCTTTGGCATTCTTGGCAACTCCTGTCAATGGAGCTATGCATGCCTGTCACTTAGAGGAGGAGAATCAATCTATTAAAAGTGTTCTGGGAACTAGAACAAGGAGGAAGAGGAAACTCTAATGCTTACTGTTGGAGTTTAATATTGAGTGATCTCTAGGACTTGAAACCTCTACTCTGGTTTTTAACTTGGAGAATATCTTAGGATAGATAAATTGATTGATTGATTGCTAGATAAGTATTAAACGCTTAACCTTACAGCTGTCAAGTTTAATGTAACTAACATATTTTATATGCTGGGGCCAGAAGATGGCGTGGCAGTTAAGGATGCTCGAATCCTACATGGCCGACTGCGGTTCAAGTCCTGTACCTGGTGGCTTCCTTTCTCACTCTCCCTTTCTCTCTCTGGTCAAAATAATAATAATAACAATAATAATAACAATAATAATAATAACAAATAAAGTTAAATAAATACTTCTTTAAAAAACATTTTATATGCCATATTTAAAAAAAAACTCTCAGAAATAATGATTACCTCCATATTAGAATTAAGCTCGGAAAAGTTAAAATAACTTTCTCAAGGTTATAAATGTAGCGAATGTCACATTGGCACTGAAACTCAGCTCTATTATATATTCTAAAGTGCCTTTCTACTCTACCACTGCTAGCAAGGACTCTTATCCTACAGTACAAGAACCCCCATAGGACAAACCCTGTGTGGTGAAGGTTATTCTGTTAAAATAGCATCAGAAAAGGGGGGGGGGGTTATCTAAAGGAAAAATTTCATTTGGTCTGATTACAATCAATGAATAACGTTTACACATTGAAGAGCACGTAGTCCAGATCGAGTTGTTTCTTACTGTCACTGCTGAGTGAAAACTAAATTCAGGATGATTATTTAGCACAGCACTAGAGAACCAGTTTCATCTGCAGATACTCGTTTTTCTTTTCTTCTGATTTATGACCCAAGTTTGATAATTACTTTGTCCTTTCTGATTACTTTAAGTTACTCAATTATTTCTTTCCTGAGAGAGGGGACAGGCTCCCCAACAGGGCCTTTATGCCATGACCCAACCCCAGACTCAGCCAGCCTGGATCATGGGCACGTGCATGCATGCCCAGTGTGCTCAGGGTGGCCTTGGGACTCAAACCCAGGACCTTTCCCGTGTGCTACCTCCTGACCCCTGATTGCTTTTTTTTTTTTTTTTTTTTTAATAATTGTTTATTTAATTTTTATGTTTTATTATTTTTTTTAAATTTTGCTATAGGGTACGTGCACGGGGTGGAGGGGTGGGGAGGGTTTACAAAGCAAGCCTCCAAGTCCAGGACTAGAACCCCGGTTGGCCATGTGGTAGTCCAGTTCCTTAACCACCACGCCACCTGCTGGCCCAGCTCCTGATGATTTTATCGATCAATTAACTGTGTGTTCTACCTCATAGAGCACTGTTTATGAATTTCATCTTCATGTTCTTTGTCTTCATTAAATATCATAAACAGCCTCCATCATATAAACTACCTATTCTTTTTTTCCTAATATTTTAAAACGTTTTTAATGGAAAATTTTAAACTCAGAAGTAGAAAGAATAATGCAATGAATCCCCATGTGTGCTACACTCAATTCCAAACATTCTGACATTTTGTCAATCATTTCACCCATCTCCTCTCCTCCTCCTCGTTTTTCTAATTTTTTGCAATCTTTTTAAAAAATATAAATCTCATACCTTGCACTTTACCTATAAACACTTTGGAATGCATCTGTAATGAATTGGGGTGTTTTATATATGCAAAGACTCCCATGCAATTATTGCACATAACAAAAATAACAGTAATTCTAAACTGTTTTTACTGGGCTGTCTCTCATTTCATACAGGTCATTTCAGTATTGCAAAGTTCAAAAGACATGCTTTGCCATTGACCTGTGGTATGTCCATTTAATTTTTTAAAAACCTATTTTCTGATGTTCACTTTTCTTTGGGACTGATGATGTCAATTATTGGGTCATTGGAAAAGTAATGATGTACTTTTCTATGTTTTTTAATGCAAAAATGCATCATGACTTTTCCAACAACTCAATATTTACCATAGGATTTTTTGTTGCTTTGGTCAGATCATTTTGATGATGTATTTATTACCACTGTAACTGAGATTTTTCTCTGGAACCTAAAACTAAAAGTTAGAGTCTGGACATGGAATTTATGATGTGACCACACCTTATCTCAGCTTTGCTCACCACATGGCAGTTAGGGTTTGAACATCAGGGATACCTACCGTCCGTATTCCCGGGCAAAGTTGAAAATGTATGGTATGATGAAGTAGCTGTTTTCATTGTTCTTACAGCTTCTCTGCATCTTAACTTTCATACTGATGAAACAGGAAAGACATGAACCTTTGCAGAGTTGTTTGAAGGACTAGAAATGCTATGTCTTGTTTGGCAGATAAATGCTATGCAATAATTAGTAGCTATTATTACCTACCTTGTAATATCGTTGTGAGAGTATCTGAAAGCAGATTGTAAACTATCAGGTACCACAGTATGTAACCCTTAATGCTAGTTGTTTTAAAAACAGAATCGTGTATGCAGTAACTGCATATGTGGTTAATTATTAAATAATAGGAAATACATGAGGAGAATACATTAATAAAAATAACTGTAAATAGGGACCAGCGGATGGCATAACGATTAGGTCACTGGACTCCCACATAGTCAACCGTAGTTCAAGTCCTGAACCTGGCGGCTTAAAATCCTTGCCAGGGACATGTGCGTGTGTGCCCAAAATCCTGAGAGTATAATAGAGGAGAAGGGATTATGGCATGGCCATGCCCCATGACTCTGCTGTGGTACACTATTCCATAACCTATTCCACTTGTTTACATCCATTCTTGTGCTTGTTAATCATTTTCTCCCAAACACCCACTCACTGTCCTGTGTACTTTCTGGTCACTTCTATTACTTTCTCTACTTCTGTGCCTTCAAATCCTTCAGTATCAGGCCAGTCCCCCGTGTGGTGGTGAAGGCAGCTGTTTGAGACCCAAATGTAGCAACTTTTAGAAACACCAGGCACATGTGCAGTGCATGCCCAAAATCCTAAAAAAAAAAAAGGGGGGGGTAGAAACAGAGGAGAGAGGATTACAGTGTGACCGTTCCTGATAGGAGGGGTGCTACCTCACTTTCTTTCTCTCTGTCCATCTGCCTCTCTCCAGCAAGTACACATGCCCTCTGGCATTTTTTTTTAATTTTTGTTAAAAACATTCCTTCAATATCCTAGTGCATACATTCAGTGATACTCACAAATTTTGATTGTGTATATTCTTGGGGATTAAACCTGTGTCAAGATTCGTTGTTCTATGGGGCCGGCAGGTGGCGTGGTGGTTAAGGGCTCTGGACTCCCACATGACCATCTGTGGTTCGAGTCATGGACTTGGTGGCTTGCGCTCGCTCTCTCTCTCTCTCTCTCTCTCCCTCTCCCTCTCTCCCTCTCTCCCTCTCTCCCTCTCTCTCCCCCTCTCTCCCTCCCTCCCTCCCTCTCTGGTCAGATTAAAATAAATAAAGTTAAAAAAAAAAAGATTAGTTGTAGCTAAAGGGCAGGAACAGCCTCTAGGTACCAACGGAGACAAAATAACAATTTTAATCCAGATATCTTAGCCCTGCTCACAAAAGTTCCCAGCTGCTGTGAAGCATTCTTTAGGGTGTCTGGGGCTCCCAAGGGCACTCTGGGGCAAATCCGTCCTGTCGGGCACTGCTGATGCCGTGTTCCAGGCCGCTGTGGTCATCCCATGGTCATTCTTGGGTACTGCTGTGTCACAGGGCTTGTGGCTCCTCCTCTCCTTAGGATGATTTCCCCACCACCACCACCAAGAAACAGCCTTAAAAAGCTCATTGTAACCCTCCCTTAGGGATGATGACCCAACCAATATTTTTTTAATCAAGTTGTGATTCTGAATACATTGTGATGGGGAGTCAGTCAACCCTGGGGACATGCCTAAATCCTATTGATAGCAAGGACTGAAAATAAAATCTTAAATCCAGGAAGTACTGTTTCACTAAGTCCTAGAACACCACTGTCCTGTATACCAGCCAGTATCCATATGAGCCCCTTCGGATTTCAATGAAGTTAAATCAGAGTTACAGTTTAGAGCCTCACAGGCAGCAGACACATTTCAAAAGCTCAGTGGCCACAGCTGATTAGTGGTTCCTGCACTGGAAAGCACAGGTAGGAAACATTTCTGTTATTTCAGAGTCTTTTTTATTTTTATTTTATTTTTTTTTTAATTTGCCAGAGGACACATGCACTTGCTGGAGAGGGACAGAGAAAGCACTCTACCATGGGGCATGTTCACCTGCAGTCCTCTCTCTTCCATTCTCCCTCCTTTTGGGATTTTGGGTGCAAGCACACACACACACACACACACACACACACACACCTGGCCTGTGTTTCAAGCCACTGGGTCGAGACTCGAATTGTGTGGTCGGCCATGTGGGATCCAACTGCCTTAGCCAAGCAGGCCCTGAGCCGGCCCAGGAAGCTCTACTGGAAAGGGTTGCTCTAGAACATCAGGTTTCATTCAAGCTATGAGGCATCTGTACCCTGTAACTTTGACAATGTGCCCTTGTATTGCAGAGGGCATCTAAAGAGGCAGTACATGGCGGCTGTGGCCGAAGGAATGGAGCACGTGCCAGTGGCCTTATTTTTCCCCATAGGTACCTGCCTTGCTGTTAGAGCAAGAAAAATCTTGGTTTTAAATGGATTCATTGAGTTTTTATTTTCTTAAACAACAGTAACCCACATCCTTCCTTTTTCCTGTTTTCATTGATACATTATATTCTTCAATAAAAACTATATGGTTTTGAATTCTAGGAGAAATCTGTTTATAGCTATATGCTTGCATTTGATCAGATAATCAGGTAATCAAATTATAAGAACAGTTTGTACTTCTGAAGTTATTTTTCTTTTAATCCAAGAAAAGGTGATTCATTTCAAAAAGCAAAATTGTTAGAGAAAATATTTTATTCTACTACTACATAAAGTAATCTTGTACCAAAGTTTACCAAAAAAAAAAAAAAAAACACAAAATTAAATTATGAACTGAGAGTAAAGTAAAAGGAAATATTTTGAGAATAATTTGTGCTTTGTTTATTGTTAAGAAAGGTTTTTCAGCCATATGTACGATCTTTTTTTCTTTTTGGAGAGGTTTTTGCTATAGGGCGCGTGTGCTTGCCAGACAGAGACAGACAGAGAGACAGAAAGTGAGAAATCACCCCCTGGGGGATGGCCACACTGCAATCCCTTCTCCTCCATTCTCCTCTCGGGATCTTGGGCACACATGCACACGTGCCCAGCGTGAGTTTTAAGCCACCAGGTCCAGGACGCGAACTGCGGTCGACTACGTGGGAGTCCAGCGACATAGCCATTATGCTAACTGCTGGTCCCAACCATATGTATGATCTTAACACACTATTCCCACAATGTGCTCATTGTCCTGAGAACGAGTCCTTGAATGTCTTCATCAATTACTGCGTTCCATTGTGCATGGAGCTGTTTGTTGATGATTAAGGGAAATACTATTGAAAAGTTCAGCAAACAGATTTTGCTTTTTTGGGGGAGAGGTTTTTGCTATAGGGCGTGTGCACTCGCCAGACAGACAGAGAGAGACAGAGAGACAGAAAGCGAGAAATCACCCCCCAGGGGGGATGGCCACACCACAATCCCTTCTCTTCCGTTCTTCTCTTGGGATCTTGGGCACGCACGCACATGCGCCCGGCGTGAGTTTAAGCCACCGGGTCCAGGACTCGAACCACGGTCGACTACATGGGAGTCCAGCGACATAGCCATTACGCTAACTGCTGGTCCCCCAGATTTTGCTTTTAAAATGCCTTTTGTAATAAAATATCAATACAGAAGAGTAGAAGACGTTGTCCCAACTTTAGATAGGGCAGTGTAGGTAGGTATGACAAAAAATACGTATAAAATGATTTCAAATTAGTAAAGAGGTATCAGAGTTGAAATGGTTATAGTTTCCAGGCTGCTCTCCCATGAATCAAGGAAGTTTGCAAGAGGATCAATCACTAATAAATCCTGAATTATTGACAGTATTGTCCAGATCCACCAATGAGAGCTGCTGTTTAATACACAGAAGAAACATACTTAATTGTCCCAACCCGGGGGACAGATGGGACAAACAGCACGGAGACGACGCAGTGTTACAACTCTTCAGGGTCGTCCGTTTATTGTGGGCCAGGGATCATGGTTATATACACGTTGGTGAGCGGTGATTGGCTGCTCTATATGCCATTCATAAGGTAGCCCATCGTGGCCTTTGGCACTGTGTAATTGTTTGCTTTCTGAGACCTAAGATGGCAATAGTAAGAGACTCATGAAAATGGCCTTGGTGGACTCGCTGGTGTGCAGTTTCCCACACTTAATGTGAAGCCCAGTAGTTTATAAATTTCAAAGTCACTGGGCCCAGCAGGTGACATGGTGGTTAGGAGGCTGGATCCCACATGGCCAGCTCTGCAGTTTGAGTCCTGGACCCAGTGGCTTGAAAAACACTCCAGGCACGTGTGTGTACTTGCCCAGAATTCTGAGAGCAAAAGGGAGTTGAGAAGGAATTGCAATATGGCCATCCCACCTGGGGGCTGGGGGCAATTTTCTCACTTTCCTTTCTGTCTCTGATGAGCACATGCATTCTGTGACAAAAATCTAAAAAAAAAAAATAAAGGATGAAAGGAAAAAGAAAAAATAAATTTCAGTCACTTACTGTCCAAGGTGATTTTAACTGGAATATGAAGCAATTGGCAGAACAACCTAATGATTGCCTGTTGTGTGAAATATATTGCTGGGCCTTACGCCATGTGGAAAAACTTAGGAATTATTTTTAACCTAAATGTTCTTAGATAATACTAAAACTGTTAAATAGGCTGGTTTTATCTGAATCTAAGTCAACTTGAGTTGTGCATTTCACCCCTCATAGATGTATTTTTAAATTTGGAGAGTAGTATCAATAAGAGTTTGGGGTTGTGATTTCATGAGACTTGAATACTAGAGATTCTAGTGAAATATTAGAATCTCTCGTATAGCTTTTACCAACTCGGTACTTTACCAACTCCATATAGGTGCCAAGTGATAAATTCCATTCGCCAAGGTGGGAGTGTGGCCCACGGCCACTAGAGGGCAGGAAAGGTCAGGAACAGATGAGAAAGGCTGAAGACAAAGGTAGGGAAAAACTTGGGCCACTCCTTTACCAGGAAGATAATTTGCCACAACTGGAACAGAATGCAGTTCAGTCTCCCTGGGGCAGGAAGGCCAGTAAATGATCCAGAAACATAAACCATAATCACAACAGTGAGAAACATGGGCAGAAAATCAATAAACCCGACTGGAGCCCCAACATCACCAGGTTAGGACAGGGTGGTGGCAGACAGCTAGATTCAGGGCCAGGTTGAGGCAGTTAGATTGCAGAGGTCCTTCAACCCCTGCCATTATTGCTCCCAGCCTGTTGAACACACAGTTTTCTGAAACGGGCAAGTGGGACTTAAAGAATATAGTGCCTAGAAAGTCAGGGGAATCTGATAGCGTCTTTTGGTATTGTAGTGTTTCCAGTCACATTTTATGTTTTGGATCTCATTATGCTAGAACTATTACTACTTCCTTTTGGTAAATTCCATCTACGTCATAGAGTACTTGTTCAAGCCTAAATAGCTAGTTTTTATAAAGGTGAGATTGAGAACAAGATATATATTTCTATATATAGTTACGTATAGCTGTATATATAGCTACTTTTCCATTAAGTCTATTTCCGTTTTCTTTTCAATTTATAATTTATCTCTAGGTATTAAATACTTACAAAACAAGGCTATAACACAGACTAAAACCATTTTTCTTAATTCCTATATGCATCCAAAGAATTTTATACTTCTCTGGTATAATGTTTAAACATGCCTAAATTGTATAAACGTATTTGTCAGCCGTACAAAACTATAGCAAACATTCTCCCACTCTTAGCATAGATCCTGACTGTAGAACCCAATCATTAACATTTGTTGACCTCAGGGAATCTATGTGCAATCAACTGATTTTTGCCAAAGGTGCCAAGAACATTCACTGAGGAAAATGACATTCTCATCAATACATGATGCTGGGAAAATGAGAGATTCATCCGTAGGAGAAAGAAATGAGACCATTATATCTCACCATATGCAAAAATTTATTCAAGATGAACTAAGAACTTGAGCAAAAGACCCAAAACTATGAAGTTACTAAAAGAAAATGTAAGGGAAATGCTTCAGTACATTGTTCTGGGAAAAGGTTTTTTTTAAATAAAAACTCACAAGCACCAGCAAGAAAAACAAATTAGGTGAACAGAACCACATCAAAGTAAAAAATGAACTTCTGTACAGCAAAAGAAACAGCAGACTGAAGAGACAATCTCCCGAACAGGAGAAAATATTTGTAAACTATACATAAAACGAGGGATTAATAACTAGAATATACAAATTATATACCAGAAAAAAAAATCATTCAATTAAAAAACAGACACTCTAGACCAGCAGGTGGTGGTGTGGTTAAGGCATTGGATTCCTACATGGTCAACCACCGTTTGAGTCCTGGATCCAGCAACTTGAAAATCATGCCGGGCACGTGTGCGTACATACCTAAAATTCCATGAGAAGAATGAAGAAGGGGGGGATTGCACATGGCTGTCCCCTGGAGGGTGATTTCTCACTTTCCTTCCTCTGTCTCTCTGTACCAAGTGCACATGTCCTATGGCAAAAACCTTAAAAAAAATATAAAGCCCAGATGGGAAGAAAATAAAGTAAAATAAATAAATAATTTTTAAAATGGACCATAGATCTAAACAGAGAAGTCTCAAAAGAAGACATACAGATAACCAACAAATACATGAAAAAATACTCGATCACTAATTACAAGGGAATGCAAATCAAAACCACACTGACGTATCACCTCACCCCACTTACAGTAGAATGCCTCTTCTCCAAGAAACAAAGAATAGCAAGTGCTGGTGAGGATGTGGAAAATGGGAAACTTTGTGCACCATTGATGGGAATATGAACTCGTATAAGCTCTTATGGAAAATGGTATGATAGTTCCTCAGAAACCTAAAATAGAGCTGCCTTTTGATCCAGCAATCCCTCAATGGCATGCATATCTAGAGAAGAGGAAATCGTGTGTCAAAGAGATATCTGCACTCCTGTATTTTGTTCATCACTGTTCACAAGAGCCGAGATATGGAAGCAACCCAAGTGTTCATCAACTGTTAAATGGATAAAGAAAATGTGGGATGGGCCAGACTGTGGCCTGGTAGTTGAAGTGGCTGGATCCTGTGTGTATGACTGTGTGGTTTGAGTCCCAGACCCAGCAGCCTGAGAAACATGCCAGGCATGTGTACCCATTTGGAAGCTGGCAGGGTAAAAATAGGTACATTTAGGAGCTGGCGGGTGATGTGGTGGTTAAGGCACTGGACTCCCACATGGTCAACCACGGTTCCAGTTCCGGGCCTGACGCTTTCTCACTTTCCCTTTCTCTCTCTCTTTCTCCCTCCTTCTCTCTCTCTCTCCCCATCTCTCTGGTCAAATTAAATAATAATAATAAATAACAAATTCTTTTTAAAAATGATAAGTTTAGGGACCAGCAGATGGCATAATGGCTATGTCGCTGGACTCCCAGGTAGTCGACTGCAGTTTGAGTCCCAGACCTGGTGGCTTAAACTCACACTGGGTGCGTGTGCATGCATTGCCAAGATCTCGAGACAAGAATGGAGGAGAAGGGATTGCGGTGTGGCCATCCCCCCTGGGGGAGTGATTTCTCACTTTCTGTCTCTCTCTTTCTGGTGAGCGCACATGCCCTACAGCAAAAACTTCTCCAAAAGACAACAACAACAACAAAAAAGATAAATTTAGATTCCCTGCCCAGTTATCTGCAGCTGTAATCTATCACTGTTCACATTTTCTGGTTTTCTCCAAGAATTGAATAACATGTGGTTCTCAAGATGTATTGCTGGCCCAGACTCATTATTATTACCTGAAGACTTTAAAGACTTGCAAATTCTTGGCTGCACCCCAGACCTACTAATAAGAAATTACGGATTTATGGCCAAGGAATCTGTCTGTAAAAAAAAACCTTCTAGCTACAGTTGCAGTGGCTGAAGAAGTAGGCTACCAGTGCGCAAGTCTGGGGTCACATGGGAGGCCTTGGTTTGGGCCCTGAACCATCCTAAAGCAGTTGGGCACAGTAGTGCACCACCATGATCCTAGGTGAGAGGTGGGTTGGTGACCACAATGGAGACCCTGTCAAAAATTTCTCTCAAAAAAAAAAAAAAAAAAAAAATCAACCCATGATGGGAACGAGCAGTTAGCGTAATGGCTATGTCGCTGGACTCCCACGTAGTCGACCATGGTTCGCGTCCCGGACCTGGTGGCTTAAAACTCACGCCGGGCGCGTGTGCGTGCGTGCCCAAGATCCCGAGAGGAGAATGGAGGAGAAGGGATTGCGGCGTGACCATCCCCCCTGGGGGGTGATTTCTCGCTTTCTGTCTCTATGTCTCTGTCTGTCTGGCGAGCGCACAGGCCCTATAGCGAAAACCTCTCAAAAAAAAAAAAATTCTCTCTTGGGACCAGCAGGTGGTGTGGTGGTTAAGGCGCTGGACACTCCCACGTGGCCAACCAGGGTTCGAGTCCTGAATCTGGTGGCTTGCTTTCTCACTTCCTCTCTCTCTCATTCTCACCCTCTGTCTCTCTCTGGTCAAATTTAAAAAAAATAAATAAATGAATAAATAAATAAATAAATAATTTTTAAAAATTTCTTTTTGTTCTCTCCTCTCTCTTATTTCTCTCTCTCGCTCCTTTCCTCCATCCCTCCTTCTCTCCTTTACTTCCTCTTCCCGATCTCTCTCTCTCTTTCTCATTAAAAAACAAAAGAACAGTAAAGAAGGAAAGAGCCTTCGGGGTGATTCTGACACACCCAAGTTTGAGAATCACCCAAGTGAACCATCTCAATCTGTATCTTGAAACTCTAGTTTAGGATCAGAAACCTTTAGGCTACTCTTCTCACCCGCCACATCTTCCATGTATCAATTCTTTAAATTATAGTTTTCTGTTTATCCATTTTAAAGTTCTTCTTCTCACACTTACTTGTTTCTAAATTAAATATCAGAGATTTTACACAGCTCTGAGGCTCCTTGGCTTCTCAGACTTGAAATCTCTCTGTCTTTTTCAATTCGCATTTGCGAATTCAGTTTCTCATTTAAACTGCAGAGATAATTCCCCAGAACATACTAGCTAACATCTCCTTAAAAGTTTCCCTTTCCTGAGTAGGAAAGGTTGATATCATAATTCATTGGAACTCAGAAGTGTGAATCTCTGTGACTATTTTTCATCAAGAATGAATGTTTTTCTTTCTTAAAAGAAGAGCTTTATTGCTTTCATCAGTTACCTCACTGTAGATAAATCCTGGTCAAATTATAACTTTAGGCACGTAATCCTCTCATTACTCTCCTTTGTTTAGAAATATAAATTTTGAAACAACAGGACGTCTTTTCCTTTCTAGACAAAGAAAGAAAATTGAAATAAATGCAAAACCAGGTTTTCATCTTCAATTGTCATGAAGCAAAGGGGCCTGCGAGTAGTTGCTTCTAAAAGTACGTTGGACATATTACACTTTAATTTTGAAGATAATTATAAAATCCTATTTATATTTGTTATGACAACCTCTGATTCCTGTGATTCCAGTCCACTTGATCTTTATTTTCAGTAGCTTATTTTAAAATGGTTTATATTTCAAAGTCTTCAGAGTAAATGATTATATAAACTAAACTGTATGTAAAGATAAACTTGTGAAGATAAGTCATCTGTTTTCACAAGTCTATGACGACTAGCTAATGGGGAACTACAAAGAGAGTGAAATTCAGAGGCCGATCAAGCAAACTGAAACTGTTTTAGAAGTGGCTTCTCCTGACTGCCTGCTGCCCCACCCTGTCTAGTAGGTAAAAATCCTTTTAAAGACAGGAGGATTCCTAAGGCTGAAGAACGCATGTCTATCCACATTTTCAAGCAGCCTGAAGCTATTGTCCGAGGAAAAAGTCCAGTTTGTGTCTGAAGTCAGGTCTACCAGAGAGGCTGTGGGCTGAGTAACTGACAAGCCTGAGACATCAGATGTTTCCCTGAAGCAGAGACGTCCAGTTTCCACAGAGCTGTGATTTTATAACACAGATCGGATTCATCTGTTTGTTTAGCTAATGCCATTTTCCCCTTAGTAGACTAAAAAGATTGAATCAGTAATTCTTTAACTTCTGGAAAAACTTTCAATAAGCAGCTTGTAGTTGAGAGCAAATCAGTAATTAGGAAAGAAGAAATGATACCCATGCAGTTTTACTTAAGTTCAATTTAGAAGGGTTTGCATAATTATTTTTTTCTATTTATGGCTAATGTGCAGCATGAATCTATACACTGTAGACTTTGAGAGGAAGGAGGTTTATTTTAAAGAATAGTTTTTATTAAACTTTGCAAGCAGAAAAAAACATGGTTTCTTACTTTTACAATTCTATAAATGGTTCATTCATATAAGTTCTACTTATTTTTTCTCAGAGAGTCACATTGTGATATTCTCTATGTCAGTGCCAACTATTCATGTGTTTAAATGAGAAAACATTTAAGTTTTTCATTTATAAAGAGTAAAATAGGAGTTTAAACTCTGTCTTCAATGAAGAGATTCTTATATCATTTCACTTTTAATGTCTCGGTTTCAGAGGTTTTTAGCATGGTCTTTTACGATTTCTGAAGTATCTGTTAATCTCCAGGAATAATTTAAATAATGTGATTAACAACAGTATGAACTTTTGTAGAACTGTAGGTTTATCTAATTTCTTTTTTACTGACCACCCTGATTCTTTTTAGAACTAGTCAATCTGCAGAGCAGTCATGACACTTGCACAGAGAGAATTTGAATGCAGCTGTGTCAAGACAGTAGTTGTTAGCACGTACCAAAATGTGACTACGAGTGCAGATCTCTTGATCTGGAATCTTTGATCCTGATCTTGTCTTTGAAAATAGGTACCTTGAATTTATTTGCACTTTATGAACCACTCGGAATATTTCCTTTTGAAACATCTAATCAGTCTCTGAGATCTGTTTCTATTTCGGATTAGTTTACTGTAGTCTTACTACACAGAGTGAAAACTATTCAGTCAATATGCAAAGTGATAAATACAAATTTATTGATCAAGGCATTGTTTATAGTGGCAGAAGATAAGCTATCTAAATGTCTTTCAGCAGGAAACCAGTTAAACTTTGGTATTCTGTACAATGGCATACCATGCAGCCATTAAAGAGCTAATGCATCTCTCTGTATTGAAATTGATTATGGTCAGAAATAACACTGAAGGGGGACCAGCAGCTTAATGGCTATGTCACTGGACTCCCACGTAGTCAACCGTGGTTCGCGTCCCGGACCCGGTGGCTTAAAACTCACGCCGGGCACGTGTGCATGCGTGCCCAAGATCCCGAGAGGAGAATGGAGGAGAAGGGATCGTGGCGTGACCATCCCCCCTGGGGGATGATTTCTCACTTTCTGTCTCTCTGTTTCTGTCTGTCTGGCGAGCACACGCACCCTATAGCAAAAACCTCTCCAAAAAAGAAGAGAAAGAAATAACACTGAAGGGGCAAACAGCAATATCCGTGGTAGTATGTCAGAGAGTACTCTGAAGGGATACTCAGATACACACACAAAATAACAACAGCTATTGCCTCTTGGAACAACAGAGGGTGGAGTTAGGTAGTTGAAGGGTAGGAACCCTTTGTTTTCTTCTTAACTTTTAATATACCCTCTGTATGTGTTACTTACATTTTAAAATTACTTTAAAGAATTATTGATTAGAAAAGCACTTATAGCTAAATCTGAAAATTTCAAAATAAGTCAGTACTGTTGGATCATCAGGAAAGTAATGATGCATTTTTGCACAGAAAAATATGTCATGACTTTTCCGATGACCTAATATATATTATACTATAATGTTCATATGTAACATTCACTTTTTAAAAAAACATGATTAAGATTTTAAGCATTGATATCATAGTAGAAAACTTTGGTGGTATTGTAGACTCTGGTTGTGTAGAAGTGATTCTTTTAATAGTTTGTCTTTTTTTTCAGTAAATTTATCCTAGGAAATGATTTCTCATATTAAATGGAAATTCTTTTTGAAGCAAAATATTCTTCAACGCTGTCATACTTTGACTTACCTGTTTTTAAAATTCTTGCTTTTTTTCCCCTTAAATTGGATTCATGGGACGGCAGGTGGCATGGTAGTTGAGGGTGCTGGATTCCCACATGGCTGACCACAGTGCAATCCTGGACCGGGCGGCTTGCTTTCTCCCTTTCCCTTTCTCTCTCTCTTTCTCTGACCTTCTCTGGTCAAGTTAAAAAAAATAGTAACAAATGGAATTAAATAAATAAATAATTCTTTTTAAAAAAAATTGTATTCACAGTTTGTCCTCCTAAAATTAGAGCCATCAATAGTTCTGATTGAGGTTTTTGTAAGAATAGCAGTTTATTTTGTGTGTGTGTGTTTTAAAAATTATTTTAAGAAAAGTAAATTGATATCACTAAAATATTAGAGAAAGTATTATTTACTATGTCCAATCCTATTTTAAATTACTCCTCAGGTTTTTAGACACTCAGATCTTCTCAAATTTTCAGACATTTTTAAATTACTTATATTTGCTTTATGAAGTAAGTTGTATGCCGTTCAAATATAGGAAATAACTCTTGCAAAGAAATGCTTGATATTCAGAATTTGGAACAATTGGTTGGCTAGGAAAACATTAATGAACATCACAGGCCGACTTGCCTTCATAGGAATGAATTTAAAACTACTACTTTTCCTTTGTAAATGGAAAAAGAACCTCTAATTGTCCTATATTTATAGCAACCATATGTCCCAGAATTTCCAAGATAGTTCCCAGTTTTATATTCTCCATTTCCTTTTTAGACCATGCATCTTGATTTTTAGTTGAGAAAATTGGTTTGCTTTTCTAATATCAGAAATATAGTTCTTTGGGATTGTTTCTAATAGTATATTTTTAAAATGTTTTATTTATTTTCATTATGATTTAAGTTTGCTATAGGGCACGGGTACTCACCAGAGAGAGAGAGAGAGAGAGAACTAGAGCAAACCGCCAGATCCAGGACTCAAACTGTGGTTGGCCATGTGAGTATCTAATACCTTAACCACCATGCCACCTACTGGCCCAGGATCATTTTGTTTTATGTAGTAATTAAGAAACTCATTTTAGATCATTCATTTTAAAGAAGGAAAATAGGATATAGCAAGAAATTTTTTAAATATATTTTTATGTACCAGGGGTAGTTGGAACAAGAAAGTTCTCACTAAGTAGGATTTTTATTCTATGCTTTTAGTCACAAAGATGATCAATTAACAAGGGATATGGAGCTATGGAAACAGGTTACTTCTTAGGGTTATGAGATAGAACAGATTTTTCTTTCAGTCTTGAGACTGAAGTTGTAGAGATTTATAGATTAAGAAGGTCTAAGAAATAAGGAGCACAATAAGTATATGAAAAATGTGAACATTGTTGGCATCAGAGAAATGCAAATGAAACCACATTGACATACCATCTTACACCTACTAAGAGGGCTATAGCAATAAAAGAAGGAAGGAAGAAACGAAGGAATGAAGGAGCTATAGCAGGTAGATGGTGGCAAGGATAGGGAGAAATTAAAACTTTATTGATAGTGTTGATAGAAATGAAAAATGAAATAGCCATTTTAGAAAACAAGTAGTTCTGGCAGTTCTTACCTTATGACCCAGCAATTCCACTTTTAGGTGTAGGAGAAATGAAAACATGTTGGCACAAAGACTTGCATTCACATGTTCATAACAGCATTGTATACACAGTGGTTAATGGAGCCTGAATCTCATATGACTGACTATGGTTCAAATCCTGGCCCCTGTGAAGGGAAAAGCACACTGGGCACATGTGCCTGTGTGCCTAAAATTCCAACAGGATGGAGAAATGGAGGAAAAGGGATTGTGCCATGACCGTGCCCCGTTGGGAAGTAATTTCTCCTTCTCCCTGTCTCTCCTCTGTCTCTGGTGGGCTTGCACACTTTCTAACAAGGAAAAAGAAGAAGAAGAAGTGGTTGGTGATTGCCTAGGACTAAAGGAAGTAGGGGAAGTGAGAAGTAATTACTTATGGGTATGAGTTTTATTTTTGATGTGATGAAAATGTTATAAAATTGATTGTATTTTCAATTTTGTGAAAATACTAAAAAGCAATGAATTGTAGATGGTAAGTGAGTAAATTATATGATACGTGAATTATATCTTTTTTTTTTTTTTTTGAGAGGTTTTTGTTATAGGGTGCGTGCGCTCACCAGAAAGACAGAGAGAGACAGAGAGACAGAAAGCGAGAAATCACCCCCCAGGAGGGATGGCCATGCTGCAATCCTTTCTCCTCCATTCTCCTCTCGGGATCTTGGGCACGCATGCACACGCGCGCAGCTGAGTTTAAGCCACCAGGTCCGGGACTCGAACCGCGGTTGGCTACATGGGAGTCCAGCAACATAGCCGTTACACCAACTGCTGGTCCCTGTGAATTATATCTTGATAAAAGTTGCTATTAAAAATAAAAAAGCAGGAGGGTCTTTTCATATTAGTTAAGGCATTCTGCCTTATACCTTTAATAGCAATGGTTCTCAACCAGTTACGATTTTTGCCACCCAGGGAACCTTTGACAATACCAGAGGTATTTTTGGTTGTCACAGCTAGAGGAGGGGTTCTACTCACATGCGTTCAGTAGGGGCCAGGAATGTTGCTTACCATCCTTCAATGCACAAGACAGTCTCTAGAGCAAAACCATAATCTGGATCGAACTGTCAAGTTGAGAAGCTCTATTCTATGCTTGCATCACCCTAGTAATAACTGACACAGAGGGACCCTGGGATACAAACCCAGAGCCTTCTCAGAGAACCCCAGAATCACCGACTCTGTTACTCCTGAGCTACTGCGTGTGTTTTAAATCCTTATTGCACTGATAAAAAATTTTATACAAGTAATAATTTGCCTTGTAAAAGAATGAGAAGTTTATGGTTTATTTGTTTTATTTTGTTTTACTTCCCCCCCCAACACCCCCACATATGCCATTTTGGTGCTTTTGGTCCTCCTTTTAGATCTGAATTTCTGTCCGATGCCATTTACCTTCAGCTTGAAGAACTTCTAGCTTATCTTGCCGTGCTGGTCTGCTGAAGACAAAATTATCTCTACTTCATGTATCTGAAATCTTCTTTATTTTGCTTTTATTTTGATGGGTGTTTTTTTGCAAGATACAGAATTCTAGCTACTTCTTCATCATTCAACACTTATTCTATTGTCCTCTGGCCTTCATTGTTTCCAATGAGGTCAGCCATTCTTTCTTTTTCTCCTCTGTGTAATGTGTTGTTCTTATCTGGCTGCTTTCAAGATTTTTCTGTTTTGCTTTTTGCTTTTATCATTTTTTCTTAATTGCTAGAGAATATGTGCACTTGCCAGAGACAGAAAGGTGAAGAGAGGAAGAAAGCATCCCCTCAGTGCGCTGTGGTCACACCACACTCCCTTCTCTTTCATGTCTTCATCCTGTTGAGATTTTGAGCATGCATGCATGTGATCTTGGAGAGTTTTCAAGGCGCTGGGGGCCAGGATTCAAACCATGCAGGATGTCAGCCACAGTCGGCCATATGGAATCTGATTTCTTTGGTCACTGGCCACTTGGCTAACCCAAGGATCTACACTGAACCATGTCGTGCCTACCTGTGTTTCCTTTGTTTGTATCCTACATCAGTTCATGGAGTTCATTGACTGTCCAAGCTTGTTTTTCCAAATTTGGAAAAATTTTACTTGCCTATTTTCAAATATTGGGTAGTCAGAAAAGTCATATCATATTTTTCTGTTTTTTTTTTTAAATGAAAAAATGCATCATGACTTTTCTGATGACCCAGTCGTTTTCTGAACTATTCCTCCTCCTCTCACCTTGAAAATGTCCACTTGAAAATTTTCTAGAAATCCTCTTTATTTTTTATTTACTTATTGTTATTGTTAGTGATTTTTTTTTCTATAGGATGCACACACTGGCTAGAGAAATGGAGAGAGAAGGTGACAAGTCACCCCCCCGAGGGGATGGTCATGCTGTAGTCCCTTCTCCTCCATTCTCCTCGCGGGCTTTTGGGCATGCAATCACAGGCACCTGGCATGCGTTTCATGCTTCCGGGTCCAGAACCTGAACTGCAGTTGACTATGTAGGAGTCCAGTACCTTAACCACTGTGCCACTGGCTGACCCTAAAATTCTCCTTATTTTTTATATTGGATAAATTCTAGTGATGTATCTTCAAGTTCATGGAACCTTTCTCTTGTCATTATAATCATGTATTAAGCTAATCCACTGATTTTTATTTCATGTATTTTTTAGTTCTAAAATAAGTATGTATTCATTTTTATAGTTTCTCTTTCACTACTGAGATTCCCCATCTGTTTATTCATTATGACCTCAGTTTCCTTTTAAGCCCTTAAGCATCTTTATAATAGCTGCTTTCATTTTTCTGTTTGCTAATTCCAAGATCTTGGTAATGTTGTGGTTGGTTTCTGTTAACTACTTTTTTCTTGATAATGGGGGATATTTTTCTATTCCTTTGCATATTTATGGATTTTTTAAAATTGTATACTGAACAACGTATGTAATATATAATAGAAATGATAACTTTTGTTATCTTTTCCTGGAGAGTGTTCATTTTTCTAGCAAGTTAATTCATCTGAACTCTAAATGCTACCTCTCCTTTGGTGAACATCCCTTGAAATCCATGCTCTGTCCTTTCCGCCTTCCAGCTATTATCTTTCACTTGTACAATTAAAAGATAAACTAGGGATTTGGATAAAGTTTATGTATAGATTTAGAGGGACTCTTAGTTTTTTCTTTTCTAGATTATTACCCCTTACTTTACAGTTATGCTGTCATCCCCAAACTAGGTCTCCTGATTCCTCATACCAATAATATTACATGTTTCTACTTTAGTTCTAAACATTCCCCATCAATGTGACTGTGGACTACCAGTAAAAAGCCATATAAATAGGAATCCTACCTAGTATAGGTCCTTCTTTTAAAGATTGACTCCCCTCCAGTTCCTGGTTGGTTTGGTCATTGTTTGTGCTTTCAAGTAGTTGTTTTTATATTTTGTTGGAGTATATAATTATTATCTGCAGAATTGGGATTAATCTAAAAATGACACTAGTCTGTCATTACCAGAAATTGCACTACATTACTTTTTTGTTGTTTTGCTGTTTGTTTGTTTTTAGATTGTAAAGAGACTTTACCCAGCATGATCTACACTTCAGTCCAGCTCAGTTGAGAATACTCTACACATTTTCATCAGTAGATAATAAACCGTATCTGTGTCCCACAAATGTCTCATCTCTCTATTTTTTCCAAAAATTTCCTTTCCTACACTCTTCCCCTCCCACATTCTCCTTCCACTTCTCTAGTGTCCATAACAATTTTTAATACTTTTATGTCCTCCAGTCTTTCAGTCTCTACCATAGAGTGCGAATAGTCAGTATGGTATATGTTAAGTGGAGACATACCATGTCTCTCTTTTATAGCCTGACTTGCTTCACTCAGCAACAAACCTTCCATATTCCTCCACTTTCTATCAAATTCCAGGGCCTTTTTTATGGCTGAATAGTATTCCATGTAGTATATGTGCCACACTTTTTCAAACCTTTCATCAGTTTGTGGACATTTGGGTTGGTTCCATGCCTTAGCAATTGTGAATAATGCTGCAATGAATATAATTGCGCAAGTGCTTTTCTGACTGAGCGTTCTCCCATCCTTTGAGTAGATACCCTGGAGTGGAAATGCTGGATCCCATGGTAGTTCTATTTGAAGGTCTTTGAGGAACTTACGTATTGTTCTCCACAATGGTTGTACCAATTTACATTTCCACCAACAATGTAGGAGTATTCCCCTTTAACCACATCCTCTCTTGCACTTACCATTTTTCGTTTTTTTTAATCTTCGCTATTCTGACTGGGGTTAGGTGGTATCTCATTGTTGTTTTGATCTGCATCTCCCTTGTGATGAGGGATGTTGAGCATTTTTTCATATGCTTTTTGGCTGTTTGTATGTCTTCTTTAGAGAGTTGTTTATTCAGCTCATTTTCCCATCTTTTAATTGGGTTAATCATTTTCTCCCAGGTAAACCGCTTGAGTTCCCTGTGTATTCTGGTTATCAGTCCCTTATCTGAGGCACAGTTAACAAAAATTCTCTCCCATTCTGAGGGCTGTCGATTCACACTAATTACGGTGTCTTTCATAGTGCAGAAACTTCTTAATCTGATGTAATCCCACCTGTCTATTTTTGGGATTTTTGCCTGTGCTTTGGGGATCTTGCGTAAAAGAAGTCTTTGCCTACCCCAGTGTCTCCCATTTTTTGTTTTTGTTTTTTAGAGAGAATTTTTGCTATAGGATGTGTGTGTTTACCGGAGAAACAGAGACAGAGAGGCAGAAAGTGAGAAATCATCCCCCAAGGATGATGGCCACCCCACAACCTGGGACCCTAGGCATGCACGTATGTGAGGTTTAAGCCACTGGGTCCAGGACTTGAACCATGGTCGACTACATGGGAGTCCAGCAACGTAACCATTATGCCATCTGCAGGTCCTGCACTACATTACTTTTAATTTTCTGTTGATTTCCCATTGATGCTGAAAAGATTAACAGAAAAATTCTACATTTTCTATGGGCGATGGCAATATCTCATCAAAAATCTTCTATAGAAATTGAGCATATTACTAATCTTATTTTTTTTCTTCTTTCTTTTACAGACAAGAGATGATTTCCTAGGTCAAGTGGATGTTCCTCTTTATCCATTGCCGGTTGGTATAGGTGTCCATAATTTTGCCTTCTGTGTTTATTCTCTTTAACTTAGTGGATATTTATATATACAAAATATAGTTATTATAAATATTTGATATATAAAATGTATACTATTTTTATTTCTAGAGCATATTATTTTCTGAAAACTCATCTCAATTCTCACTTCAATTTTCCCTTTTAAGATTGTCTTACATGACTCCCAGTAAGACATAAAGAGTCACTTAAGTTTATTGTCATCACGAAAACATTATTTAAAGAAGATCAGTTTGGAAATATTCTACTGAATAAATAAAATGGAAGCAACCTGTGCTCACTAAAGAAAACTTAAGTTACTTTATTGCAATATAAACAAGAAACACACAAACTCTGGCAATAGCAGTGGAGGAAAACAGATTTAGGAAACATTTCAGATGAAAACATTATTTTACAAGTATCTGACATAGAAGTTGACAAAAAATAAGGAAAAAGTAAAGGTAATATCTCCTCAAAAATCTTGGGTTAATCATTTTCTTCCAAGTAAGCCACATTTTCTTCCAGGTAAGCCATTGAACTTGGAAGATTAGGGTGGTGGTTCAAGTAGAAGAGGGAGGAGGAAAAGTCATTTTGTTTTCAAATATAAGAAATTCATTTTTGGACATGGAGTTTTCTCTCGGTATCTATGGGAATTGGTTCCAGGATCCAAAATCCATGAATGCTCACATTCCATATATATATATATATATATATATATATATATATATATGCGCCTAATAAATCATCTCTGAATTACTTATAATACCTAATACAATGTAAATACTTTTTTTGGAGGGGGGAGGTTTTTGCTATAGGGTATGTGCGCTTGCCAGAAAGACAGAAAGAGACAGAGAGACAGAAAACAAGAAATCACCTCCTGGGGGTGATAGCCACGCTGCAATCCCTTCTCCATTCTCCTTTCAGGATCTTAGGCACACACACACATGCGCCCAGCGTGAGTTTAAGCCACTGGGTCTGGGACTCGAACTACAGTCGACTACATGGGAGTCCAGCGACATAGCCATTACACCAAGTGCTGGTCCTGTAAATACTATATTAAAGGTGTTATGCTGTATAGTTTAGGGAACAATCACAAGCAAAAATGTCTACACATGTAGTACAGGCACAAAGATCTTAGACCTGATTACTTAGTATATGTTCACATCAACATTTTTGATCCGTGTTTGGTTGAATTCACAGATGTGGAACTTGCTGATGTGGAGGTTCAACTGTATTGAATTAAGACAAACCGAAAAATTTCAGAAAATAGAAGACAATTGAAGTTTCAAGTAGATCGCTAAGATATAAAAATAAGTTATGTAAGGAAAAGGGACTGGAGAGATTCAAGGCGATTGCTGTCCCGGTGACAGTAGAATGAAAATAATGGGCTAGTCACATAAAAGAGCTGAAATTAGAGGGCCAAGCATTGCAGCTTAGTCCATGTGCTTAGATCAGAGGAAAAAGAGAAGACAGACAGAGGAGACAGGAAAAAAAGTGAATGGCCTGGCCGGGATGGCACAGGCAGTGGGCCGTGCTGCGAGAGGCTATTTGGAAAGCCTCTAGGTCCTTAAGCAAGGTCTACCAGATCACACCAGGTACATGTTCAGGTCCTCTCTCTTCCTCTCTCATGAGGTAAATAAATAAGTAAACTTAAAAATAAATAAAAAAAGACCAAGTAAAACCATGTTATGAGAATTTACGAAGAGTTTGAAGCCAAAATGGGTCATCATCAAAGCAGACAAGATAGATAAAGAATTATGAAAACAGACTCCCAAACTTTAACAAAAAGAAACATATACAGTACTTCCTTACTTTGTCCATCTTTTAAGATACTTATTGACTATCTACAGTCTTTAGAGACCATAGTTTTTCATTAGCATGCATTGTCCAGTCTTATTTTCTAAGCTGTTTGCTTTTTCGTTCTGTCAGAATTGGCTCTATGCTCCTGTCAAGCCAATCTGCTCACACTGGACATACTACATAGGCCTTGGGGATGCAAGTGTCCTAACCACTCCGTACTGTTTTCCACTTGTTCTCCGCTGTCCTCTTGGCGCCAGGTCCACCTGCTCAGTTAGTTTTAGACTGAGTTCTGATGCTGTCCACAATTGCTGTTGTTTAGAAAAATGGCAGCAAAGTACCAACTGTAAGCATTTAGTAAAGTAAAGCTATAGGACCAGCAGATGGTGTAATGGTTACATTGCTGGACTCCCACGCAGTCCAACACAGTTCAAGTCCCATACCTGGCAGCTTAAAATTCACGCTGGGCATGTTGTGGTATGTGCCCAAAATCCCAGGAGAAGATGAGAGAAGGGATCGCGGTGTGACCATCCCCTCATGGGGTGATTTCTCGCTTTCCGTTCCTGTTTCTGTCTCTCTGGTGAGTGCATGCACCCTACAGCAAAAATATCTTTAAAAATAAATAAATAAATGAACTAAAGCTACTTTTTCCTCCCTTGTCACTTCAGTTATGCCTTAGTTCATGAATATTCTTAAAAAGTATGTATTTCTGGTGTTATATCTTGAAAACCCACTGTTTTATTCTAGACAGAAAATCCAAGAATGGAGAGACCATATACATTTAAGGATTTTGTTCTTCACCCAAGAAGGTCAGTAAATATAAATTAATACCATTTTAAAGTTTTTTAATCTATTAATTATACTTTACAGTGGTCTCTTTGGGCCAGAGTTTAAACCATTGTAAGTAAACTATTTCTAAATAGTATGTATATTTTTTAAAGCTTTATTGTTATTTCTGATTAAGAAGTACTGTATGCACATTGCCAAAAATTCTGAAAATACAAAATAGAGATCAGATTTCCTTGGGAACAATTTGTCTTAATAATTTTCAGCCTAGAAGGCTGAAATTTGTCATTATTTATATTTCTTTTATATCCAAAAGTATGTGTAATTTTGCCATACTATGATTTAAAATGTTACCATTTATATAAAGCCAGTATTCACCTTGACAAGTACAAAGCCAATTTCAGAAAAAACGAACTACATTTTGTATACTTTAAATTTAAAAAAAAAAAGTATTTCAGAAAACTCAAATATTTAGTGAACATAACATGAGCAAAGACTGGATTTTTTTTTTTTTTTTTTTTTTTGAGAGGTTTTTGCTATAAGGGCACATGTGCGCAGCAGAAAGACAGAGGGAGACAGAAAGCGAGAAATCACCCCCCACGGGGGATGGCCATGCCACAATCCCTTCTCCTCCATTCTCCTCTCAGGATCATGGGCATGCATGCACATGCACCTGGCGTGAGTTTAAGCCACTAGGTCCAGGACTTGAACCGTGGTCCACTACATGGGAGTCCAGCGACATAGCCATTACGCCAACTGCTGGTTCCGAGAAGACTGGAAGTTAAACCCAACTAACTTGCTCATAATTTCATTTTACTAAACTGAATTCCTTAATTTTTGTTACAACTTTAAAACTTAAACTATAAATAAAACTCCTTGTGATCTTCTGTACCACATAGTCAGATAAAATTTAGTCAAAACACGTATGTGGATTTACTGTCAAAAAATAATCAGAGTATGCCCCGCGTGCCGTGGCCGGGGTTCTGCCCCGTGTGCCGTGGCCGGGCCCTGCCCCCGCGTGCCGTGGCCGGGCCCTGCCCCCGCGTGCCGTGGCCGGGACTCTGCCCCCGCGTGCCGTGGCCGGGACTCTGCCCCCGCGTGCCGTGGCCGGGGTCTGCCCCCGCGTGCCGTGGCCGGGGTCTGCCCCCGCGTGCCGTGGCCGGGACTCTGCTCCGCGTTCCGTGGCCGGGTTTCTGCCCCGCGTGCCGTGGCCGGGGTCTGCCCCCCGCGTGCCGTGCCCGGGGTTCTGCCCCGCGTGCCGTGGCCGGGACTCTGCCCCCGCATGCCGTGGCCGGGACTCTGCCCCGCGTGCCGTGGCCGGGACTCTGCCCCCGCGTGCCGTGGCCGGGGTCTGCCCCCGCGTGCCGTGGCCGGGGTCCTGCCCCGCGTGCCGTGGCCGGGGTCTGCCCCGCGTGCCGTGGCCGGGGTTCTGCCCCCGCGTGCCGTGGCCGGGACTCTGCCCCCGCGTGCCGTGGCCGGGGTTCTGCCCCGTGTGCCGTGGCCGGGGTCTGCCCCCGCGTGCCGTGGCCGGGGTCTGCCCCCGCGTGCCGTGGCCGGGACTCTGCTCCGCGTTCCGTGGCCGGGTTTCTGCCCCGCGTGCCGTGGCCGGGGTCTGCCCCCCGCGTGCCGTGGCCGGGGTTCTGCCCCGCGTGCCGTGCCCGGGGTTCTGCCCCGCGTGCCGTGGCCGGGACTCTGCCCCCGCATGCCGTGGCCGGGACTCTGCCCCGCGTGCCGTGGCCGGGACTCTGCCCCCGCGTGCCGTGGCCGGGGTCTGCCCCCGCGTGCCGTGGCCGGGGTCCTGCCCCGCGTGCCGTGGCCGGGGTCTGCCCCCCACGTGCCGTGGCCTGGGTTCTGTCCCCCGCGTGCCGTAGCCGGGCCCTGCCCCCGCGTGCCGTGGCCGGGCCCTGCCCCCGCGTGCCGTGGCCGGGGTTCTGCCCCGCGTGCCGTGGCCGGGGCTCTGCCCCCGCGTGCCGTGGCCGGGACTCTGCCCCCGCGTGCCGTGGCCGGGGTCTGCCCCCGCGTGCCGTGGCCGGGACTCTGCCCCCGCGTGCCGTGGCCGGGGTTCTGCCCCGCGTGCCGTGGCCGGGACTCTGCCCCGCGTGCCGTGGCCGGGACTCTGCCCCGTGTGCCGTGGCCGGGGTTCTGCCCTGTGTGCCGTGGCCGGGGTTCTGCCCCGCGTGACGTGGCCGGGACTCTGCCCCGCGTGCCGTGGCCGGGGTTCTGCCCCGCGTGCCGTGGCCGGGGTCTGCCCCCGCGTGCCGTGGCCGGGGCTCTGCCCCCGCGTGCCGTGGCCGGGGCTCTGCCCCGCGTGCCGTGGCCGGGGTCTGCCCCGCGTGCCGCAACCGCTGATGGCCGTCTCTGCTTTCCTGAGCCGCGTTCCTGAAACTGTGTTCCATGGAGATTCACCTACATTTGCGGGGCTGCACGAGACCCACCCTTGGTCCAGCCCTGAGTGCAGTCTACGTTTCCTATTGTTGGGAACTTTATGATCTGATAATTGGAAAAAAACTCATGTTTATTATAAAAAATAATTAGAATAATAATAATAATGATTGGGGGAAACATAGGAAAGATATTGAATGTTGAAGCGGGGAGATTAATGTCTCTGTACTGACTGACATGCATGGCATTCCCTTTTGAAAAAGCAATGTAATACACTGTAAAGTTATATGTAATTCAATGTAATAAAAAAAATAGATAATAAAAAAAAAAAAAAAAAAAAAAAAAAAAAAAAAAATCAGAGTAAAGCAGAGAAAGGACATCAGTGAAAACTAGTGTTCATCTTGTTTTCTGAACTATGAAATGCATTTGCAAAATGTATTATTGGAAGTTAGTAAAATTTCTCATTTAAAAATTATTTTTAAAAATTATTCTTTGTAATATAAATATTTAAAAAGACAGTGCTTAATATTTACTCTCTGTAAGTCATGTATTTCTGTAGAAGTGTGGAATGTAAATCTTTTTTTCCTTTTAGACTGCTTGTGATATCTGCATACCAAGAATAACTAAATAAATTTGATCATCCTAGTAGCCTACTTTTTTTTTTTCTTTTTTCTTTTTGTTGGAGAGGTTTTTGCTATAGGGCACGTGCGCTCGCCAGACAGACAGAAACAGACAGAGAGACAGAAAACGAGAAATCACCCCCCAGGAGGGATGGCCATGCCGCAATCCCTTCTCCTCCATTCTCTTGGGATCTTGGGCACGCGCGCACACGCGTCCGGCGTGGGTTTTAAGCCACCGGGTCCAGGACTCGAACCGCGGTCGACTACGTGGGAGTCCAGTGACATAGCCATTACGCTAACTGCTGGTCCCCTAGTAGCCTACTTTTCACTTTGTCGAATGCTTTCTAGTTTTTTTAAATCTTTAAAAAACTATGGCAATTTATATCTTCTGTCTGTATTGAGTATTATTGGAAGTGCAGAAAGAACTTTATTCAAGCAGAAAATGTACTACATTACTAAATTTGTTTAAGCCCATTAAGTTAAAACCCACAGGCTTATTTTCTAGTTGAAAAGACATGAAATATATTGGGATAGTTCAAGAAGTATAAGAATGGAAAGTATGGGTTTATTTTGGTGCCAAACATTTTTGAAATTCATGCATAATTGTTTCATAATACATGTTTTCTATGAACTTTCTGAAGACCCCTTGTGCAATTGTAGAGAAACTTTTCAACCAAACATTATTTGAACACATTTTCTGTGTCCGTCTCTTTTAGTAACAAGTCAGAGTGTTCACACTTCCTTAAATATGGAAACAGACCGCATCAGTGGGTTTGGAAATAAACTTTGGGGATTTTTCTGACCACTCAGGAAAGGATATACTATGTTTGCCAAATCCATGAGAACTATACCCAAAAAAGCAACTAAAAAGATGGAGGGAGTCATGGAGGGTAGGTAGGTGATCTCAAGACAGTAAAAGGATTAGAACTCTTGTCTACAAAGACAAAGCAGAATCAGTTGTGAAAAATGTAAAAATCAGCACTCACGCAAACTATTGGGTTGTCCAAAAAGTCATGATGCATTTTTGCATAGAAAACATGGGGAACATACGTCATGGCTCTTCCAACAACCGAGTATGTAGAAAGCTAGAAATATGGGTTTCCTGAGTCTTAGAATGCTGGAATTGGTGGAGACAATAGATGGAATTACATTCGGCTAGAAGCTTATGAAAGACAGATTTTAAGAAACCTTTAAAATATTCCCACATTGGAAGCAACCTTTTTATTTATTTAGTTTTTTTTTTTTTTTTTTTGAGAGTTTTTTTTGCTATAGAGTGTGTGTGCTCGCCAGAAAGAGAGAGACAGAGAGCGAGAAATTACTCCCAGGGGCGATGGCCACACGGCAATCCCTGCTCCTCCATTCTCCTCTTGGGATCTTGGGTACGCACGCACAGGTGCCCGGCATGAGTTTAAGCCACCAGGTCCAGGACTCAAACCGAGGCCGACTACATGGGAGTCCAGCAACATAGCCATTACTCCAACTGCTGGTCCCTTGGCAGCAACCTTTCACTTGGACACCTTATGCAAAGAGATAACGTAGTATTAAAATAGGTTAGATAAATTGATGTGTAACAGATTCAGGCAGCTGTCAGAGCAGGAGGTTTCCGGCAGTCACCTGGCTCTGCTCTCTGCGTCTCTGTCATCCTGTATAATGTGGCCAGGTCCGCATTCTTAGAGCACAACTCTGAGAATCTTTCTCTGTTCCCCAAATTCTCAGCGGCTTGCCAGCCTAGCAAGATGGACTGGACGGCTGCCGTTTCCTTAATCACGCCCAGGTTCCCTCCGTCTCCTTGTTCTTCGTTTTTGTTCTTGCCACCTCAGATGCCTTTCCCACCGCGGCCACAGATTTGAATTAGAGTCCTCTCCAATCTTCTAGCCCCAACTCAAATGCCAACTTGTCTTTGAAGTTCTCACTACTCTTTCACTTAAACATCTGTAGCATCCTGGGGCCAGCAGTTAGCGTAATGGCTATGTCGCTGGACTCCCAAGTAGTCGACCGCGGTTTGAGTCCCGGACCCGGTGGCTTAAAACTCATGCCGGGTGCATGTGCATGCGTGCCCAAGATCCCGAGAGGAGAATGGAGAAGAAGGGATTGCGTCGTGGTCATCCCCCCTGGGGGGTGATTTCTTGCTTTCTGTCTCTCTGTCTCTGCCTTTCTGGCGAGCGCACGTGCCCTATAGCAAAAACCTCTCCAAAAACAAACAAACAAATAAAAAACACATCTGTAGCATCCTATTTACAGCATAACAATTATTTATTTACAATTCCTTTTCCTCCACCATCTATTCTTCTTTCTGGGTATCTTCCACACTAGAACCTGTCTTTGAACTTCCCCTAATATGCCCCCGTGTAGCTAGTAGGTGCTCAAAAAAAGTTTATTGAATGAACAGTTTTCTTCCTAGTGCTGAAGTTTCATGAATAATTCTTTTTTTCCTACAGTCAAAGATCAAGAGTTAAAGGTTATCTGAGATTAAAAATGACTTATTTACCTAAAACCAGTGGCTCAGAAGAAGATAACACAGAACAGGCTGAGGAATTAGAGGTGAGATTTTATATTTTGTTAAACTAAAAAGAAAGTGTCCAATTTTTTTGATTTACTACACTCTGAAGGAAAAGAGCTTTATCCAATGAAGTTAATATGTGCAATAAAAATGATTTACCTGGACATTTATTTCACTCAAGCATTTATTTATTAACAATTTCCTTCCTCCAAAGATATTTCTGTAGAATTCATGGTCACTATTGATTGCCTTCTTAAAGGCTAGGGAGTGAAGAATCCAATGTTGATAAATAAAAACATTTCTTTTAATGACATCATTAGCTCTTCCTAGTTTTTCAAAGTTTTCTGAAACCATGTCACACTCTCCACTAGATCAAGAACACAATGCACTATTATTTATAAGTTAAATATGTGGACATTTCGAGAAGAGTCCACTGATTAGGAACTCTTTTACGAAATGTAATTCCTGTTGCTTTCCCTCATGGGACAGTAGGGGACCTGATTGGGAAGGAGAGGAATGAGAGAGAGAAATAGAAAACTCAAATCCTCTCATACAAAGCCGTGTTGCATGGGGACAAGTAGAATTTAAGTTCTCACGGATGACAGGACGAGAGGAGTGTCTATGTCAAGTTTTGGGGAAGACCTCCATGCATCTGGCGTGAGTGAAGAGGAGGCAGAGTGCGTGTTTGGAATAGAACAGGACAGGGACTCGGGAGCTGGGACCGCGGCTGCGAGCTCTGCGCCTGCCATTCTCATGATCTTGTGTGGGTCTGACCCTCGGGCATCTCGTTTGCAGTGACAGGGTTGTACCAATGACCTCTGTGATTTCTTCCAGCAGAAAAACTAATGGTTTGAAAGGGGACAAAAAACATCTGCTCCTTGAGATCCCCTTTCTTTTTCTTTTTCTTGGAGAGGTTTTTGCCATAGGGTGCGTGCGCTTGCCAAAAAGACAGAGAGACAGAAAACGAGAAATCACCCTCCAGGGGGGATGGCCACACCGCAGTCCCTTCTCCTCCATTCTCCCCTCAGGATCTTGGGCACATACACACACACGCCCGGCATGAGTTTTAAGCCACCGGGTCTGGGACTCGAACCGCGGTCAACCACATGGGAGTCCAGCAACATAGCCATTACACCAACTGCTGGTCCCGAGGTTCCCTTTCAAGGCACTTTTCCATCAAAAGGTAGCAGCATTTATTCAAAAGCATTTACTGACAACAAGCACAGCATGTTGTTCTGGAGGGTTCTTTTTAGTGTGTGCCTTCCTCAGCAGTCTTATCTCACCACTTAGACCTCCACGAGGACTGTGAAACTGAGGGACCTTCTCATGAGCGGGGCTCCACCTCCCATGCACCTTGAGAAAGAAACCTCTAGAACAGGCAGTGAATTTGCAACAAAGCTTTGTGGGGATTTTTAAATGCAATGGTGGGATTTTGCTTTGTGGGGAGGAAATATATAATAAATGGAAACTACCTTGTTTTCCCCCCTTCAGATCATAGACTATACCTAGCCCTTAGTTTGTCCGTTAAAGAATTTGTCTTCTCCAAAGTCTATAGTCCCTTGCATCATTACCCTTTTTTTTCATATTTCTTTCTCAGGTTTTTCATTTTAGAATCATTTTTGAAGTTTTTGAGATATTTACTGGGTAGACGTTTCATCACCTGGCATTTGGGGGCCCATGGTATCTTCCTAGTGGAATTCTGTTTGAAATGAAAGATATCTGCTGTAAAGAAAGAAAACTCTTTATTTAGTAACTTTTGAAAACTTAACAGTGTTTCAGTATTTAATAACCTGCCCGGTGTTTCGCCCACACACGTATCACTCCTACCTTGTTCACAGTTCAGTGTCTGTGGGGAGAGCTGCTTCGCTTAGTTCTGTGGTCTCACGTCTCGATGTTTGAATTCCCTCAGAATGCACCTTATAATTTCAGGAGATGTAAGCATGTAGGAGTTTATTTATGAAAGGCCCCAGGAATTCAAACATGTGTCTAGGCTTATTTGTCTTCTGTGTAGCTAATGACCAGAGAATTCTTGCCTACTCCTTTGACATCTTGAGTTTGCAACTGGACATATAACATTACTATTTAAGGAAAACAATTGTAATCTCGAAAAGAGGCTTACACTTAGGCAGTTCGTTTTTCTCAATCAAATGTAGCCGTAACTGATGATTATATACTATGTGATTTTTATATCCCTTGCAACTGTGGGTTAGTTGTACGTGTTTTCCAAGATTAACAGATAATATTTGTTGTAGCTCTAAATGCTTTCATTGTGAGCCTCTTTGACTGCATTAAATTGTGAGCAATTGCAGCTTAAACTTTGAGTTTAGTAATTAAATAAGGTTTATTGATACTTAGAAAATTATTTTATGAAAAAGGTAGCTGATATGTATTTAATAGGGAGGCATTCCATCCAGAATATGAAAACTCGGTCTTTTTAAACAACGTTCTATTGTACACTTGTACTTCTACAAACTCGAAAACAAGCCAGCAGCTGGAAAAATAGGCCAGGCGCGTGTGTGGGTGTGTGCCCCAAGTCCTAAAAGGACAGAGAAATCAAGGAAAAGGGATTGCAACAGACCATGCCCCATTGGGGGTGCTTTCTCCTCCTTCCTCTCTGTTTCAGTGTCTCTCTTTGTGAACGCACATGGCCTCTGGCGATTAAAAAAAAAAGAAGAAGAAGAAGAAGAAAAGGAAAAAAAAGAAAGAAAAAAACTAAAAAGGGGCTTAATTAAATTAATTGGTTTTTGCTTCTCAAATTTACTTGGGAAACATAAATAAAATAACCAGATCTCTTAAAGAGAAATCTTTAAGATGTTTTTATAGAAATATTCTTTTGTTGCTATTTTCCTAGCTCTGAATATTTTTATAATTGTTTTTGGAAGTAGTGAGAACATTTTAGTTAATAGATTTTATTACTCTTGCAGGAAAATAATCAATTATATTTAACAGAACAATCTCTCTCTTTTTTTTTTCCCCTGTAGGATGAGTGTGCTCATTGGAAAGAGAGAAAGTGAGAAATTATCCCCTCTGGGGGATGGCCACACTGAAATCCCTTCTCTCCGGGATTTGGGCAGGCACACACACGTGACTGGCATGATTTTCAAGCTGCTTGGGTCAGGGACTCAAACCACAGAGCTGACCATGTGGGATCCAGCCACATTAACCTCATCACTGCCTACTGGCTCCTAACAAAACAATCTTTTTTTTTTTTCTTTTTTTTTTTTTTTTTGAGAGACTTTTTGCTACAGGGAACGTGCGCTTGCCAGAAAGACACAGAGAGACAGAAAGCGAGAAATCACCCCCCAGGGGGGATGGCCACACCGCAATCTCTTCTCCTCCATTCTCCTCTTGGGATCTTGGGCACGCATGCACACATGCCCAGCGTGAATTTAAGCTACCAGGTCTGAGACCTGAACCATTGTCGACTACATGGGAGTTCAGCAATATAGCCATTACGCTAACTGCTGGTCCCTAACAAAACAATCTTAAGTTAACCTTTCTTTTTTTCTTCAAGAGAGTGAAATATAAAAATTCAACTCAGAGAAATAAATCTGGTTCAGTATATGTAAGACTAATTTTTAGCTATCTAAGATCCTATATTATGATTATTTAAGGGAAGGTAAGGAAAGAGTAAAAGAAGATGAACCTAGCTGGAGAGATGAACTTTGAAGATAGAGGAAGGATGTGTGTGAAATTTAGGCAGTAAAAGAAAGAAATGGGCCAACAGGTGGCGTAGTGGTTACGTTGCTGGACTCCCATATGGCCAACCACGGTTCAAGTCCCAGACTCAGTGACTGGAAAATCATGCCGGAAATGTCTGCGTGCGTGCCCAAAATCCTGGGAGAAGAATGGAGAAGGGATTGCTGCATGGCCATCCCCCTTAGGGGATGATTTCTCAATTTCCCTCTCCTGTCTCTGTCTCTCTCTCCAGCCAACGCATGTGCCTTATGGTGAAAACCTCTTAAAAAACAAAGTTAGGGAGATGTCAGTGCCCATAGAAGAGATAGAATAATATGAAAAGTGAGCTGGAAAAGGGCCTCGCTCAGTAGCATGCATTAGATGCTGCTTCTTGGCAGCATGAGGCCATGTGATACCCAGGTTTCATTCCTGGCTCAGCCTAAAAGCTAGGAATGGTGACAGGTGCCTGTGGTCCCAGGTGCTCAGAGGACTGAGGCAGGAGGATCATGACATGGGGAAACCCTGTCTAAAAACAAATAAATAAACAACCTCCCCCCCCACACACACACACTCATTCCTGGCTCAACCTAAAAGCTAGGAATGGTGACAGGTGCCTGTGGTCCCAGGTACTTAGAGGACTGAGGCAGGAGGATCATGACATGGGGAAACCCTGTCTAAAAACAAATAAATAAACAACCTCCCCCCCACACACACACACGGGGGCCAGCTGGTGGTGCAGAAGTAACACAATGCTCTGTGATGTGGACCCACACGGGCAGGCCCAGGTTCACATCACCAGGCCTCTCCGTGTGCACACTGGGCTCATGTGACTACGTGCCTGTAATCTGAAACGGCTGTGACTTGGGTGGAGCATGGCATGAAAACCCTCTTTGGGGAGGGGGTGCCTTCTCTCTGTCTCTTTCATGGAATGAATGAAAGAATGAATGAATGAATGAATGAATGAATAAATGAATAAATGAACCAACTAACTAGCTAAAAATAAAGGAGTCGAATTTACTTCCCATACAGATTCCTTTTTTTTTAATTGCAAGAAGGCACACGTACTCATCAGAGGGAGACAGGGAAGGAGAAAGCACTCCCCAGTGGTGTTGTGGTCATGCCACAATCCCTTCTCCTCAATTTTTCCTTCTGTAGGGATTTGGGGCATACACCCATGTACCTGGCCTGTTTTTCAAACCAGCAGGCTGGGATTCAAATTATAGTCAGCTCTGTGGGCTCTAGGTCCCTGAACTACTTGGCTACAGGGCCAGCACCAATTGTTTTCCTTAACACAATCTGTCTTGTCCTCCTGCACCCCTCACTGTCCGTTCTTCCTCAGTCTATAGCTGTCCCACCAGACCTAGACAGAATAGAATAACCTTATTGCAGAAAAACCATGTCAGTTTTTTGGGTCAGCATATGGCATGGTGGTTAGGGTGCCTGGATCCCACATAGCCAAATCCATGGTTTGATTCCCAGACCCCGTGGCTTGAAAAAGACACGGGGTGCATACATGTGTATTCCCAAAATCTTGAGAGAAGAAACCGTGTTGTGGCCATCCCTCCTGGGGGTTGCTTTCTCACTCTGTCTCTCTCTCGAAATACCTTGTGCTGTCCTTGGGGCAGTGGTTGGCCACCAGTAACTGAAATGGTGGAAAACCCTGGACAAGGGGGTACCGCTGTGATATATTTGATCTGGTAGAGTTAATCTTCGCTCACTGCTCTTTTTTAGAATTGTGTTGGGGTTTCTTTCTTATTTATGGATTTCATTATTTATTTGTTTAAGAGGTCACCTCTTGGGGCCAACAGGTGGCATGGTGGTTAAGGTGCTGGACTCCCACATGGGCAACCATGGTTGAAGTCCCAGACCTGGCAGCTTGCTTTCTCTCGTCAATTTTTTTCCCTCTTTCTTGTCAATTTTTAAAAAATAATAACAAATAAAAAATTTAAAAAAAAAAAGATATCCTCTCTCCTTGTCACAATCCTCCTGAACCAGCCTTCTAGCTGGGACTACAGGCCACCATGACTGGCCCTGTTTTTTTTTTTTTTTTTTTTTTTTTTTTTAAGAGTCTTCCAGGGACCAGCAGGTGGCATAATGGCTACATCACTGGACTCCCACATAGTCAACCACGGTTTGAGTCCGGACCTGGCAACTTGAAACTCATGCCAGGTTCATATGCATGTGTGCCCAAGATCCTAAGAGGAGAATGAAGGAGAAGGGATTGTGGCATGACAATCCCCCTAGAGGGTGATTTCTTGCTTTCTGTCTCTCTGGTGAGTGTGTGCACCCTATGACAAAAATCTCTCTAAAAAAAAAAAAAGAAAAGAAAAAGAGAGTCTTGTTGGGCTAGTCTCAAATTGCAGTCCTTGCTGCCTCAGCCTTCCGAGTTACTTGGATCGTAGGAGTATGCCACCATGCCCAGATGACTTACTTTAACTCTCACTGTGCTGTCTAGGCCAGCCTCCTGAGTTGCTGGGTTTCAGGCACACGCCACCACACCTGGCATTTAGGCGCTGCAGGCATCCAACCCAGGCCTCTCCCTGTCCCAGCCTGAGCCCAGCAGCTTAGCGGCTTTGCGCTCCCAGCGCCAGACTACCGTTGGTGTTCCTGTGTGAATACAAGGATCAGCTTGTCTCGTCTTCATGAATGTACAGATAACTTGGGGGAAATTACCACCTGTACTAGACTGAATAGTCCTAGCCAGGATCACGTTACATCTTTCTACTCTTTTATGTCCTTTTAGGAGCATTTTAAATTGTCTTCACTAGTTATCGCAGTTTTCAGTACTTAGGTAGCCATGTTGGCATATAATAGAGCCTTTTACCTTTTCTGTTATGAGGTTTCTTATTTAAAAGCTTGTAACTAACTCTTGCTGCCCTTTTCAATGAATTCCTTTTTTTTTTTTTTTTTTTGAGAGAGAGAGAGAGAGATTTGTGCTATAGGGTGCATGTGCTTGCCAGAGAAACAGAGAGAAACAGAAAGTGAGAAATCACCCCCCCGGGGGGGGTGGCCATATTGCAATCCCTCTCTTCCATTCTCCTCTTCAGATTTTGGGCACGCATGCTCATGCGCCCTGCATGAGTTTCAAGCTGTGAGGTCTGGGGCTCGAACCACGGTCAACCACGTGGGATTCCAATGCCTTAACTACTACACCACCTGCTGGTCCCTTAATTCTTTATTTTAGTTACACTAGCCAAGGCTGTGAGTATATTTTGCCTCTTCCAACTTCCAGAGCATTTTTAAAAATATTCCTTTCTTGTGTCATTTATGACTTGACCAAAATGCTTTTCCTTTGGTCAGGAGAAAAAAACAAATGAGACAGGAGAACCACAGTGACATTTCCGGTGCTGCAGCATTCACTGAGCAATCACGTCGGAGTCGTTTGCCCTCCTCTGTAATACTTCTACGGAGGTGGTGTTTTTCTGATGACTCTTCCACGTTTCAGGAGGTCATTGATTTCTAGCATAGGCACAGTACTTTCCGTGTGGGAGAGACAGTGACCAAGAAGGCACGTCTCTCCCCTCATCCAGTCGTGAATAATCTCGACAGCGTGTTTTACTCATTTCAGTTATTCTTCTCAGTTCCTCAGTACTCTCCAACTTCACATCATGTTTAAGAGTTTTCATGTCCCCTTTTCCTGTTAGATATGCTTTCTAATTTAAAAACATTTAAAAACAGTTTCAAATAAAATGTAAGCAGTTATTTTGCAAAAAAAGAAGTCTCCATTATCATAACGCGTTCATATGGTGGTCTTAAATAGCTGACGGTGTGCCAATTCTGTCTGTGCATAATTTCTAGAACTGAACATGGTAAATCTCTTTTGGAATTTCCTGTAGCTTGCAATTAATAAGGCTCCGATAATTCAGCATGAACTCAGTGGTTTCCATTTTGGTTTTCAGCCTGGCTGGGTTGTTTTGGACCAACCAGATGCTGCTTGCCACTTGCAGCCACAGCAAGAACCTTCTCCTCTACCTCCAGGATGGGAAGAGAGGCAGGATGTCCTGGGAAGGACCTACTACGCAAACCACGAATCTCGGAGGACACAGTGGAAAAGACCCTCCCCTCAGTGTGTACCAGTGCTTTTCACGTTTGTAACCTGGATACGTTCTCAGTACTGATTTTCATTTCGAAGTCCTATCTCAAAGGAATTCAGAACAGTATAGGGATTTATAAACTATAAGAATATCAAATTTTCTTTTATGGCCCAGATCTTAAAAAATGCTACTTCAGCTATTCTCTCTCTCTTTCTTTCTCTCTCTCTCTCTCTCTCTCTCTCTCTCTCTCTCTCTCTCATTTTGTTATAGGTCGTGTGCACTTTGCAGAGACAATAAAAAGAGAGATATGGAAAAGTGAGAAACCAGCTCACAGGGGGATGGCCACACCACAATCCCTTCTCCTCTTGGGATTTTGGTAATGCATTCTCCACATGCCCGACGTGAATTTTAAGCTGCAGGGTCTAGACTCAGACTGCACAGCTGGCCATGTGGGATCCAGCCACCTTAACCTCCGTGCCACCTGCTGGCCCCAGCTATTTCCTTTTTAAATCAGTTGATTATATTCCAAATTATTTGAATCAGAAATATTATCCTTCTAATTGGTTCTTTTTAAAATTTTTTTTATTTAACTTTATTTATTATTATTATTTATTTTCATTTGACCAGAGAAAGACAGAGAGAGACAACGTGAGAAAGCAAGCTGCGAGGTCCGAGACTCGAACTGCGGTCAGCCATTCTTTATTATGATGTAGCCACAAATGGTACATTTCTCTGTTTAGACAGATTTAGTAAGTCTTACAGAAAATGTAGGACCAGCAAATGGTATAATGGTTATGTTGCTGGACTCCCACGGTCACCCACAGTTCGAGTCCCTGACCCAGCCGCTTAAAATTCGTGCCCAGTGCATGTGCGGGGATACCCAAGATCCTGAGGGGAGGGTGGAGGAGAAGGAATTGCAGCATGAATCCCCTCTGGGGGGTGATTTCTCATTTTCTGTTTCTCTGTCTCTCCAATGAGTGTACACGCCCTGTAGCAAAAATCTCTTCAAAAAAAATTAAATTAAATGTCAATATCTATAGTACCCTTTAACAAAAGTTTCTTTCTTTTTCTTTTAAAGAATTATTTTATTCAACTATTTATTTATTTTATTTCAATTTGACTAGAGAGAGACAGAGAGAGAGAGCAAATGAGAAAGCAAGCCACCAGATCCGGGACTTGAACCACTGCCAGCCATATAGGAGTTCAGCACCCTTAACCACCATGCCACCTGCCGGCCCCTAAAAAAAAAGTTTATTTCACAGTGCACCTCAGCCCCCAGCCAGTCTCGAACCCTGGGCAGGCGTGTGTTTGGCATACTCAGGAAGGTCTCCAGACTGAACTGAGGACCTTCCCGTGTGGGATTGCCTTGCAGAGCATCACCTTTTACCACCGTGCCACCATCTGACGACTACCCCATTTTTAAATATACATTATTTTTAAAATATAGAGGGTTCAACAGGAGTCTTATGTTAAAACCCATACGACAGTCTGTTCAGCATTTGGGTAACTTCCAGTGTACACTGGTCAGAGGCAGAATGACCTCTAACAGAGCATTATGTCTCTTCAGTGACATTTTTATTTTATCACCATTATTTTGCACATACCTTTACAAATTCTCCCATTATTTGTATGTTTTATCAAATCCCCTTGCATTTTGTCTTAAGAATTTTTTCTTTAGTTTTCTTTTTAACACATAAGATTTTTGCTATAGAGCATATATACTTCACCAGAGAGACAGAAAGTGAGAAATCACCTCCAGGGGGATGGCCATGCAGCAATCCCTTCTCCTCTGTTCTCCTCCTGGGATCTTGGTCATTTGTGCACACACACCCAGCGTGAGTTTTAAGCCACCAGATCTGGGACTTGACCCACAGTAACTACATCGGAGTCCAGCAGTGGCACCATTACACCTCTGCTGGTCCCTAATTTTTCTTATTTATTCATTAACTTCCTAATTTTGGGAATTGATAGTTTGTATCTGATATATACCAACTACTTTCATAGATATTTTCTGTTCTCAAATTCTGCCAAAGCAAGTCAGCTATCTAAGATCACGTCCAGAGGCATCAGTCGCCACAGGGTAACACGCAGACCACAGGACTGAAGACACTGTCAAGTTCTGCAGAATGAGACTGGCCCCACAGCACAGTATTAAGCAGTGTACACTGGGAACCCAGTCTCTCATAGCTGACCATGGATCAAGTCCTGTCCCCAGTGTCTTGAAAACCACACTGGGCATGTTTATATTGTAAGCCAGAAATCCTGATGGGAAAGCGAAATGAGGAAGAAGGATCGCAGCATAGCCATGCCCTATGTTTGCTTGTTTGATTTTTGTCTCTCTTTTTCTGACTCTCTGTGTATGTCTCTCTCTCTCTCTGGCAGTATTTTCTTTTTTATAATTCTGCAAAATCACCCTCCTACATACCTCAGTATTGTGGCCAGCCTCACTTGAGCAGCATTATATTTCTTTCACTGTGGCCGATGTTGTTGTCAGCTGGCCAAAATCAAGTATTTAGGGAAAAAGTAACTGGAGAATTTCCTCAGGATCATCTATCAGAGTTAAGGTTTTTTCCAGCTATAGTACAGTGAGAAGTGGTTTGGGGCCGTCCTGGGCTTATATGACATTTTAAATCAGCAATAATTTTGTTATGAAATATGTGAAAAAATGTATTCCTCTAGTAGTCTGTTATATAAAATTCAAATAACCATAATAACATAACTGATAAATGACTAGAGTAAGGGTATTTTGTCCGATTTATCATACCTTTCCTAAACTCAGGCAAGCCTTTACTATTATCCTTTTTCAGACCAGGACTATGATTGCCTGAAAAAATGAAAAGCAAAAACCAGGACCAGCAGGCAGTATAGTGGTTAAGGCATTAGGCTCCCACATGGCCAACCACAGTTTGTGTCCCAGATTCAGAGGCTTGAAACTCACACCAAGTGCATGTGCATGCCTGCCCAAAATCTCAGGAAGAGACTGGAGGAGAAGGAGTTGCAGTGTGGCCATCCTCCTTGAGGGGTGACTTCTCACTTTCCCTTCTCTGTTTCTGTCTCTTTGTCAATCACGCATGCCCTATGGCAAATAACTTAAAAAAGAAAAAAAAAAAAAAAGCAGAAACCATTTAATCCCTCATCTATTAAGCTTTTTATTAGAGTTCTTATACTGTCTTTCATTCTGTCCTCTGCATGCACACTTGGGGACCTCTACTCCTGACTTAAGACCAGTTCTAGAAAATGTACTGTCCAATTCATGAAGCTGTATATTAACTCCAGAGTTATTTTAGACTTTACTGTTCTATTAACATGATGACATAATAAGAATGAAATTATTATTTTTTGAGAGGTTTTTACTACAGGGCACGTGCGCTCACCAGAAAGACAGAGAGAGACAGAGAGACAGAAAGCGAGAAGTCACCCCCCTCCCAGGGGGGATGGCCACACCGCAGTCCCTTTTCCTCCATTCTCCTCCTGAGATCTTGGGCACGCACGCACGCACGCACGCACGCACACATGCCCAGCGTGAGTTTAAGCCACCAGGTCCAGGACTTGAACCACAGTCGACTACATGGGAGTCCAGCAACATAGCCATTATGCCAACTGCTGGTCCCAGAATGAAATTATTTATGAAACTCCTTTTTCTTTTTTAAAAAGGTTTTGCTATAGGGCACGTGTGCTCACCAGAGAGAGACAATGAGGGAGAAAGTGAGAAATTATCCCCTAGCAGGGAGGGCCGTGCCGCATTCCCATCTCCTTCATTCTCCCTCCAGGATTTTGAGCACACATAAGCACCCAATGCCATTTTTAAGTTGCTAGGTTGGGGACTCAAACTGTGGTTGGCTGTGTGCAAGACCAGTGTCTTAACCACCACACCACCTGCTGGCCCCTATGAAACTCTTATATTCATTCATTCAACAGATATTTTTGAGTGCCCATGTCAGACGCTATGCTAGGTCCTACATGGTCAGCATGGACCATGGTTCAAATCCCAGATATGTAGGCTTGAAATTCATGCTGGGCGCACGTGTGTGTGTGCCCTAAATCCTGAAAGAAGAATGGAAGAGAAGGGATTGTGGCTTGGTCATACCTCCAGGAAATTATTTCTCACTTTCTCTCTCTCTATAGTGAGTGCATGGCAAAACCTAAAAGAACAAAGGGTACTCTAAAGATACCAGCGTGCCACAATTTAATCTGTTCATGTTTTTTGCTAAAAACACTAAGTTCTGGGACCAGCAGATGTTGTAATGGTTATGTTGCTGGACTCCCACATGGCCGACCACTGTTTGTGTACTAAACCCGGAGGCTTGAAACTCACACCGGGCGCATGTGCATGTGTGCCCCCAAAAAGATTCAGAGAAGAGAATGAAGGAGAAGGGATTGTGGTGCGACCGGTGACTTCTGACTTTCTGTCTCTCTGTCATGCTCTGTCTCTCTGGCGAGTGCATGCACCATATAAGAAAAATCTCTCTCAAAGTAAAAAAACACTAACTTCTGATCTGTCGATAATATAGATGTTCTTCAAATGATCACAGAAATGTTGGCTCTCATTTTTACTATCTTAAGTTACAGGTGATTACTTCTTATATTTCCAACACAGGGACAACCTAACAGAGGCTGAGGATGGTAACATGCAGCTACAAGCACAACGTGCATTTACCACGAGGCGACAAATATCCGAAGAAACAGAAAGTGTTGACAACCGAGAGTCTTCCGAGGTATAAGTCATTTTCTTATTTGCACTTATAAGCACGTGTGGTCACAGCAGATTAACGTGTGTGTGGCTCAAGCTTATTCTGTTCATTTTAGAACTGGGAAGTTATAAGAGAAGACGAAGCCAGCATGTATAGCAATCAGGCCTTCTCATCTCCTCCACCAAGTAGCTTGGATGTTCAGGCCCATCTTGCAGAGGAACTGAATACCAGATTCACCATTTGTGGAAACCCAGCCCCCAGCCAGCCAGTACCCAGCTCAGTAAGATGCTCTTAGACTTTGTTATGGCCTCAAGATGATCTAGTACACCGATTAATCCACTCAATAAGTAACTTTCATGTAAAATGTTGTTTTAAATGGTCTATAATAATGTGCTAGGGACCTTGGAACTTATAGCACAGTCTTTTTTAAGTATTCTGCTCTCAAAATATGGTGCAAAGTTATGGATAGTCCAAATGTTCATTGGAGTCAACATGTTCATTATGTCAATGCCTCAACTAGAAACCTCCGGGAACACGCTTATAATTGAACTAGATGAGTTTATCACTCATTTCAGCAGGACCGTGGATGTCTTGATAAGAGGTTATTAGAAAAGAAAGGGGGCCAGCAGATAGCATAGTGGTTTTGTTACTGGACACCCACATGGCCAACTGTAGTTTGAGTCCTGGATGCAGGGAATTGAAAATCATGCTGGGTGTGTGTACACGTATATGCCCAAGATCCCAGGAGGAGAATGGAGAAGAAGGGATTGATGTGTGACCACCCCGCTAAGGGTGATTTCTCACTTTCCCTCTCACTGTCTCTGTCTCTGTGTCTACAACTCTTGTGAGCACATACACCCTGTGGCAAAAACTTCTTTTTTTGGCAGGGGGGGGGTTTGGGGTTTTTTTTGAGAAATTTTTGCTATAGGGTGCATGCGCTTGCCAAAAAGACAAAGGAAGAGAGACAGAAAGCAAGGAATCACCCCCCAGGGAAGCTGGCCACGCTGCAATTCCTTCTCCTCCATTTTCCTCTCAAGATCTTGGGCACACACACACAGGCTCCCGGCGTGAGTTTAAGTCACCGGGTCCAGGACTTGAACCGCAGTTGACTACATGGGAGTCCAGCGACATAGCCATTACGCCAACTGCTAGTCCCAGGCAAAAACTTCTTAAAAAAAAAAAAAAAAGCCAGCAGTTGGCATGGTGCTGGATTCCCTCATGGTCAACTGTTGTTCAAGTCCCAGACCTGGCAACTTGTTCTCTCTCTCTCTCTCTCCCTGGTCAAATTTAAATAAATAAATAAAGTTAAATAATAAAATAATTATTTAAAAAATAAAGAAAGAAAAGGCTTAAAGGATTTGGTATAGAATCAGTGGTTGAAGAGCATTTAAGGAAGCAAAACTTCACCCTGGTGCTAGGAGGCAGGGCAATTTTGTGACTGAAAAGCTCAAGTTTTATCTGTAGTGAGGCAGATGCTTTAATTAGCAAAGTGGTTATTTACAATAGACTTTCGATTGCTCATAATTCTTTGTTATAAATAATACTGCAGTGGATAGTGTGATAAAATGCATGTGCATGTTGTATTGGGTTGTCGGGAAAGTCATGATACATTTTTGCATAGAAAAACACGTCATGACTTTCCCAACCACCTAATAAACATTGAGGCCCTTAAATAGCAGAACTAAGATATTTCAGATAGTGACAACGGCATGGATATAAAGGCACAAGGAAAGAAAGGGTACGTGATTTCCAGAAAGCCGATGATCTGGAACATCCAGCAGGTAGCGGACAGCAGTGAGGTGCACAGCGGCTGAAGCTTCAGGAAGACGCAGGTTGTGAGCTTCTGGAGCACTGCGATTCCACCACGGTGACTGTCGGGGCCCTTGGAGGGCTCGGGCTGGAGAGTGGCAGGCCTGGGTCTGCACGCAGGGTGTTCAGCAGCCGCAGACCTAAGCACATCCAGAAAAAAGACCGGAAGCCAGGAACCCTATTTACATGTCGCCCCTATAACAGTCACGGTGCAAATGAAGGAAACTTGGAATTAAAGAAAACGCGGCAGTAAAACTTGAACTACAAGGAGCGTGTGTTTCAAGAGAGTGAAAAAAGAATGAGTAGGTCCTGGGTGCCATCCACTACGATAAGGAATACTGGAGAGAGACCAGGTTTGCATGTGGAGAAACCAAACCCAGTTAGACACTCTGAGAGGGTTCTGTTAGACATCCAGAGAAGGTGTCCGGATGCAGCCTGGCACTGGGGGACAAGTCAGAGCTGGAGGGGAGGCGCCAGCACCTGGCTTCGAGAGCGTCGTACCCACAGCCCCGGAGGTCTAGTCCTAACAGCCGTCTCTCTCCTGCCCCAGCATCGCCCTCACTAACTTATCTGCCATTCAAAGACAGATCGGGATCTAAAGCTGTTATTCTGTTTGTCTTTTTTTTTTTTTTAACAAGAATCATTCCAGCAGAAGAGGCAGCTTACAAGCCTATACCTTTGAGGAACAGCCTACACTTCCTGTGGTGAGTTTTATCCTCTTCTCTCTATCATCAGTAAAAAAATAAAACTCGGCAGCTTTTTTTTTATTAGGAACAGAGGCTCAGCGTGTTGCGGTCCTCCTGCCCCAGTCTCCTGGCTGGGACCATAGGCACATGACTCCTTTCGGATAGGCTATCACTGTGTGGCCCAGGCCAGCCTCACGCCCACAGTCTTCCTGCCTCAGGCTCCCCAGGCTGTTGGGATCACAAGTTCAGGCCAACCTGCCCAACCTTTAGGTTGGACTAGGAATCGAACCTGGGCCTTCCATGTAGTCCCATCCCACACAGCACAGTGTCTTAGCAGCACTCACCACTGCGACTTGTTCAAACTCAACAACTTTTTTTTTTCTTTTTCTTTTTTTGGAGAGATTTTCACTATAGGGCATGTGCGCTCACCAGAAAGAGAGAGACAGAGAGACAGAAAGCGAGAAATCACCCCCCGGGGGAATGGCCACACCACAATCCCTTCTCCTCTTGGGATCTTGGGCACACACGCACACGCACCCGGAGTGAGTTTAAGCCACCGGGTCCAGGACACGAACCGCGGTTGACTACATGGGAGTCCAGCGACATAGCCATTACGCTAACTGCTGGTCCCGAAACTCAACAACTTTTTAAAGTTCATTTGTTTAGAACACTGAGTGTGAACATCTGACTGTGTAATAGGGAACCAGTACAGCATCGCAGCTAGGTTCTGGGGGACACAGCACAGGGGAGAAGACAGGTGGTAGGAGGACCTTTAAAGACAGACACCCAGAACAGTCTCTCTCTCTCTAAGAAACTATAAAAAAGCCAAGTCTGAGTGCTGGTGACTGTGGCATCTGGGCCTGTCAGTCGAAGCTCTGTGCTGGTGGAGGTGGTCCTGCCTGCCACACAGGATTCAGGCTTACGGTGTCCGCCTGCCTCTGCTCTGCACGTGGTGTGTGACATCCAGCTTTGTGCATTCAGGGCACTCGTGATGTTTCCGCCCCGTGTGTGAAGCGCCGAGTCCAATTTCAGTCACTCAGTCAGGCGTGCTCTGATGCAGACAGGTTCGGAAGCCAGGCCGGACGTGGTCAGCCTGTTTTCTTCTCCCCCTCACGTCCACTCGTCCACCAAGGCCTTCCGCTCCCTCCTCCATGGTGTTCCAAGCCTGGCGTTGATGGCAAGTCTGATCTCAAGAACCTCACGCCTACACTGTGGACTCTTTGTCTCCCAGCCTTCTTCCTCTTCCTGATTCAACTCTAGTCACTCTGAGTTTGTCCGCCCTGACTTTTAAACCAAATTAAAACTCAGGCTCCCAGCCTTTTCAACCTGCCCTCTTCCTTTCCACCCACGGAAACGTCCTGTGGTCTTCACCCCTGTCTGTGCTCTTTCTTCCCAGCAAACTGTTCCCATGTCCTGATTCTCCTCCTCACTTTTTTCACCAACAATTTTGTAGTTTTGAATGGCAGTCTCTATTATTAATTCGGAAAAGTAGAGTGTATTACTGCATTTATGGAATTCCAGCCTGGAAGTCAGAAACTTCCAAATCCTCCACCCAAGAATGGTTTATCTGTATAAAATGATGGCCTATACTAAGAGAGTGACACAGGTCCCGTGCCGAGGAAGGAGGGGACACTCACCTGTGAGCATCAATGAGAGGGTAGATGCCACCGAGAGACCCTCTACATGAGCCTTTCACTTCCTGTCCCTCGCCTGGCCTTCTCCATTTAACCAGAGCCTGGCGTTAAGCAGAGGCCCATGGTATTTCTCCCATCACTCTGTGATATCTGCCATGAAATGGAAATATTAGATTTCTTATTGACTGACAGGCATTTACCCAAGAACCAATTTTTTTTTTTTTTTGGAGAGATTTTTTTTTGCTATAGAGCACGTGCGCTCACCAGACAGACAGAGAGAGACATAGAGACAGAAAGTGAGAAATCACCCCCCAGGGGGGATGGTCACGCCGCAATCCCTTCTCCTCCATTCTCCTCTCGGGATCTTGGGCACGCACACGCGCCCGGCGTGAGTTTTAAGCCACCAGGTCCAGGACTCGAACTGCGGTCGACTATGTGGGAGTCCAGCAACACAGCCATTACGCTAACTGCTGGTTCCCCCCAAGAACCAATTTTAAGCGTACCAGTGGGACTACAGAATCTAGAGATGCTTTTATATTTTATGTACCAGACAAGCTATTCCTGTGCCTTTTGTTACTCAATCCCTTGATTGAGTTTTATTTTATTTTATAGCTTTTTTGAGGTATGATTTACATACCTTAAAGCCCACCCATTTCTAAGTATGTAATTTAAATGAGGTTTTGTCATTTTTATACAGTAGTACAAATATCACCAAGAGCAAGTGTAAGAACCCTCATCACCCCAATAAGTTTCCTCAATCCACACCCCTACTCTCAGTTCCAAACAACCACTCATCTGACCTCTGTTACTACAGTTTTGCCTTTTCTGGAATTTTCATATAAACGGAATCTGCAGTTTGATGTGTTTTTTCAGATATAGCCATGTTATTGCCTGTGTCAATATTCCATGATAGTCCATTAGACAGGCATGTGTACTACATTCCATTTATCTGTTTAGTAGCTGATAGACATTGGTGAAGCTGGGCAACTCGTAATTCCTTCATTTGTAGACTGACAGCTTGTCATAACTGTCAGCAAAGTACCTCCAGCTCCTGTATGTCTAGTAAATATTGTAGCTGGCAGAGACTGGTGGTGGTGGTTTCGATCTTATGAGACACGTCAGGGAGTCAAGCCAAACCTAGAGGAGAGTTAGACTGGTTCAAAATGACAAAAGGAAGGTTAGATCTAGGGCTGGTTTTTTTTTTTTAAATTATTTTGTTTAACTTTATTTATTTTGATTTGAGTAAAGAAGTACAGAGAGAGAGAGAGGGAAAGTGAGAAAGCAAGCCACCTGGTCCGGGACTCAAAATGTGGTTAGCCATGTGGGGAGTCCAGCACCCTTAATCACCATGCTCCTTGCTGGCCCCTCTAGGGCTGTTTTTAATACACCCAGAAATAATAAGACCCTTTTTTTTTTTTTTTTTTTTTTTTTTTTTGGAGAGGGTTTTGCTATAGGGCGTGTGCACTTGCCAGAGAGATAGAAACCGAGAAATCACCCCCCAGGGGGGATGGCCACGCCACAATCCCTTCTCCTCCATTCTCCTCTTGGGATCTTGGGCACGCATGCACATGTGCCCGGCATGGGTTTAAGCCACTGGGTCTGGCACTCGAACCACGGTTGGCTACGTGGGAGTTCAGCAACATAGCCATTATGCTAACTGATGGTCCCCCTTTTTGTTCGTTTGTGATAAATATGATAAACAGCTTCTCCCAGCCCATAGACAAGATGGGGGTAACTGTTGATGCAGTACCTATGTGTGATTTCTGTAGTTAAATTACCTGGGTTCAAATTTCAGTTCTGTTCCTTGCAAGCTGTGAACATTTTGGTTCCATTCCTTACAATCTGAGAAAATTCATTTTTTAAGCTTGAATTTACTCATCAGTAAAATGGACCAATATTACCATAAGATTCATGTGAGGGTTAAATGACATGATCTATGTAAAAAAAAAAAAAACTTAGCATGTGGTGGGTAGTGATGACATGTTTATTCATATCATTATCGCCTTTCTATTTTCTCTACCCAAGAGAAATGCGATACACTTTATTTTGAACATTTTAAGATATGATTTAAAGGCTGACCCCGTGGCTGAACAGTTAATGGCACTGAATCTCACATGGCCAGCCGTGGCTGGAATTCCAATCTGGCAGCTTGAAAAATATGCCAGGCATGTGTACATGCATGCCCCAAATCCAACAGGGTGAAGAAATGGAGAAGAAGGGGTTATGGTGGGCCCATACTGCATTGTAGGACTCCGTGTCCCTCTTTCTTTCCCTTTCTGGTGAGCACATGTGCCCTCTGGCAAATTTTTAAAAATAATAATAAAAATTATGATTTACTAAATTAAAAATGTAAATCCACTTGCAAACAAACAAATAATCCAATTTTAAAATGAGCTAAACAGATCACTGTCTAAGGAAGGCATGAATGGCCAAAAAGCACATGAAAAAGTGCTCAGCATCTCTTATCATTAGGGAAATGTAAATCAAAACCACAATGAGCTACCACTTAATCTTGATCGGAGTAGCTATCATCAACAAAATAAAGAATGACAAGTGCTGGAGAGGCTGTGGTGGAAAAAGAACCCTCCTACACTGTTGATGGGAATAGTATGGCAACTACAGAAAACAATGTAGAGATTCCTTAAAAACCTACACACAGAACCACCAAGTGAACCAGTTATCCCACTCCTCGGTATTTATCCAGAGGACAGGGAAACACCCAGTTGGAAAGACATTTGCACATCCATGTTTATTACAACATTATTCACAATTGCTAAGACATGGCATCAGTCTAAATGCCCCAGAACTGATGACTGGATTTTAAAACTGTGGCACTTATATACTATGGAATATTACTCAGCTATAAGGAACAATGAGACCCTGTCATTTGCTACGAAGTGGATGACTATAGAAAAGTTAATGCTAAATTAAACAAGCCAGGCTATGAAAGACAAACATTGTATATCCACTCTCCTTACATACCAAATGTCTGCACTCTAGGGCAGAAATTGGAAGCTTCGAAGATATAATAGTAGGGAAGGCAAGTGCAGACACTGTAGAGACTGCATAAGAGGGGGTGAGGAGAGTAAGGGATGGGAGGAGAGGTTCGGGGGGAAACATTTAACAGACATGAGAATATAAAGTTCTGTGTTGGAATACGGAGAGAGAGAAATATCTTTGATTTAATTGTCATATATTGCATGCATGCTTTGAAAAACCATATTGGGGCCCTGCAGGTAGCATAGTGGTTAAGGTGCTAGAATCCCACATGGGCAACCGCAGTTCTAGTCCTGGACCTGGTGGCTAAAAATCATGCCAGGTGCTTATGTGTGCATGCCCAAAATCCCAGGAGAAGGGATTGGGGCATGGCCATCCCACCTGGGGGATGATTTCCACACTTTCCCTCTCACTGTCTCTCTTTGTCTCGCTCTGGCAAGTGCATGCACCCTATGACCAAAAAAAAAAAAAAAAAAAAAAGGAAAAGGAAAGAAAAATCATATTGTATACTATAAAGATGTACAATGATTAGGGGGCCAGCACATGGCATAGTTGTTATGTTGCTGGACCCCCACATGGCCAACCACAGTCAAGTCCTATACCCAGTGGCTTGAAAATCATGATGGGCATGCATGCCCAAGATCCCATCCCAGGAGGAAAATGGAGGAAAAGGGATTGCAGCATGGCCATTCCCTCTGGGGGTAATTTCTCACTTTCCCTTTCTCTCTCTCTCTCTCTCTCTCTCTCTCTCTCTCTCAGGTGAGCACACATGCCCTAAGGCAAAAAAAAAATGTACAATGATTAAATGCAAATAAATCATAAGGGACAAAAAAGAAAGAAGAAAGATGTAATGCCAACCAGTGGCGTGGTTAAAGCAGCTACATTCCGCGTGGCCAGCTGCATGATTCAAGTCCCAGAACTGGGTGACTTGAAGGGCATGCTGGGTTTCTATGCATACATGTCCAAAAAAATCCCCAAAGTAGAGATTAAGAAGGGATTACAATGTGACCATCCCCCCTGGGGGTTGCTTTCTCACTTGCCCTCACTCTTTGTCTCTCTCCACAGAATATATGCACCCTCTAGCAAATTTTCTAAACATGTTATTTTCCCATTCTCTATTGTAATAAATGATTTTAGCTCAGAATAAAATAAAATACGGTTAATTTTTAAAGAGTTAGCAATGAAGAAAAGACATAGACCTTTTAAAGAATTCTGTCTTATTAATATTTAACTCTTCTGTGATTCTTCTCTTTAGCTTTTGCCTACTTCATCTGGATTACCACCAGGTTGGGAAGAAAAACAAGACGAAAGAGGAAGATCATATTATGTAGATCACAATTCCAGAACTACTACCTGGACAAAGCCCAGTGTGCAGGTACCTACGGTCTGCCTAGTAACCTTTTTTTCTACAGGATTTAAAGTGTCACATTCTTGGGGCTGGCATGGTGGTTAAGTTGCTGGACTCTGACATGGCTGACCATGGTTCAAGTCCTGAGCCTGGTGGCTTGCTTTCTCACTTTCCCTTTCTCTCTTCCTCTGCCTCTCTGGTCGAATTAAATAATAATAATAATAATAAATAAAATTAAAGGAATAATTTTGTGTCACATTCTTATGTAAGCTATTGCATCACTTTATAATGTATACTGGATTTTCTAATTTTTTTCTCACATTGATGCTAAGTGTCTACCACTTACTGTGGTTCTCTAATATATATGAATTACTACTTGTTATTATATAAAACAAGTTTAGGGACCAGCAGTTAGCGTAATGGCTATGTCGCTGGACTCCCATGTAGCCGACCGCGGTTAGAGTCCCGGACCTGGTGGCTTAAACTCACGCCAAGCGCGTGTGCGTGTGTGCCCAAGATCCCGAGAGGAGAATGGAGCAGAAGGGATTGCAGCGTGGCCATCCCCCCTGGGGGGTGATTTCTCGCTTTCTGTCTCTGTGTCTCTCTCTCTGTCTTTCTGGCGAGCGCACACACCCTATAGCAAAAACCTCTCCCCCAAAAAATAAATAAATAAAAATAAAAATAATAAAACAAGTCTAAATGGGAATTAGAGGATCAAGTAAATGATCTTGTCCATTGAATGATTTTTTAATTTGAATGGTTAAGATTATTTGCTAAAAGTCAGAGTTGGTGACGAGTATGTATTAGAGGAATTTGTGGTGATAACACTGTTCTTGGCAACAGCAAGTGTCTTTTGTTACTTTCTTGTGTTCAGTAAAATAGTTCATCTTATCACCATTTTGCTTATTGAGTTTTTAATACTGAAAAGTAAAAAAATTAATGTGACGAATACTCATATTCTTAACACCCATAATTTAACACCATTAGTAAGTTACCATGTTCATTTCTACATGTTGTATTTTTTAAAATAAAGTCTTAGGGCCAGCAGGTGGCCTGGTGGTTAAGGTGTCTGGATCCCACATGGCCTAGTGCTTATTCAAGTCCTGGACCCATTGGCTTGAAAAACACTCTGGGCATGTGTGTGTGCCCCCAAAATTCTGAAAGGAGGGAAAAAACAGAGAATGAGTTATGGTGTGACTGTCCCCCATGGGGGGGGGAGGTCCTTCCCTCACTTTCCTTCTCTCAGTCTTTCTCCCTGTCTCTCTCTGGCAAGTACACACCATCTTGCAAATTAAAAAAAAAAGAAAAGAAAAGGAAAGAAAACGAGCCTCAAATATTTAAGGACAGGTCAGCTCTATGGCCTTGTGGTTAACCAGATGCCACATGTCTGACCCTGCAGTTCAAGTTCTGGGCCCAGGGGCTTGAGAAACACGGCAGCACTTGTGCATGCCCAAAATCCCAAAGGGGGGAGAGAGAGAAGAGAAGGGTCAGCATGTCCATTCCCCTCTGGGCATGCTTTCTCCGCTGCCTTCTCTGTCTCTGTGAGTACACCTGCCCCATAGCCTAAACGTTCAGGGCCTGTTTATAAATGCGTGTTCTGTTTGCAGGTTAAGTTACCTTTTCTTCCCCACCACCATTTGTGAGCTGTCCATAAGTAATGTATTGCAATGTGGTTTCATTAATGTGCTAGGTCCCAGTGGAGACCAGTCAGCTGCCACCCAGCCAGAGCTCGTCTGGAAGCCCTCAACCACAGGTCCCCTCAGGTGACTCGGCACAGCGGGCGACCCAGCCGGCTGAACTTGAGCAAGGATTCCTTCCTAAGGGCTGGGAAGTCCGGCATGCACCAAACGGGAGACCTTTCTTTATTGACCACAACACCAAAACCACCACCTGGGTAACTTTAATACTCTTCTGTTTGAGTTTATAGTAGCAATAGTGATCGTAGGTATTGTTCTTTCTGTATGAAAGATTTTTTTCAGTGTGCAGATTTCCTAGGATTCGTTGAAAGATATGTTGAATTTTTAATAACATTTCTATTTATGATATGTTTATGCCTCTTTTAAATATTGTTTTGGGTTGCCATGGAGATAGTTGTCTTTACTTTCTATTTCTGGTGTTTAACTCACTAACCATAAATGCTTAGGAAGATGTTTAGTGATAATCATGGATCTTTATGTGAAGCTTTATATTGATCGTTTCAAAGTAGTTTTGAACACGTATCTCATTATGAAAAAATCCTCATAAGGCTGGGTAGAACATTTATTTTTACTTTACGATAAAGTTGTTCAGTGATTGGCTCACCACTAATAGACTACTGAAAATTAGCAGTAAGTGAATAGACTTTAATTAACCTAAAAAGACCAATACTGGAGCCAGCAGGTGGTATGGAGGTTAAGGGACTGGATCCCACATGACTTACTGCACAGTTCAAGTCCCCAACCCAGCAGTTTGGAAATCACATTACATATATGTGCACGCATGCTCAAAATCCTGGCAGGAAAATGGAGGAGAAGGGACTGTGGTGTGGCCATCTCTCCTAGGAGGTGTTTTTTCACTTAATATCTCTCTCTGTGTCTGGCAAGTACACAAAACTTAAAAAATGGAAAAAAAAAAACAAAAAACAGATCATGTATGGGCCAACCCTGTAACCCAGTGGTTGCAGGAGCTAGGTATCACGTGGCCAGCCGTGCAGCACAAATCATGAACCCTGCAGCTTTGAAAACACACAGGTGTATCCGCGTGTGTGCCCAAATGCCAACAGGATGGGAAAATGGAAAAGGGATTGTCATTTCCCATGGTAGAGTACTTTCTTCCACTCTCTCTGGCACGTACACATGCCTAAAGACAACTTTAAAAAAGAGAAATGATATCCAAATGAACTCCCAGCTCTTCTGGTTTTTATGCAGACTAGAGCCCTGTACAGTGAGTGACACAGTCCCCGAGGCGTGGGGCTGAATACTCTGAATGGCTTCTGTGTAAGACATGATCAGTTTCACTGGTGCTTTTCTGAGAACTGACCCTCCTAACCTTTTAATATTATAGCCTTAGAGTGATCATTTTAGAAGGAGAAGCTATTATGTCACAGATTAAGGAAGTGAAGTTTTAAACATCCATGAATATTAGAAGACGTGGTAACAAGTCAACTTTCATTATTTTAACTTTGTGTGTGTGTCACTGTCTTTATTTACTCCACCAAAAAAGGAAGATCCAAGATTGAAGATTCCAGCTCATCTGAGAGGAAAGACACCACTTGATTCTTCTAATGATCTAGGACCTTTACCTGTAAGTTATGGAACGGCTAAGAATCTAACTCGAGTATCTCAAACATTTTGTGTTTTGAAATATAGTCATTTTTCAACAACCATACTTGTGTTAACATCTTCTATTAAGCCTAGAATATGCAAGGTAATTTAATCATCTGGTCCATGCAGTTTTTCTACCCACACGTCTAAAACCCCTGTCCTCATATTACTGTATTATGTTCTTAATTACAGCCAGGCTGGGAAGAGAGGACTCACACAGATGGAAGAATCTTCTACATAAACCACAGTATGTTTGCAGTATTTTTCACTACATTATTTTTTTGTAATACCAAAGTGTGTGCATGGGAAAAAGCACCTCCTTTTTTTCTTTTCTTTCTTTTATTTTACTTTCCTTCTCTTCAGATATAAAAAGAACACAGTGGGAAGACCCTCGGTTGCAGAATGTCGCAATTACTGGACCAGTAAGTCTCTCTGTGTCAGCGCGTCTGATAAAATTGTCCTCTCGTCTGTCTGCCAAGGGCATTTGATGGAGGGCTTACTCCTATAGGCATTGAGAGAAAAACACGTTTGCCATTTTCTCCTCTCCCACCACTCCTACCCTAAGTCTCAGCTATTTAAAAAGATCCATAAAAATCATTATCCATACTCTATGTAATAGCGTTGGGGGACTAAGGCAGTGGGCTGTTGACCTCGGGCTGGAACTCACCATTCTCTGAGAGAATGGAGAATGGTGACAGTCCTTGGCAGACCTGGAAGGGGCCAAGAAGGTTTCACAACAAGGAAGCGGCCGTGGGTGTTCTGTCAACTCCAGGGTGATGTCTTGAACTTGGCAGAAGTAGAAATCTCATTAACAGTGCCCACTGGATGACACCTCTGTATTTAAATATAAATAGTATTGCACGTAATGAATACACTATTCTAGATTCAGATTCATTACAGGGAAATCGTTATTCTCTTTTTATAGTTATTTTTTTCCGTTTTTAAATTCCCATTCTAATTCACAAAAAATAAGTAAAATTGAAGATACTGTTTTGTTAGATCACTCTTTAGTATATCAATGTGTAGTCTTTAAAAATAATGGATAAAAAAGGCATCTCCTCAGAGTTCAAGGCAAAAGTACATTTTTCACATTGTTCCCTTAATGGAGAAATCGCTTTTAAAGTCTTTTTAGAAATGGAAATTTTTGTTTCTAATATTTCTCTACTTGGAAGAAATCTGTATCTGGCATGTCACATTTTAAGAATGATGAAAGTTACAGGCATAAGAATTGCTGAATCAAATTTTATCTTAAACAGAGAAATGAAACATTTTTAAGTTTTACCTTTGTCTTCAAGTTCAAGTTTTCTTTCCAAATGTTTCCTTTTAATGCCTTTAATGAATGTTTATAAAATACCCAGCGGGGAACTTTAAAAATTTTTTGAGAATGAAAACAACCTAAATCTTTATTTTTCTAACATTTTCTACTCCAGGCAGTGCCCTACTCCAGGGATTACAAAAGAAAGTATGAGTTCTTCCGAAGAAAGCTGAAGAAACAGGTTAGTGATATTCACAAAAGTACTTAAGAATGATCATCAGAATTCTCTATATTTGTAACAACTTTAAATGAGTACTTTCTCATAGGAAAACTATGTTTATTTTTTGAGTAGCTGTTACAGATCCTTAGATACCAAAATCATTTTATGTTTTTAGTTTGCAGGGTATGTGTAATATGGAAAAATAGTATGAAAAGTTGGCTTTAAAGAGCTCTAGCTTGGTGTTTCCTCCTTGGGTCTGTGGGGCTTGGTCTTTGTAGGATCTGAGCAAAAGCAGCTCCAAGATTATCTTCTGGCCTCGCCTTTGATTGTGTTGGAGGCCTCGCTGGATTCCTTTCCTCGTTTTCCTGTGAGATTCACTCTCTCCAGCTTCCAATACGACATGGCTCTGCATAATTTTAAAATAGAACTGTGAGTGGGCAGTTCTCTTGTTATTTATCTCCCTAGGACTATCAGATACGTTCGCTACACATTTTTCCATCACCACAAACTCGGTATATTTGGAAGTAAACTTACCTGCCCATCTAGTTCATGTCTGTTGGTGGCGACCATTTTTAATGCCTTTCTAACGTGTTCATCCTTTCCCTGCAGTTTAGAAATGCTACCACTAGGTGGCTATATTGGGTTACAGTTTCTTGTGTTCTAAGCCAGAAGCCCACTTTTCCCAAGAGTCAAGATGGTGGGTCTGCTGCCAACAATTTTTCATCTTAAAGTTTAGCAAAACTGAAATGTGGTCATTTTTTAGTACAAACATGTTATAACCCTACAAGATCTATAAGTATCAGCAACCTTTTCTTCCCCCCCAGAATTATTTACTTAATTTTATTTATTATTTTCTTCAGTTTGACCAGAGAGAGAGAACACATGCACAAACCACCAGGTCTGAGACTCAATCCACGGTCAGCCATGTGGGAATCCAGCCCCAGCCACCGTACCACCTGCTGGCCCCAATATCAGCAACCTTTTAAATTCATCTTAAAGAATAACTAACTGCCAAAATTGCTCTAGAAACTTGTTTTCTACTAGGCTTTGGGAGTTTAAATCTTTGTTGATTTGTTTTTCTGTTAAATATTTTCGTTCTTAATGAGAGTATTTTAGTGGAGTGGAAGTGCTAGAGTTTCTATTTGCCACATGATAGGGTAGCTAAGGGTTAATGTCCTTTAGGCAGCATGAGATGAGAGAAAAGCCCCTATTAATGGGCCATAGGATACAAAAACCGTGAGGAAAGCAATGATACGTATTGAGCTTTCACTATATACTAGACATTCTTTCTAGCAGGTTACAAGTATTGTTAAATTAATCTCTACGGTAATGATACAAGGGAAGGACTGTTACCACGTTCTACAGGTGAGGAAACTGAGGCACTGAGAGAGTACATAATGCAGTCAAGCCCCGTGATTGTGAAGTAGAAAAGGCAGATTCAGACCGAGTGGTCAGGCTCAAGAGTCCATGCTCTTAACCAACATGATGTACGGAATTGGTGGTGAAGAGAGCTAGCATTGGGGCCGGACAGCGATGGAGTGGTAAAACTCAGTGCTCTGTGTGTCTGGCTCACATGGGAAGGCTCTAGGTTTGCGTCTGAAGACCTCCCTGAATACAGCAGGCACACACGTGCTCATGATCCAGGGTCAGCTGAGGCTGGAGTTCGATGGTGGGGTGTAGACTTCGCTAGGAATCTCTGTTTCTCTTAATGAATGGATTAATGAGTCAAATTTAGGAAAAAAAAAAAAGAGAGAGAGAGAGAGAGAGAGAGAAATTTTGCATGGAAATTGCCAGAATACAACAAAAGTATATAAAGAGGTGAGCATATGAAAGAAAGATGAGGGAAGCCAGCTGGTGGCTTAGTGGTTAAGGCGCTGGACTCCAATGTGCTCGACAGTGGATTCCATTCTCAGACCCAGTGACTTGAAACTCACACTGGGTGCATGTGTGTGCATGCCCAAAATCTCAAGAGGAGATTGGGGGAGAAGGGACTGTGGCATAGCCATCCCCTCGGGCAGTAATTTCTTACTTTCTGTCTCTTTGTCTCTCATCTCTGTTGAGTCCATATGCCCTATGAAAAATTTTCCCCCTTTCTAAAAAATAGAGAAGAAAAAGATTAGGAAATCTAGAGTCACTCCAAAGAAGGGTGGGAGGAGGCTGGAGTCTATACCCTTGGTTAATAAAAAGTCCAAAGTAGGATTTAAAAAAAAAAAAACAAACCCTAAATCCATGTCTAGGCACATCACAGCAAAACAGAATACTAAAACAGAAAATATCTTAAAAACCAGTGCTTGAAAGCCTTGAGCTGTCTGTCTTTAACCTTTCCTTCTTTCTCTTCCACATCTCATTAGTTGGGAATAATGATGGCTAATCATTACTGAGTTCACCGTGTGCCAGATGTAAGCACTTCATTTTTTTATTTTCTAGAAATTTTCATTTTTTACTTTTGTTTTTTTGAACATGTATGAAATTGCCCTGGTTTGTTTGTTTGTTTGTTTGTAACTCTGCAATGGTACACCATCCTCTCCTTACTGTGGTCTTTCCCTACCATGTAAGCACCTTAAATGTCTTATGCCAATAAATCTTGAGATAACTCCATGAGAACAGATAATATTATCCCTATTTTATAGGGGAGGAAATGAAACCTTAGAAAAGACATGTAGGCCAGCAGGTGACATCGTGGCTAAGGCACTGGACTCCCACATAGCTGACTGTAGTTTGAGTCCAGACCCATCGCCTTGAAACTCACACTCGGGGTGTGTGTGTGTGTGTGTGTGTGTGTGTGTGTGTGTGTGTGCCCAAAACCCCAGGAGGAGGATGGAGTAAATTGGGACATGGCCATCTCCCCGGGAGGTGATTTCTCATTTTCCTTCTCACTCTTTCTCTCTTGCAAATGCATACACCCTATGGCAAAAACCTTAAACAAAACAAAACAAAAAAAGAAAACAAGACCTGTAACTTGCCCCAAATCTCCACTCTAGTGAATGATAGAGCCAGAATTTGAACACTATTCCGGATCCCAGAATCCATGCCCTTGTTTGCTATTAAATTCAGATGCTGAAGTTTCTCCTGTAGCCCTCTCCCTTCCAGCCCAGCTCCCCATCTCAGGGCCACCTTCTCTTCTCACAGGGGCTGTTGCAGGGGACTCTGACCAGGGCACCTCTTGTCTCTGCTTTTGTCCACACTTGACTCACTCCCTACCCCATCAGCTTCTGAAACCCAGCTCTCTCCGTACTCTGCCGTGGACACTTGTCCACTTCTGGCCCCAGACTGGTTTCCACCTTCTTTCACTGGAATCCCTGCTTTCCTGTCCTCTGTGCCCTCCTCTCCTGCCGCTGTGCCCTCTAACTGTTAGCTCTATCACCCCCTCGCTGAGCGTGCTGCTCCTGAGCCCGCCGTTCCCTCCTCTCCTCTCCCTCCAGCGACTTCTGCAAGCCTCCTTGATGGCCTCATTTGTAATTAAGAGCTTAATATTTTATTCTTTCACAGAGCTGCTGATCGCTCTCTTATTAGCAGCTGACCTACTTTTTAAGCCTCTGAATTAGTAGCGGTTACACTTGTTTTTCACATATATACCAAATGATAAATTTGAGGAAGCGACCACACTTTATGCCATGGTTTTATTCCCTTTCCCACCGTCCTTGGTCCCACCACAGGACCTGCCCAGCCTGGGGCCTGGCCCAGAGCAGGCCAGTAACTCACCTGCACCAGCAGCTTCATGTCCAGTTAAAGCTACTTTTCTCTTTTCTCCAATCTTAACCGTTTTGTAAATTGCATAACCAGCGAAGAAAACCAGTTAGATTATGCTTATATCGCTAATATACACTACTTATGGTATTATATTTCTGGAAGGCTATTTTCCCCCAGTATATTGAAGCTAAAATTGTTTATTTTTTCTCAGTGCTTTCCTTTTATAAAATGACAGAATGTTGATAGCGTGTTTTCTCTTAATGGTTTCCACTTGAAAGTTGTACGCAAAGCACTTAGGAATAAAATATTCAGGTATGTTTTGAACTTACAGTTAGGCCTGCCTAATGTGGAGCTGTTTACATTTGTCACATAAACAAAAGATATGTAGAAGATGAGGGAGACAATGTAGCTCATTAAGTAAAAGCAGAGACTCAAGCTAAGGCTTTTTTAAAAATTGTATTTATTATTATTTTCCAATTTGACCAGAGACAGAGAGAAAGACAGAGAAAGGGAAAGTGAGATAGTAAGCCACCAGGTCCGGGATTTGAACCATGGTCGACTATGTGGGAGTTTAGCACCCCAACCACCTGCTTGGCTTCAAAGAGCTAAGACTTCTTAAACTTACTAGTTTTTAGTTTTTAGTTTCTTCATCTGTGAAATGGATAGTAACTTATTCATAATGTTGTTATAAAGAGTAAATGAGTGGGAACCAGCAGTTAGCGTAATGGCTATGTCGCTGGACTCCCACGTAGTTGACTGCGGTTCGCGTCCTGGACCCGGTGGCTTAAAACTCACGCCGGGCGCGTGTGCGTGCGTGCCCAAGATCCCGAGAGGAGAATGGAGGAGAAGGGATTGCGGCGTGACCATCCCCCCTGGGGGGTGATTTCTCGCTTTCTGTCTCTATGTCTCTCTCTGTCTGTCTGGCGAGCGCACGCGCCCTATAGCAAAAAACCTCTCCAAAAAAAAAAAGAGTAAATGAGTTAACCCATTTAAAATGGGAATAGTGGGCTGGCCACATGGCCTACTGGTTAAGGGATACCGGATCCCACATGGCTGATGGGTGCCATGCAAATGCTGGCCAGTATCTCCAAAAACATGCCAGGAGCATGTGTGTGCAAGCTCCTGACAGGATGGAGGAGAAGGGATTGCAACATGACTACGCCCCATGGGAGGGCGCCTTCTCTGTCTGTCTGTCTGTCTTTCTCTTTCTGGTGTATGCACACATCCTCTGGCAAATAAAAAATAAAATGTGGCACATGAGGCCTGGTGCAGTCTGTAAATGTTCGTATCTATGAATGAGTGAGGCATGATAGATTCCAAGGGGGAGAGGTGGGAGGTAAGGAAAACCCCGAATGGACAGGCTAACAGCAAGTAGCAGGTAGTGGTTAGGCTCTAGATCTTCACTGGAACTTAATATGGAAGAGACTGTTCAAGAAATGCTTTCATGTGGGCAATATCATCACCAGTAGTAACTTCTTCAGATAGAAAAATCAAAGTCTGTAGTGTTGGGGTCAGCAGGTGGCATGGTGGTTAAGATGCTGGACTCCCACATGGTCGACTATGGTTCAAGTCCCAGACCTGACAACTTGCTTTCTCACTTTCCCTCTTTCTCTTTCTCTCTCTGTCTCACTCTGGTCAAATTAAAAAGTAAGAAATAAATACAATGAAATAATTCTTAAAAATAAAAGAAAGTCTATACTACTAAGTGATTAAGGAAATTGTGTGAATTCTTTCATACCGTAGAGGAAAATGAAGATGGGATACCTACCTGTATTTTCCCTGATTACATCATTTAAGGAGAACGGGAACCTGGGCAGTGAGGGAAGCGAGTGTTGTAACTACAAGAGAGAAATTTGTCATTATGTTGAATTGACTGAACCTGTCAGTTTCTTTTCTCTGGGTTTTCAGAATGACATTCCAAACAAATTCGAAATGAAACTTCGCCGTGCAACTGTTCTTGAGGACTCTTACCGGAGAATTATGGGAGTCAAGAGAGCAGACTTTCTCAAGGCTCGGCTGTGGATTGAGTTTGATGGTGAAAAGGGGTTAGATTATGGAGGAGTCGCCAGAGAATGGTTCTTCCTGATCTCGAAGGAAATGTTTAACCCTTATTATGGGTTGTTCGAATATTCTGCTACGTAAGTGCCTTTACAACGACAGTATATAAAGGGAAAAAAATCCCTATTCTCAAAGAAACAGTTGAACGATACAAGGAATATGCACGTTGTGATATAGATCAGAAAAGAGAGATTCTAACCGATGTTTGAGAACTTACTTTTTAATTGTGATAAAATATACATAACATCAAATCTACCGTGGCAACCATTTTAAGTGTACAGTTCAATGACATTAAGGGTATTCACGTTGTCATACAACCAACACTATATCCATAACGCTTCCAACTGTACCCATTAAACACTCACCCCCTCCTCCCTGGCAGCCACGCTTCTACTTTCTGTCTCTGTGACTTCAACCACTCATATATCTCAGAAATGGAGCCATATGGTATTGTCCTCTTTTATGACTGGTATATTTCTCCTATCATGATGTCCTCAGGGTTCATCCATGTAGTAGTGTGTGTCAGAACTGTCTTCCTCTTAAAGGGTGAATAATATTCCACTCTTTGTGTAAACTATTTTTTTTAATCCATTTATCCATCAGTGGACATTTGGACTATTTCCACTTTTTGACAAAAATTACTTTTTTCCCCTCAGGTTTTTGCCCTAGGGCACGTGTGCTCACTGCAGAGAGACAGAGAGAGATACAGCAGAAAATCACCACTCCCCCCCCACCCAGGGAGAATGGCTGTACCTCAGTCCCTTCTCCATTGTTTTGGGGTTTTAGGCACCATACACAATGCCAGGCATGATTTTCAGGCCACCAGGTTTGGGATTTGAACCGTGATCAGCCCTGGGAGTCCAGTGACTTAATCACTATGCCACCTTCTGGTCTCCCAAAATTATTTACTGTTTTTAAAACCACTAAATATAGTGGTCAATCATGGTCATAGTGGAGGAAAACAACTCTAAGGAGAAGAAAATAACACATAGATGTCGTATTAAAATTTTTCTGTGGAATATCATGAGGAGCATTTGAATGTGATTGTCTCTACAGGGATAATTATACCCTACAGATCAATCCGAACTCAGGATTGTGTAATGAAGATCACCTCTCTTACTTCAAGTTCATTGGTCGAGTAGCTGGAATGGCAGTTTACCACGGCAAACTATTGGATGGTCGGTATTAAGTATAAAATTTTTTTAAATGTGTTTTTTTTTTTTCCTTTCACTTGGTAATCATTTTGAATTTATTTGATTTTTTGCAAGGTTTTTTCATCCGCCCGTTTTATAAGATGATGCTACACAAACCGATAACGCTTCATGATATGGAATCAGTGGTATGTCTTTTTCACTAATAATATAGAGAAAGTATAATTTAATAGGCAACTGAACATTTTGAATAATTCAAGGTTGTTTTTTGTTTGTTTTAATTTTAAGGGCACATATGTTCACCAGAGAGAGAGGGAAAGTGAGAAAGCACCCCAGGGAGATGGCCACAACACAACCCCTTCTCCTCCATTTTTCCCCTTGGGATTTTGGGTGCATACATGTTTTTCAAGCTGCCACGTCCAGGACTTGAACTGTGCAGTTGGCCATATGGAATCTAGCTGCCTTAACCACCACACCACCAGTTGGCCCAGAAGTGGTTTTTTTGTTTGTTTGTTTCTTTCAAGAATTATTTATTTAATTGTATTTATTATTATTATTATTATTATTATTATTATTATTATTTTCATTTGACAGAGAAAGAGAGAAAGTGAGAAAGCAGCCACCAGGCATTGGGCTCAAACTGTGGTCAGTCATGTGGGAGTCCAGTGCCTCAACCACCACGTAACCTGCTGGACCCCAGAATTTATTTTTATGATACAGAAATTAGTAATGTTTATAATGATTCACAATACTAATGAACATCTCCCCAACATTTTACTATGAAAAGTTTCTAACACGGAACCAGCAATTAGCGTAATGGCTATGTCGCTGGCCTCCCATGTAGTCGACCACAGTTCGCATCCCGGACCCAGTGGCTTAAAACTCATGCCGGCATGTGTGCATGCATGCCCAGGATCCCAAGAGGAGAATGGAGGAGAAGGGGTTGCGGCGTGGCCATCCACCCTGGGGGGTGATTTCTCGTTTTCTGTCTCTTTGTCTCTGTCTGGTGAGTGCACACGCTATAGCAAAAAAAAAAAAAAAAAAGCCTTTCCAAAAGAAAAAAAAGTTTCTAACATGTAATTAAGATGAAAGAATTTTACTATGAACACTTGTATATCCACCACCCACAATTGGCCTTTTTTAAAATATATATATTTGCTTTATCATATACTGTCTATTGTTCGTCATTCTCCATCAGTCCACCCTAGTTTTCTCATTGCATGTCAAAGTAAGTTGCAGATATCAGTAAACTTCCCCCCAAATACTTCAGCATGCTATATGCAATAATTATTTGTCTTTTGCATCAATATTTCAAGTGGGTTTTTTTTTTTAATGATGAATGGTATACATTCTTAAAATGTCAGTCCAAAGGCAAGGCCTTAAATTTAAACTGCTGCGAAGAAACAGAAACCAAGAATGCAATTCCTAGCTCCAGCCTTACTGTGCTGCTGAGTACTCTCACACAGCGTGGCTCATGCACGAATCCCCATAGGGCGCATGTGCTTGCTGGAGAAAGACAGGGAGAGGGAGAGTGAGAAATCACCCACCCAGGAGGAATGGCCACACCGCAGTCTCTTCTCCATTCTCCTCTCTGAATCTTCGTCATACAGACTTGTGGCTGGCGTGATTTTTAAGCCCCTGGGTTCAGGACTTGAACTGTGTTGGCCAGGTGGGAATTCAGTGCCTTACCCACCACGCCACCTGCTGGCCCCCAGGTACTCTTTTTATTACTTTCTTGTTATACATTTTCCATGCAAACAGAATAAGTCCTTGTAAGTCATAAAATTGTGCAGTTATTTGAGTCGGTTAATTGAGCATCTTGATTTAATTTGAGATTTGTCTTTAATTTGGACCAAGTATAAACAGTGACTTCCTCGTAGATGCTTGGGCATTTCACACACAGCCTCAGGCCATAAGAGAAAGTGCGTAGGTGCTCCTGGTTATCCAGGCAAGTTAGGATTTATCTGAAAACGACTTTATGTAACCTTTAACTAGATGATAAAAAAAGTCTGTACTTCCACTGCTTTCGCATAGAGATAGATTTTTAAACTTTTCAGCAAACTTTTTCGATTGATAGCTTTATTACTCTTGCACTTACCTGTCACCCATCTTTTTGCAAAATGTGTATATGTGTGTGCAAAAACGTCTCCAACTGACCCTCTTGTCCAATTGGTCAGACCTTTGGCATATTGGCTTTTTTTTTTTTTTTTTTTTTGCAAGTTCAGGTGTATTCTTATCTGTACAAATTTTAAATATGCCTTTTTTTTCTACCTAGGATAGCGAATATTACAATTCACTGAGATGGATTCTTGAAAATGATCCGACAGAATTGGACCTCAGATTCATCATAGATGAAGAGCTTTTTGGACAGGTTTGTGAATTTTGACCAATTACAATGGTACCTAAATTGCAAAACAAATGTTCTAACTTACGTCCAGATGTTAAAGTGTATACTCAGACATGTCTGTGCTCTATTTTTATCATTTTTCCCAGTAACAAAAGCTGTCTCTCAGCAAGAATTTGTGCTTTTTTTGACATTTGACTCATTACATATTTATTTTAGTAAAACTAATATTTTAAGGGTTTGTTTTTGTTTTGTTTTGTTTTGTTTTAGCTTTTAGCTTTTGAATAGATTTAATTAAAAAACCCCAGGCTTCTGGTATAACTATACTGTGTATACTTTTTAATTTTTCTCACTAAAACAACATATTGAGGTGTGACATTTAATTTTAGACACATCAACATGAGTTGAAAAATGGTGGATCAGAAATAGTTGTCACCAATAAGAACAAAAAGGAATATATTTAGTAAGTATTTTATTAGTAAGTATTTTCCTGAAAATTATTTTGTATTTTCTTTCAGAAACACTCTTGACATCGTCTTCTTCCATAGGGTGAATCTCAATGTTCTTTTATATAACAATGCAGTGTTACCACTTGTGTTCAACTTTCCCCTTGGGTCTTTATTTTTTGTTCCCAACTGAAATATAACTTAAATGTTTTTCTTGGTTCGGGTGAGAAGAATGAAACATTTTGTTTCTTTTTAGTCTTGTAATCCAATGGCGATTTGTAAACCGAATCCAGAAGCAAATGGCTGCTTTTAAAGAGGTACTTATTTTCTTTTGTTGGCTCTTCTGTAATTCCAAAGTACAAATCACAAGTTTCAAATCGTGAGTCTCATCACATCTGAGAGAAATAAGCATGGGGATTGCTTTGTAAAACCAATCTGAATTATATTTTTATATTAACAAACGATTCCATGAATAGGTGTTTGTCGTTAAAAATTAGTCATTCCGGAAGTCTAGGGCAAGCCAGTGGTGTGGTTGGGATGGCTGGATCCTGCATTGCTGACTGTGGGTTCAAGTCCTAGACCAGGTGGCTTGAGATGCACACCAGGTGGCTGTGTGCAATGCCCAAAATCCCAAGAGGAGAATGGAGGAGAAGGGACTGTGGCGTGGCCATCCCCATGTTTTCTTACTTTTCCTCTCTCTTTGGCACCTTAAAAGTAAAAATGTTAAAAATCTAGATAATAGATATTGACAGCCTCCACATCTTTTTCTCAGGCCCACTCCCATCACCTTCAGTACCCTTAGAAGAACAGAGGAATAAAGTGCTTTGAGATAGTGTAATGTACTGTTTGTCTCTTTTTCCTAAATAGGACCCCATCTTACATGTTATTTTGTGACTTCTGTCTTCTTTCCTTATCACATATTTATTGGGGACTTTCACATATCAAGACATGTACCTTTCCTTATGGCTGCTTCTTATTCATAATATAAATCCATAAGTTATTTAACTTCCCCAACTGGTGGATGTGTAAGTAAGTTATTGTCAGACTGCTCGTTTCTTTTTTTTTTTTTTTAAGTTTTTGCCAAAGGGCTTGTGGGCTCGCCAGAGAGAAACAGAGAGAGAAGGAAAGTGAAAAATCACCCCCAGGAGGATGGGCATGCTGCAGTCTCTTCTCCTCCATTCGCCTCTTGGGACAGTGTGGCCCATGCACACGCGCACGTACACACACACACACACACACACACACCTGGCATGATTTTCAGGCTGCTGGGTCCAGGACTCGAATTGTGGTGGGCCCATGTGGGAATCCAGTGGTCCAACCACTACGCCGCTCGCTATCCCCAACTGTTTTTGACTTTTTCCAGAACAGTTTCAGGGAGGTAGTGGTTTACAGGTCTGTTGGTAGTATGTTAGATGGGAGATGAACGAGTAGATTCAGGAAGTGTGTAATGCTGTCGAGAACTTGGCTATGAAGGGAGAAGAGACATTTGCTTTTTCATTTCGTTTTTAAGGTAGCTATGGCTTGAACACATTTAAATGTATAAAAACTGAGCTCATGAAGGGAGAAAGCCAGCTCTGTGCCTTGTGGTTAAGGCATCTGGATACCACATGGCCGACTGCGTGGTTCAGGTCTCTGACTTAGCAGCTGGAGAAACACATGGGGCACACGTGCATCATGACCAAAACCCCAAAGGGAGGGAGAGGTGGAGGAGAAGGGATGGCTGCGTGAGCACACCCTACGCAGGGCGCTTTCTCCTCTCCCTCTCTCTCTGGTGAGTGCCCATACCCTCCAACACATAAATGAACATGCACACATACATGTATATGAAGAGGTCTAGTGGGACCACCTCCCCAAGGAAGTACATGAGGCGTGTGTGGAGGGCTGGCCTGGAAGAGGAAGTGGCCCGCTCCCCTTGCAGGAAGCCATGATGGAGCAGGTGCTGTCTGGGAACTGGAGATACAGCAGACAGAGGGGGTTTTGTTCTGCATAATTGCCTCTCTCTTTTTTTTTTTTTCCTCAAATAGAAATGATCTACTGTAATGAAAGGATTTTATGGAGGAAGAGGTGGCTTAAGAAGTTCTGGGAAATTTTAAAATAACCACTTTGAGGAGTAAATGAGCTAGAAAAATCTATGAACAAACACTTTGTATTGCTAATGTTGAGATCTTAGTTAGGAGCCGATGAGAGTTTAATGGTAGAAATTTTGGCCAGCCCCATGCCCTAGTGGTTGAGAGAGCTGGGTCCCACATGGCCAGCGGTGGTTCCAGTCTCAGCCCTGGCAACTTGAAAAACAGGCTGGGGGGCTGGCAGGTGGTATGGTGGTTAAGGGCTCTGGATTCCCATATGGCTGACCGAGGTTAGAGTCCTGGGCTTTCTCTCTCTCTCTCTCTCTCTCTCTCTCTCTCTCTCTCTCTCTTTCTCTCTGTGTGTGTGTGTGTGTGTGTGTGTGTGTGTGTCCCTCTCTGGCCACATTTAAGTAAATACATAAAGTTAAATAATATAATTCTTTAAATAAATAAAGTTAAATAAAATAATTTTTAAAAAGAAAAGAGAAATAGGCTAGGTACATGTACATATGTACCCAGAATCCTAATAGGATCAAGAAATGGAGACTAAGGGGTTCAGGTGACCACACCCCTTTGGGGCTGTGTTCTTCCTCTTCCTCTCTGCGTGTCTTGACTAGAACATGTGCATTCTGGCAAAAAAGGAAAAGAAAAGAAAAGAAAAGAATATGAATGTGGATTTCTCCAATAGCACCCAAAAGTTAGAAGTATAAGAATGTGGGGGCCAGCAGGTGGCACAGTGCTTAAGGCACGGATTCCCACATAGCCAACTCCGTAGTTCAAGTCCCAGACCCGACAGCTTGAGAATCACACCAGGTGCGTGTGTGTGTCCTCCACATCCCGAGAGGAGAATGGATGAGAAGGCCTGTGGAATGGCCATCCCACTCAGGGGTTGATTTCATACTTTCCCTTCCTGTCTCTGGCAAGCACACATGCCCTATGACAAAACAAATGTAAAACAAACCAAAAAAGAATGTACGCAGAGGGCCAGCCGTGTAACACGGTGATGAAGAACTGCACAGAGGAAGCAGGATCCCACAAGCTGACCAGAATTTAAGTCCCAGGCCCAAAATATGCCACACATGTATGCGTGTGAGCAGTTCCTTAATGAGATGAGACTTGGAGGAAAAAGGATTGTGACGTAACTAAGCCGTGTTGGAGTTTGGGGGTGTTTCCTCTCTCACATGTATGCACGTATACCCTCTGGCATTTAAAAAAAAAAGGAAAGAAAAGAAAAGAAGAATGTGTATTGGGACCAGCAGGTGGCATGGTGGTTAAAGACACTGGCCTCCCACATGGCTGACCATGGTTTGAGTCCCAGACCTGGTGGCTTGCTTTCTCACTTTCCCTCTCTCTCTCTCTCTGTCTCTCTCTGATCAAACTGGAAAACAATCATAATAATAATTAATAAAGTTAAATAAAATAATTCTCTTTTTTGAAAAAAGAATGTGCATTGACTCTGCTAACAAGGTTTTAAAATACATTTCTTTCTGCTAGGGATTTTTTGAACTCATACCACAAGATCTCATCAAAATTTTTGACGAAAATGAACTAGAGGTGAGAGATACTATTTTTATGTTAAAACAGTTTTGGGTTTGTCATCTTCCTTGTTTACACATTGATGTTTCTTGTTATGTAGCTTCTTATGTGTGGGTTGGGAGACGTGGACGTGAACGACTGGAGACAACACACAAAGTATAAAAATGGCTACAGTGTGAACCATCAGGTCATGCAGTGGTTTTGGAAGGTAATATCAAGCCTTTATTTTCATAAATTACTTTTTTATTTGGAGAGGTTTTTTCGCTATAGGGCGCGGGCGCTCGCCAGACAGACAGAGAGAGACAGAGAGATAGAAAGCGAAAAATCCCTCCAGGGGGGATGGCCACACCGCAATCCCTTTTCCTCTTGGGATCTTGGGCACACACGCACATGTGCCCAGCATGAGTTCAAGCCGCCGGGTCTGGGACTTGAACCACGGTCGACTACATGGGAGTCCAGCGACATAGCCATTACACTAACTGCTGGTCCCACATAAATTACTTTTTGATAGATTCAGTCATGCTTAAGTCAGTGCTTCTCTGACTATAATGATACATTACTTACAAGAGAGGAAAATTTCATTTTGTACTGTATACATAAATTTCTGCATATGGCTCCAGCTTCAATACATAGGAACCTTCGAAAGGTTCATAGGAATGGGTATTATCAAAAAATGATGCATGCGTTTTGAAATTTTTTGCACCAAAATAAACTCATACTTTAATTTCATTTTTCCATGAACTTTTTAAGGTCTCCTCCTATTTAAAGATAAGCAAAGTACAGGACCAGCAGATGGCATAATGGTTACATCGCTGGACTCCATGTAGTCCACTGCAGTTCGAGTTCCAGACCCAGTGGCTTAAAACTCACACAGGCACGTGTGCGTGCATGCCCAAAATCCCGAGAGGAGATTGGAGGAGAAGGGATTGCAGCGTAGCCATCCCCCTTAAGGGTGATTTTTACTTTCTGTCTCACTGTCTCTCTGGCATACCCTACAGCAAAAATCTCTTAAAGATAGGTAAAATACTTAGCGTGAAGTAAATGGTAATGATAGGCTGAGGTGAGCACTTAGTGTTTTACTAAAGTAGGGGCTCTCAGCAGAACTTGAAATAACCCACAGTGTATGCTTGGGGCCCCTGCATGGCTCCTTTAAATTTTCTTATTAAAAAAAAAATTTTTTTTAAAGAGATTTTTTGCTATAGGGCATGGGTGCTCACCAGAGAGACAGAAAGGGAGAAATCAGTCCCCAGGGGGAATGGTCATGCCACAGTCCCTTCTCCTCCATTCTCCTCTAGGAATTTTGGGCATGCACGCACACACACTGGGTATGAGTTTAAGCTGCTGGGACTGGGACTCAAACCCGTGGTCAGCTACATGGGAGTCCAGCAATGTAGCCATTATGCCATCTGCTGGTCCCTAAATACAATTTTTTTTAAATTTCTTACTTTTTTAATCAATAAATTTACATTCATTCACTGAGCATCGTCACAGCATACAAAATGTGATTTCCCATCCAGAATATGCTGCATAGTAGCTTAAATCATCCATGTTATCATCAATAATTTTCCATTTCTAGCTATATATATATACATATATATATATATATATACCCTATTTCTAGTTTTTTATATATATATATTCCCCCTATTTCTCACCCTCTGCCATTTCCCACCCTCCTCCCACACTATCTCAGGAGTCCACCGTTTTTCATTCATTTTTCCCCCCACATTTTATTGATTCACAAAATTTCTGAAAATTTTGTTCTTTTGTTAGGCTTTAATCTCATTCTAAAGAGTTACCATATAGCCTTGGAAAAATAAAAGGTCATGGGAAAAGTTATGCTGTATCTTTCCATGCAAAATGCGTCATGGCTTTTCCGGTGGCCCAATAGTTTTCACAGACTTTATAAAAACCACATAAATACACTTAAAACAAGAAGAAACATGCAAATTTAGTAAGTGATTATGCATGCTCTAATGAAATCCTAATAGCAAATTTCTCAGAATTTTTTTTTACCTTTTCTTCCAGTGCTGTTCCCTAAATGATATTTTTATCTTCTTCAGGCTGTTTTAATGATGGATTCAGAAAAAAGGATAAGATTGCTTCAGTTTGTCACTGGCACATCTCGCGTGCCTATGAATGGATTTGCTGAACTATATGGTAAGAATTTTCCATAGTTCTTTTTGTTCTTTTTTGGAGAGGTTTTTGCTATAGGGCACGTGCACTCGCCAGAAAGACAGAGAGAGGCAGAGAGACAGAAAGCAAGAAATCACCCCCCAGGGGGGATGGCCACACTGCAATCCCTTCTCCTCCATTCTCCTCGCGGGATCGTGGGCACATATGTATATGCGTCCGGCGTGAGTTTAAGCCACCGGGTCCAGGACTCAAACTGCGGTTGGCTACATGGGAGTCCAGCGATATAATCATTACACTAACTGCCAATCCCTCCATAGTTCATTTAAAAATGGAATGAGGCCAGTAGTCTTTTTAGTTATTTATTTACTTAATTCACCAGAGGGCATGTTTGCTTGCTGAGGGAGAGGCAACCGAGAAAGCTCCCGTCAGTGGGGGGTGGTCATTCTGCAGCCTTTTCTCCCCCATTTCTCCATCCTGTCAGGATTTTGGTCATACATGTACACGTGCCTGACACGTTTTCAAGCTGCTGGGATTGAGATTTGAACTATATGGAAGGCCATGTGGGATCTGGCTTCGTAACTACCAGGCCCCTGGGCTGGCCTGCCAGTTGGCTGCTTAGTCTTCAAGCTTTCTATCATTTACACTGATAGTACCTTAATAAAAGAAATAATGAAGGACCAGTAGATGGTGTACTGGTTACGTCGCTGGACTCCCACTTAGTCGACTGCCCTTCAAGTTCCAGATCCAGTGGCTTAAAACTCATGCAGGGCCTGGGCCCAAAATCCTGAGAGGAGAATGGAGGAGAAGGGAATTTTTTTTTTCTTTTTTTGAGGGGGAGGATTTTTTTAAAAAGTTTTTGCCATGGGGCACATGCACTCACCAGACAGAGATATAAAAAAAGGGGAAATGAAAAATCACCCCCTGGGAGGATGGCCAGGCCACAATTCCTTCTCCTTTCTCCTCTTGGGATTTTGGGCACACATGTATATGCACCCAGCGTGAGTTTCAAATCACCCAGGCAGGGGCTGTGGGGGACTGATAGAGGCCATGTGGGAATCCAGCCACTTTAACCAACTAGTGAGAATTTGAGGGTGGAGATCCCTTAGGCCACTGTTCCTCAGCTATTGTAGGAAAAGGCAAATTTGATAAGACTGCATGTATCTCTTGATATTCAGAATAGTTCATGCAGTTTCTTCGAAGTGAAATTCTGGATAGCCTATCACGTGATTTTCTGATGATTTACACTAGAGGTGTGTCTTGCAAAAAAGTGCCACTCCGATGTCTACCACAGCACTATTCTCACGTTGCTCATGCTTAGATCCTGTTATTGGAATGACATTTACTTGCTTTTTGTAGAGACCAGGGACAAACCTTTTCAAAAAGGTGTAGCTGAAGTTGGCACCCTACTCAGAGCAGCAGATAAGATGAGAATTTGTCTGGGAGTTAGAAGTTAGGGACTGCCGCCTAGGGAATTGCTAAGCTGAATTTTCCACGTATGCAGAAATTTTTGCTATCTGAGGGGGTTGCTACACCTTTCTATCTTCTTGACCGACCTGGTCTTCTTGTTAAGCTTCATTTGCGTGTGTTTGCAGAACCTGCAAGCCACTGTCTTTTCTCTACCTAGAGTCTCCTCTCAGAGTGGTTAGTTTTGCCATTAACCAATCTGTTCACTCCTTGCTAATTGGATTTGTTTGTTTGTTTGTTGGCTATAAGGTGCATTCACTTTGAAATTATCTTAGATAACTTTATTTATTTGTTTGTTTGTTTGTTCATTTATTTATAAATTTGACCAGAGAGGGACAGCGTGAGAGAGAAAAAGTGAGAAAACAAGCCACCAGGTCCGGGACTCAAACCGTGATCAGCCATGTGGGATCCAGCTCCCTTTACCACCACGCCACCAAGCCACAGGACCCAAGACTCAAACGACTCAGTCAGCCATATGGAATCCAGCCACCTTAACCTCCACACCACCTGCCAGCCTCGCTAGTTGGATATCTTAGCCTTTGTCTTTTTTAGTGCTTTGCCTGACTCCCCTTCCTTTCTCTTCCCTACGTTAGCCAGTTAGTAGAGAAAATTAAAACAAGACAGACAAACATCCTTTTTCTACCTCTAGTTCCACTTCCCTCTTTTAGGCCACAGCCATTTGGTGATTCCATGAATTGTTTCAAATTTGGGGAAATTCTCTTACACACAGAGCCAGAGTTGTTTGTGTTAGAATATAAATTAAAATTCTTATGCATGCCTAGAAAGAAGCACAAATATTATAATATATATTATAATATATTATGTAGCCAATAAAAAGTATGTTACGTTTCTATCAGTTGACTTAGAGGAAGTTTTCTCAATGGGTGGCTTAGATGAGAGAGTCAAGAGGTAGAGAAACATATATATGATTCTGTGTGTTCTAGGGTTTTTTTTTTGGTTTTGGGGGAGGGTTTTTTTTGCGGTTTAATGGCTGTATTTGAAAATCAGCAGTTAGTTCTCATTCACATTGACTCTCTGTAGATTTGTTTTCTGAAAATGGTAACAGGTACATAGGTCACCAGAGTGTAGAGCTTGTTGGGTGAATCTTCATCCTCAGTGCGTTTTCTGGACAACCGCACACGGATACAACACAGGACATTCCATATTCCTTTGGCCCAGACAGTTGTGTTGAGCCTGATATCAATGTGCACATCTGTAGTCCCCAACTCCTTCATGGCAAATTTCTGGAACTCTCTGAGAGCCTGGGGGCACGTGTCTTTTTTTTTTTTTTTTTGAGAGGTTTTTGCTATATGGCACATGCACTCACCAGACAGACAGAGAGAGACAGAGAGACAGAAAGCGAGAAATCACCCCCCAGGGGGGATGGCCATGCCACAATCCCTTCTCCTCCATTCTCCTCTCAGGATCTTGGGCACGCACGCACATGCGCCCGGTGTGAGTTTAAGCCACCGGGTCCGGGATGCGAACCGCGGTCGACTACGTGGGAGTCCAGCGACATAGCCATTACGCTAACTGCTGGTCCCAGGGCACGTGTCTTCAAGCCCATGCCGTGGATGCGCTTGCGAATGTTGGTGCATTCCAGTCACCGCCTCGTTGGTGGCAGAATGACCCTTATTCTTGCCACCTTTTTTTGTGGGAGTCATTTTGTCCAGCCTAAGCCAAAAAGCCTGTGTGTTCTAGTCTTTTCTGTTGCTAATAATAGGAAATACTTTCTCAGGGTAATTTATAGAAATAGAGGTTTATTTAGCTCATGACTCAGAGGTTCAAACTCCACGGCAGCATCTGGCAAGGGTTTTTGGCTGATGACAGCATGGTGGCGGGCTGGAGCACGTGCACCTGTCCATGCATCTCTGTTCTGGTCTCGTTCCTCTCCTTGTAAAACCCACCAGGAGTCCATCATGGGAGTCTGTCCTAAGGTCCTTAGCCCCATTCTCCCTCTGAAGGCTCCACTTTCAACACCATAGCTGGATTAAGTTTTCACCCTCTTAATCCTGTCATAGCCAAATCGCAACACATGGCATGGGGAACATTCAAGTCATAGCACTGTGTTAGGGAAAACAATGACAAAAGTCCTGAAATTTTAACTGAACATAATTGATGGGTGATGTATGAAATGTTACGCTTTTGAGAAAGCTTTCAGATTGAGGATATTAAATATTTTAGTGCTACTTCTGGCAGTTATCTACACACACATATGGACATGATTTTAAGAAGTCATGAAGGAAAGTATGAAAAGTTACAGACCAGCTTGTCAACATTGATTACTTCGTGGTTAGGGGATGTCGAGGGTTAGAGAAGGAAGAGCCAAGTGAAAACTGTAAGGGGGAAAAAGAGAGAAAGTTTCTAAAAATGTCAATAATAAGAATGTAGACTGTATAATGATCACACACACATAAAATTTCCTCTCTATATATGGTCATGCACGGACAGATTCATGACAGATGTTTACCCAGAGTCAATGGTGGATTTGAGGTGATTTTTACATTCATTATATTTTTCTCTATGGTTTTAATTTTTTTATAGTGAGTTTTTTTTTTTTAATTGACAGAGGACATGTGTGCTCACCAGGCAGAGGGAATAAGAGAAAGCACCCCCCCACCCAGTCCTTTTTCCTCCGTTTCTCCTGCCCTTCAGGATTTGGGGCGTGCATACTCCTGTATGCAGTGTGTCTTTCAAGCTGCGGGAGCTGGATTTGAAATGTGGTTGGCCATGTGGGATCGGGCTACCAATGCACAGCTATGGAGCTGGCCAGAGAGTATTTATACCATCAGAAAAAATTAAAGCTATTTTCAGTAGGGAGAAAGTGCTCATTTTCTCTGTGTACCTATGAAGGCAATTGTGTATGAAAATGCCGTTGTGTGTTGGGCTAGGAAACTGCGAAAGCAGTGTCAGGTGGGCTGTGGGCAGAGTCTACAGGGGTCACAAATGCCCTGGTGATGGCTGGACAGTGAATAAATACATTGAGGTAGGACTGCCTTTTTTTTTTTTTTTTTTTTTTTTTTTTTTTTTTTTTTTTTTTTTTTTGAGCCTAAAGGAACCAGATTAGTTCTTTGTATGTGTAAATTCTAAATTAGAAAAAATGGGCTTGGGTATCTGTCAGTAGCTGGTTAAGGCAGCTAGATCCCACATGGCTGACTGCATGGTTCAAATCCAAGACACAGCAGCTTGGGAAACACACCAGGTGCTTGTGCTTGCATGCGCAAACTCCCTGGAGGAGAATGGAGAAGGGATTGCTATGTGGCCATCCCCCCGCAGGTGATTGCTCACTTCCCCTCTGTCTTTGTCTCTGTCTCCAGTGAGTGCATGTACCCTATAGCAAAACTCAAAACACAAAATTTTAATTCTTTTTTTTTTTGGAGAGGTTTTTGCTATAGGGTGCGTACACTCGCCAAACAGACAGAGAGATAGAAAGCGAGAAATCACCCCCCAGGGGGGATGGCCACGCCGTAATCCCTTCTCCTCCATTCTCCTCTCGGGATCTTGGGCATGCATGCACACGCGCCCGGCGTGAGTTTTAAGCCACTGGGTCCAGGACAAGAACCGCAGTCGACTACATGGGAGTTCAGCGACATAGCCATTATGTTAACTGCTGGTCCCAAAAAACACAAAATTTTAAAATAAGGAGAAAAGAAAAAAGAGAAGAAAAAGTTGGGTTTTGAAATGTTCATATAGAGTAAATGAAACTAAACAAATTCTTTTTTTTTAATAGGCTCTAACGGACCCCAGTCATTTACAGTTGAACAGTGGGGTACCCCTGAAAAGCTGCCAAGAGCTCATACCTGGTAAGCAGTTGCTAAGCCCTCCTAGCCACTCCTCAGAGAGCAGATTCCCTCTCCGTTAGTCTAGATCCAGAAGGTTCAGCCCCATCTCTGCGGAGTCTGTGACAGGTACGAATGATGAGGAGTCAGTAATGCGACCCCAGGAATGGGCCTTTCACTCCCAGGTCGGCCTGGGCTCGCAGTCCAGGTAGCCCAAGATCAGAGAGACTCACCTGAACTGTGGCCCAAATGTTGCTTCCATCTCATGAGTGATGGGCCAACACCAAAGACACTAGAACATTCCCTTCTGGAGGTTAAAATGGCAGAGGAGCCCAGACATTTGGAGATTAGGGTTCAGGTAGGGGGACTTCGCCAAAGGTCATAGGGAGAGCCCCTGCCTTGAACTCAGCCCTGTGTCTTCTACCTCTGCTGAGAGCACGCCCCTTAATGTGACTGGCATATGGTTCCCGCCAGAAGCAACACTGCCATGTTACCCACGGTGGTACTCACTTGGGCACTGTCTTTTCTAACCAGTTCTTCCCTGTTCTTGCAGCTTTAATCGCTTGGATTTGCCACCCTATGAATCATTTGAAGAATTATGGGATAAACTTCAGATGGCAATTGAAAACACTCAGGGCTTTGATGGCGTTGATTGAATCACAAGTGCCAGTCTTCGTTGTCTCACTGCCACCATCTAACAAGCAGAATCTTGACTTCAAATTGTCCAGGGAACTACTCAAACCTGGCCACTGATTCCTCCCAGATATTGGATATAATCCTCTAAAAGTACTAGAAGAGACGTAGGATGGCAACTTACCATTCTTTCCGTCACTTTTAAATGGCATGTGCCTTCACACAGTTCATTCTGTCTTTAGAGTTCACACCGTAGGACGCAAGACCTGTGTGCCTGAAATAGCGAGTTCTGTCCTTCACACTTACCTCTTTTATCGTATTTGCCAGGCAGATCTTTCTTAAACTACTGAAATTATAACTGTGAAATATTTGTGATAAGTGTCATGTGTGAAAAGTTTGATGCTTTTTGAGAAGGAAAACTGAAATTTTGGAGGAAATACCGTAATGTTGAGGTAACTACGACCTTTAGTGCTATTTGCAGCTATTTATTATTTTGTAGACTTGCCTAATGCACCTTACTGCCCACGTTTAAAAAAAAAAAAAAAAAGAAAGAAAAAGAAAAAAAAAAAGCCTTGGAAGATGTGTTACCTATATAAGGGATCTTCAGAAAGTTCATGGAAAATGTGTATTAAGAAAAATAACTATGCATAGGGGTTTTTTGGCACCAAAATGAGCACATGCTTTATTTTTGTGTTTTGAGCTTTTTGAAGCTCCCACACCAATTTTTTTTTTTTTTCTCTAAGATGCATGTTCACCAGAGACAGACAGAGAGGGAAAGTGAAAAATCACCCTCCAGGGGGTATGGCCATACAGTTCCTTCCCCTTCATGCTTTTCTCAGGATCTGGGGCATGCATACACATGTATCCAGTGTGATTTTCAAGCCACTGGGTCTGGGACTCAAACCAAAGTCAGTTATGTGGGATCCAGCTGCCTTAACCTCCACACCACCTGCTGGCTCCCCTCATACTTTCAGTCAACTGAATCCCTTGCAAAAAAGTGTTTACTTCTCTTTGAAAGTGTTTGGCTTTTGCTAAAAGCAGTTTTACTAAACAAGGTGGTTCATGAGACTTGTAAAGCAAATTCCTATTTGCAGTGGGTGGACAGTATTAAAGACTTTCTCTTCCCTATGTATCCTTAAGTGAATTAATTGGTATAGTCATCACTTTTTCATATTTTCATGTAGTTAGAAGAATTCCTTCAAACATTAAACTAAAGCTCCACAGGGCAGTATTTCTAAATATGCCCTGAAGAACTAAGTGAGATGTATTTGCCTTTACTCTTTACTAGTCATTCTTTCTACTTGCACAATTGTGTAGTAAACATATGTTTACATGGTTTATTATGTTTACAGAGTAAGCTAATTTCTGCAGTTGCATTTTTACATTGTTAGTATCTCTTGTGAGAAAACACAAAAGCCAAATAGTTTGTTTCAAATAACCAAAGAATAATTATAAGGCATCATTTGTATTAAATTTGTTAGCACATTTCTTATGCTTTTTAAAAATATTTTTGTTTAGTATGAATATGACGATGTTTTATTAAAACCCAAAACTCTTTAGGCAGACTCTTCCTTTAACCAAATCGAAGTACATAAAGGGCAAACATTTACTGAAGTCCCGCTCTGTGCCAGGGCCTGGAGTAAGAGCTGTCAGCTCAAAGAAAGACAGCTCAGTGCTCTTCTTCAAGGAACTTACAAATGCGTGAGTGAATTTATTAGCAATCAAAACTAGGGACGAGCAGTAGAAGACGAAAGGGAACATGAGTCAGGGTTCCACATACCTGCAAAGATAAAGTACACCCAGACTGCGTTTATCTAGTTCATACTCCATTGGGATGATTATATAGAAAATGCTCTTACACAAAACTAAAACGATTTCTCATGTTTTCTTGGTGATTTAGGGATAATTGTAAATATATGTTACAAGTTTTTTTAAATACATATGTGTACTCTCTGACCATTGTACAAAGTACTTCTAGCTGTTGGCGTTAGTCTGTTGGGCTTTTACCTGATGAGCATCAGCACCTAGTAGGGCTCTCAGGTGTGACCGTAGCAAAACCACTTTCCACATGCCACATCACCAGCTTGGTTGGTGAAAGTAACCCACAGATCCTGCATTTCCTCTTTACCAATGTCCACCAGCATTCACCTGTAATCCCCAGGTGTAGTCCTGGTTTTGCCAGTTACCAACTGTGTGACAAACTTACTTAACCTACTTAACCTCTCTGGGCTCCTGTTTCTTCATCTGCCAAATTAAGATAATCACACCTGCCCTTACTACATGTAAGATTGTAGTAAGTTCCAGAGAGAGGAGAATTCCTAACCTGTCTTGTCAAAGTACAAGCCGATCAGGGGAGCACAGGGTGCTCCCAGAGAAGAATCTCTTTGTTTAAAAGTAAAATGACTTCTCACAGACAAGGAAGTAGGCACGTATCTGATGGAGTATGTACCAATATATGTGTACGTATGTGTATCTACATATGGACCCTAGCGTCAGAATCCGTTTTCATCGCATCTGAAAAGCAATATGAACGAGCCAATGCGTTTTGGAAATGTCTTCAAATGTCTTCACTGAATGTGAAAACTATTTTTGTGAAAACAGGATCTAAGCACGTGATTGTGCTTCTGTGAAATATCATAGCAGATGTCAAATCTTGAGAAAATACAACATTTTATTTTTATCTGAGATTCATTTGGATGATCCTATGACTCAGAGACGACATGATGTTGATGAGCCCAGACTCACTCCTGCCAGCCCCCAGCTGCTGACCTGCATCCCCCTCATCTGCCAGGTGTGGGCTGATGGTCTGGATGTCGTATTGCATGACACAACCCCTCATCCCAGACATGGAAGTATCCAAAATGCATTTCCTGCTGAGAGTCAGTAGGGTCATTTTCAGAAAGCAATAATATACTTTTCTAGAAATTCTAAGTGTGTAATTTCAGCCCACATTCTTTTCTAACCCAAAAATTTTAGCAGATATTAAATTGTGTTACAAATGCATTTCATTGTAACTCAAATAGTATTTTAGCTTTTTATTTATAAAGCTGAAGTTATTCCATATAAATATCAGGTTAGTTCATTTTGGTTATAAGCTATTTGACGTTTTTTAAAAATCTTCTGCGATGACAAATATATATCAAGATTAATGTATCAAAATTTATTGCATACTTTGAAGTATAAAATTATTTTTTAAGATCTTGATTCCACAAATAAAGTTCTATTCTAATTACAAAAACAAAAGTGTGACTGATTTTTTTTTTTTTTGAGAGGTTTTTGTTATAGGGTATGTGTGTTTGCCAGAAAAACAGAGAGACAGAAAGCAAGAAATCACCACCCAAGGGGAGATGGCCATGCCACAGTCCCTTCTCCTCCATTCTCTTCTTGGGACCTTGGGCACACATACACACAGACCCAGCGTGAGTTTAAGCCACTGGGTCCAGGACTTGAACTGCGGTCGACTACATGGGAGTCCAGCGACATAGCCATTACGCCAACTGCTGGCCACACTGATTTTTAAATAGAAATGTTTCTAAGCTACTGTGCCGGGTGATATTCTGGTCTAGACCTTTGCAGTAACCTATGGAATTCTCAAGATAATCTGGAATTTATATCCAGTGAACTAACATGACTATAAACTTTTAACCACAGATAGTCAATCTCCACTTTAAAAAAAAAAAAAAAAAAAAAAAAGTCATGTCCAAAAGCCTGGTTGTTAATGAAATACACACAAAAGATTAAAGATTAAGTTGTGAATGGCCTGGATTTCAGACACACTGCCACTCATGAAAGGCCAACCTTGTCACCTAAGCCCTATGCACAGTGTTTCTAGGAGAAAAGGAGTTCAGGTGTTAATTCATAACAAAGTATCTTTTCCTTCCTCTTTTTTTTTCCCTTTTTTCTTTTTCGTTTCCCTTTTTTTTTTTTTTTTTTTTTTTGGAGAGGTTTTTTGCTATAGGGCGCGTGTGCTCGCCAGACAGACAGAGAGAGACATAGAGATAGAAAGCGAGAAATCACCCCCCAGGGGTGATGGTCATGCCGCAATCCCTTCTCCTCCATTCTCCTTTCGGGATCTTGGACACGCACGCACACGCGCCCAGCGTGAGTTTTAAGCCACCAGGTCCGGGACGTGAACCACGGTCGACTACGTGGGAGTCCAGCGACATAGCCATTACGCTAACTGCTGGTCCCCCCCTTTTTTCTTTTTTTGCCAGAGGGTATGTGCACTGGCCAGAGAGACAAAGAGAAAGAGAAAAGGCCCCCCTTGAGAGGGTATAGTCATGCCATAATCCCTTCTCTTCCATTTCTTTCTCCCATCAGAATTCTGGGCATGCATGCACACACACCTGGCATGCTTCCTGGACTGAGATTCAAACCACGGTTGACCATATGAATCCAGCTCCCTTAACTAATAGATTGTATATAATGGAATCCAGCCCCCTTAACTAATAGATTGTATATAGCCTGGTTTTATTTTCTTTTTTCTTAGATATTTACCATAGAGTGCAGATGCTCATTTGATAGAGACAGAGAGAGAAAGGGAGAGGAAGAATGCACATCCCAATGGGGCATGGTCATACTGCAATCCCCTCTCCTCCATCTCTATCCTGTTGGGACTTTGGGCATGAAGGCATACATGCCTGGAATGTTTCTTCAAGGCCCCAGGGCTGGGATTCCAACTGTGGTTGGCTAGGTGGGGGGGTCTGGCTCCCTTAACCACTAGGCTATGGGACTGGCCCTCATTTTGCTTAGGAACCACATATTCCAGTTACAAGGGAATCCACTCACACTCCCTAGGAAGGTGCTATTGCAGCCCAGAGAGTCTTCCAAAATCTGGACCATAGCTTTTAGTCCTCGGGGACCAGACCACTGCCCTCTGCCCCCTCCCTTTCAGCTCTCCCCAGCCAGCAGTCGCTAGCCCGCGCCATACCTCACCTATAACAGAGCCCTGCTTTGCTGTCCGTTGTGGCAGGCACTGCTTTATAAGTGATGCTAAGGTGCTAGAGCCTCAGGATCTCCTGAATAAAGACCTCAAGAGATATTGGTGTGTTTTCCTGGAAAGTTAAAGGTTATCACTAAACGAGTCTACCGTTGGTGTGCTGCTGGTCTTCCCTGCGGCCCACCCCACACAGGCTCTCCAGCACACGCCAGTGTCTCCCTCTATTATACAGACCCGAGCAGGTTACCCTACCGCTGGCAGATCTCTCTGAGAGCACCCCAGAGCCAGATGTGCAAAGCCCAAACCCCGAACACTGGAGCTCGAATGCGCTCAGCCATGTGGGAGTCCAGTGCCTTAACCACCACACCACCTGCTGGTCCCCAAAACCCTAACTTTGGGATGCAGCTGGTCCTTGACCTGATGTTTCTGTTCCACCGTCGTCATACCTCATCCAGCCACCTGCCTCCACCCAAACCAGCCTCTGATCCCTGAAATGTCTTTTGCACCTGCTCCTCCTGGAATGCTCTCCCACTTCCTTTTTCCCTGATCAATCAGTGGACCCAGGGGAAAGGTGCTGTAGCCTTAGCATTCGGCCGAATTGTCTCATATTACAATTCTCATTATTGTTTGCAGTCTTCCAGGCAGCTTGAGGAGAGACTTTTGTATAGACCTTTTTTTTTTTCCCTAACGTTCCCTTTCCATGCATGTTTGATGAATGTGAAATGTATCTGACAAATACTGTTGCTTACACAGTCCATTCCCCCCACATGTACTGAGCCCCACGTGCCTGGCACCGTGACTCGTGTAGGAAGCTCCACGTCGAGGCAGACCTCCGGGACTATATAAACACACAGGCAAAGAGAGAGCTTGCTTGAGAGCCTGCCGAGTGCCAGTGCTGCAGTAAACACTTTACATGGACCTCAGTTCATCTTCATAAAAACTCAGTGAAGCAGGTTTTATAGGCTCAAGGACAAGAAATTTGCCTGTGGCCACACAGCTGTAAAGTCAGTGGATTTTGAACCACAACAAAAAAGAAAATGAGTCCAACGAACACATTTCCAGGGTGTGCCAGTTTTCTGCTGCTGCAGAGCAAATTGCCACAGATGTAGCAGCTAAAAACAATGCCCTTTTATTATCCCTTTTCCAGAGCTAAGAAGTCCACCCAGGTTCAACAGGTCCTCTGCTTACAGTCTTAGGAAGCCAGAGAATAAAAATTGAGGTGTCAACCTGCAGGGCTCTCTCTTCCAATTTTATTTATTTGCTTCTTCCATGAGAGAGACAGCACCCCCCAGCAGGGTCCTCTCAGCATGACAGACCCCGCAGTTAATAGGCATGTTTATCTGGTGGGCTCAGGGAGGTCCCAGGACACAGACCAAGGACCTATTCCCATGAGGGCCCAGTTGTATTACCATCTTTCCATCATGTGGCCCTTTTAAAAAATATATTTAATTTTTTTCATGATTATTATTTTCTTAAATTTGCTACAAGACACATGCACTCATCAGACAGTGACAGAGAGAAAGTAAGCCACCAGGTCCAGGACTCGAACCATGGTCAACCATGTGGGAGTCCAGTGCCTTTAACCACCATGCCATCTGCTGGTTCCATCAAAGGGCCCTTTATCCAGCTGAATTCTTGGCTGTTTTCAGGTTGTTGGTAGAATCGAGTTTCTAGTAGCTGCAAATATGAGGTCCTTGTGTTCTTGCTGACATCAGCGGAGGGGCTTCATCTAGATGCCACCCACATTCCTCCACAGGCCCCTCACCGCTGTCAAGCCTATAATGCTGCTTATGCTTTGGCGCTCTCAAACTTCCCTCCCGCTGTCCTCTTCTGCCCCCAGATGGAGAAAGTTCTCCGCTTTTCAAGGTTTACGCAAATAGATTAGGCCCACCTGGATAATCTCCCTTCATAAAGGTCAGCTGTGAGATAGGGCGAGCCTAATCCCACTTGTGGAATCTTTCCACGTGTACAAATTGCAGGAATTTGGGGGCATGAGGTCTTCCCTGGAACCCTCCCAGAAAAGTTACACAAGATGAAGGTAAAGTATAGAAAAGCAAGGATCGTGGAGATTTGGTTCAGAAAACTCTTAAACATATAACTTTATAGTGGGCTTCGGGTTTCCATTCTCTGTCAATGAAAGACCAGATTGATAGACTGGCGCTGACCTTGGTGCCAGGCTTCTGCAGTGGTGCGCCCCCTACCCGCAGGTGAGCCACACGCTTGCATTTTCTCAGTGGCATCAGGGTTGAACTGGCCTGAAATGAGAGTCGACTCATCCTTATGAGCTTCCTTACTCTATAAAGGGAGAAAAAGGCCATCGCTGCTCTTTTATGTGTTTGAAAGGTTGGTGTCTTTTCCAGTGAAATGATGTTCCGGATTCTAAGGTGGGTCTAAATCAATATAAGAGACAAGGGGAGAAGGTGCCACAGTTGCTGGTGGCTTCCCAGAGTCACGTTTATGCCTGCCTCTGCCCTCCAGAGAGAGGCTGGGGAGGCCGGCAAACATTCCCGTGCAGTCACACGACTCTGGAGGGAAGTGTTTTTCTCCCTGTGAAGTGAGCCAGAATTAAAGCCATAACTGCAAGTTCATGCATGACATGCAATTCATTATTTAGGTCCAATTTAAGTTCTCTTAGGAAAAATAATTGATTCGTATCAAGACAAAATCCATGCTTTCCTGAGAGTTTTATTTTCAAACATGTATATTTTATAAATGAAAAATGCAAGCACATTCTCTCTCAAACCCTGTGAACTAAGAATAATCTCAGTTTAAACAAACAGGATTTTCATTGATGCTAGACTTGAAAACATGATCCAGATTAATGACTTTGTTAATAGTCACTGGGCATTAGTCCAAGTGTAGCATAAATATTCTTCCAGACTTGATGACAGTGAAATATCTCCTGTTTAGCCCTCCAAAGGGATACCGAGTTCTCAGGCATAAATGGATGCTGGCCAACGAGTTTGCTTTTTTAGCCTTGCTGTTTGTTGCAATGGTGAGATGCTTGTGAATAAATGTTGATGGTGTGTGGTTTTAAGCTATGAGGAATTCAGTAATGTTTAATCCTTGTCTGCCTCTTCAGAAGTGTGAAGGGAAAAAAAAAGAGAGAAAGCTGTATTAACTTAGTCACTTCTGGGGAGTCTCTGGAGGAGCTGTGGTTGCCCCAGGGGCTCACTTTCCTTCAGAGTCCCATTGCCATCTGAGGACAAAATACACAGGAGTCTGGGAGTTATTGTCGAGACCCCTAATTGCGAATTAAACATTGCTGTGGTGTGGAAGGGGGATATGCTGCACGTGCTGAGAGCCTTTGGGAGATGTAGTAGACATTCGAGAACCAGGTGGTGGTGCAGTGGGACTACAACTGGATGCACATGACAGAGGTTCTGGTTCCTGTCCCGGGACCTCTGTGAGCATGGAGGGTGCATGTGTGTGTCCGTGATCCGGGCAGGCTGAGACTAGGGGTGGATTGCACTGTGACGATGCTGCTAGGGTATCTCTCACACAAGAAATAAACTTTTTATTAAAGGAATTTTTTATTATTGTTTTTCAGTTTTGATTGAGAGAGCATGCAAGCTGCCAAGACCAGAACTCAAACCATGGTTGGCCATGTGGGACTCCAGTGCCTTTTATCACCATGCCACCTGCCGACCCAAACTTTTTAATTTTTCTTAGGTTTATGCCATAGGGCACATGTGCTTGCTGGAGAGAAAGAGAGAGACAAGAGAAAGTGAGAAATCACCCCCTCCTCCCCAGCAGGGATGGCCATGCCACAATCCCTTCTCTATTCTCCTCTCAGGATTTTGGGCTCACAAACCTGTCGTGGTTTTCATGCCACCAGGTCCAGGACTCAAACTATAAGTCGTCCACATGGGAATCCAGTGCCTTAATGACTATGTCACCTGTTGGCCCATAAACAATCTTTTTAAAAAAGACAGATTTTGAAACCAGCAGATGGTGTAATAGTTTCATCACTGGACTCCCATGTAGTTGACCACAGTTTGAGTCCCAGACCCAGTGGCTTAAACTTACGCTGGGAGCGTGTGCATGTGTGCCCAAAATCCCATGAGGAGAATGGAGGAGAAGGGATTGTGGCATGGCCATCCCCCGTGGGGGGTGATTTCTCGCTTTCTGTCTCTGTCTCTCCAGTGAGCACACATGCCCTATAACAAAAATTTTTAAAAAGACATATTTTAAACCTCAACCTGAGCCAAGGTCTAGAATAGTGCTATGCAATCAACATAATGCTGGCAATAAGTGCAATTTCAAATTTTCTGGTAGTCACATTTTGAAAAGTAAAAGGAACTGGGACCAGCAGTTAGCGTAATGGCTATGTCGCTGGACTCCCACATAGTCGACTGCGGTTCGAGTCCCGGACCCGGCGGCTTAGACTCACGCCGGGCACGTGTGCGTGCGTGCCCAAGATCCCGAGAGGAGAATGGAGGAGAAGGGATTGCGGCGTGGCCATCCCCCCTGGGGGGTGATTTCCTGCTTTCTATCTCTCTGTCTCTCTCTGTCTGTCTGGCGAGCGCACGCGCCCTATAGCAAAAACCTCTCAAAAAAAAAAAAAAAAAAAAAAAAGTAAAAGGAAGTACGTGAAGTTAATTGTAATAATATACTTTATTTGACCCAGTGTATCCACAATGTCATTTCAACAGGTGATCAGTATAAAAGCTCAGAGAGCTTGTTCTCATTGTTTAGCACTGTTTATCCAGTATGCATCGCGTACTGGGAGCTTGCCTCAATCCACACTGGCCACATCTCAGCCGCACGCGGCTGGTGCTACCTTACCAGACAGCGCTGGAATCAATGGGCCCGAGGCCAGGTTTCGACATTAATGAGGGAACTGAGAAGCAGCTAGAGGGGCCAGGTGGTGGCGTAGAGTAATGCATACAAGGCAGACCCACACGGGAGGGTTCTGTTCCGTCCAGAGAACCCCACCTCTGTACACTGAGCATGCGCATTCCCATGGTCTGGGTTGGCTGGGACTAGGTGGATTGGAGTGTGGGAACTTTGTGGAAGGTGCTGTCCCTCTTTCACTCACGAAACTTGAAAAAGAAGAAGGAAGGAAGAGGAAGAAGGAAGAAGGAAGAAGGAAGGAGGAAGGAGGGAGGGAGGGAGGAAGGAAGGAAGGAAGGAAGGAAGGAAGGAAGGAAGGAAGGAAGGAAGGAAGAAAGAACAGCTAAAAGTGATTCACCTGGTGAGGTCCTAAGTTGGTTTGCTTCTTCTAGGTAACAGCAGAGACTTGGAAGAAGGGGAAGAACCACCTGCTGGAAGCTGAGCAACCTCATAACCCGGACGGCCATCTTTGGCAATTCCAGGACTGACATTCAGAAGCTTACGGATGGCGGTGTGGGGTGGAAGGGGAGCTGTGTTTACCCTGTAAGTACTGTTTTCGCTTAGGTTATTTGTTTACTAGGGGTCACTTGAGGGAAACGTTGATACCGATTATGGGGAGGTAGGTTTACCCCTCAACCCCGAGTCACACTTGAGTCTGTCACTGTAGCTGCCAAATACCAAGCAGTTGTCCCCAACAGCGATACTAAAAGGCCCCTTACGGAAGGTCTTGGACCCTGGGGAGAGAAGAAAACATGGACCGTCTGGAGGCTAGTATCAGAGTGCAGCTGGACCTAGGGCCTCGGGAAGTTACAGAGCAGGGGGAGGTGGGTTATCAGAAACAGCCCAGGCGGGGATGGGAGGGCCAGGGGGAGGGTAAGGCTACTGCAGAGGAAGGAGTTCCACGGGGTCGTGGGGTCACCTGGGAGCGAACTCTTCACATCGAGGGTAAGGCAGAGGCTGTGGGAGAGGCATCTGTTTGTTTTTTCTGGTGCGAGGAGGGTAACAGAACGCAATCAGGGGGGCTAATAGGCTGCAGATGGAACACTTCTGGCAGGCAGCGCAGTCCAGCCCAAGGCTTTGAACTGGAACCAGCCCTCTAATTTTCAGCAGTGCGTGTGGCCTGCGAAAGAGAAAGAGTGAACTGAAACAAGGGACTCATCAGAGATAATTATGACTTACTCCCAGTGGGTGACATAGCAGGAATTATACTGGACTGGAGAAATCGTAGGCATTTGATTGTGGAAAGAATCTGATCTGTATCCCATCAACCATGGGGAACTATTCAGAAGTTACAAGCCAGAGGGTGGTCTGGCTCGGTGCACACCAGACAGCACGCTCTCCCCGTTTAGGGCGCGGGGACCCGTCGGAGAGCAGCCCAGTGGCCAGGTGAAAAAGGCTGGCAGAAACCAGCAGAGAGAAGGTGGTGTGGAGAGGAGTGGGAGGCCAAGTCAGCCCGTGTTGTTGGAAGAGAAGGAACAAGGACAGACCCGGGTGTCACTGACACCTAAGTTTCTGACTGGGTCCCTGTCAGAGTGCTGGTGCCACCATTGGAACAGAAACAGGACTGTCGACTTCGAATCTGGTGACATCAGAGGGGAGGCTTCTGGCAGACAGCCGTGGGTCTGAGTAGAGACTTAGTGGTATCAGCAGATAACTGAGCCTATGAGAGGCTGCGTGTCCCGTGTGCTGCAACAAAAGAGCCCATGCAATTCCCAGACATCCCTCTGCCAAGTAAACTTCATTATATTTATTAGAATCATCTACCCGGTGGTGGAGGGAAGACTGCACAATCTAATTAGCAGCTCCCCACCCCCAGCCTTAAGGTTTTATTCTCTCTTTGCTAGGTGTTCTAACATTTATGTCACCACCAGTATTCTCTGGTGCCCTGATCCACTGGGGGCTGACCTCCCTTCTAAACACACACACATAACACACACACACACACGTGTGTGTGCACATGGCAGCCTGAGGCCAGCGGATGCCCTGGGCTTCCATCCCCAATCCCCCCTGGGCCAGGCCACTTTCCCCTGTGCCATCTCCTACCTGACACTCTCCCTCCCTGAGCTGCCCCTCACTCTAGCATCTACCGAATCGGTGCCAGAAGGCTGAACGTGGGAGCTCCAGTCTTGCAACCATGGGTAATTTCACTTTTGGAAACAGCCCTGTTACCTCCAGGGGGAAGCGTGGGTGGGAGGGGAACCAAAGTGAGCCAGGTGGCCCTGGGGAGGGAGAAGCCCCGTGAGCTTTGAGAAAAGGCAAGAGGAAGCAGAACTTGGGGATGAGTCAGGGAAGCCCAGAAGAGCACAAAGGGGCGAGGGGAGAGCAGACATGCTGCCCAGCAGGGTTTGTGGTTTCCAGCACAAGCTGGAATGAGCCACTGGCAGCTCCAGGCAACCCCCTGAAGGAGGTAAGCAGCCCCTCCTCTCTGCTTGTACCCCACCATGACTAAGTGACCCCAAAGCGCCCTATGTGACTAAACGTGGTCCTCTCCTGAGGCTGGCCACCTGGGCAAGAATGGGGAGATTCAAGAGCAACAGGGTACTCAGCCCTGTGGGCACCACCAAAACTCTGCTGCTCAGAGTGTGAGGCCACATGGGAGGTCTGGGTTCGGTTCTGAGCCCAATCTTAACAGGTCAGCAGTGCCTACCTGTAGTCCTAGTTAGCTAAGAGGCAGGCGGGAGGACCCCAACGTAGTAAGATGCTGTCAGGAATTGGTCTTTCTCTCACCAAAAAAGAAACAAAGCAATGTCTCCACCTGTTTGCTGGTAGCAGGAACTTTTCAGTGCAGGAACTTTTCACATACATGATGTATGTACGGTGTGTGGTGTTTATTGTTGGCCGTGTATGTACGTGTGTGGTGTTTATTGTTGGTGGGTTGTGTGTGTGTTTCCCCCCCCCCCCCCCCGCCCCATAAGACTGTGTTGAAACCCTCCTGCCTCAGTCTTCTGAGGAGCTGGGACCCCAGGCACACACCACCATGTCAGGCTCCAAACCCATCGTAATAGCAAATAAGGCCTCTCACTTTTGTACTGAAAAGACAAAAAATGATAATTCCAAGGGTAAAGCACTCCTGATTCCATTGATTGGAAAAGATAAGCCCCGATCCAGCCCTGGCGGAGGTTCCACGCAGGGACAGGACACTCAGAGCCGAGAGGGGACGTCGAGGACAGGAAGAGCAGTACTCCTGCTCATGCCTGAATCCCATCGAGAGGAAGGGCCAGGACAGAGTTTCTGGTGTGGGCAGTTGTGCCCTGGGTCACAGCATAGCTCAGTGTTTGAATGACTTTGTTTGCATGAGATTTCACTTGGGGCTTTTGTGTAGAAGTATTCGCCAATCTGTAAGCCGTGGAATACTTCCAAGTATTGAGTTACTCAAAAGATGCTTACTATTCATGGGCATGAGCTCAGAGAACAAATGTGCTTATACCAGGAGGGACAGACAGCAGCGTGAGGTTTTCTTTAATTATACTGGTTCCCTCATTAAACATAACAGACATGAGTTCTCTGCGTCTACAGAATCTGTTCCAGAAGGACAATATATTTTTTTCCCCTTTGTTCAACCTCCGCCTATCCTGCCAGCAATGTGGGGATATCCATGTAGATGTCCCCCTTCCCAAGCCTGTCTGCCAGGTCATGGGGACTTGGAAGCGTTTTTCAGCCGGTGGAACATAGGTCTCCCAGCCCTTTGAAAATGATCTCACACACAGACAGCCCTGCTTAGAAAAGAGACTGGGCCACTAGGTGAGAGGATAGGATTTGTTGGTTTGTTTGTTTTTAAGATTTTTGTCAGAAGACAGGTGGGCTTGCCAGAGAGAGACAGACAGAAAGAGAGAAATCACCCCCAGGGAGGATGGCCACACCTCAATCCCTTCTTTTCCATTCTCCTCTTAGATTTTGGGCGCACACACACACATGCCCAGTGTGATTTTCAGGGCCCTGGGTCTGCGACTCAAACCACAGAGTAGGCCATGTGGGATCCAGGGCCTTCACCACCACGCCACCTACTGGCCCAAGGGGATAGTTTTAAAATTCTTGACAATATTTGAAAGCTATCTAGTCATTCCCTGTCTTCCTAATTAGGACGTTGAAAAAAGCTGAGACCAAGAATTTACTCCCACACTCCTACTCTTAGATAGTAAAACTACTATCGTTCGCTACAGACGATTTCCTTTATGGGATGCAAGTGAAATAGATAGATATGTGTCATTCTCATTAGATACCTCGGAGAGGTAATAACTAGACACGGCAAGGCTTTGCCATGGGGGTCACACAGTGAATTGAGAGCAGACCTGGATCCATCAACACAAGTGAGGCCAGCCAGGTGGTCTCCACGCCCAGGCGTTCTACAGCTTCAGAACTTTGCGCGTGGGCTGGGTGAGCTCACCTAAGTCTGTCCGTGCTTGACTGCAGGTGAGGCTGGCAGGCAACTCCTCTGATTGGAGCATCAGTTACATAGCCAGCATCCCTTCCTCTGCCACAGACAGGATGGATGTATTGGGTCGTCAGGAAAGTCTTGATGTATTTTTGCATAGAAAAACATAGATCCATCATGACCTTTCTGATAACCCAGTACATGCAGGCTGTCTACCCTTGAGCCAGGGTCTTAACGAGCAGTAGGATCTAACCAAATTCACAATTTTTTAAATATATGTATCATTTTATTAGGTTCTTAGACTAGGGCTTGAAGTAAATATTCTCAAAATAACAAATGCCAGCAGTGGATAAACTTTTCTACATAGTTAAATATCGTAACTAGAAATCTCATGTGTCAAGGGGCTTTGGGCTTTGAACTCAGAGTCGACAAACAGAGGAGGCTTGGTAAAGATTCTCCAACTAGAGTGGTTGAGCAGGGTCTTTTCTGTCCCTCTCAGTTTCTATTCTCTGTGCTTTTTGTTTGGTTGGTTTTGGGTTTTTGTTTGTCTTTTTCCCAGAAGGCACAGGCACTCATCAGACAGAGACAGAGAAAGAGGGAAAGAAAAAAGCACCCTGCAGTGGGGCATGGTGATGCCACAATCCCTTCTCCTTCATGTCTCCCTCTTACTGGGATTTTGGGCACTCATGCACACATACTCCAGGCATGTTTCTCAAGGTGCTGGGGCCTGTATTTGTACGATGTAGATGGCTGTGAGGGCCTGCCCCCTTGGTCACCAGGCCACAGAGCTGGCCCTGTGCTCTATGTCCTGATCAGCTCTTTTTCTGTTGTCCTCTGTATGTGTTTGAGAGTGGAAAGCGTGGGTGTATGTGTATAAATACTCTGCAGCATAACCAATGCCTGATTATTCTATCACAAGGGCCTTTCTGTCCTACAAGCCCTCATGTGCTCACTTTCTTTTTCTCCCCAACTCTGTTCTGAAAGTTCTTCTTTCAGATCATTGACTCCATGGGTGACATCAGCTTCCCTTCTCTTCTTTTCAAGAAGAGAAAAGCTATTTTATCTTTCTCGGGAAATTTTATGGCTTAGGTGGGAAAGGTACAGCTTCCTGCAGAGCACTGAGAAGAAGATGCAGAAAAGAAAATAATCCCATACCTCTGGCATTTCCTGGCTGCCCAGAGCACTCCTCTACAGCTGACATTGATAAAATTTCATCAAAGGCATTGGTCGAGCAGGCTACAGACTTTTAAAACATCATTTACCATGTGAGTGAAACTCACATTCAAGATCCTGGTCTTTTTTTCTGTAAAGAATGTGCCATATTGTCTCCATTTCTGTCTGGTATCACATTCCTAAAAACTCAATACAGTCCTTAAAATAGTTGAAAAACAAGGACGTTTTAAAATGTAATTTAACACTCCTGAAAGACACAACACATTCTTGAACAAATGGAAAAACATCTCCTATTCTCACATAAGATGATTCAATGCTATAAAGATGTCATTCTCCCTAACTTAATTTAAAAGTCTAATGTGATACCATCAAACTTTTTTAGACAAGTTGATATTAAGGTTCATATGGAAAAATAGAAATGCAAGAATAGCCAGGAAAATGCTGAAGAAAAGCTGCAAGTGATGACTTGCTCTACCAGACATTAAAATATGCGATAAATTGGGCCAACCAGTGGGTGATTAAGGCAGCTGGACCCCACATAGCCAACTGCACGGTTCAAGTCCCAGACCTGGTAGCTCGAAAAAAACACTGGTGCGTGTATATGCATGCTCAAAATTCTGAGAGGAGAATGGAGGAGACGTGATTAAGGCTTTGGCATACCTCCTGGAGAGTGCTTTCTCATTTTCCCTCTCTTTCTGTCTGTGTCTGTCTCTGGTGAGCGTATGTATCCTAGAGTAAAAAAAACAAATACTAAAAATTTGTTTTTAAAAGTATGGTAGTGCGGGACCAGCAGTTAACGTAATGGCTATGTCACTGGACTCCCACGTAGTTGACTGCAGTTCGTGTCCCGGACCCGGTGGCTTAAACTCACGCCAGTCACATGTGCGTGCGTGCCCAAGATCCCAAGGAGAATGGAGGAGAAGGGATTGCGGCATGGCCATCCCCCCAGGGGGTGATTTCTCGCTTTCTGTCTCCCTCTCTCTCTCTGTCTGGCGAGCGCACGCGCCCTATAGCAAAAACCTCTCCCTCCCCCCCCCCCAAAAAAAGTATGGTAGGGCTACATGAATAGGCAAATAGAACATCTAAGGGGACCAGCAGGTGGCGTGGTGGTTAAGGCGCTGGACACTCCCACGTGGCCGACCACGGTTCACGTCCTGGACCTGGCGGCTTGCTTTCTCACTTTCCCTCTCTCTCTCTCTCTCTGTCTGTGTCTGTCTCTGATCAAATTAAAATAAATGAATGAATAAATAAAAATAAATAATTAAAAAAAACAATAGAACACCTAGAAAAATAGATTCTAGTGCATACAGAAACTTAGTAGATGTTAAAGGTGGCATCTCAGACCCTAGAGCAAAGATAGACATCGTTAAGAAATGATGCTTGACCATAGCCAAAAAGTGTGCATGACCCACATGCTCATCAGATTTTCATCTCCTAATGGATGGATAAATAAAATGTGTGGTATAGTCACACAATGGACTATCACTCAACAATACAAAGAACAAAATGCTGATACATTCCTCAACGTGGATGAACCCTGAAGCAAAAAAAGCCATTCCCAAAAGACTGCATACTGTAACTCCACTTACATGAAATGTCTAGAACAGGGAAATCCTTAGAGACGAGAAGTAGGTCAGTGAATACCTGGAGCTGAACGATGGGGGAAATAGAAAGGAGGTATAGAGTTTTACAGAAGCAATAAAAATATCCTAAACTTAACTTAAATTTTATGATGTGTGAATTATATCTCAACAAAGATGTTACAAAATACAGAACAGATTGATCAAGAGATATAAAAATGGGGACAGTATTTTTCAATATGTAAAAAAATGTTCACATTCATTCATAAGTAGAGAAGGGACTATCAAACAATGCTGAAATATCATTTCTCACGTGTTGGGGAAAATAAAAGAGGACGAAAGTATGAGGATACAGTCTGTGGGTTGTGGAGAACCAGGTATTCTCATACATACTGGTAGGAATGCAGACTGTAAGAAAATTTGCCAATAACTAAGAAACACGTTTGCAATTTGGCCCAGCATTATGAGTTCTAGGAATCTGTCCTGAAGACACATTTTCAATCACTTGAAGATACATATATGTAAAAGTTATTTATTACAGCATTTCTGATCATGACAAATCTACATGCTTACATCATAGATTGGCTGAATCAATTATGGGTCACTTATAAACTGGAATGCTAAACAGCTCCGTTGAAGAATGAGAAGAGCTGACTTGGTGCTCAGTAGTAATGCACTGATCAAGGGATGCTAGGTTCCGTGTGGCGACCATGGCTTAGATCCCTAGCCCTGCAGGCCTAAAACATGTCAGGTGCATGTATGAGTGCTCAAAATCTCATGGGTCGAAGGACTGAAGGAAGGGGATTGTGGCATGACTAGATTTCACAGGGGATATTCTCTCTCTCTCATTCATGCACATGCTCTATCATGAATAAAGAAAAAAAACGGGGGGCCCAGCAGGTGGCTTGGTGATTAAGGTGCTAGACTCCCACATGGTCAACTACAGTTCAAGTCCCGGACCTAGCGGCTTGGTCTTTCTCTCTCTCTGGTGAGCATGCATGCCCTGTAGCAAGTTTTAAAGTAAAATAATGATGATGATGATAATAAATAGAAGTTAAATCTATTTATTTATTTATTTATTTATTTATTTATTTATTTATTTATTTATTTTGGAGAGGTTTTTCGCTATCGGGCGCGTGCACTCGCCAGACAGACAGAGAGAGACATAGAGACAGAAAGCGAGAAATCACCCCCAGGGGGGATGGTCACGCCTCAGTCCCTTCTCCTCCATTCTCATCTCGGGATCTTGGGCACACACGCACACGCGCCCGGCGTGAGTTTTAAGCCACTGGGTCCGGGACGCGAACCACGGTCGACTACGTGGGAATCCAGCAACATAGCCATTACGCTAACTGCTGGTTCCCAGAAGTTAAATCGTTTTAAAAAGAGAAAAAAAAAAATATATATATATATATGAATAGGAAGATCTTTCCACAATATCCACTAAGTGAAAAAAATAACTGCAGAAGAGCATCAATAGTATGCTATTCTACATGTAAGGAAAAAAGCCTATTTATTTATTTATAAAATACATGTATTTCTTTGTACAAGATAAATACAAGAAGGATAAAACAAACTAAAGATGTAGGCTATTGTTATAGGTCAAATTGTATCCCTCCCAAAAACATACGTTGAGTTCCTAAGCCCCAATAGCTTGGAATGTGACCTCATTGGGAATTAGGGTCATTCCTGATATAATCAGTTAAAATGGGTCTTATTAGGGTAAGATGGGCCCCTCATCCAACAGGACTGGTGTCTTTATAAGAAGACAGCCATGCAAACCCAGAGACACTGGGGGAAGACATGTGACAGCCACGGCAGAGATAAGAGTTAGGCAGCTGTGAGTGAAGGAGAGCTCAAGTTTGCTATCCCAGAAGCTAGGAAAAGCCAGGAAGGAGGAAACAGCGGGAGCATGACCCTACCAGCACCTCCATTTCACACTTGTAGCCTCTGGAACTACAAGATGAGAAATGTCTGTCATCTTTCAGAAAGTTCCTTCCTTCCTACCTTCCTCCCTTCCAGAGAAGCACACTTCACAGGGTGTCAGTACGCAGGACCCCTCCCCCCTCACACCCCTGCAGCCTTTCAGTCAGCCAGGATTATGGGTGCATTGGATGTTTTCAGGTTAACCTCAGACCCAAAACTGGGCCTCCTGAATGGCTCCAGTGTCACATGGCGGTGGCCTACTACCCACACCACTGTGGCTGGGCCACATTTCGTTTTAAATCACCTAGTGTGTGCAAGTTTTTAATGACAGCCCTAGGAAATAGTTACCTACAGGAAGTGGACTGGAAAGGGGCTGAAGAAGGGAGAAAGGAATGGAGTGGTAGAGTTGAGGAGGAAGTGACACTTTTCTGTAAAGCTTGTGACTCGGAACCATAGTAACATTTTATATCACTGCATAAATGTAAAGTACATAGCAATGTACCACAGAAATGCAAATTAAAAATCAATGGGGGATGAGGGGAAACAGCAGATGGTATAATGGTTATGTCACTGGACTCCAATGTAGCCAACCGTGGTTCAAGTCCTAGACCAGGCAGCTTAAAACTCACACCGGGCACATGTGCCTGAGAGGAGAATGGAAGAGAAGAGACTGTGGTGTGGCCATCTACCATGGTGGGTATTTCTTGCTTTCTGTTTCCCTCTGTCTCACATGCACCCTAGAGCAAAAATCTCTGTTTTAAAAAAAATCAACCTGGGGGTGGGCCATCAGGTGGTATGGAGGTTTAAGTCATCTGGATCCCACATGGGCAACGGAGCAGTTCAAGTCCTGGACCTACAGGATTGAAAATCACACAGGGTGAATGTGTGTGCATGCCCCAAATCCCAAGACAATGGAGGAAAAAGGATTGCATTGTAGCCATCCCCCTGGAGTGTGATTTCTCACTTTGTCTCTCTCCAGCAAGCACATGCAACCTATAAGAAAAACTTAAAAAAAAAAAAAAAAAAAACCAATGGGGGATAGGTAGCTTGTGGCCTGACAGTGAAGGTGACTGGATCCCACGTGGCCAACTGAGTGGTTCGAGGCCTGCCTCAGTGGCTTGAGACACATGCCAAACGTGTGTGTGTGTGTGTGTGTGTGTGTGTGTGTGTGTATACCCAAAATTCTAGAAGGATGGAGAGAGAGAGGAGAAGGGATGCCAGCATGACCATCCCTCATGGGAGGTGCTTTCTCACATTGATCCCCTGCTCCCAGTAAGTGCACAGGCCCTCTGACAAATTTAAAAAAATAAAAAATCAACAAGGAGGCTAGCTAAAACCTAGTTTAGGGAACTGATTACACATAATTGACCACATATTTCAAATCCTGGCCCCTGAAGCTTGAAAAACTCACCAGTTGCATATGATTGCATTTCCATAATCCCGGTAAGATAGAGAAATGGAGAAGAAGGGATTGCAGTATGACCATGCCCCATTGTGGAGTGCTTTCTACCTTTCCCTCTGTCTCTTCTGCTCTCTCTCTCTCTCTCTGGCAACTGTACACACCCCCTGGTAATTTAAAAAAAATCAACTCAGGAAGTCAGGGGAACCTGAACTGGCATAAAATAATAATAATAATAATAATAATAATAATAATAATGGTACTCTAACTGAATTGCAAATAAATAACTTCACTGAAGGAGATAAAGAAGAAAGAAACCTAAATAAATTTGTGAGGCAGTATTTTGATTGGAGAATATAAGGTCAAAGACAAACTATAAAAATACTGTAGTTTGGGACCAGCAGATGGTATGATGGTTACGTCACTGGACTCCCACGTAGTCGACCATCGTTCAAGTCCTGGACCTGGCGGCTTAAGTTCACGCCGGGCATGTGTGTCCAAAATCCCAAGAGGAGAGTGGAGGAGAAGGGATTGCAGCGTGGCCATCCTTCCTGGGGTGTGATTCCTTGTTTTCTGTCTCTCCAGTGAGTGCACACACCCTATAGCAAAAATATCTCTAAAACAAATCAACAAAATGTAGTTAAGAACTGTTTCCCAGTAGTATGGGTTAGCAACTCTGAAACTACTACAGGTGTGCTCCAGGACTAGACATAGAAGTAAACACGTTGATATATCGTAGATATCGAAAGCCATGTCTCTCCAGGTTGGAGAGAGCCCTGTAGCGTTGGATTAGATCTGGGAAAATCAGGATGAACTCACAGTTGACAAGATATGTAGAAATGGACGATAGATGATCTATAGATGGCAGATTGCTTCATCGATGATAGATTATTCTCCAGTAAAAGAGCGTATGTCTCCTTAGAGAAATAGTTGAATCCTGGGGCCAGCGAAAATTAAACATGATCCTGGGACATGTGGTGGTTATGGAAAGTAAGGAAATGCTCAAAAACTGATAGGAATATCAAAGGCACACAGGCGCCAACCTGAAAGGGCTCCCAATAGTGAAAGCTGGAACAGATTGAACAAGAAAATAAATAATGAAAGTATTGAATTATGATCTACAGAATAAAATAAATATCTGTGATCCATAACTGAATGAATAAATCCATGGGGGAAGAGCCCACTCTTCCTTATAGCAGAATTTCAACGTTAATGACAAATGTGAGAGGAATGAGAGGGACTGAAAAATCATGACTAGGCAACACCACAGAAATAACTATTGCAGGCAAGATTCACCAATGGGGGCCGGCAGGAGGCTACAGGTGCTATAGGGTGACTGAGGTGTTGAACTTCCACATGGCTGACCATGGTTCAAGTGCCAGACCTGGCAGCTTGCTTTCTTACTTTCCCTTTCTCTCTCTCTTTGGTCAAATTAAAAAATAACAACAATAAATAAATTCTTTAAAATAAAGAGTCACTGATGGATAGTGAAATGGACAAAAGTTTGAGAAGAAATAGAACAAACTATCTCCCTCAGATATTAATTACTAAGAGAAAAACAGAGACTTTCCAGGGAAGAAATTTGTAGAAACCACCTTAAGCCAGTGATGAAGGCTAATTTTGCTGGTAATGCAGTCACCTCTGCACACCAGGTTGGGAGGCACTGAGAAGGGCACAATATCACTTTGAGGCCTTCTTGCCAAAAATCCATAACCTTAGTCTAATGAAAGAACATCAGACAAACCACACTGAGATATAACCTAAAAAAATCACTGACCAGTGCTCTTTATAAGTACCTAAATCGAGGAGAGGCAAGGGGAAGGCCGTCAGAAGAAGACTCCTCCATGGCTCCTGAGAACTAGTGACTTCAGGGAAAAAAGAGAAATGAAGATTTTCTACAGATAATTCAGCCTCCAGCCCACAAACTCGAGTGGTAGGGAACCCCTCTAGCCTTCTCTCTGTCTCTGTCTCTCTCTGTCTTCTCTTTTTTTGTAATTTTTCCTTTTTAAAAATTTTTAAAGGTAAAGTATTCTCTTGGCTTTCAGACCTGCCTTTATTTCACTAATAATCCCATTTTCCCCTCCCACCCAGGAAAGGCAAGGGGCAGGCCTTCAGAAGGAGACTCCTCCATGGCTCCTGAGAACTGCCTTTTTTTTTTTTATTTTGCTTTAAAAAAATAGTAATAACGGGAACCAGCAGTTAGCGTAATGGCAATGTCGCTGGACTCCCATGTAGTTGACCGCAGTTCGCGTCCCGGACCCGGTGGCTTAAAACTCACGCCGGGCACGTGTGTGTGCTTGCCCAAGATCCCAAGAGGAGAATGGAGGAGAAGGGATTGCGGCGTGACCATCCCCCCTGGGGGGTGATTTCTTGCTTTCTGTCTCTATGTCTCTCTCTGTCTGTCTGGCGAGCACACGCGCCCTATAGCAAAAACCTCTCCAAAAAAACAAAAGTAAAATAATAATAATAATAATAATAATAAATTTCTATGGTTTTTAACATTTTTTCCTCTCTGTTTTTCTGGTTTTTTTTGTTTGCTTTTCTTTTCTCTCTCTCTCTCTCTCTCTCTCTCTGTTTCCTTTTCTTTTTCTTTTATCTCATCACTCTGCTCCTCAATCTCCATTCTCTGTGTTTCTAGATGGATCTAAGGCAACCATAGCCAAATATCCAAATACTACTAGGGTTAACATATTCCTCAATATCCACTGCATCTTCAACACAAAGGGATAAAAACAGAATGGCAAAGAGATTCCAGATCACCTCCTTCTGCATGCTCCTGAACACTCAGACTGAACTTCAAGAATTAGGAAGAAACACATCATCCATCAGATGACTAGAAATCACTGCAGGGCCACGAGAAATATGGGAAAGCAAGAATATATCTCTCCTCCAAGGGAAAACAATAACTCCTCTTTATCTACAGCCAGTACAATGGAAATCATGGAAATATCTGATAAAGAATTTAGAATATTCATAATGATGAAGCTAATAGAGATGGAAGAGAAGAGAGACAATGAACTGCAGAAGAGGCAGGAGAAAGGAGGTAATGAGTTCCAGGAGGTGAGGAAATTCTTGCAAGATCTAAAAGATAAATTACACACTATAAAAAAGAATCAAATGGACCTATTACAGTTGAAGGCTATAATACAGGAAGTCAAAATCTCCCTTGAAAGTATTAAAGCAGACTAGACTATAGAATCTCAGACGTAGAAGAGAAAATTGCTGGCCTAGAAAAATCCACCACAAAGACTGAGAAAATTGCCCAAAAAAGAGAATAATATATGAGAAATACTAGATACCATCAAACACCCAAATATCCATATAATTCGTATCCCAGAAGGTGAAAAGACTCATAAGGGCATGGATAATCTATCCCATGAAATCCTACAAGAAAACTTTCCAAACCTAGAGAGGCACTCAAAGATCCAGTCCCAAGAAATACAAAGGACCCCAAATAGAATCAACCCAAGAAGATCTTCTCCAAGATACATTGTAGCCAGATTGACCAAAACCACAGACAAAGACAAGATACTAAGACTGGCAAGAGAAAAAGGGCAAGTTACCTGTGAAGGATATCCCATCAGGCAAATAGTGGACCTCTCATCGGAAATAATACGAGTGAGGAAAGAATGGGAAAATATATTCAAAGTGTTAAGAGAAAAGCAATTTCAACCAAGAATACTGTACCCAGCAAGATTATCCTTCATATGGAAAGAAAAGGCAAGAACATTCTCAGATAAACAAAACCTGAAAGAATTTACCAGCACCAGACCAGATCTCCAAGAAGTTCTCAAGGGAGTGCTATGCCAGGAAAATTAAATACAGACACACAAAAATAAGAGTTAAAAAACTAAGAAAATGGTCAACTTAATTGTAGAGACAAGTCTGGAGTTGAATATTATATCCCAGAATTTAATTGGGAAGATCGAACCACAACAGAAGATTAAGTACATGAGACTGAACTGGTGAAATACCATTTTATGACTTTTGACTAAAACATTGCTGATTTTCTTCTAGGCTTTGTTTTCTGGTTTTAAGGATTTTTGTCTTGTCTTGAGCCGTCGATAGGTTCATGTACCTACCATTTGAACAGAATCCTGTTTCCTGGATTTAAGTTTTAAGCAAAGTTCCTTAGCATTTTTTTGATTTATTAAAGTTAAAACTGCTTTTCTTGAAATTACCAGCTGAACTTGCTATTGAAAGTAGTTAGATTATATAAGAAAATGTGTGATCAATAAAATGTGGGGGGAAAAGGAATGGAAAACAACTGTAGACACCAGAGATAGTGTGGGAGGAGAATGGGAAATGGAAGAGGGTCAGAAATAGGGGTTAAAAAAAAATACACACACACACACACACATATGAAACTAGCAGTAGAAAATTATTGACAATAACATGAATGATTAAGCCACTATGCAGTATATTCTGGATGGGAAATCACATTTTATATGCTGTGACAATGCTTAGGGAATGAATGTAAATTAATTAATTTTAAAAAAAGTTTCAGAAAAAAAAAGCTCATGGAAATATGTGTAATGGGAAAACTATGTATGAATTTTAAAAAGTTTTTGTACCAAAATAAGTTCATACTTTAATTGTAAAATAAATAAATTAATAATAAAAAAAGAATTGTCTAAGTCATGGAAAATCAGAGGAGACCAAGGACCTATGACTATTAAATGAATTATAAAATCCTTGATTGGATCCTAGGAGGGAAAAAAAGGAGGTGAAAAACTGGGGAAATCTAAGTGGGGCTGTAGTTTGGTTAGTAGTAGGGTATTGATGTTCATTTCCTGGTTTCAATCATTGAGTTATGTAAAATGGTAATGCTAAGGAAATCTGGAACAAAGGTATACAGGAAATCTTTGTACTATTTTTTAGAACTCTAAAATTATTTCAAAATATAAAGAAAATAGTGTACTTAGAAACTTTTATCAGTACAACTGCTGGATCCCCAGTTCTACCCCTAAAATTACAGTTTTCTTATCCATATCTACAAATAATATGACTGCCTCTATTCTTCAATTTATAAATTTTACACATTCTCTACTTATTTCCTACTTTAATAGGCGATTAAGCTCATTTAGTCTATCTTCTATCATCATAAGTCCTTATAATATTCCAATTTTTAATTTCTCTGTTGACTATTTTTTTATCACTTTAACAATACCTTTATCTATTATTGTGTCTGCTATAGATACTGTTTCTTGGCTTCCTACTAACATTCCTTTCTTTAAAGAGAGAGATTTTTTTGCTATAGGGTGTGTGTACTTGCAGGAGAGACAGACAGACAGACAGAAAGTGAGAAATCACCCCCTGAGGGGATGGCCACACCACAATCCCTTCTCCTTCATTCTCCTGTCAGAGTTTTGGGCATGCATGCACATGTGCCTGGCATGAGTATAAGTTGCCAGGTCTGGAACTCAAACTGCAGTCAACTATGTGGAAGTCCAGGGACCAGCAGGTGGCGTGGTGGTCAAGGCATTAGACACTCCCATACGGTTGACTACGGTTAGAGTCCTGGACCTGGCAGCTTGCTTTCTCACCCCCACCCCCTTTTCTCTCTCTCTCTCTCTGTGTATCTCTCTGGTCAAATTAAAATAAAATGAATGAATAAATAAAATTAAATTAAAATAATTCTTTTTTAAAAAATTTACTTATTTATTTATTTTCATTTCATTTTCTTCCATACATTCAATCACATTATTATTTGTCTTACAAAATGGATATTTAAATTAATTCTTAAAAAAAAAAAAAAAACTATGTGAAAGTCCAGCAACATAACCATTATGGCATCTGCTGGTCCCTAGAATCCTTTTTTTCCCCCCTCTTTTTGATCTACTCTTCTTCTCTTACCTAACCTTATTCTTTTTTTCTTTTTTTTTTTTTTTTTTTTTTTGAGAGGTTTTTGCTATAGGGCGCGTGCGCTCGCCAGACAGAGAGAGACATAGAGACAGAAAGCGAGAAATCACCCCCCAGGGGGGATGGCCACGCCACAATCCCTTCTCCTCCATTCTCCTCTTGGGATCTTGGGCACGCACGCACATGCGCCTGGTGTGAGTTTTAAGCCACCGGGTCCAGGACGTGAACCACTGTCGACTACGTGGGAGTCCAGCAACATAGCCATTATGCTAACTGCTGGTTTCCCCTAACCTTATTCTTCCAACTTCTACTTTTGATTATTTTTCGATGCCAGAGGACACTTGTGCATGTACAAGAAAAAAGAAAGAGAGAGAAAGAGAAAGCATCCAACCCAACAGAGCCCAGCAATACTGCAGTCCTTTTTCCTCCACCTCATCATTCCATCGGGATCTTGAACACACATGCACTTGTGTCCGAAGTGTTGCCACCGAGGCCAGGATTCAAACCTGTGAGCCATATGGGATCCAGCTCCTGCACAGTGCTTACCCACTGCATACAGAGCCAGCCCATAACTTTTACTTTTGTATTTTGAAAATTCATGACAGTTTCCTTTTGCTCTACATACATAACTTAGTCTTCCTTGTATTGCTTATTGGTTAGGTCCAACAGCTGAAAATCAATATGCAGGGGCTGGCAATGGTGTAACAGCAATACAGCTAGACCCACATTGGCAGGTCTAGGTTTGTGTTCTGGACCTGTGCATACCATGATCTAGACTGGCCGAGGCTGGGGGCGTATCAAGGGATGAAGACCCTTTTGAGGACGCCCTCCTTTCCCTTTCTCTCTCTCATGAATGGAATAATATTTAAAAAAAAAAAATCAGTAAGCAACAATCATATTATTATCAGCAGAGAATACTTGTTCACTACTGAGTCAACTATAGTATTTATACTGTAGTTGGAGTTCTACCTTTGTACAATTTTGTTTTTCCTTCAATTTCTCATTAGTTTTCCTCCCACCCCCCCCCCCCCCCCCCCCCGGCTATAGGGCACGTGCGCTTACCAGAAAGACAGAAAGCGAGAAATCACCCCCCAAGGGGGCTGGCCACACTGCAATCCCTTCTCCTCCATTCTCCTCTCAGGATCTTGGGCACGCACGCACATGCACCTGATGTATGTTCAAGCCACTCAGTCAGAGATTCGAACCGCAGTTGACTACATGGAAGTCCAGTGACATAGCCATTATGCCAACTGCTGGTCCCCTCATTAGCTTTCTTTTATGCTTATTCCACCAATTGTCTATGTGATTATTTTCACTTTTTTCAAAACTTGCCATAAGTTGTCTGTTAAGTCTCCATTTTCCTTGGATATCTCTTTTCTGGAATTTCTGTCTTCCTGTTCCAGGATGGGACTCCTGGACTACAGTCCTAGGTTGGATTCAGTTTTTCTTAGATTCTATTTTTTCCTTCATTTGCTCCCTCACTTTTCTAGAGTATATCTTTTTTGTTTTGTTTTTGTTTTTGCTTTTGTTTTTTTTTTTCAGAGATTTTTGCTATAGGGCACATGCACTCGCCAGAGAGAAAGAAAGCAAAAAATCATCCCCTAGGAGAGATGGCCACTTCACAATCCCTTCTCCTCCATTCTCCTTTCTGGATTTTGGGCACGCATGTACATGAGCCCAGCGCTGAGTCTCAAGCCGCTGGGTCCAGGACATGAACCATAGTCAACCACATGGGAGTCCAGTGCCTTAGCCACTACACCACCTGCTGGCCCCTGGAGGGCATAACTTAAAGCAAATTCCTAAGAAACAATTTGCATGAAGTAGCTTGAGTCCTTACGTATCTGAAAATATCTTAGCTTTACCCCCATGTTCAAATGATAGTTCTGTTGGTTCGAGATTTCTAGGTGACAATCTTTTTTCCCTCAGAATTTTGAAGTCTTGACCTATTCTCTCCCAGCATTTACAGTCATGATTTACATTCTGATTCTTGCCTCTTTGTGTATGTTCTATTTTCTTCTCCCTTGAAGTATTTAGGATCTTCTTTATTGTGAAAACTATCATGCTATATGTAGGTATGAATCTATTTTCTTAATTTAGTGTGCAAGGCACTCAGTGGATTATTTAAATGATAATACTCAGACATTACAGTGTCATTCAGCTTTAGAAATTGTTCTTACATTCTTCCTTAATGACTTTCTTTCCTCCATATTAGTGGTTCTTCTCAGAAGACTGAATTTGGACCTTGACTGATCTCTTATCTCACTTTTCTTTGCATCTTTGTCTTTTTATTTTACTTTCTGAGGGATTTTCTTGTCTTTATCTTTTAATGTCTCTATTGAATTGCCTTTTTAGTGTGTGTGTGTGTGTGTGTGTGTGTGTGTGTGTGTGTGTGTTGTGTGTGTGTGTATTTGTTTTGAGAGAGAGGTTTTTGCTGTAGGGCATGTGCACTCACCAGAGACAGAAAGAGAAAAATTACCCCCCAGGGAACTGGCCACACTAGTTTCTTCTCCTTTCTCAGAATTTTGGTCATGCATGCACACGTGCCCAGTGTGAGTTTCAAGCCTCCAGGTCTGGCACTCGAACCATAGTTGGCTGTGTGAGAGTCCAGCGACATAACCATTATACCATCTACTGGTCCCTCAGCATTCACATTTTAACTTCTAATTCTTCTTTCTTATTTTTATCCTTTTTGTAGCATCCTATCCTTGTTTTATGAACATGATACCTTCTGAGGATATTGACAAATTGGTGTTTTTGCTTTAAGTTTTCTTGTTTGTTAAATTACCTTTGTTTTCTCTGGAGTCAATTTTTCTATTCCTTTGACTCTTTCGTTCATTTTTAATTAACTGACTGGTGGCCCTTGGGTTTCTGTTTGTTTAAAAACAGGGGATTAAAAAGTATGGATGGGGGAGGCCGCAGGTGACATGGTGGTTAAGGTGATTGGACTCCCATATGGCTGACCGTGGTTCGAGCCCTGGACCTGGCGGCTTGCTTTCTCACTTTCCTTCTCTCTTTCTCTGGTCAACTTCAAGAAAATAATAACAATGAATAAAATTACATAAAAAATAATTCTTAAAAGAAAAGTGTGGATGGGAGAGGCCTGTCATCCAGCAGGTTATTGAGCAGCAAGCCTGCTGTACACCAGATAATTCCTAAATGCTAGAATCCAGACAATGCCAGAGCTGCTCAAAATTTTGTTGAGAGAAAGTAGTTGGAAAAAAACGTCCTATTTTATGTTTTTGAAAAACGTAGATATGGTTTCCATGTTTTAAGTATGAGAAAAGGAAAAAAAAATGGTAGGATTAGCGAGTCTACTAGCCTTCCTCCCTCAGGGGCTGGTGTAGTGGAAGGCTCTGATCTAGACTCAAGCCCTGGTTCCTGTCCTGTGACACCCGGTGTGAGTGACTGCAGCCTCACAGGACCCAGGTATTCCCCTACTGCAGGTCCCGCTGGGCCCTGCATTCCCAGTCTGAGAGCCGGGTAGTGGTAAAGGCAGTTGCTGGAGGTGTTCTCTGCTCCTTAAGCCTGCAGAGCTGGGCAAGCTCTATAAATAGCGGCAGTGATTACAGAGTAGCACTCCCTAGCTTTGCACTTTATAGCTTTCCATTCAAAACAGTCCCAGCCCAGTGTTTAGTCTCTCTGGGGGGCAGCTGTAAAGGCCACCTTGTTTCACAGCTAAGGAGAGGTTACAAGGCAATTAAAATATTTTTGTCTCTTCTCTCTTTTGATGATCATTCCCATGAGGCAGACCTTGGAGCAGTTGCTGCCCTCCACTACCCACAGGGAACTCCAGAGCACTCAGTGGCAGCTTCCAGCCCTGTAGCTGGTCAAGAATTGGAATTAAAAAAAAAAAAAAAAATAGAATTGGAATTTTAGCTTTAAACTTCCCCCATGTTTTGAGTGATTTAGAAGTAATAGAAAAAAAAGGTATCTTAAACAGCCAAAGATGGGTGATTGCCGTCTTTGAACAGGAGCTTTTCCTTTTTGTGAAGATAGTAAATACGTCTTAATCACACACTTTCAGTTCTATATACTTTTCACTTTATTTTTAAGAATTATTTTTTAAGTTACTTATTTTCAATTTTCTATAGGGCATACATGCTCATCAGAGGAGACAGAGAGAGACAGGAGAGGGAAAGTGAAAGCATGTCACCAGGTCCGGGACTCGAACTGCAGTTAGCCATGTGGGCATTCAGCACCTTAATCACCACGCCACCAGTTGGTCCCAAGTTCTGTGTATTTTTCATCATGATGAAAGAAGTAATTGCAGGGCCAACAGGTGGCATGGTGGTTAAGGTGCTGGATGCCCACATAGCCAACCACGGTTCAAGTCCTGGACCTGCTGGCTTGAAAAATCACACCAGGCAAAAGTGTGTGCATGCCCAAGATGCCAAGATGTGAACAGAGGAAAAGAGACTGTGGTGTGGCCATCCCTCCTGGGGGGTGGTTTCTCACCTTCCCTCTTCCCCCACCCCCGTCAAGTACACATGCCCTATAACAAAAACCTTAAATAAATAAATAGCTAGCAGTAATTGCACGAATAAAGTTATATTCTAACCACGTGGAGATATCTGGGTCAAGATAGCATTCCATATCTACCAGCTCCAAGCTGGAATAAATACTAATGATCATCTTGGTCATACAAATGATTATCATATGGAAAGAGTAACCATTATCATCTTAAAATTGGTGCTCGTCTGTGTGGCCTGTCACAGCTTTCAAAAGTCCTTGTTAACTCCTCAGAGCAGCCTCACAGAGCAGGTGAGGCAGGTGTCACTGCTACCCCCATTATACAGATGAACACATGGAGGCCTGGAGAAGTCTCACCACTAGTTAGTAGCCCACACCAGAGGGAGCTCACCAAACAACACACTCGGCGTGGTCTCCCTCCCTGGAGCTTGGTGACAACCCTTGCCTGTCTCCCACTTCTCTTTCTGGGCAGCCACGTGATGAATGCTGGGATCTGGGACACTTGCTCCTGCACTGACTGGCCTGAAGAGTGAATGATAAACGGGAGGAGAGACAGGAGGAGAAAAATTATTTGGAATATTAAGGGTATTCCAACTCAGCCAGAATAGATTGTGCGAAAACTCTCCTTTCCAAAATAACTGGTAACAATGATAAAACTAATTGCAGGGAGGAGAATATTAGATGCAATTTAAGTCCAGTTGTGTGACTGTAAATTATTGAAGAAAAATGCCACTGCTGTTTTTATGGAGTGCAGTGTGGGCGCTCAGGACTGTTGGTGGTGATGCCGGTAGGGCTTAGCTCAGAGACCTGAGAGGACTTCAGGGCCAGATGGTTATCTTGTGGATGAGAGCCCTGAGGTAGAGACCGTGCATTTCCCCAGAGATTAGATATGGTATTAGTAAAGCAATCAGCACAGTCAGTACAAAGCAGGTACTTGTGTCAGTAAGGAAGGTGATTAGTTGTAAGCAATAGAGCTTGGCTCTGTAGGTTGTCTGCCTCACACAACAGTCCAGAGGCAGGCAGTGCTGGGTTTCAACACTCCTGGACCTAAACAGGAGTGAGTCCTGATCCTCACCAGCCAGTCTTCTCAGTAGTCTGAGCAGGGTTCTGAGTACCAGGAGTGACCAAAGATGGGGGCTGCATGGTGAGAAGAAGGGAAATTTTGTTAAGGACCTATGGAGGGTCCAGCAGGTAGCATGGTGGTTGGGGAGGCTAGACTCCCACATGGCTGACCACAGTTCGAGTCTGGGACCTAGTAGCTTGCTTTCTCACTTTCCTTCTCTCTCTCTCTCTCTAATCAACTAAAAAAAAAAATTGACAATGAATAAAATTAAATAAAATAATTATTAAAAATAAAAAGGACCTATGGAGAGGGTCAGCGTGGTGGTTAAAAGGCACTGGGCTCCCACAGGGCCAACTATGGTTCAAGTCCCAGACCTGGTGGCTTCCTTTCTCACTTTCTCCCCCTCTCTCTTTCTCTGGTCAAATTGGAAAATAATAATAAAGTTAAAATAATGCTTTTTTTTTTTAAAAAAAAAAAAGACCTATGGAGAAAACCAAGGAGATTTAACATAAAGTAGAAAAGGGTCCAGCCTGTGGCAGTGGTTAAGGAGGCTGGATCCCACTTGGCCAACAGTGCAGTTCAAGTCTCAGTCCCGGCAGCTTGAAAAATGTGCCAGGTGCATGTGTGTGCATGCCCAAAATTCTGAGAAGGGATTGTGGCATGGCCATCCCCTCTGGGGAGTGCTTTCTCTTTCTTGCTTGCTTTCTAGTGAGCAGACATGCCCTATAGCAAACTAAAAACAACAACAAACACACACACACACACACACACACACACACACACACAGTGGAAATTTGAGCACCGTTATGTCAAAGATAAACAAGATCAGTCCTGTGTTGCCAAAGTGGTCACAAGACCAGGGAGTACAATTGTTGGATGACAGATTCAACAACAGGAATAAGTCTAATAATAGGAACTTACTGAACATAGGCCACCTTGGAAACTAATGAGTTTCTTGAAGATATTCAAGCTGAACAAGGGGGTAGGGGGATAGAGGGATTATAGAATTAAATAGGAAAATTATTTTCAAATTTCCCCCTTTTTTTAATCGGCCAGAGGGCAAGTGCACTCATCAGAGAAAGTGAAAGGGCAAAAGCACCTTCCAACGGGGCATGGTCATAATGCAGTCTCTTCTGTTTCTCCATCCTGCCAGAATTCTGGGTGTGCACACAGACTCATGCCTAGCAAGTTTTTCAAGCCATCAAGGCAAGGATTTGAACTGCATGGCTTGGCCATGTGGGATCTGACTCCCTTAACTAGTAGACTATCCACAGGGATGGTCCCCAAATTTCCCTTTTGCATCGACTTATTTAACAAGTGTCTGTTGACTTTCTATAGTGTTTCAGATAGGGACCGTGTTTTCCAAATAAGCTGGTTTGACATTTATGAAAAATACTAGAAGAGAGAACAGGGTGTCTGATGAATATTGTTTTCCAACTGACTTCTTGGGAACCACTTGCCTTCTTGGAATTCCATTTTCCTCCTCCCTGAGGTTCCCCAATGCCATAGAATGGGGCTTGTTTCCTTTCAGTTCTCAGGACCAGTGAGGGCAATATGGCAGCATTTCTTCCCGACACAGTAGCACCTGGGTTTCATATGTGTTGCAGGTGACATCCTTGTGTTTAAAAGGTGGCTGGGAAGGACCAGAAAGGTAAGGGAGTCTCTGTCAGTTATCAACCTCTTTGGCCCTTACCTGGAAAATAAGAAAAAATTTATCTTCCTCACAGAGTTGTGAGGATATAATTGTGTTTTGCAAGTAAGTGCTTGGCCCTCAGTTTGGACTCAACAGATGTTGGTCTGTTTAGTCCCTCAGTCTCAGCTCTGTCACCAATTTTGTCATGTCATTTTCCCAAGCCTTGGTTTCCTCTGTAAAGTGAGGGGCTTGTACTAGACAAGCCCTGTGATTTCTGCCCATTCTGAATCTCACATGCCCATAACAAAATGGCTGCCATGGTTTTCCCAGCCTTCGTCTGAGGGCTTTTCTGCCAGGAGGTGGCACCACTAATTCACGTTTCCAATATGAATGGGCTGGCCATTTGTTATTCTTCCTTCAGCTTTGAAAACGCGCCTGCTTCGCAGCTGCCTCTAACCTGACTCTAGAAATCATGATGCTGGTGTTTCTCGAGTGTGACTGCATTTTCCATTCTTTCGCTTGTGCCACACATATAAAAATCGTCTTCCCGTGGGTAGTTCTCAGTATTTAGGAAAGAGGAGAAGTTAGAAATTGGATGGGCGAACAACTTCCACTCTGTGGTTTTTCCTTTCTCTCAGAAGCAGAACTGCAGATCTGAAAGAGCATGTGCTGTTGAATTGCACCCACAATCAGCCATTTGCACGCTATTCAGAAGGCACAAATGGCCACTTAGGCTGGCAATTGCCTAATTGCCACAGAGAGGATCATAGATAGGATTTTGCAGCCTTAGGTCTCTGGCAGAAGCTAGGCTGGAGAGGCCCAGAAAATGTGGTTTTCTGGTCTTCTCAGGTTATTGTGAGCAGAATTAGTATTGTAAGTAGTGCAGGGAAAGGACTTAAGGCCTATCAGACCAAATTCTTAATTCTTTTTTTTAAAAGAAGTATCTATTATCATACTATATTTATTTATTTTATATATGTGTGTGTGTGGATGTATGTGTGTGTGTGTGTGTGTGTGTGTGTGTATATATATATATATATATATATATATATATTTTTTTTTTTTTTTTTTTTTTTTTTTTTTTTAATTCGACCAGAGAGCAAAAGGTGGCTGGGAAGTGAGAAAGCAAGCCACCAGGTACGGGACTTGAGTTATGGTTGGCCATGTAGGAGTCTGGTGCCTTAATCATCATGCCACCTGCATCTTAATTTAATTCTTAATATCCAGTCCCACATATGTAAGTGAATTTAAAATGGAAATTTCCGGGAACCAGCAGTTAGCGTAATGGCTATGTCGCTGAACTCCCACGTAGTCGACTGTGGTTCGCGTCCTGGACCCGGTGGCTTAGAACTCACACCGGGCGCGTGTGCGTGTGTGCCCAAGATCCCGAGAGGAGAATGGAGGAGAAGGGATTGCGGCGTGACCATTCCCCCTGGGGGGTGATTTCTTGCTTTCTGTCTCTCTGTCTCTCTCTGTCTGGCGAGCACACGCGCCCTATACCAAAAACCTCTCAAAAAAAATGGAAATTCCCTCATTCTGTCCCACTCTTTGATTTTTCTCAAGACTTAAAGAAAGAGAAGAGAGAGGAAGAAGAGAGAAAGAAAGGAAGATTGAAAAGGAAGGCAGGGAGAAAGGAAGAGAGAAGGAAAAGAAGCAGAAGAAAAGGAGAAAGGTAGATTACTTTTCTGAAACAGTCGAGGTTCAGACAGATTATACTGGCTTTTCTCCATGAGAAGTAAATCATTTTAAGATTCAAGTAGAAACTATAAATGTATTCTTTGGTTTTTGATTCTAGCTCACCCTATCACCTTTCCCCATGTGAGTCCTGAACATTTATTGGTTGTCAAGCTGGAAAATGAAGGGGCTAAATCAAATTATCCTGTGGGTTAACGCGCCTGATAGCAAAAACATCTCCAAAAAAAAAAAAAGAAAGGAAGAAAGAGATTTTTGGCCTGAGAAAACCACTGAGGTTCCTTATTCAGGGTGATGGGGGCACAGTGGACAGAACGGTTTTCTCTGGTCCCTTCTATGAAGCTAACCTGATTATTTCAGATTGCTAGAGAAATCTTGTCACACACCATCAGGTCTCAGTGATGGCAGTGCAGATCTTGTTAAGTAAAGTCATTTTTCTTCATTACTAACTAAGGGCTTTTGTACGTGGCTTTGAAATTCACATTAGAAAACCCACATCTTTTCAGTCTTTCAAGGTTCAAGAGGTGGAACAGACGCAGGGGGTTGTCAAAATGATGGTCTGCAAGGTCGATGCGCAGACTCGCTGACTCACTGGAGATTTGTCCTTCCGTGGGGTGGGGGGGTAGGGCTTGCTACATCCCACAACAGCCCTTCTTGTTCTTGCCTCCACCCCCTTTGCAGAATAAGAGAGGTGGCTTGTGGGCCAGAGCATTATTCTTGTTTCTTCTGTTGTTGTTTATGGAAAGAGGACTTCTCTGTTAGGGTTTTGTTTTTTTTCATAGTCTAATGAATGAATCCTACTCTCTCTCTTTAAATTTGCCAAAGGGTGCATGCACTTGCCAGAGAGGGACAGAGAGAAAAGGGGAGGCAGAAAGTACGCCTCACTGGGACATGGTCATACCACAGTCCCTTCTCTTCCATTTCTCTATTCTTTTGGGATTTGGTGCACACACACATGCACTCAGTGTGTTTCTCAATCTGCCAGGTCCAGGATTCAAACCACACAGTTGGCTATATGGGATCCAGCTACCTTAACCATCAGGCCACAGAGTCATCCCAAATGAGTCCTGCTCTAAAGTCAACGAGGCATTTTATGAGGCCACCAGCAAATGAACTCTGATAGGGTTCCCTCTTGCACACTACACTGCTCAAAACTTAATGAAAAGTTCAGGCGGGGACCAGCAGTTAGCGTAATGGCTATGTTGCTGGACTCCCATGTGATCGACTGTGTTTCGAGTCCCGGACCCGGTGGCTTAAAACTCATGCCGGGCGTGGGAACCAGCAGTTAGCATAATGGCTGTCACTGGACTCCCACATAGTCGACCGCGGTTCGCGTGCCGGACCCAGTGGCTTAAAACTCACGCTGGGCATGTGTGCGTGTGCCCAAGATTCCGAGAGGAGAATGGAGGAGAAGGGATTGCGGCGTGACCATCCCCCCGGGGGGTGATTTCTCGCTTTCTGTCTCTATGTCTCTCTCTGTCTGTCTGGCAAGCGCACGCGCCCTATAGCGAAAACCTCTCAAAAAAAAAACAAAAAACAAAACTCATGCCGGGCGCATGTGCTCGCATGCCCAAGGTCCCGAGAGGAGAATGGAGAAGGGATTGCGGCGTGACCATCCCCCGTGGGGGGTGATTTTTCGCTTTCTTTCTTTCTCTGTCTGGCGAACACACGTGCCCTATAGCAAAAACCTCTCAAAAGAAAAAAAAAAGTTCAAGTAAACATTGCTGAGAAGACTGCAAAACTCTGTGATGCTAGCTTCTTTTTATATATATATATATATATATATATATATATATATATATACACATATATGAAAAGTAGATTTATTCTGTCTTAAGAAACAACTCCAATGGATTTCTGAGAAACTACTAGGTAATCGCAAAAGTCACGGTGTGTTTTTCTATGCAAAGCGTGTCATGACTTCCCTCTGACCCCATAGAAGATGCTTTGAGACCTTCCCCACAGAGCTGAATAAGGACTCGGAGACGATCCTATAGGCTCCTGTGGAGGTTAGTGCTTTACGAAAATGCATTTTAAGGCCAAGTGATGACACAGTGATCGTGTGACTGGGTCCACACGGGAAAGGTCCTGGGTTTGCCACCCAAAGCCTCCCTGAGTATGTGGGGGCTTGCATGTTCATGCCGGTGATCTGAGCTAGCCAAGACCGTGGTAGATGGCAGCATGAGGACCCACTTGGGAGTGCCTATCTCTCTATCACTCTCTCTCACTTTAAAAAAAATTACTTTGGGAACCAGCAGTTAGCGTAATGGCTATGTCGCTGGACTCCCACATAGTCGACCGCGGTTCGCGTCCCGGACCCGGTGGCTTAAAACTCACGCCGGGCGCATGTGCATGCGTGCCCAAGATCCCGAGAGGAGAATGGAGGAGAAGGGATTGTGGCGTGACCATCCCCCCTGGGGGGTGATTTCTCGCTTTCTGTCTCTATGTCTCTCTCTCTCTGTCTGGCGAGCGCACGCGCCCTATAGCAAAAACCTCTCCAAAAAAAGAAAAAAAGAAAAAAAATTACTTTATTTCATTTATTATCATCACTACTATTTGTGTAATATGACCAGAAAGAGAAAGGGAAAGTAGGAAAGTAAGCCTCCATGTCCAGGACTCGAACTATGGTCAATCATAAGAGTCCAGCGCCTTAACCAGTATGCTACCTGACAGCTCTAAAAACTTTTAAAAAGTAAAATACGGGAGCCAGTGAGTGGCATGGTGGTTGGAGTGCTGGATTCCCCCATGATCAACCAGTTTGAGTCCTGGATCTGGCAGCTTGCTTTCTCTTTCTCTCTCTCTGTTGAGTGCACAACCCCTATGGTAAATCTAAAAAATAATAATTAATTAAATTGCCTAAATAATTATTTTTTAAATATTAAAATATATTTGAGTGGGGAAGAAACCAGCACTTATTAGAGACAAACCATAAAGGAGATGTTTAACACATGAGACATCAATTATCTCATTTAATCCTCAGTACAGCGTAGGAAGGAGCTACCCCACTTCTTAGGTGACGACAAAGGTGCAGAGAGAATGAATAACTTGTCCTGGAGTCACACTGCTCCTAGGAAATGAAAAGAGAATTGGAATCAAGTATGTCTTATTCCAAGCCTGTGCTCTTAACATATTCCACAGAAATGCAGGGTGTTGCTGGTCATTTCCACAGTGTTCACTAGGTGCTATGCCTAGTTTCAAGTCAGGAGGGGCTGAACGGGGCTGCGTGGGGACAGGGTGACCACTTGTACCTGGAGGACTGGACTGGGACAATGCGAGCCAGGAACTTACCAAAGGAGGCAACACTCACACCGAGGACTGATTCACTGTGGGGGTTGAGGTGAGGAGGAAGCAGGCAGCCTTAGCCCAGAGCTGGATCTGTGCCAAAACCTTACAAATGTAGTCAGCAGCCCAGAGTGGGGGAACACCATCCCCTGCACACCACGCTGCACAGAACTTTATGAAAAGTTCAGGTAAACATTGGCTGAGAAGACTGCAAAACCCCGTGATGTAGACCAGCTGGAGCAAGTTTTACACTCACTGGATGTTGTCTTGCTCTTGGAGGGATGGAGTTCCCAAGAGCATGGCTTTTGCAGTGAGACCCTCCTCCACATCCCCACCTACTTGCTATGTGGCCTTGTGCCTCAGTTTCCTCATCTCTAAGAATAAATATCTTAGAAAGGTATCGGAAGGATGGCATGAGATCATTCACAAGATGTGCTTACTGCAGTGTAGGCAATGACTTTAGTATTCTACAAGTATCTCCTCTAGGATTTCATATTCTTCGTTCTCCTGCTTCCCTTCTGTATTTCCAAACTCCCCGTCTCTAACTCCCCTCAGCCTACCCATACCCTAGCCTCTAGTTTCTTATATTTAAAAACAGTAACAGAGGCCCAGCAGGTGGTGTAGAGGTTATCACTTGGATTTCACGTGGCTGACTGTGTAGTTCGAGTCCTAGACCTGACAACTTGAAAAACACGTAGGGCATGTGTGTATGCGTGCCCAAAATCTCAAGAGGAAAATAGAGGAGAAGGAAGTAGGGCATGGTCATCCACCCTGGGGGCGAGGGGGTCTCACTTCCTCTCTCTCTTGCTCCAGCGACTACACATGCCCTGAAGCAAACTAAAAACAAACAACAATAACCAAAACATAACAGAATCAAACAAACCTTCCCTCAACCTATTTACGGAGCTACTCTCCTAGTTCTCATGGTCTCTCCAATTTTCTTGAAAGAAGACTTGGCTGCCCATTCCCAACAGCAGGGACCATGTACATTTTGTATACTTCAGTATGCCAACTTTCTTTTTTTTTTTTTTTTATCTCTCTCTCTCTTTTTTTTTTTTTTGGAAGAGTTTTTTTTTGTTTTTGTTTTTTGTTTGTTTTTGTTTTTGTTTTTGTTTTGCTATAGGGCACGTGCGCTCGCCAGAAAGACAGAGAGAAACAGAGAGACAGAAAGTGAGAAATCACCTCCCAGGGGGAATGGCCACGCTGCAATCCCTTTTCCCCCATTCTCCTCTCAGGATCTTGGGCACACATGCACATATGCCCGCGTGAGTTTAAGCCACCAGGTTTGGGACTCGAACTGTGGTCGACTACTTGGGAGTCCAGCGTCATAGCCATTACACCAACTGCTGGTCCTCTGTATGCCTACTTTCTAGCCCAGTGCCTGGCATATAGTTGGCACCTAAATATTTGCTGAATGAACGTCTTTGTTTCCTCACTACACTTCCCCTGTCTGTACCCTCGTAGTCTAGCTTCTGTTCTTATCACTCTTCTAAATGACTCTGACTTGATCACCAAAGCCAGGGATTGTCTTTCCATTCCCTTCTCGGGGAACCCTATAGAGTCAGTGCAATTCTTTACAATAGGATTCTTCTTTGCAGGTTAGAGTAAATATAAAAGTCCTCCAAGGGATGCAGACAGGCCCGCTTCTCCAGTTGCTTAGTTATCTTCTTAGTTCTCGGTATCCTTTGAAGTCTTTCGAGGTCACCTCTCTTTGATGGGGGTGAGTGGCATAAGACAGTGAACATCCCGGGCGGCACCTTCCCTGATCGCAACAGCTGGAAACAATCTCTCCCTCCTCAGACGTGCCTCACTAAGCTTTATCTGTGCTCGCTAAGAGACCTATTTCATCCTGTTTGAGTTATGATGCATATAAGCTGTCTGAGGGCAGGAAGCAGGCTTCTTCTCATCCTCTCATCCTAACGCAGCTTGGGCACAGAGTCAAACAAATGCACTAGTTGAAGAAGCTATGACTGGAAAGAAGAGGAGACCTTATGTAACCCTGGAGTCCCAGCCTATGGAGAGCTTTAAAACAGGCTCTTTTGCTCAGGTTAGACTTGGTTAGTTCTACAATGCACCAGCCCTGACCTTGATACAGTACGAAGGATAACAAAAAGAATAACCCTCAGAACAGAGACCTAGCTTGCTTTTTTTTTTTTTTTTTTTTTTGCCAGAGGGCATGAGCACTCATGGAAGAGATGAAGAAAAAGGAGAAAGTACTCCTGCCCATCCCTTCTCCATTTTTTTCATCTCATCAGGATTTGAGGCACAGATGCACACATGCCCGGCACATTTTTCAAGCCACCGGAGCTGACATTGGCACCATGGTTGGCTATGTGGGATCCAGCTCCCTTAACCACTAGGGTATGGGAATGGCTCCTAGCTTGTAGACTGATTGGGACAACCAGATACATATGCAGAAAAAGTTAAATAGTAATTTAAGAGTTCAAGAAAAAAAATGACAAAAAACACCATGAGCAACAGGAACGAGCAAATATCTTTTCAAATAATATTTGATCAGTAGCAGCTATGAGCCAGCTGTGCATTACAGGCCTGAAAGAAATGAAAAGGAAACCCATGGGATGGCAGTGATGAGGGATGGCTTCAAGAACAGGACGTGTGCTGCGCTTTTTCGATTATTCCATTCAACTTGCCACAGTGCCAAGTAGGTCTGCCCTAGAATGAACTCCAGTCTAGACTGTTGGCATAGGGCACTGTCCTCCATAAAGCCCAGATGCTTCCAACACAGTAGAGGGGTTAAGAATGAGAGTTCCTGAGGCCGGCAGGCAGTGTGCTAGATAAGGCACCAGATTCCCACCTGGCTAACTGTGGTCTGAGTCCCAGACCCAGTGGCTTGAAATTCACGCTGGGCACATCTGCATGTATGCCCAAAATTCTGAGGGGAGAATGGAAGGGATGGCAGAATGGCCATTCCCACTGGGGGATGATTTTCCACTGTCCCTCTCTCTGCCTTTCTCTGGCAAGCACACATGCCTTATGACAAAAACCTAAAAATAAATAAATAAATAAATAAGTATGAGAGCTCCAGTTCAGCCAGACCTGGATTTAAATCCTAATTCTATCTCTATGGCTTTGGCAGATCATTGTAAACAGAAATTCTAGCACCGCCAAAAATAAATAAATAAATAAATAAATAAATAAATAAATAAATAAATGAGAAAGAGAAACCATACTGCCTACCCCTCAGATATTATACAAATATTTACTGAACACTTACTGAGTATAAGAAGCTGTTCCAGGGACCAGCAGTTAGCGTAATGGCTATGTCGCTGGACTCCCATGTAGTTGACTGCAGTTCAAGTCCTGGACCCAGTGGTTTAAACTCACGCCGGGCACATGTGTGTGTGTGCCCAAGATCCTGAGAGGAGAATGGAGGAGAAGGGACTGTGGCATGGCCATCCCCCCCTGGGGCGTGATTTCTTGCTTTCTGTCTCTCTGTCTCTCTCTGTCTAGCGAGCACAAGTGCCCTATAGCAAAAAATAAATAAATAAATAAAGAAAGAAAGAAAGAAAGCAAGCAAGCAAGCAAGCAAGCAAGCAAGCAAGCAAGCTGTCCTGGATATTGAAGACATGGCAGCGAAAAACCAGACTTTCGGTTTTTGTTTTTTTGCTTGCGGGCACATGTGCTCACCAGAGAGAGAGATAAGAGAAGGCAAAGATGCACCCCCGTGGGATGATCATGCCATGATCCTTTCTCCTGCATCTCTCCCTCTTTTTTGGGATTTTGGACATGCATGTACACAAGCCTAGCATTTCTCAAGTCACTGGGTCCAGGACTTGAACTGCATGGTTGGTCATGTGGGATCTGGCTGCTTTAACCATCAGGTCAGCCCATACAGCCATGTTAATTGCCCTCATGGAACGTGAAGAGTAAGATAAGTATGAACTGCTAGGCAAAGCAGTGTGTAAGCTTGACACACAGCACTCACGCCATCAACAGTCCCTGTGGTTATTCCACATGTCTGATGAGGCGAGCTCTTGCTAACAAGGCCCAGTTCCATTTCTGTCTCCTTTGGGAAACCTTCCCTTCCCTCACTGGACTGTCTCCAGCACCCTTGTCTGCAGTCAGGGAACTTCCCTCTATATCCACACCAGGTGCCTAATCACAGCTTCCTTATGATTTTATTGCTTCTTGGCTTGATTGAGCCTGTGGAGAGCCTGGGGAAGAGGAGCCTCTGTGAAGGGGGAGGAGGAAAGAGTCTAGCTCAGCAATGCCTGGGAAAGACCAGGAAGACGGCCAGGTCTCAGCTGGCCTCAGACCCAATGGGACACTGGGATGTCTTTCTAAATAAACCCAAACTCCAGGCCTTACTTGACCTGGACTTGCACCCAACAGCCGCAGTAGCAGTCTGACCCCATGCCAAGCTTTGGAAGAGGGCTAAGGGACACCCAGTGGCGTATGGCTGGCCGGCAGCCCATGGATGTGTGGGCTCTGTGATCTGGCAGCTGCTGTCCTGAAGTAAGACAAGTTCAGTCCACTTTCTAATATTTTCTAAATGTTGAAATGTCATAGTGCTGCTTTACCCAGAAAAAAAATGTCCAAATGGAATCAGAACAGATGCCAGTTGTAATTAAGTTAGAGCCTCTCCTGGCAGTACGATTCCACAGCTGGGCTCGGGACCAGACAAGGGTGCCCTGCACACCTGCCACTTCCCAGGCTGCTCTTGGTTGGGTAGAGACACTTGCTGCTCACTGAGGGTGGGTTATGCTGTTGGCTGTCTGCAGGCTGCTCCTCCCGCAGACTCTGCCCCCTCTGCTTCCTGCAACGGGGCCAAGTGATCAGAAAAGCAAACCAGGATTACTACATTCATTCATGGTCTGATTTGTTTGGGGTCTGCTTCAGGCTTGTCTAAGGCAAGTTCTCAGGTTCCAACAACTAGGTGACCTGGCCTGGTATCCTCTTTCCTCCATACTTTGGCCCATTTAGCCAAAATCTTGATCTAATTTTTCCTAATAGGCTATGTTCAGTTGTAACCAAATAGAATGTTATGGTCTGACTACGTCTCTCAAGTTTCATGCATTGAAACTTAATGGTCAGGGCCCAGCTGTGAAAGCACAACAGTAGCTCAATGTTCTGCCTTGCTGGAGACCATATGGAGGACGAGGGTTTGGGTCCTGGGTTGCTTTACACACCAGGCATGCACATGTGCTGTGATCCTGGCTGACTGGAAAAGACTGGGAGGAGTGATCACAACATGAAACCCTGTTGAGGGTACTTGTCTTTCTCATTCCTCCCTGCCCTGTCTCACATTAAATTATTTTAAAAAGTAAAGAAACTTAATGGTCAATGTGATAGTATTAAGAGGTGAGGTCTGGGACCAGCAGTGGGCATAATGGCTATGTTGCTGGACTCCCAAGTAGAAGACCGCAGTTCGAGTCCCAGACCCAGTGGCTTAAACTCATGCCGGGCACGTGTGTGTGTGTGTGCACCCAAGATCCCAAGAGAAGAATGGAGGAGAAGGGATTGCAGCGTGGCTTTCCCCCCCAGGGGGTGAATTCTCACTTTCTGTCTCTCTCTGCCTTTCTAGCAAGTGCACACACCCTATAGCAAAAACCTCTCAAAAAAAAAAAAAGAGAGAGAGAGATGAGGTTTTCAGTGGGTAATTAAATCAGGAGGGTGAATTCCTTCTTCTGGGATTAAGGACCTTATAAAGAGCTCAAAGGAGTGGATTCATTCTCTTCCATCTCTTCTACTATGTGAGGACACAGCATTTGCTCCTGTTGCCCTTCCACTTTTTGCCATGTGGGGATTCCAACAACAAGGTGTCATCATGTTTTGTTAAGGCATTTATGTATTTATTTACTGTGATTTTCAAACTGCTGAGTCTGGAACTCAAACCATGGTTGGCCAAGTAGGAATCTAGTGCCCCAACCACCATACCACCTGCTGGCCCCAAGGTATCATCTTGGAAGCAGGGAACAGGTCTTCCCCAGACACTGAACCTACAGGCACCTTGATTTTGGACTTCCCAGCCTCCAGAACTATGGTAAATAAATTTCCATTATTTTTAAATTTTTTTTTATTTTAAATTTATTTATTATTGTTACTATTTTCTAATTTGGCCAGAGAGAGACAGGGAAAGTGAGAAAGGAAGCCACTAGGTCTGGTACTTGAACCATGGTTGGCCAAGTGGGAGTCCAGCATCCTTAACCACCATGCCACCTGCTGGCCCCATAAATTTCCATTCTTTATCAATTACCTAGTATCTGTGGTATTTTGTTACAGTACAAGTGGTCTAAGACATAGGGCATCCTTGGATATACATATAAAATGTCAAACTTGCTAGCCCTCCCAATTATGTAAGCCAATTCCTTAAAATAGATCTCTCTCTCACTCACTCAGTTTATATTCCAGTTGATTTTCTCTGGAGAATCCTGGTTGATAAAGTAATCAAGAGTTATTGAGTCTTACAAAACTGCTTTTATTTTGTATATTAAAAGAGTACTTCCCATGCTATTGGATCATCAGAAAAGTCACGACATGTTATTGTATAGAAAAATGGAAAAATACATCATGACTTGTCAGATGACCAAATGAAAACCTCTTTGAATATATTACATTCTGAAAATTCAGGAGGTGGTGAGAAAAAACCAACTTGGTCTACCCCAGGATAGTTGAGCCTACTGAACCATAGGACCCCTTTGAGCTGGAACATGTACTAACATCCTGAGGGGCACTGGTGTTCCTCTGGAAAGCAACAAGGGAACAGCTAGCCTTGGGTTCAAATCCTGCTGTAGAAGGCAAAGTCCTTCATGGTCAGGCTCCCTTGGCTTTTGCAGTCTCTTTTCTATTTTTAAAAATTATTTATTTTATTTCATTTATTTATTCATTTATTTCCATTTTACCAGAGAGAGAGAGATGGAAAGCGAGAAAGCAAGCCACCAGGTCTGGGACTTGAACCATGCTCAGCCATATGGGAGTGTCCAGTGCCTTAAACATCGTGTGACCTGCTGGTTCCCCTCCCCCCCTTTTTTTATCACCATCATCTTTCTTTTTTCACCTTTCCATCTCCAAAATACTTCAGAAATCAGAAACTCTCCAGACGGACACCCCTTAAAGGAACTTTGCTATTTCTCACAACTGAATCTTGGCTAATGCTTTTCCTTCTCCCCAAGAGGACCTTTCCTGGCCATCCGCTTCTATCAGCTCTCACAATTACAATTCAGTCCCTCCCGAGGGAACACCTACTCAGCTCTAAAGACATGCTTCAGATATCTCTCTCTGGGGAGGCGTCTGAGGCCCAGCCCAGCCCCCGCCCCAGCCCTCCATCCCACCTCACACAGCGCTTTGGGCCTCCCTCTGTTATCACACTGTCAAGCTGGGTTGAAGCTTCTTGTTTACACATCTGTCTCTTCTTCCAGTCGAAGAGCGTACACAGGACAGAAAACTGGCTTATTGTTCGTTTACTCGTACGTTAATTTCACTTTTTCCATGGACATTTTGAGGTCCCTGCATATGTGCTGGTAGCCTTTATTCTCTTTGTCCTACAAGGACACCAGACCCCCCGAAGGTCCTCCTGGTGTCTCCTAATGCTAACTGAAGGTGAAGACATCTTGAAACAACGGAGAAGGAGGCTTCGGAGAGAGCGAACCACGTACTCATTCCTCCATTAACGCTGCGTTCCTCAGAGAGACCCTGCTATGTCCCAACCAGGCCTGCCGGCCAGACATCATCCCAGCTTCAGGGCCCCAAGGCCTAGAGGGAGACAAGTATACAAACAAATCACAAATCAGGCTGAGCTTAGGAAGCAGTCAAAAGATCAAAGAAGAAAACGGGAGGGAAAGAAGAGTGACTGCATGGAGGTGCCTCCGAGAGGAGGAGAATTCAAGCTGAGCTCTAGGGAATGAGGCACAAGCAGAGATGTGGGTGTCAGAGCTGGTGAGAGACAGAGGAGATGCAGAAGTGGGTGCTGGCACCTCCAGCCGTTGCCCAGGGTTGGGGCCATCACCTTTCCTCTCTTGCCTAAGATTAGATGCAAAGTGGCTCTTTTCCTAGAGGACCCAAGTCCCATCATCCTGCCCACCCTGCCTGGTGAGACGAGGTGGGGGTACGGAAACGTCTCTTTCTTCTTCGAGGTCCTCCGTTTACCCACTGCCCAGAGACCTAGCTCCCAAGCCTGGACCCGGAAGATGAGTCAGAAACACCACCTTCCCCCACTCTTTCTCCTTCCTCCCTGCAGAACCTGCCCTCCCTCCCTCACCTGCCTGGGGAGCCGGCGCCAGAAGGGAACCCATAGAGCCTGGGGAGATTTTTCTAGGACAAAGGCACGAAGACACCAGGGAATGTGCTTCTGACCATTAGGGGCCTCTGGTAGGGAGCCCTGTCTGCAGCTCATCAAGCAGCCTTTTGTTACCTGCTGCTGGGGGATTATTGACCCAATTGGCTCCTCGGAGAAGGTTATCGGTTTAAAATTCCTACCTGGCCCCGGGGGCTGTGCTTTCCTGTGCTCCAGCTCTCCCACTAGACGTGAGATTTGTGTCTGTGACTCCATTAGGGGATAGTGTTTATTTCTTCGATTTATGTGGGGCTTCACTTTGAAAAGCTAAATCCAGGCTTGTAAATCATGCCAGTAGGAAACTGTCATTGTCCTGACAACAAAGCCCATTGCTTTTGCCGTGAAAAGGAAGAATTTGGAGAGGAGGCTTGTGACTTCTTGTAACCCTACCCTGCCTGGCCCACTCTCACCTCCTACAATTATTCACTGATGGAAATACGGGTCAGATTCTCCCCCGCACTATTGACACAATATAGTTACATGGCAATTTAAATCGCTCTCCGCTCCCACCACTACCAAATCACAGACAGCAAATAAACGGAGAAGGAAGATCCCACAGCGCTTCAAAGACGCTTCTCTTCTGATAGGAGGGGGGGTGACAATGAAGGATCGGGTCCCCAGCCTGCCGCAGGATAGCAGAGATAGGAGTTCCCAGAGAGATCCGTGTAAGTCCCCAGGAAGAAATCCAAACAACTGTGACCCCTGTAACATTAGAGAACCACTGTATGTTAACGACCCTCTTTTCCCTGTTTTGCTGTTTGCTCACCCATTTGGGAACCAGTTTTTCTTGGCTTGTCTCCTCCTAAAAGCTTGATCCTGCTAATCATTCTCTTCCCTGGGAATCCTGCAATTGTATGGGACCCTAGAAAGAATCTGGGTGCAGAGCTGTCATGTTTGGGAAGTTGTTTTTAAAGCAGGGCTTGGTCAGAAGGGTCCTTCCAGAGCAGGAATAGGTAGGTGGTGCTGGGAACAAGCTCTGCAGACAGAGAAATCTGTTTATCTTCACACTCTGGAGAGGCCATCGCTCTTCCTGTGACAGCAGACAGTACTGTAGCGAGCACATTCCAGGAGCAGAGATGTGTGGGCTTCTCAGCCAAGTGGCCTTCTCCTAATCAGCAGCGGGTCTCCGCGAGATAACATGGGGCAGGAGCAGCGGGAAGCTGTTCCATCTTTCTCCTTCCGGCTTCAGAAGAAACTTTGATCAAAGGAGAAGTGGTATTTGTGAAGAGCTGAGAACACTTGAAAGTCACAGTGGGCACGGATATTTGTTTCTATTTGTCTGGTTTCTGGGGCACTCTGGCCCACAGCTACTCAGCCGTCCTGTGCTTTCTCCTTTCTTTCCTGTCTAATCCCCCCGAAAGGATCATTTTCCTAAAAGTTCGAATTTCTCCGACACTTATGTAATATTTCTCAGTGCCTAATCCATTCGTGATTGTATAGGAAGGAGAGGTGGTTCAGTCAGATTTTGCAGTGTTTAATATTTGCAGAAGTAGAAACTCTCGGTGATGTTCTTTATCTCTGAGGCCTCAAAAAGAAGGCTTAGGATCCAGACTGGACAGAGAGAAACCAAATGTGTGTGTGTGTGTGTGTGTGTGTGAGGGTGGCATTTTTTTGAGATCAAAGAGTTTCATTTGGTGTTCTCTCTACCCTCTCCTCCCCACCCCCCATCCCAGATCTGTTTGAAACAGACTCAGATGGCTTTTCCCACACACAGGCTGACCTGATAGTGGAGGAATGATGGGGGAGGGATCTGTTCTGACGTGGGGTGCAGCCAATTCAGCACCCTCCATCTCCGATCTAAAGAAAATCCTGATAAAAGGAAATTACATAGCACACTGTACAGTACGGAGGTATAAAAAGTAAAAACAACACCCCACTTCGATTTTAAGGAAAGACAGTAGTAACATTGCTTCCACTGCTTGACTGAAGACTACAACCACTCATAGCTGCCAAGTATCGAGCATTTAGAATATCCTAGGAATTCAGGACCAGCAGTTGGCGTAATGGCTATGTCGCTGGACTCTCATGTAGTCGACTGCGGTTTGAGTCCCGGACCCAGTGGCTTAAACTCATGCCGGGTGCATGTGCGTGCATGCCCAATATCCTGAGAGGAGAATGGAGGAGAAGGGATTGCAGTGTGGCCATCCCCCCAGGGGGTGATTTCTCATTTTCTGTCTCTCTGTGTCTCTCTGGTGAGCGCACGCAACCTATAGCAAAAACCTCTGAAAAAAAAAAAAAGAATATCCCAGGAATTCATGTAAGCACTGTATACGGTTTAGCTCATTGAATCCCACTGACACGCATGATCCCCACCCCAGCTTCCAGATGAGGAAACCGAGGCTAAGGGACATTATCTGACCCAAGGCTGCATTGGCTGGCAGAGCCGGTGTTCACACCCAGGTGCTTTCTGACTTCAGAAACTGAGCTCTTAGCCACTATGTAAGAAAGGTTGCCGCTTGGTGATGTAGACATAAATCTAGCGTAGGAACCTCTCCGACAGTGTTAGGCAATACACTGTCCACTACAGTGGAAACAAAATTAATAACACATGCTAGTAAACACGGAAGCCTTTGTGAGAAGAGAGGACTGTCGCTCGGCTGACAGATGGAGACGTCATTGTATTCCTCACTGACTTGCACATCTGGAAGCGGAGGCCAGCCTTGAAATCAGATGTGTTCCAGACTTACACAGGTCCCCCTGCCTCCCCCTTGGAAAAACCCTCGCTGGGTCCTGCTGTGCCCTCCAGCTACGAGCCTGTTCTCGCTTCCTTTCCCTTGCCAAGCTTTCTGAATGAAAAATGGAGCCACTCATCATCCCGTTTCCTCAGCCCCACCCCTGCACTCCCGTTTCCTCCCCCCTGAAACCTTTCAGAGGTCACCAGTGAAGTGCTCGTTTCCAAATCCGGTGACATTTTCTCCATCTTCATTCTTCCTGACCTTCTCCAAGCATTTGATATTGGTTATCACGGCTTCTTCCTTGATTCTATGATTTCACCCTGTGTAAAATCAGATTGTGCTCCTGTTACTGTCTCCACTGTAACTCTTTTTTAAAAAAAGAATTGTTTATCCTTTTATTTATTTTTAAAAGAATTATTTTATTTAACTTTATTTTTATTATTATTATTATTATTTTCAGTTTGATCAGAGAGAGACAGAGAAGGAGAGAGAGAGGGAAAGTGAGAAAGCAAGCCACCAGGTCCAGGACTCGAACCATGGTTGGCCATATGGGAGTGTCCAGTGCCTTAACCACCATGCTACCTGCTGCCCTCTCCACTGTGACTCATAAGAAACATAGCCTTTGGTGTTCAGGGAAGCTATGCTCTAAACTCCATCTTCTAGACTCCCGAAATACTCAGACAAGGTAGGGTGACCTCAGTCTTCTCTCTGTTTCTGTCTGTCTGTCTTGCGTGCTCTCTCTCTTTAAATTTTTTTGTTTTAATTTTTAAACCACTTCTCCTCACCACAGGCCTTTTCTTTTCCTTGCTATTTTTCAGAAGCCATTTTAAAGCTGAGGTGTGTCCTGATGTGTTTGCGCAGTGCGCTAGCGTGCCACATAGTTTTCATTTTTTACCTAAAAAAAATTTTTTTGGTTCTCTTTTTTGGTAGATTTTGTCTATTTTTTTTTTTCTTTTTTTTAACCCTACTTTTCCAGTCTGCTCTTCACCCTCCACACACCGAATGTCTAGATAGCCCTATGTGAACAGTAGCCAAACATCTGATTACTTTTAGAGTCATTGAAACCCTCAATGCTTATTGAACCTCCTGCTTTAAGGAGAAACTTCTTTTTGGAAATCTGAACTCATAATCTCTTTCTGTGAATACCACATTGCAAAGAACAGTAGAAGAGAGGTTTTGTCACATAATGACTAGAAACCACCACAGAGGCACAAGAAATAGGAGAAACCAAGAAAATACCTCTCCCCTAAGGGAAAAGAACAATCCTTCCTTATCCACAGACAGTACAGTAGAACTCATGGAAATGTCTGATAGAGATTTCAGACTATTCACAGTGACAAAACCAAATGAGATGCAAGAGCTGAGAGACCATGAACTCCAGAAGATGCAGGAGTGGGACCAGCAATTGGCATAATGGCTGTGTCGCTGGACCCCCACTGGGTTTTGAGTCCCCAACCCAGTGGCTTAAACTCAGGCCAGGTGCATGTGCATGCATGCCCAAGATCCCGAAAGGAGAATGAAGGAAAAGGGATTGCGTTGTGGTGATCCCCCCTGGGGGGTGATTTCTTGCTTTCTGTCTCTCTCTGTCTTTCTGTTGAACACACGCACCCTATAGCAGAAAACAAACAAACAAAAACAAAACAAAACAAAACAAAACAAAAATATCTCTCCAAAAAAAAGAGAGAAGAAAAAAGACAACAAGTTCCAGGAGGTGAGGAAGTTCTTCCATGATCCAAAAGAGGAAGCACACACTATAAAAAAGAATCAAATGGAACTATTGGAGATGAAGGCTTCAATTCAGGAAATCAAAACCTCCCTTGAAAGTATTAAAAGCAGATTAATCCATGTAGAAGATAGAATCTTGGATGTCAAAGGCAATATCTCTGCTCTACAAAAAAAAAAAAAAAAAATACAAAAAACTGAGACAATAACTAAAAAAAAAAAAAAAATGAGAATACTGTATGAGGAATACTAAATATCATTAAGTGCCCAAACATCTGCATAATCAGTATCCCAGAAAGTAAGGAAACTAATCAGGGCATTGATAATCTATTCCATGAAATCCTAGAAGAAAACTTTCTAAATCTAGAGAGGCATTCAAATATCCAGACCCAAGAAATACAAGGGACCCCTAATAGAATCAACCCAAGAAGATCTTCTCCAAGGCACATCATAGTCAGATTGACCAAATCCACAGACAAAGACAAGATACTAAAATTGGCAAAAGAGACATGTCAAGTTACTTAAAAAGTTATCCTATCAGGCTAACATTAGACCTCTCATCAGATACAATGTGAACAAGGAAAGAATGGGAAAATATATTCAAAGTGTTAAGTGAGAAACAGTTTCAACCAAGAATACTATACCTGGCAAGGTTATCCTTCATATGGAAGAAAGGATAAAAACATTCTCATATAAAAAAGACCTGAAAGAATTTGCCAATTCTAGACCCACTCTTCAAGAAGTTCTGAATGGACTGCTCTACCAGGAAAACTAAAGATACACATACAGAAATAAGAGAACAAAAAGCAACCAAGAAAATGACCAACTTAATGCTAGGGACAAGAAATATCAATAATAATGTTGAATGTTAACTTCCAGGATTTAAACGGAAAGATCGGACCACAGTGACACTGCAGATTCAACAGAAGAGAGACTGAACGTAAGACTGAACTAGTGAAATAGAATTTTATGACTTTTGAGTAAAACATCACTGATTTTTTAAACTATGCTTTGCTTTCCCAATTTAAGGATTTTGCTTTCTTTTGAGCTGTTGAGAAGTTCAGCAATTTGTTAAAATATTTTTTTCTTCTTGTTTGCTTGTTTCTTTAAATGGAAACATAAACTTGTCTCCCTTCCTGACCCCTCTGGAATTGGAAAATATTTGGGAGTATTCTTATTTCATGGCAAAAGGGTTATTTGCTTAAGTTCAATAATACCTGTTACATTGAATCAGAAATTGGAAATACTCATTATTGGACAGGGCTTTGACTGGAATGTCATATCTGAAGATAAAACCAGAAGACTATGAAACTATGGTAGATCTCAAGAAAGCCAACAGAAGCTCTTGGAAAGATGGCCTGGCACCATAAACAGTTCTGCCTGGCAGAGAGGATTAGAGAAGCTATATGAAAGAATTTGTACCATAAAATAACCTGGACTTTTCCAGCCCAGCATTGTAATCAGTAGAGATCTCAAAAGAGCAACCACAACCAGAGGATTATCTTGAGGAAGACTTTGAAGGAAGAAAAAGAGACTGATCTTTGCTAGCAGATGGTATATCACAGAATACTTGGTAGGCAGAGCTGAATTGAGGAGGTTTTATGTGTGAATTGTGTGCTGGGCATTTGCTTTTCAACAGTTTGAGTAGTTGACATGTAAATATTTTCTCAAAAATATTTAAAACCATACTGTCTCTGTTGTTATAGAGTCAAAAACAAAATTATAACAAATATTCAAACATTATCTTTAAAATTCAGATTTTTGAAATTTTGAAAGTTGTTTATTAACTGTCAAGAACTATGGAGTACGAGCAAAAATTTTTTGAGGTTTGTGGGAAAATGTGAAAATAAATAAATAAATAATTTTTAAGAAAGAAAAAAAAGAAAAGAAACATGGCCTTTGAGGTGGACCCGGTTCTGCCCTCTTTTCTTTTTTCTCTATGTTGCGCCCTTTCTTAGTGACACCTCCTGTTCCCAATGCTTCAGATTTCATCTCTATGAAGAAGCCACCTAAGAGGATTCTGTGGGAAGAAAGTAAGTTTGGAACCCTGGAACCCTGGCCATTTCTCTTCACATCAGAGAAAGGTCCTGAGTAAGTCACTGGCTTTCTTTATTTTTTTTTTTTTTTTGAGAGGTTTTTGCTATAGGGCGCGTGCGCTCCCCAGACATACAGAGAGAGACAGAGAGACAGAAAGCGAGAAATCACCCACCGGGGGATGGCCATGCTGCAATCCCTTCTCCTCCATTCTCCTCTCGGGATCTTGGGCATGCACACACACGCGCCTGGCGTGAGTTTTAAGACACCGGGTCTGGGATGCGAACTGTGGTCAACTACATGGGAGTCCAGCGACATAGCCATTACGCTAACTGCTGGTCTCAGTAAGTCACTGGCTTTCTGAGCCTCACTGTCCTGGCAGTACATTAAAGATGACGGTAGGTATTGCCCCAGGTTGACAGGACTCTCAAGTGACATAATGACTGTAAATATTCTATAGAAACTGTTGAGTCATGTAGAAGCATCCATTTTTGCTGTTGCCAATGTCTTTATGTTTTGACTTTCTGTTCTGGAAATAGCAAGGACTCATCAGTTTTGCCCAAAAATTTAGAGCAAAAAATTTCCCCAAACTCCAATACTGCCATTCTCCACCCTAAAATGAAAACAGTGTGAATTATCATTAAAACATATGAGGACCATCTGGTGTGGTGGTTAAGGTGGCTGGATTCCACATGACTGACTGTTCAAGTTCCTCATGCCAGGCATGTCTATGCAAAATCCTGAGAGGAGAATGGAGGGATTGTGGCGTGGTCATCTCCCCAGGCAATGTTTTCTCACTTTCCCCCCCTCTCTCTTCCTCTCTCTGTCTCTACTGAGTGTACATGCCCAGTAGCACAAACACACATACACACATATCAATTAACATTTAATTGAGAAAATCTGACATAAGAATGTTATGTCCTCTAGGTCAGTTGAGCCTGGGCCTCTTGCCAAAGGGTCTCCCTGCTACCTTGCAAGCTTGATGCCTACATTGACTGGTACTAACCTTCTCTCTCTCGAACCTTCCATTCATTCTTTAACCCCTCAGTTCACAGAGAAGAGAAGAGCGTTCTAGTCTTAGAATTAGAGAGATGTGGGACCAGCAGTTAACGTAATGGCTATGTCACTGGACTCCCACATAGTTGACCGAGGTTCACGTCCCGGACCCGGTGGCTTAAAACTCGTGCCGGGCGCGTGTGCAAGATCCCGAGAGGAGAATGGAAGAGAAGGGATTGCGGCATGGCCATTCCCCCTGGGGGGTGATTTCTCACTTTCTGTCTCTCTGTTTCTCTCTGTATGTCTGGAGAGCGCACGCGCCCTATGGCAAAAAAAAAAAAAAAAAAAAAAAAAAAAAAAAAAAAAAAAAAGAAAAGAAAAGAAAACCAACTCTCCAAAAAAAAAAGAATTAGAGAGATGTGAGTTCAAATCCCAGTTTTGACCTTCATTAGCTAGATGACCTTGGGCAATTTATTTAACCTCTCTGAACCTGCACATTTGTAAAATGGAGCTATTATTGGTTGAATTGTATCCCCTGAAAACATGGTATGTTGAAGTCTTAGCCCCCCAGTAACTCAGAATGTGACCTTATTTGGAAATAGGGTTAAAACATATATAATTAGTTCAGATGAGGTCTTACCAGAGTAGAGTGAGCCCCTAACCCAATATGACTATGGTTCTATGACACAGCCATGAGAAGACACAGAGAAAACACCATGTGAAGATGAAGGCAGATCGTAGTGCTGCATCTACAAGCCAGGGGATGCAAGGATTATCAACAAACCAGAAACTAGGAGGGAGGCATGGAACAGATCTTTCCCTTACAGCCCTCATGAGGAACCAACCCCATCGACACTTTGACTTTGGACCTCTAGCCTCCAGAACTGTGAGACAATACATTTCTGTCGATAAGTCACCCAGTTTGTAACACTTTGTTATAGCAGCACTAGGAAACTAATATAGAAACAATACCCACCTTGAAGGAAATGAAGAAGTGGATTAAAGTGTCAGGCTGCTGTATGTGAGCAGCCCCACCTCACCCTGCTAGTCTCCATCTCTGCCTTCACAGCTAGACTCGTTATCCTCCTCTCAAAAGGGGAGTAGTACCTTTCCTCTCCTCAAACATGTAATAACCTTGCCACCCAAGCTCTGACCCTGATTTTTTCTTCACTCCTTAAAATCCTGCTGGCAGCCAGCTCTGCTTTCAGAAGCTAAGGCCTCCAGAGCTTTGCCTCAGGACCCCAAGGACATGCCCCTCCACCTTCCTCTTACTGTACCATCCTACTCAACCAACGCCAGCTACACCCCAGGTTTCCACCAAAGTGAACAGAGAACAATCCCTGCTATAACCCCCTTCCCAGTGTCACCCTATTCTTTCTTTCCATTAACAGCTGATTCTTCAACTACTTGACCCAAATCGATAGAGAGTTTAAGACTGACTCCTTGGTTACACATACTTTTTCCCTCTCCAGGTACCACCTCACCAGTCTTAAAAGCACTGCCTAAGCACACAGTTTAAAAAAGTGTAGCTTGCTTGTTTTCATTCTCCATATTTTTGAGATTGCACAGTGATAGCTCTTCTTAGCCAACATGCGCCTCCCGTAGAGGTTGATTTATTCTCTCCTCTGCCCTGTCCTCTCTTCTTCTACCAAACTTTTCAAGCAGGGACCTTTGATAGTGAGCTAGATGCTTCCTGTGATTCTGCACACCTCGCAAAGCCTCTTCTCCCCTGAAGATTGGCCCCAACCCTCAGAGGTGGGCCCCAAAAGTCACATCCATACTATGTGACCCTGTATCCTTGGCCACATCCGACTGACACAAGAGTGGATAATCCCCCTTTGGAGGATGGAGAGGAGAGACAGAAGCTTGGGCCTTGTTGGTGCTAAATCACATTACTGACAGGACTCCAGACAGAAGATCGACTTCCTCTGCACAGTTGTCCAGAACCGAATCTGAGTTGTCTGATTCTTTCACACCCCCAGGGGTGATGGCTACACTGCAGTCCCTTCTCCTCCATTCTCTTCTTGGGATTTCGGGCGCTCACACACACGTGCCTGGCATGAGTTTTATGCCTCCAGGTTTGGAGCTTAAGCTGCAATTGACTACATGGGAATCCAGTGACATAACCATTAGCCATCTGCTGGGCCCATAAATTTTTATTTTTGCCAGAGGGCATATGTGCTTTCAAGAGAGAGAAAGAGAGGGAGAGAGAGAAAATACCCCACATGGGTTATAACCATGCTGCAATCCTTTCTCTTTCATTTCTCTAACCTTTCAGGACCCTGGGCACACACGCACGCATGCCTGGTATATTCCTCAAGCTGCTGAGTCTGAGACTCCAACCCTCCATTCAACCATGTGGGATCCAGATCCCTTAACCACCAGGCCACAGGCTGGCCCCCAAATAACTCTTAATACAAGTTTGATTATGAATGTACACTGTAACAGAGACACCAGGAAGTGTTACAGGAAATTAAGTTTGATGGTAGATATTTGGGGACACTTTATAAAAGCCATGACATTTGAACTGGGTCTAAGAGGACATCAACAGACATAGGTGGGGATTGGGGAAGTAGAAGCTCTGCCAGGAGATGGAAAGATGAGCCCACCTATGGAGGAAGAGGGGCCAGACCTGTTGGAAGAGCAGCCAGTCATTTGGCTTCCCCCACACACAGCAGAAAATAAGAGCACAAAGAAGCACAGCCTAGAATGTGAAGGATGAAGAATGGGGAAGGAATGAAGGCGGGTGGGTATCAGAACCATTATTAGAATAAATCTGGGGACCAGCAGATGGAGTCATGGTTATGTCACTGGACTCCCACATGGCCAACTGTGGTTCAAGTCCCAGACCTGGAGGCTTAAAATTCATGCTGGGGGGGGGGGGGGGGGGGACTAGCAGATGACATAACAGTTGTGTGTGCATGCCCAAGATCCTGAGAGGAGAATAGAAGAGAAGGGATTGTAGTGTGGCCATTCCCCTCGGGGGTGATTTCTTGCTTTCTATCTCTTTGGCAAGCATATGCACTCTATAGCAAAAAATCTTTCTTAAAAACAAAAAAGAAACAAAACTGATGCTAGGTGCATGTGTGTGCCTCAACTTCCAAGAAGAGAGTGGAGAAGGGATTGCGGCCTGGCCATCCCCCCTAGGGGGTGATTTCTCACTTTCCCTCTCACTGTCTCTCTCTCTCTAGCAAGCTCGACAGCAAAAATCTCTCTTTAAAAAATTTTAAAAAATAGATCTGACAGCTTAGTATGTGATGAACTGGAAGGCACTATTAGAGCACTCACAGCATCAAACCAAATAACTGCTTAAAAACTCAAACTAGACAGAAATGGTAAAGACAGAAGAAAGGCACAAGTTCTTGGAGAGGTGGGACAGATGGTGTGGTGGTATCTATGAACTGGGTATGTGGACCCAAGGACAGAAGGGAACGTGAGTCTGCACCTCCATTGATCCATCGTCACTCCCACACCCTACGGAGCCCTGGTGATCTATGGCCCTTTGCCATCTCAGAAAGGCTTCTTTCTTCTTTCCATCCTGAAATCTACCGTGTCTCTGAGCCACTGTGATCGGCGGGCCTGAGTTGTGCCTGGGAAGACGGGGCCCTGAGATCATCTTAGAGGAGAGCATACTGCGCCACCTCCTCCCTGGCATTGTTCCACAAGGAGAGGCGGTGCAGGTGCATGTCAAGTAGTTCATCCTTAAGGAGAGAAACTCCATGTACCTTCCTGAAAGAATCGTGGAGAAGATAGGCAGGAGGGGACAGGAAGGGTGATTCAGTCTCTTCCTGTGGGAAGGGAATGGCATGGGCTGACTCTGTGAAAGGGTGGAATTTTGGTCAGGTCTTCTCTTCGGTACCTGCTTTCAGAATACATCTTTCTCTGCCCTCCAAGCCCTACCCTGGTTGCCGCTGTGCGATTATTCATCTATATTACATTTTAGTCACGTCCCTGACTGTTGAGTCAGATTTTCCAAAATAAATGTGAGCTTCTAGATCACAGGGTCTAATCCCCCCCGCTTGAGGACACCAGAGCCTAGAGTGGTTAAGAACCTGTCTCCAAGTGAGCAGCTGCTTTTTGATTGTTTCTAACATGGGCAAGTAACTCTACGGAGGTGATTTGACCTCTCTAGCCTTCAGGGTCTTATCTTGAATGGAAACAAAAATGGTGCTTATTTCATATGATCGTAGCTAGGATTATATGAGACAGCAAAGGCGTAGTGCTCAGATAGTATCTGGAAAGTTCGGCCAATGTTTACTGTTACTGCTGTTGACCATTCAGCTATCGTTGCTATCTTGTCACGGATAACTCCGAGTGTATGTATCATTCCCCCAATGCAGTCCACAGATGTTGACTGAGTGCCACCACGTACCAGGCACTGTAGTAGGTGCTGGAGATAGAGTGAGTCCCTTCCTTCAGACTTTTCCCAGGTCACTGGCCACTGGTACAATACAGGCCTGGATGGAGAGTGAGAGAATACTGCAGCAGGCATCAGGAAAGCTTTCTAGAGAAGACAGTTGATCCTCTGTAAGGAGGAGTTGCCGGCGGGGGAAGAGAAAGGAGAGAGCCTCAGAGGCATCCTAGGCTCGGAACAGCCGCAAAGGCACGGCGCTGAGCAGAGTGTAGTCAGAGGGCAGTGGAGAGAAAAGAAGCTACCAAGGGGGCCTGGGGCCAGATTGCGAAAGTTCTTCTAACTAAATTGCAAGCTTCCTGTCTGTCCCCTGGGGGTAATTAGCACAGTACTTACTTCAAAAAATTACTTGATTTTTTTTCCCCTTTGACATGCATGGAGAAAACAATTCACTCTCAGGTTCAGTCAATGCTACTCTGTGTCTTTGATTCCCAAATTCACATGTTCAGCCCATGAGCCCCACATCACCAGATGCCTGTGTTGTTGAAATATGGAACTGCTCCACCCAGTATTTCCTGTCACGCCTCCACTCTTCCCTTCATTGGGCAGCTAAACCAGAGGGCATTTGGCACCTTAATAAGTGGGGAAAGGCTGTTGACACTTAAAAGTCCAGGCCTTCAGCACACAGAAGAAAAAATGATGCATTCACCCACTCTTAAGTCAAGATAAAAAGATTTCTGCTTGAAGCCAGCCGGTGGCGTGATGGTTAAGGCTGGACTCCCACATGACCCACTGTGGTTGGAGTCCTGGACCTGGCAGGTTGCTTTCTCAGTTCTCTCTTTCTCTCTCTATGTCTCTCTCTGGTCCAATTGAATAATAATAAATTAAATTAAATTAATAATTCTTTAAAAAGAAAAAAAAAGGTCTCTGCTTTAGAAGGAGGAGGAAAGTCCAGGTAGAGGGACACAATGACTAAAACTCTATTAGTGGGACCAGCAGATGGAGCAGTGGTTACATTGTTGGACTCCCACATGACTGATCGTGGTTCGAGTCTCAGACTCGGTGGCTTGAAAATCACATGGACCACGTGTGCATGCATGCCCAAGATTCCAGGTGGGATCTCTGCCTCTGCTGCACTTTCTGGGTTCAGCTTCATAGCTGTGAAGCTCCCAGGCAGAATCTCCCCTTCCAGACCCCAGTGCATGTCAGGGAGGCAAAGTCTCTTTCTCCCTCTTGTTCTTTTCTGTCCCTTCTAACTTTTATTTTTCTCTTTTAAAAAACAGCTTTCTGGGGACCAGCAGTTAGCATAATGTCTATGTCACTGAACTCCCATGTGGTTGACCAAGGTTTGAGTCCCGAACCTGGTGGCTTAAAACTCACGCCAGATGCATGTGTGGGCATGCCCAAGATCCCGAGAGGAGAATGGGGTGATTTCTCGCTTTCTATCTCTCTGTCTCTCTCTGTCTGGCGAGTGCACGCGCCCTATAGCAAAAACCTCTCCAAAAAGAAAAACAAAAAACAGCTTTCTGTCCCCTTGTGCCTTTGTCTTGCTAATTTGTCTCTTCCTCCCTCACCTGGGACATAATCCTTGCAGACATCTCCATCTCTGTCTCTACTGCCTTTTTCCATACGGCTTTCCATTTTTAACTCAGTTTTATTTTCTGCAACATGTGTTCTTTTTTCTCCTCTTTTTGTTCCAGTTCTTTCCTTCCTTTTCCTTTGTTTTTTTTTTTTTTTTTTTTTTTTTTTCCTATTTCTGTTTCCTATTTTCTTTTTCTTTTACCTTAATTAATTTACTGCTCCTCCCGTGCCCACTGCCTAGGGAAGTTCAGGTGCATAGTAGTTAAATATCTGAATATTGTGAGATTTAGAGAATTCTTTGCCCCTTACTGTACTGGTTGTAAAAAGAGTGAAACTCCCCTTCATAAGTCCGATTTCAAAACTCCTCCTGTGATTACCACAGTGTAGGACACAGTAGAAGGGAGAAAATAGCATTGAATTATTATACAGCAAAGGGAAACTCACGGGCTCACAGCTACAGAATCTTTCTCCAACAAGTTAGAAAAGTGAATACATTACCTAGTGACTAAAAATTGGACAAGAGCCTCAAGGATGAGAAAATCAAGTAATACATCTCCAGCAAGGGAACACTGTAACTTGTCACCAAGTAGGGAAATATTAGGGAATATTACTGAAATGTCAGAAAAAGAATTTAGAATATTTATAATAATAAAACTCTATGAGCTGTAAGAGAAAAGAGACATTGAGCTCCAAGAGATGAGGAAGTCCTTCCACAATATGAAAGAAGAATTGGACACCATAAAAAATCATCAAACAGAGCGTTAGATATGAAGGAAATCAAAACCTCCCTCAAAAGTATTAAAAGCAGGTTAGATCATGCAGAAGATTGAATGTTGGAAGTAGAAGACAAAAACTCTGACCTAGAAAAAATGTTCAAAAATACTGAGAAAATAACCAAGAAAAATGAGGATAATATATGAGAAATTCTAAATATCATGAAACGCTCAAACATCCACATAATTGGTATCCCAGGAAGCGAAGAAACTAATAAGGGCATTGATAATTTATTCCACAAAATCTTGGAAGAAAACTTTCCAAATCTAGAGGAGCACTCAAACATTCAGATCCAAGGAATACAAAGAACCCCAAGTAGAACCAATCCAAGAAAATCCTCTCCGTAACACGTCATAGCCGGATTGGCCAAAACCACATTCAAAGACAAGATACTAAGCTTGGCAAGAAAGAAATGTCAAGTCACTTACAAAGGCTATCCTATCAGACTAACACTTGACCTCTCATCAGATACAATGCAAGCAAGGAAAGAATGGAGAAATAAAGTCAAAGTGTTAAATGAAAAACTATTTCGACCAAGAATACTATACCCAGCAAGATTGTCCTTCAAATGGGAAAAAAAAAAAAAAAAGAAAAATGTTCTCTGAAAGAATTTATCAACTCCAGACCAGCTCTTCAAGAAATTCTGAAAGGAGTTCTATACCAAGAAAACTAAAGACAGACAGACAGCAATAAGAGAACAAAAAACAACCAAGAATATGGCCAGCTTAATGGTAGGGACAAGTCTGAAATTATTGATAATAACATTGAATTTAATGGATTAAATTCTCTGATCAAGAGACACAGACTGATTGAATGATTAAAACTCAGAAGCCCTCCATCTCCTGCATACAAGAAACCCATCTCATGGATAAAGACATACATAGATTAAAAGTGAAGGGCTGGAAAAAGGTAGTCCATGCAAATGAAACCAAAAATAAAATGGAAGTCACTATACTGATTTCCGACAAAATAGGCTGTAAGATAAAAAACTGTAAGAAGAGACAAAGAAAGGCATTATATAGTAATAAAAGGGCTAATTCATCAAGAAGATATAATGCTTATAAATATGCACCCAACTCAGGAGCACCCAAATATGTAAAGGAAAGACTGCTAGATCTAAAAGGAGAGATAGACTGTAACACACTAATTGCTGTAGATCTCAACACCCCATTATCTCCTTTAGACAGATCAATGAGACAAAAAATAAGCAAAGAGATTCAGAACCTAAATGATATCATGAATCACATGGTTTTGACAGACATCTATAGAACTTTCCACCCAAAAAACACAAAATACACATTTTTCTCAGCCCGTCTTGGTACCTTCTCAAAGATTGACCTCATGATAGGGCACAAAATCAGCCTTTACAGATTCAAAGGCATAGAAACTATATCCAGCATCTTCTCCAACCATTATGGACTTAAACTTGATATTAATCTCAGGGAAAACCCTTGAAAATACGCAAATACATGGAAACTAAATAACCTACTTCTGAATGACTTTCCAACTACTGAAGAGATTAGACTGAAATAAAAAGATTCAGAGAGACAAACAATGAGTGCATGAGCTTTCATAATCTATGGGATACTATAAAAACAGTCATAAGAGGAAAGTTCATAGCAATTAGTGCACACAAGAAAAAGATGGGAAGGTGGCAAAAGGACAACCTAACATCATGCCTCAGGGAACTGGAAAAACAACCACAAAAAAAATCCAAAAAATGCCAGGAGAAAAGAAATAATATTCAAGTAGAAATAAATAAAATAGAAAATAAACAAACTATACAGAAAATAAACAAAAGCAAAAGCTGGTTCTTTGAGAAGATAAACAAGATTGACACACCATTAACTAGACTAATTGAGAAGAGAGAAAGGAACCAGATAAATCAAATTCTCAATGAATCAGGCAACATTATAACATACATAATAGAAATACAATACATCATTAGAGGATACTATGAGTGACCAGAGGCCAACAAAGAAGAAAACCTGGATGAGATGGACAAATTCCTGGATGCATATAATCTACCAAGATTGACTCAGGAGGACATAGGAAGTCTGAATAGATCAGTAACAAGCAATGAGATTGAATCGGTAATAAATAACTTCCCAGTAAAGAAAAGTCCAGGTTCCTATGGCTTCACTGCTGAATTTTACAAAACTTTTAAAGAAAAGGTAACTCCCATTTTACTCAAACTGTTTTTAGAGATCCAAAAGGAAGGAACCCTTCCAAATTCATTCTATGAAGCTTCTATTATCCTCATTCCAAAAATGGATAAGGATACAACAAAAAAAGGAAAACTACAGGCCTATATCTCTGATGAATATAGATGCAAAAATTCTCAAAAAGATACTTGCAAACCATATTCAACAGCATATAAAAAAGATCATTCATGATTCTCTGAGAAGATTCCTCAAGGATACGGGGAACTAGATATTTCAGGGCACAGGAGAAATGAAGATTTTCTACTCATAATTCAGCCTCCAGCAAGCAAAGCTAGTGTGGCAGGAGAGTTGAGCCATTCTCTGAGAAGATTCCTCATGGATACTGGGAACTAGATATTTCAGGGCACAGGAGAAATGAAGATTTTCTACTCATAATTCAGCCTCCAGCAAGCAAAGCTAGTGTGGCAGGAGAGTTGAGCCATTCTCTGAGAAGATTCCTCATGGATACTGGGAACTAGATATTTCAGGGCACAGGAGAAATGAAGATTTTCTACTCATAATTCAGCCTCCAGCAAGCAAAGCTAGTGTGTGATCACAACAGAACGGCAATCAGATTCTAGAACACCTCTGTCTGCTTGCTCCTGAACATTGAGGCTTAACTTCAAGAATTTGAAAGAAACACGCCATTCATCAGATGACAAGAAATCACCGTCGGATCACGAGAAATATGGGAAAACGAGAAAATACCTCTCCTCCCATGGAAAAGAGTAACTCTCCTTCATCCACAAGCAGTTCGGTGAAAGTCATGGAAATGTCTGATAAGGAATTTAGAACATTCGTAATGTCAAAGCTAACAGAGATGGAAGAAAAGAGAGATAATGAACTGCTAAAGAGAAAGGAGAAAGAAGTTGCCAAGTTCCAGGAGATGAGGACATTCTTGCAAGATCTAAAAGAGGAATTATACACTTTACAAAAGACTCAAACGGAACTGCTAGAGATGAAGTCTATAATACAAGAAGTCAAAATCTCCCTTGAAAGTATTCAAAGCAGACTAGATCATTCAGAAAATAGAATCTCAGATGTAGAAGAGAAAATGGCTGGCTTAGAAAAGTCCACCACGAAGACTGAGAAAATGGCTCAAAAATTTGAGAATGATATGCGAGAAGTACTGGATACCATCAAATGTCCAAATATCCGGATAATTGGCATTCCAGAAGGTGAAGAGACCCATAAGGGTATTGATAATCTATTCCATGAAATCCTGCAAGAAAACTTTCCAAACCTAGAGAGGCATTCGAAGATCCAGTCCCAGGAAATACAAAGGACCCCAAATAGAATCAACCCAAGAAGATCTTCTCCAAGACACATTATAGCCAGGTTGACCAAAACCGCAGACAGAGACAAGATACTAAGATTGGCAAGAGAGAAACATCAAGTTACCTACAAAGGACATCCCATCAGGCTAACAGCAGATCTCTCATCGGAAACAATGCGAGCAAGGAGAGAATGGGAAAATATATTCAAAGTGTTACGAGAGAAGCAATTTCAGCCAAGAATACTGTACCCGGCGAGATTATCTTTCAGGTGGGAAGAAAAGACAAGAACATTCTCAGATAAACAAAACCTGAAAGAATTTACCAGCACCAGACCAGATCTCCAAGAAGTTCTCAAGGGTATGCTGTATCAAGAAAATTAAACACAGACACACGGAAATAAGAGTCAAAAAACTATGTAAGTGGCCTACTTAATCAGAGGGACAAGTCTGGAGTTGAATATTATATCCCAGAATTTAATCAGGAAAATTGAACCAGAACAGAAGATAAAAGTACATGAGACTGATAGGTTCATGCACCTTCCATTTGAACAGAATCCTAACTTGTTTCCTGGCTTTAAGCAAAGTTCCTTGGCATTTCTTTGAGTTAAGTTAAAACTGGTTTTCTTAGTAGTAATGAGTGAACTCACCATTGAAAGTAGTTAGATTATGTAGGAAATTGTGTGATCAATGCAACGTGGGTGGGAAGGTAATGAAGGACAATTGTAGACACCGGAGGTGGTGTGAGAGGAGGGTGGGAAGGGACAGAGGGTCAGAAAGAGGGGTGGAAGTAATTCTAGGAACTAGTAATGGAAAATTTTTTGTAATGTGCATGATTGTATCACTATGCAGTGTGTACTGGATGGGAGATTGTATTTTGTATGCTGTGATGAAGCTTAGGGAAGGAATGTAAATTGAGTTACAAAAAAAAAAGTTTCAGAAAAAAAAATATATCTATTCAATGACTGCAGTAGGATATGTAGCCACAGCTAGGTGCTACTTTATAGGATGCGTAAAGTAAGACTTGTGTTCATGGAAATGTGGGTATCACCTGTGTTTGCTATGAGGGTATTTGGATTGATTAGGGTCTTTGGCGTTACAATAAAATGTGAGGAGAAAACAGTATAGAAAGCAAACATAGATACCAGAGACTGTGGGAGGAGAGTGGGAGATGGCAGAGGGTAAGAGATAGAGAATCTAGGATGGGAGGAAAAAAGCAAAACATACAGAAGACAAGAAATGGAAGATCATTTGCTGACAATAACATGTTTGTTGATGTGCTTGATTGAGACAATATATAGTGTAATTTGGATGGAAAATCTCATTTTGTATGCTGTAATGATGTTCAGAGAATGAATGCAAATACATAAATTAAAAAAAAAAAAAAAAAAAAAAAAAGATCATTCATCATGACCAGGTTGGCTTTATTCCGGGGATGCAATGGTAGTTCAACAGAAAGAAAGAAAAAAACCATATTATCATTTCAATCAATGCAGAAAAAGCATTTGACAAAATACAACATTCTTACATGATTAAGACTCTCCGTAAAATTCGCATAGAAGGATCATTTCTCAGCATAATAAAAGCCATCTATGAAAAACCTATAGTTGGGACCAGCAGGTGGCATGGTGGTTGAGGGCGCTGGATTCCCACATGGCCGAGTGCAGTTCAAGTGTTGGACCTGGCAGCTTGTTCTCTCATTTTCTCTCTCACTTTCTCTCTCTGCCTGGATCAAACTAAAAATAATAATAATAATAAATAAAGTTAAGTAAAATAATAAAAAAAAAACCTATAGCTAACATTATACTGAATGGGGGAAAGCTGAGTGCTTTTCCACTAAAACTGGTACAAGACAAGATGCCCACTCTCTCTGCTCCTATTCAGTATAGTGCTGGGAGTCCTAGCCAAGGCGGTCAGACAAGACAATGAAATAAAAGGCATTCCAATAGGAAAGAATCATTGAAATGATCTCTGTTTGCAGAGGTCATGCTTGTGTACATAGAAGCCCAATAGTATCCACAAAACAGCTTCTAGAAGTAATAAATGCATACAGTAAAGTAGCAGGATACAAAATTAACAAAAATCTATAGCATTTCTATACGCAAACGACAAGCAGAATCAATGTGTCTATAGATATTTTTTTAAAAAAATGATTATGGGAGGAGAGGGGATTGCAGCATGGCCATCTCCCTGAGGGACTATTTCTCACTTTCCCTCTCACTGTCTGTCTTTCTCTCTCTGGTGAGCTACATGTGCCCTATGGTAAAAATCTCTTACATAAAAAAAATAATAATAATTAGCAGGTAGCCCTGAGAAGAGGCCTGTGCCTTGTCTGCCTCCTCTGGCTTGGTCTATATAAAAAAGATGGGAAGTGACAGAAGAAATATCCAATAGGTTGGGGGAAGCTGAGAGCAGAAGACACCCGTACCCTGTCATCTGATAGACCCCAGAAGTAGAGTGGCCCAGAGTGGACAGGGCTGAATGAGCATCTGAGCAATTGGGCCCACACAGCCCTAAGACAGTAGAAGAATTCTCTTCAGCATGAGAGACACAGAGAAGTATCAAAGAATAGGAACCACTCAAACAGGAGCTGTGTAGATTTACAGTATGGCTCTACGTGAGCCTTTTAGAATTTCTATGCAGGTCAGGCTGGCTCAGTAGCCTAGTGCTTAAGAGAGCTGGATCCCACATGGCTAATCATGGTTCAAACTCAAGCCCTGACATCTTGGAAAAATAAGCCAGTTGCTTGTGTTCATATGCCCCAAATCCCAACTGGATGTACAAAGTGGAGGAAAAGGGATTGCAGTATGACTACACCTCATGGGGGAGGTGCTTTCTCTCTCTTGTCTCTCTTTCCAGTGAGTGCATGTGCCCTCTGGCAATTGGAAAAAAAAATTATATGCAGGCATAGGGAAAAGCAAAGATACCCTTAGCTAACCCACTACTACTAACTTTTAGTAACCCTGAGAGAAATGAGTAAGACTTATATAAAAAGTAAATTTATGTTTTTTGCAAATATGGAGCTTGGGGATGTTTATATTGTTTATACGAATATTAAAAAAAAGTGTCAGGACCACCAGATGGCATAATGGTTACGTCACTGGACTCTCATATAGGGGACTGAAGTTCAAGTCCTGGACCCAGCAGCTTAAAACTCATGCTAGACTCCTGTGCCTGCGTGCCCAAAATCCTAGGAGGAGAGTAGAGGAGAAGGGTTTGTGGCATGGCCTCCTCCCTGGGGGTGATTTCTCACTTTATGTCTTTCTAATTCTGTCTCTCTGGCAAGCACATGCAACCTATAGCAAAAAACTCTCCCTAAAAAAGTAATAATAATAATAAAAAAGTAAGTGTAGCCAACTTGAAACTCATCATGTACCACTTTTTATTTGATAAAAGCTTCTTGGTCACCCACTAAATGCAAGGCACCCAAAAGAGTCCAATCAGGGGGCTAGATACACACATATGCATGTAGTCAAGTATAAGCAGCATGTTCTGAGCACACACAGGAAATGCACGTGCAATCTGCCTGCTGGGAGAGAAATGATTTTAGGAAGGCAACGGCTCTGGCCTGGAGTTGGACAGGTGGACAGGTTATACTGGGGAAGCAGTGGTTCTGGCTGTTGAAGAACTTGGCCAAGTTTAGAGTACAAGGCAGGAGGTAAGGTGTACAGAGGACGAAGGTGCCCCGACCCCCACCTTGCTCTTTGTGCACTGGCCCCTCCACTCCAAATCCTTAGGAGTGCGTGTTGATGGTTTCCACCCCTCCCTTATAGTCAAGCACTTTTCAGATCTTGCTTTTGGGACTTGAGTTTCATATAACAATAGCAATAGACATCACAAAAATTTTTCTTTTTTTTTTTTTGGAGAGGTTTTTTTGCTATAGGGCGCGTGTGCTCTCCAGACAGACAGAGAGAGACAGAGAGATAGAAAGCGAGAAATCACCCCCCAGAGGGGATGGCCACGCCACAATCCCTTCTCCTCCATTCTCCTCTCTGGATCTTGGGCACGCACGCACACGCACCGGGCGTGAGTTTAAGCCACCGGGTCCAGGACTCGAACTGCAGTCGACTACGTGGGAGTCCAGCGACATAGCCATTACACTAACTGCTGGTTCCCGACATCACAAAAATTTTAAAATAGAGCTGACTCCATGCCCTGGTGGGTAAGGCAGCCAGGTCTTATGTGGATGACCAGTGGCTTGAGTCACAGACTCAGTGACTTGAGAAACACACTGGGCACATGTGCATGCGTTCTTAAAGTCCCAAAAGAAGGGAGAAAAAGAGAAGGGACAACAGCGTGACCATTTCCCATGGAGTGTGCTTCCTCCTCTCCCTTTCTGTCTGTCTCTCCCTGGGAAACACATGTACTCTATAAGAAAAAAAAAATTTTTAAATTAGGAACTATTTAGGGAGCTGACTTAGTATTAAGCTTTTTAGCCAAATTATCTTCTTTATCCTTACAGTAATCTTAAATATAAGAATTATTACCCTGTGCAAGAATATTATTCCCTTTTCTAACTTCTACCCTAATCGTAATAGCTTCTTAATAATTACTAAGGTTTTCTGAGATCATCTGTATCATCTGAGTGCTTTTTGTGATATTTCCTTAAATTTTTTTTTTCTTTTCTTTATGTATATATTCACAATAAAGCATGTACCTGTACATTAGAGAAAAGAACCCTCCTCAGGGTTGATCACCTCACAGTCTACTTCCTCTAGTCCGTCTGCTCTTGGGCATTTGTATGTCTGTTTTATTTCATGCTGGCCAGACCAGGGATTTGAAACATGGTCACCTTGTGAGATCTGACTTTTCCTGCGTAGCACGTAACTGCTGAGCCATGGAGCAAGCCCCCAAATCATTTTAAACTAAACCTCCAAAGTGATCTTAGCTTTATGGTTTTTTCCCCCTGCTTTCTATCTAGCTATTATAATTACACATTTCTTTTCCTCAGTATGATTTTCATACTAACATTTAATTGTTCCAGAACCTATTTGCTTCTGCCTCTTATCATGTGTCAACCCCTCTAGGATTTTATTCAAGCTGTTTCTTTTCACTATCTACTGGAATATCCCCCCAGACCTCTACTTCTCTAGCAAAAATCTGTTCATGAAGTCATACCTGATTGTCAAGCTTGGACTTAAATGCTCGCTTCTACATAAAAGCTTCTGAGAGTCTTCCTAGATGAATAACCCCCTTTCTCCTCTATTCCCACAGAGCTTTGCTTCTGTGCCTTTTATATGGTTGTCTTTAATTCCTGTCTATGTTTTCCTTCCTCTCTCACAAGATTGTGAACCTGTGTCTTCTCTCTCGCATGTCTTGTGCATCTCTTCGTCTTACACCTTGTCCATGTCTAATGCTCACGTTACAGAATTTTACTCATGTAACTATTTGTCATGCATTGAATCAGGTGGAAACAAACCAGTGTTTCTCAGTCAGGTGCTCAGGGCTCTCTCCTCCCACATTCTGTGTTTCCAGCATATAAGCCAAATTTTTGTGAGGCCATGATCATTAACACAATCATTTCCTCTTCTTAGCCTGGTTATTTTCTCCTAAAACAGAGGCGGAAGGAACAAGATGAGCATCTGGCAGCCAGAACTGCCTGTGTGCCTGCCCAGGTCCTCAACAGGCAAACACCACAGAGCGTGTGGACCTGGGTGGGGTGCAGGGAGAAGGCTCCAGACTTCCAACCGCAAGAGAAGCCTCCTGGGGAGCATCCCGAAGCTCTGAACAACTGTGGTTTTAGGGTGCTGAGATCACTGTGACTGGGAGCCTGGAAAACATTTAAACATCAAACCCAGATTCCAAAAGGTTTTTCTAAAAAGAGGAAATGCAGAGGTAGAAAGGATACATGGTAAGGCCTTGCCGGTTTCCCTTCCAGATGGAGGGAGAGAGGTTACTGAGGAGGAATATCCCTGAGTCAATTAAGGTACACGTGAGCAAGTCACTGAATTTCTCTGTTTAAAGATTTCAGTCCGAGGAACCAGCAGTTAGCGTAATGGCTATGTTGTTGGACTCCCACGTAGTCGACCGCAGTTTACGTCCCGGACCCGGTGGCTTAAAACTCACGCCGGAGGGACCAGCAGTTAGCGTAATGGCTATGTCGCTGGACTCCCACAAAACTCACGCCGGGCGCATGTGCGTGCGTGCCCAAGATCCCGAGAGGAGAATGGAGGAGAAGGGATTGTGGCGTGGCCATCTCCCCTGGGGGGTGATTTCTCGCTTTCTGTCTCTATGTCTCTCTGTCTGTCTGGCAAGTGCACGCGCCCTATAGCAAAATCTCTCCAAAAAAAAAAAAAAAAAAGATTTCAGTCCAAATGTTCTTTAAATGTTCAGAAAGGGAAAAATATTTTCAACAAAAAGCCATTGTCCAAAGCACTGTTGTAAAGTGGTGGCCTAAGTTACACGCCAGAGAAACCAAATATAACCATATGCCAAGCATATACCATGTGTAAGGGCTTAGGAGTTTGTGCCATGTTTCTAAGTATTGGGGGTAAAAGCAAAGGATTAGCACTTGCGGTCAGTGCCTCAACTGTTAGTAACTACGTACAGAGGATAGTTTGCACAAATGAGAATATTCCAGTGTCTTCATTCCTACAGAGATATAGAGCTATCACAGAATGCAGAATGTGGTGTGTTTTTAATGTCTACTAATCAAGAACAAAAAAGGCATTAGCATTTTAGCTACCCCAATTAACAAAATAGGAGCAAGACTACATTATGCTGTCCAACTTTCTCATTTTGTGGATAAGAACAAAAATTAGTCCCAAAAAGCCTGAGTGCTGTGCTCAAGGTCATCAAAGACACCAACTCAGTCATTCATGAACACAGAGAAGCCAATGGGAAATCACACCAAGAACTAAAGACCAAGGCTGGACCCAGTGGTTAAGGGAGTCAGATCCCACATGGCCAACCACGTAGTTTGAGTTCCGGTCCTGTGAGCTTGAGAAACACACTGAGCGAGTGTGCAGGTGTGCCTGACACCTCAACAGGATGGAGAAATGGAGGAGAAGAGGTTGTGGCATGACGACACCCCTCTCCTCCTTCCCCTGCAACCCCATCTCTCTCTAGCAAGTGCATTCACCCTCTGGCAGAAAGAAAGAAAAGAATTGGGACCAGCCAATGGTGTAATGATTACATTGCTGAACTCCCACGTAGTCGACCATGGTTTGAGCGTCAGACTTGGCAGCTTAAACTCACACTGGGCGCATGTGTGTGCTTGCCCAAAATCCTGAGAAGAGAATGGGAGGGGAAGGGATTGTGACATGACCATCCACCCTTGGGGGTGATTTCTCACTTTCTGTCTCTCTGGCGAGTGCACACACTCTCTCTCGTGAAAGAAAGGAGTAGGGAGAGAGAAAGGGAGGAAGAAAAAGAAAGAAAGGGAAAGGAGGAGAGAAGGAGGAAAGGAAGGGAAGGGAAGAGAAGGGGAAAAGAAAAAGAATTGAAGACCCTATCTTCATTAAACAGGTTGCAAGAAGGATAAGCAGATGCCCCAGCCCCAGGCTAACTGGCTCCTGCCTTCTGAAGAACCGGGTGAGGTTCCAGCAACAGTGTCTGGTTATCCATGTGCCCTTAGGCTGGGGAGGTCAGCCCATGAGTCAGTTTTCAAATCATGGTGGCTTTTAGAAAACAGCCAGGCTGGGTGAAACCAGAAAGAAGAGAGGGAGGGACAAAAAGTTGAAGCCTTTTAAAAGCTTTCCACAAAAGGCAAAGAAAGCCTTCTCCTCCACCAATCCTGACCCCTCCTGACCCCATGACCTTGTTACCTAAGGTCAGCTTAACACTTCAGAAATGGTCCTGGCTGCCTCTGTAACCTCTGTCACTCACAACTAACAAATATGTCTTTAAAAGGTCACCTTTTGGCCAGAAACTGGCAGATTTTTTCCTTTCAATTCACATATTACCCAAAAGTCACTTTGGTTTCGAATTAAGAAATTCAAGCCGTCTAATTTGAAACCATTTTCACTAACATAAGATGATGCGGTAATTTTCACTAACATAAGTGTCTCTAGAGGCCCTAGGCTAACAGTTCGGTAAACTGAAGACATTTCCTAGGGACACTGGCAGAGCAAACCTGATGTGTGTCCCTGAAATCTTCCATGGGGTCGTCCAAGGAGAGAACACAGGATAACTGACAACACATTTCGGGGCTCCAAATAAGCCCTGCCTTTGGAAGAATTGTCAACAGTCTCTCTGGTGTGTGAATGGATACTTATCTCAAGAAAGAGGAACCAGCAGTTAGCGTAATGGCTATGTCGCTGGACTCCCATGTAGTTGACCGCGGTTCACATCCCAGACCCGGTGGCTTAAAACTCACGCCGGGTGCGTGTGCGTGCGTGGCCAAGATCCCGAGAGGAGAACAAAGGAGAAGGGATTGCGGCATGGCCATCCTCCCTGGGGGGTGATTTCTCGCTTTCTGTCTCTCTGTCTCTCTCTGTCTGGTGAGCGCATGCGCCCTATTGCAAAAACCTCTCAAAAAAAAAAAAAAAAAAAAAATAAAGAAAGAGTAGAGGATCTAAGTAAGGGAATCATCCTAACTTACTGTCATCACACAGGCAAATGTTGAAAGATCAAGAACAACTTGTTTAGGGTGAGGAGTCTCTCCATGCGGATGAAAATAATTATAGACTGAAGAAGGCATGTAAACAACGGGCATAATGGCAATAGAATGGTGCAACCACAACAGGGTAAAAAATGTTGACGGAACCAGCAGATGGTGTAATGGTTTAATTTTATTTAAAAACTTTTTAAAGAAAGATGTTTTTAAAAATTATTTTATTTAACTTTATTTATTTATTTTAATTTGACCAGAGAGAGAGAGAAAAAATGAGAAAGCAAGCCACCAGGTCCAGGACTTGAACCGCAGTCAGCTATGTGGGAATGTAGTGCCCTTAACCACCACGCCACCTGCTGGCTCCTAATTTTATTTAAATTTTTCATCCCTGGACTCCCATGTACTCAACTGCTGTTCAAGTCCTGGACCTGGAGGATCAAACCTCACACTGGGTGTGTGTGCGTGCATGCCCAAAATCCCAAGAGGAAGATGGAGGAAAAGGGATTGTAGCATGGCCATCCTCCCAGGGAGTGATTTCTCGCTTTCTGTCTTTCTCTGTCTCTCTGCCAAGTCCATGTGCCTTATAGCAAAAATCTCTCTCTTAAAAAAAAATGTTGTTGACTATTCAATATATACTTCAAAAAGAAAATAGAATGATTAGGTTGTCAGAAAAGTCATGATGTGGGAACCAGCAGTTAGCGTAATGGCTATGTCGCTGGACTCCCACGTAGTCGACCACGGTTTGCGTCCCGGACCCGGTAGCTTAAAACTCACGCCGGGCGCGTGTGCGTGCGTGCCCAAGATCCCAAGAGAAGAATGGAGGAGAAGGGATTGCGTCATGGCCATCCCCCCTGGGGGGTGATTTCTCGCTTTCTGTCTCTATGTCTCTCTCTGTCTGTCTGGCAAACGCACGTGCCCTATAGCGAAAACCTCTCCAAAAAAAAGAAGTCATGATGTAATTTTTTCCATGTCTTTCTATGCAAAAACTAGTCATGACTTTTTTGATGACCCAATATTATTGCATGTGCACAACATAAAGTAATGTTTAATATCGAAGCTATGACTTAATTATTACACATTGTCGTCAAGCTGTGAAAAATCATACTGTTTCCTCCCACACAAAGGGTATAATGCATAAATTTTATTTTAAAAGACTCCAGATACTCACCATGGTTATCAAGTTTCAATTTTATTTAAAATTGAAACAAAAGAAGTATTATAGGGCTGGCCCCATAGAGCAGCAATTAAGTGCAGAGAAAGCAGAATCTGGATCCCATGTGACCGATGAGGGTTCAAGTCCCAGACCCAGTGACACACAATGTGTAGGTACATGTGTGCCCAGGATCCTGACAAATGGAGAACTGGTATGACATGACCCTATTTGGGGGTGCCTCCTCTCTCTCTTTCTCTCTCTGGGTTTGATTCTTTCTCATGCATGCACACGTGCTCTCTGGCATAATAAAGGGAAAAAAATCATTATTATAGGCCCAGTCGCAGAAGCACATACTTGCAGATGCTACTACTTACAGACTGAGACCATATGGTAGGCCTGGGTTCAATTCTGACTCCAGGCCCACCAAATTGCAAAATAGTGAGACTATCTTTAAAAAAAAAAAATTGAGACTAGCAAATGGCATAATGGCTACATTGCTGGACTCCCACATGGTTGACCATGGTTCAAGTCCTAGACCCAGTGGCTTCAAATTTAAGCTGGGCACATGTGTGTGTGTGTGTGTGTGTGTGTGTGTGTGTGCATGTGTCCAAAACCCTGAGAGGAGAATGGAGGAAAAGGGGTGTGGCCATCCCTCTTAGGGGGTGATTTCTCACTTTCTGTCTCTATCTGGCAAATGCACGTGCCATATAGCAAAAATCTCTCTCTAAAAAAAAATAAAAATAAAAAGTAATAATAATAAGACAAAATAAAATACAATAAATAAAGCCCATCAGAATGAGGCAATTTTATTCAGTTTAATGGGAGGGAAAGAGAAAGGATAGTACTACATAGCAATAGTTTTCCTAGGATTTAAAAATATTTTAATAATAATAATGTAACATTTATTAAGTGTTTATATTTTGGGGATTTTAAACACATTATCATATTTAGTTCTTACAACCTTAAAAGGTAGATATTGTTGTTCTCCCTACTTTACTGAGCAAGCCAGCTCAGGTGCCAAAGGGTTCAGGAACTTGGTCACGTCATTTAGCTGGTAAGCGCTCTGCTCCTGAAAACCATTCTTCCTGTGGTGCTTTGACATAGATTTGATTTTTTTTTTTTTAATTTACTAGACAGCTGTGCATTCACTGGAGAGAGAGAGCGAGACAGAGCACAAGAGCAAAAAAGCACAAACCCTCATGGGGCATAATTATGCCACAATCCCTTCTCCAGCTCTCCCTACCCTCAGGACATTGGGCACACACATACACACTCCAGGTGTATTCTCAGACTGCTGGGTCCAGGCCTCAAACTGCATGGTCAGCCATGTGGGATCCAGCCACCCTAACCAGCAGGCCATGGGCTGGCCCTAGATTCAAAATTTTTTATCTGGGGGCTGGCAGGTTGTATGGTGGTTAAAGGCACTAGACTCCCACATGGCAGGCTGCAGTTCAAGTCCCAGACCTGGCAGCTTGCTTTCTCACTTTCCCTCTCTCCCTTGCTCTGGCCCTCTCTGGTCAAATTAAAATAAACAAAGTTAAAAAAAAAAAGTCTTAAAAAATTTATTTTTATCCAACCAAACCATGAAGATTTTGGCCTTCACATTCTCTGACAACTTATAGAATAGTTATTGTTTGTTTGTTTTTGTTTTCTGAACTAAGCTAGGGCAGAGACTGTAAGTTTGCTAAAATCTATTTCCTTTGATCCTGCAACCCATCTAGATTACATTTCTCAGCCACTAGGCAATACGATTTTGTCCTATGGCTGAGTTCTGGCCAATAGAAAATGGGCAGAAATGAAGTACTACACTTTCAGTATGGCCCTACGTGGGGGCCAGCAGGTTGCATAGTGGTTAAGGTGCTGGACCCTCACATGGCCAACCAGGGTTTGAGTCCCAGACCTGGCAGTTTGAAACTCACACAGGGCATGTGTGCGTGTACACCCAAAATTCCAAGAGGAGAATGAAGAAGAGATTGCAACACAGCCTTCCCCTTCCTGGCAGGGGGGTGGGGGAGTGATTTCTTGTTTTCTCTCTCTCTGTCTCCCTCTGTGTCTCTGGCAAGCACATGTGCCCTCTTATAAAAATCTCTACCAAAAACAAAACAAAAAAAAACCTCATGCATGGTCTTCTACTCTCTGCATTCCTGAATGACCATGTAGATCTTCATCCATCAATCATGAATACTCAAACTGAATGTAGCACAAGAATGAAGTAAACTTTTATTTTGATTAATTATGAAATTTTATAACAACTATCATTATTTATCAAAAGTAATACATGGGCGGGGCAGGCAGGTGGCATGGTGGCCAAGGGTGCTGAACTCCCATATAACCAAATACAGTTTGAATCCCGGACCTGGTGGCTTGCTTTCTCACTTTCCACTCTTTCTCTCTCTCTCTGCCCCACTCTGGTCAAATAAATAAATAAATAAAGCTAAATAAAATAATTCTTAAAAAAAAAAAAAAGTAATACACAGGTTTAACAAAATAGCATACGGAAATAAAATCTGATAAATTTCATTTCATAAATTGCCCAGCACCTTTTTTATACTAAACACTTTTATATCTGGTCACAGTTGCTTCAAATATCTAACATATTATTTTAAAGTCAAACAAGTAAATTTTTATAATCCAGAGTGACTATTACATGCAATATGGCTATCTGGAAAAGGTACGTGTAAGTACGTTCTACAAGTACATTTGTAATCCCATTTGATAGTGCAGGTTGAGTTGAAGTTTCATAGTCATAGTATACATGTTATTAGATCCCTTTGCATTGATTCAGAGAGTTCACACACAGAAATACACACCATTCATTAGATGTTTTTCTGCAATTTTGTAAACCAAAAATCCTCATTATTTTTCTTTTCTTTCTTTTAAAAAATTTGCTATAGGGTGTGTACACTTGCCAGAGAGAAAGGGAGAAAGCACCTCTCAGGGGAATAGCCACACTGCAATCCCTTCCCTTCCATTCTTCTTTTGTAATTTTGGGTATGCATACACACGACCCTGGCATGTTTTTCATACTGCAGCATCCAGGACTCAAGCTTTGGAGTGGCCATGTGGGATCCAGTGTCTTCCACCACTAGCTGACCCAATTATTTTCACTGAAAACAAAATCTGAGCTCGTTTGGGCTAGCCCTGTGGCCTTGTGGTTAAAAGAGCCCCATCCTACATGGCTAACTGCAGTTTAGACTCTGGGGCTTCAAAAACACACCAGGTACATGTGCGCGCATGTTCAAAATCTTAACAGGATGGAGAAATGGAGAAGGGATTGTGTTATGGCTATGCTTCATTGGGAGGTTCTTTCTTTTCTTCTCTCTTTGTCTCTCTGGTGAGTACACACGCTCTCTGGCAAAAAAAAAAAACTTTTTTGGAGTATTACATGCTTAACACAGAGTTTAACTGTATGCTATATGTGCAAATGTACTATGATTCACATTTGTTAAATACTGACCATGTACCAGGCACTATTCCAAGTTATATGGATTATTCTACTTAACCTTTATGACAACGCTATGATACAGATACAGGTGCTATTATTATCCATATATTATAGGTGGGGAACCTGAGGTTTAGGGGATTCATTAACTCACCCAAGATCACAAAACTAAACCAATGACAGAAATAAGATTTGAACTTGAGAAGTCAGACTTGAGAGTAGCTCTTAATAATTACAGTGACTATTGGATCAGCTGATGGCGTAATGGTTATGTCGCTAGACTCCCATGTAATCGACCGTGGTTTGAGTCCCAGACCTGGTGGCTTAAAAGTCATGCAGGGTGCATGTCCTGTGTGCCCAAAATCCCAAGACCTGGCACAGTGGTTGAGGTCGCTGGACTCCCACATGGCCAACCATGGTTCAAGTCCTGGACCTGGCTTGCTTTCTCACTTTCCCTCTCTCTCTCCCTCTCATTCTGTCCCTCTCTAGTCAAATTTTAATTAACTAATTAATTAATTAAAGTTAAACAAAATCCCGAGAGGAAAATAGAGAAGGGATTGCAGTGTGGCCCTTCCCCCTGGGGACTTCTGTCTCTCCAACAAGCACATGTGCTCTATAGCAAATATCCCTCTCCAAAAAAAAAAAAAAGAAAAAAAAGAATACATACATACATACATACCACATACATACTGTGACTATAAAACTGAAAATTTGGAAAGAGGCTTAAAGTATATGGTTAGTTGTAAATTGAATGAATTTTAGTAGTTAAAATGAGCTATTTCTTTTTTTGATAGTGTAGTCTAAGACTTGGATTTCTATTAGACAAAAATATAATAAATAAACAAAGATAACTTAGTGAAGGGCCAGGCAGTGACACAGTGGTAAGGCAGCAGGATCCACATGGGAGAGGTTCGGGTATGCATCCTAAGATCTCCCTATGTAGGTTTGGTGCAGGCTTGTGCCTGTGACGTGGGCCAGCTAAGACTGAAGTTGGGCTGTGGTGGAAAGTCCCTGCAGGGGGTGTCTGTCTCTATGTCTCTCTGTCACTGTATTATGAAAGAAAGAAAGAATTTTAAAATAATTTAATAAATGAGACATGGGCTTAATAAAAATTTGAATTTTGGGAGCCAGCAGATGGTGTAGTGGTTAGGTCGCTGGAATCCCACATGGCTAACCATGGTTTGAGTCCCAAACTGGTGGCTTGAAAATCGTGCTGAGTGTGTGTGTGTGTGTGTACACCCAAGATTCCCAGAGGAGACTGGAGAAGGGATTGCAGCATGACCATCCCCCCCCCCCGGGGGGTGTGATTTCTCACTTTCCCTCTCACTGTCTCTGTTTCTCTCTCTTTGGTAAGTGCACACACCCTATGGCAAAAACCTCTTTTTAAAAATTGAATTTTTATTTTACTCTTGGGAGCATTCACATAGTAACTTAGAAAGCCATGGAAGCTAGTCCTAAACCTTAAGATCAAAGCAAGAGATATATTCCAGTTTTCAGACTTGGTGAGAATTCAAGAAATGTTTATTTGACGATAAAACCAAAAGCTGAAGGAAAACCATTCTCACAGAATCCTTTCCATTAGTCAGCAAAAGGATGGATTCTTTATTTCTGTCTTAGGGAAGTTTGATCCTTATAGATCCAAGAAATTAGACTCTGTTTTTGCTTCAGAACATAAAATACAATATTTTGTTTTAATTTTTATGTATTCTAAGATATTAGCCTGGCACATTCCATAGATTACTGGTCCTTTGTGTCTTTGGTTTTGTTTGTTTCTCTCACTCTGAATTTTTCATTTCTACCCCTAACTGACCCACTTCTTACAGTCTTTACCAGACAGCCCTTTTCATTTCTCTCTTCTTTTCATTGACCTAGAGCGAAGGAAATGCTAAATGAATCCCTGATACAAGACAATCCAACATATCCCTATAACTTTTTTCATAAAGAAAAGAAAATGTCAAGTGAATCTTTATTGATTTGAGTGTTTATCTTTTTGTTGTTGTTGTTCTAGGGTGCATGCGCTCATCAGAGAGAGAAGGAAAGACAAAAATCATCCCCCTGGGATGATGGCCACTCCTGTCTCTTCTCTAGTTTCTTCTTGGATTTTGGGCACACACACACACACACATGTTTACGTGTTTTTCACGCTGCCAGATCTGGGACTAAAACCTCACAACTGGCCGAGTGGTATCCACCACTTTAACTGCCACACCACCTACTAGCCCATAATATACCTTTTTCAAAAATAGGGACCAGCAGATGGCATAATGGTTATGTCACTGGACTCCCATGTAGTTGACCACAGTTTGAGTCCCAGACTTGGCAGGATAAACTCATTCTGGGCGTGTGTATGTGTGTACCCAAAGTCCCAAAAGGAGAATGGGAGAGAAGGGATTGCATTGGGCCATGCCCCCTGAGGGGTGATTTTTCACTTTCTGTCTCTCTGTCTCTCCAGTGAGCATACATTCCCTATAGCAAAAATTTCTCTCTCTAAAAGATAAAAAGAGCTTTCCCACTATACACGATGGCAGGCGATAAAGCTGCAAAGCAGGATACTAAGGAGAAGAAACCAGAAGCCAAGAAGGCTGATGCCAGTGGCAAGGTTAAAAAGGGTGACCCCAAGGCTAAAAAGCCCAAGAAGGGGAAGCCCCATTGCAGCCGAAACCCCGTCCTAGTCCGGGGCATCGGCAGATACTCCCGGTCTGCCATGTATTCCAGGAAGGCCATGTACAAGAGGAAATACTCGGCCACTAAATCCAGGGTCGAAAAGAAAAAGAAGGAGAAGGTTCTTGCGACTGTCACAAAACCGGTTGGTGGAGACAAGAATGGTGGTACCCGGGTGGTTAAACTGCGCAAAATGCCTAGGTATTATCCTACTGAAGATGTGCCTCGAAAGCTGTTGAGCCACGGCAAAAAACCCTTCAGTCAGCATGTGAGAAAGCTGCGAGCCAGCATCACTCCTGGAACCATTCTGATCATCCTCACTGGACGCCACAGAGGCAAGAGAGTGGTTTTCCTGAAGCAGCTGAGCAGTGGCCTGCTACTTGTAACTGGACCGCTGGTTCTCAATCGAGTTCCACTGCGTAGAACACACCAGAAATTTGTCATTGCCACCTCCACGAAAATTGATATTAGCAAAGTAAAAATCCCAAAGCACCTTACCGATGCTTACTTCAAGAAAAAGAAACTGCGGAAGCCCAGACACCAGGAAGGTGAGATCTTCGACACAGAGAAGGAGAAATACGAGATTTCAGAGCAGCGCAAGATTGATCAGAAAGCTGTGGATTCGCAAATTTTACCAAAAATCAAAGCTGTTCCTCAGCTCCAGGGCTACCTGCGATCCGTGTTTGCCCTTACAAATGGAGTTTATCCTCACAAATTGGTGTTCTAAATTTTTTTTGCCAAGAACCTAATTAAATAACTGATCATATATATATAAAAAAAAAAAAAAGATAAAAAGACAAAATAGCTGCAAGATTGTACAAGGTCAAGTTTGTGAAAACAATAAACAATAAAAAGTCACATAATCAAAGGCACTATTATACAATATTTATTTTGTACAAAAGAATGCTGTTCTGAAATTTCTTTTATATTACAAAAATTTAAACTTGGAATAAGTTGAGAAAATGACTGAAAATAACTATTGGGTTGTAAAGAGTCATGATACATTTTTGCACAGAAAAACAGAAAAAAATACATCATGACTTTTCTGACAACCTAATATTTAAAATTTTTAAAAACTTTCTAGGGGACCAGCAGTTAGCGTAATGGCTATGTCTCTGGACTCCCATGTAGCCGACTGTAGTTTAAGTCCCGGACCCGATGGCTTAAACTCACGCCGGGTGCTTGTGCGTGCATGCCTAAGATCCCAAGAGGAGAATGGAGGAGAAGGGATTGCGGTGTGGCCATCCCTCCTGGGGGGTGATTTCTCGCTTTCTGTCTCTCTGTTTTTGGAACAATAGTGAAACTTCAGAACATCTTGGGCAATGAATACAGTTTAAAAAACATTTTAAGAGAGATTTTTGCTATAGGGTGCATGTGCTCATAATAAAGAACCCATCCTTTTGCTGACTAAGGAGAGACAGAGAGACAGAAAGCGAGAAATCAACCCCAGGTAGATGGACATGCTACAATCCTTTCTCCTTTATCCTGCTCTCAGGACTTTGGACATGCACACACACGTGTCTGGAGTGAGTTTAAGCTGTCAGGTCCAGGACTTGAACCGTGGTCGACAATGTGGGAGTCCAGCAACGTAACTATTAAGCCATCCACTGGCCCCAGATATGATTTAAAAAAATTTTTTAAAGAATTATTTTAATTTTCTTTTTTTCTCCTTCTTTCTTTTTTAATTTTTCCTTTTTCTCCTTCTTTCCTTTCTTTCTCTTTTTATTTGACCAGAGAAGGACAGAGAGAGTGAGAGAGAGAGAAAGTGAAAAATCAAGCCGCCATGTCCAGGACTCCAACCATGGTCAGCCATGTGGGAGTCCAACTCCCTTAACCATCATGTCCCATTTTAAAATTTGATAAATGATGATTTTCATTTGAGAATTCTATTGCCATCCTATCAGTCAAGCATGAGAGTGAAACAAAAACATTTTCAGATATTCAAGGACTCAAAGAATATATCCCAGGCATACTTCCTTGGAGATAAATGTAGGTTATGCTTCAGCAAGACAAAGAAGTAAGCAAGAAAAAAGACATAGGATACAGGAAATATGGCTCCGACTCTGGAGACCTGGGAAGGGAATTCCAGGACTGCAGCTCCAACAGGCTGATCGAGTAGTCAGCCCAGCCGGGAGTGGGCAGTTGGAGGCCTTAGACCAGGCCTGGTACAGGGTAGTATCAAAGGACTTTTCGTTTCATCATGACTTTTTGCACTGTGTACATGTGATATTTCTGCAACATTTACATTAATATTGAAAATTATATCCTATCTGGAATTGGCCTCTCCACTTAAACACATTCCTACCCACCAAGTCCCCCAGCACCGTGTACATACTCCTGTTTGAGCACGTATCAAAGAGCCTTATCAGCATTTGTTTATATGTCTGTCTCCACAGTTCTGATACAGACTTTACGAGGGTGGGATGGTGTCCTTTCTTCTTCATTTTCTCAGCATCCAGCAGAGTGCCTAAGCAGGCAGTGTGTGTTTGCCAAATTAAACCATATACTGATTAAGATAGCTGCTTGAAAGAAATTCCTCAAAAAAGAGTGTCTTATATTTATATAATTGAATTCTAAAGTCTATCTCAGACAACATTTCAGGATTTTTATTTTTAATATTGCCAGTGAAAGCACACACTACCCAGAGAGAGCGAGAAAGAGAGCGAGAAAGCAAGCAAGCACCCTAATGGGGTGAAGTCACACTCTAATCCTTTCTCTCTATCTCTTCTCCCCTGTGAAGATTTTGAGCAAGGATCCAGAGTGTATTTCAAACTGCCAGAGTTGGGATTCAAACCTCGGTTGGCCATATGGGATTCAGTTCTCTATGCACAGCACTTAACCACTGCACTATGAGACTGGCCTCTGGAAAATTCTTTTGACACTCATATTAAACTATCGACAAATGAAATGATTATTTCTACAAAATTCATTCCTCATCTAGCAGATACTGAATTTCTACTCTATCCAGGAACTCTTGCGCTTGCTGTAAATCAGATAAAGTCTTCTAATGGTGGAGATAGGATAAGGAGCTCACGCAAAAATAGATACAGTGATGCTGTGCTGAAAAAGGGAATGAAGCAAGGTAAGGAGACAAAGAATGTCCCCCAGGGAGCAACTGAGTGCTATCTCCGATAGAATGGACAGGGTCTTCCTCTGCTTCCCTGTACTCTATGCAAAAGCAGAGTAGCCTTAGAGAACATGGAAGTGCCAGTCATGGCACGACACGCCTGAGCTAAGTAAGCTTTCTCAAGTAGAGGTGAAAAACTGGAAGAAGAAAGGGTAGTTCTTTCTTCCTTCCTTACATTTAAGGTGATAAAGCAGAACTTCCATATGACTCAGGAAAGGATTGTCTACACTCTCAAAGGCTGAGAACAGGACAGTGATAGGACTTTGAAGAAACTAACGGTTGGCCAGTACAAGGATTTGAACTTAAAACAAGTACCTAGAGCATTCCATTCCACGTTAGCTACCATTCAGTGGTAAGTGGGATTTGATTGTTGTAAGAGAAAATATAATTACTTAGCTTTATGAAACAAACTTTAAAATTAAAATTTCTAATTCTTAAAACATACATAATCAAGGAAGATGAAGTTTTTTCAGCAACTATGATAAATAAGTCATGCCTACCACCCCCCAAACACATAGTCATATATTTTTGTCATGGAAAATTGAAACATATCTAACTACTCAGTCTTTTTCTTCGACAGTTCCACTAAAGAGGCTACACAAGAAAGTTCCTTTATGTTATAAAGATGAGTATTGGGACCAACAGATGATATAATGGTTACATCACTGGACTTCCACATACTCGACTGTGGTTCGATTCCTGGACCCAGCAGCTTAAAACTCATGTCAGGTGTGTGTGTGTGTGCGTGCCCAAGATCCCAAGGGGAGAATGGAAGAGAAGGGATTGTGACATGGCCATCCTGTCTAGGGAATGATTTCTCACTTTATGTCTCTGTCTCCAGCCAGTGCACTCAGCCTATAGCAAAAATCTCTAAAAAAACAGAAGAAAAATAAAAATGAGAATTTATAGAAGATAGTACTTTTGATAAGTGTAGGACAATTTTAGCCTTTTAAGTAATCAGTATTTTATTAAAAATGTAAACTTGCAGAACATCAGTTTTCTGAAAAATGCAAGTCAGAACAATGGAATTATAATCTCTTTGAGTTAGATTGTTTAGTTATCCTACATTTATTTTTTTTTCTATAACTCCTATAGCCAAGAGATCTACCAAATACCTTGCTTTAAAAATTTTATACTAGCTTTAAAATTTTCTGTGTAGCTAATTATAATCATTCAAATCAGTCTCCCTCAGACTCCTTTGCAGGGTATCTCTCGCCAATGATTAGCCACCTGCAAACTAGAGAAATACAGACACATGTTTGTCAGCTGGAAGTGTGTGTACTTAGTGGCAGGGATCTACAGGTTTATGAGCTCCTAAATAGAGATGGTGAACAGTTTACTGTCTGGACATAGCACCCAGCAGACAGTAAACAGCAGCCCCGAAGTACCACTAGTGCTATTATTTATAGCAGAGAGGAGCAGGAGTAATAGCAGGTCAGCGTATCGTGATAAGCCTGGGACTTCCTGTTGATACACACATTTTTCAATGAGACATTCAATACTTTTTTCTTATTCATTATAAAGCACATGTGAAAGCAAGAGAAAGAGAGAGAAACACCCACTGTGTGATCTGGGCATCCTAGGCACTCATGCACATTTTTGGCGTATTTCATGCCGACTATGTCAGGGACTGGAGTCACGTTTGCCAGGTGACATCTAACTTCTCCTGAGTAGCACATCACCCCTGACACAGAACTGATTCCATTAGTTATTTACTAACGTATAGAAGTCTTTGAGCAATTAATCAGGGTTGAGTCATGAAATCCACCTCAGTAAACAAGGGCTAGTAGTACTCACAGCAAACTGTCACCATAATCTCTCTCTCCATGCATGGCAGGGAGTGGAGAGAGTGCAGCGTGGGGCTTGAGGTGCTGGCCAGCTGAGTGGGGGAGTGGCCGTTCAGAGGCGTCCCATTGTGAACTCTCTCCTTTCCCTACTGCTGCAGCACCCTCATCACCCTCCCAAACCAACCATGGACTGTAGACTATCAGTACCACCATCAGGAGACAAAGTGAAAAGTTTATTCTAACCCTCAAAAATTTGGGGACCCCCCCCCCGGTCCACTGTGTGCAAAGCACTTTGCTAGGTGCTATGTAAAGGTGTCACGGCATAGTGCACTATTTGAGGACAGTCATAAAAGATTTATGAAAGTACTAAATGAAAGCTTAGCATGGGTGTGTCTAGAAATGGAGTGCTGGAGTTCTTTAGACCCCCCGGGGTGCCTCTAATGAAGCATGAAGGTGTTGGGGCCGGTACCTTAGTCTACAGCTTCATTCTCACCACCACCACTCTCTACCTTCGCCTCCACCAAACAGAGCTGACATAGGAATATGCACTGTTCAGTGGCAGAGAGAACTGCAGCAGGATGGGTGGGAAGATGAAGACATTCCAAAACCCACAGTTATTTTGCTGTTATTGGGGATTTTTGCCACAATTTTTACTTCATTGGTCTAAACGTTTTTCTCTCCTCTTCCCATTGGTCTCACTTTCCAGACCTCTGTTACACTTTTTTACTTTTTCTATATTTTTTTCTTAATTTTTCTCTCCCTTTTCCTTTAGTTTTACCAAGCAGAGCTGGACAAAGCACTCTTACTGGAAGTTAAAACCATTGCTGAAAGGGCCAGCAGGTGGCGTGGTGGTTAAAGGTGCTGGACTCCACATGGCCAACCTCAGTTTAAGTCCTGACCCTGGTGGTTTGCTTTCTTACTTTCCCTCTCTCTCTCTCTGTCTGATCAAACGGGAAAAAAAATTAGTAAAGTTTAAAAAAAAAAAAAAAAAAAAAAAAAAAACACTGCTGGGACCAGCAGTTAGCACAATGGCTATGTCACTGGACTTCCATGTAGTCAACTACGGTTCACATCCCGGATTCAGTGGCTTAAAACTCACACCGGGCGCATGTGCATGCGTGTCCAAGATCCCAAGAGAAGAATGGAGGAGAAGGGATTGTGGTGTGGCCATCCTTCCTGGGGGATGATTTCTCGCTTTCTGTCTCTGTCTCTCTCTGTCTGTCTGGTGAGTGCACGCACCCTATAGCAAAAACCTCTCCAAAAAAAAAATAAATGCTGAAGAGGAGGGAATGATTTTGAGATCCTGGAAGTTACATATAAGCATCCTATTGCCATATTTCTATGCATATGTGTATTTTGGTTGTTATTTCTTTTCTTTTTTAGGTTTATTTATTTATATCTTCCATAATCTAAAGAAACAGCCTCCCCTACAGTGTCTTGAAACCTTGATCGACTCCTAGCCTCAGTTAGCACTGGATCATGGGTGCACGTGTGCTTGTGTACTCAGGGAGTTTTCTGGGCACAAATCCAGAACCTTCCCACATGGAACAGACTCCTAGAGTGTTGGGTTTTGCCCCTGTGCCATCATCCAGCCCCTGCTTGTTATTTCTGAAATGCATTAGAGTACAAACCTTGAAATAAAATTTCCACTGTTACGGGACCAGCAGTTAGCGTAATGGATATGTCACTGGATTCCCATGTAGTTGACCGCAGTTCGAGTCCCGGACCCGGTGACTTAAACTCATGCTGGTGTGTGTGCATGCGTGCTCAAGATCCTGAGAGGAGAATGGAGAAGGGATTGCGGCGTGGCCATCCCCCATGGGGGATGATTTCTCATTTTCTGTCTCTCTGTCTCTGTCTTTCTGGCGAGCGCATATGCCCTATAGCAAAAACCTCTCCAAAAATAAAAAAAGTTCCACTGATACTAAATCCTTTCTGCAATAGGCCTATGAACATTACCATAAGCGAATAAAGGCTCAGTGGTCCAGTGATAAAGCTGCTTTGGTATGGGTAAGGAAAGAAATATGTACAAAGAGGCCAGCCGGTGATGTAGTAGTTAAGGTACTGGACTCCCACATGGTTGTCTTTGGTTTGAGTCCCAAACCTTGCAACTTGAAACTCTGTGTATGTGTGCATGCCCAAAATCCCGAGAGGAGAAGGGATCTCGTGTGGCTATCCTCCTAGGCGGTAATTTCTCACTATCTCTCTCTCTCTCAGTCTCTCCAGTGAGTGCATATGGTCTATAGCAAAAATCTACAATAATGATAATAAATACATATGAGGAAATAAAGCACAGACCAGACGAATCCCAAATTGAATTCTGTATTAACATACTTCCTTGGGAAGTATCTTAACCTTCTGAAGCTCATGTCCTTCTATGTGGAATGAATTGATTACTGCTGTTGCTGATGTTTGAATTGTTTCAGTTCTCAAGCATTTTACCCTCTTGGCATTCTCTCACTACATTCTATGCCATCGTTGCCTGTTAAAATGTGGAATTCATTGACGAGTACAGTATGCTAGACTTAATATAACCAAAGTGGTTTAAGTGAGATTAAACCATCCTTATACTGGATGATGCACAACCGGAAGCACAGCACAGGTCTGCATTAGAAATACTGACAACCACACACATTGGGAGCTCCGTTGTAATCAATATCTATGTATTTCTCACAAACTGCAGATAAGTCAGGTTTCTTCATGACCAGCCCTAACTCCATCTTGTCAAGTGCAATTGGATTACAAAAAGTAAATGGTATAAATCTCAATTAAATTCAATGCTACTTATAAAACAAGGGAGTCGTTTCTTATCCATGATACATCCCAGCTTTGCCAGTTGTCTTGGATTTACTGGTCTATGCAAAGCAAGAAAAAAGATGGCGGTCTCAGAGTCAGCAGGTGGCGTGGTGGTTAAGGCGCTGGACTCCCACACACCTGGACCTAGTAGCTTGAAAATCACTCTGTGTCCCAACCCGGGGGGACAGTCGAACAGGTTTCCTGAGGGAAGGAGTGAGAGCCAGAACAAGCGGCGCAGTGTCACAGCACAGAGATGACACAGTGTCCTCAGTGTCGTCTGTATATTGTGGGCAGCATGGTACAGCACGGAGATGATGCAGTGTTACAACTCTTCAGGGTCGCATCGTCTATTGTGAGCAGCACGGAGATGATGCGGTATCACAGCTCTTCAGGGTTGTCCGGAGACAATGAAGTGTTACAGCTCTTCAGGCTCTCCAGGGTCGTCGTCTGGCTACTGTGGGCCAGGCATCGTGGTTATATACATGCTGGTGGGCTGTGATTGGTTGTAAAAGGTGGGTTATGATTGGTTGCTTTTGGACCAATCATGAGGTGCCGGATATGCAAATCTGAGGGATTCTAGTGGCCAATCAGAGCAAGGTTTCGAAAGTCAGGTTTTTTGAAGGGAACCAATCATGGCAATTGTTTGCTCTCTGAGAAACCTAGGCAGACTCGCTGGTGCACAGCCTCCCACAACTCTGGGCATGCGTGCATGCAAATCCAAAGTCCTGTGAGGAGAATGGAGCAGAAGGGATTGCAGCATGGCCACTCTCCTGGAGGGTGATATCTCATTCCCCACAACCCCCTCAGGAGTACATGAAACCTGTAGCAAAAAAACTTAAAAAAAAAAAAAAAATGGTGGCAGTCTCAGACAGACTGTGAGAGGAGAATGGAAAGTGTACTAGCAGCAAAAACTAGTGAGAAGTGTCATTTCAGAACAGAAGAAATAGAGAACTTGGGCTAACCAGGTGATGGTTGTTAGGTGACTGGATCTCACAGAGCTGATTGTGTAGTCTGAGTCCTGAACTTGGCAACCTGAGAATCATGCCAAGCACGTGTGCATGCATGTCCAAAATCCAGAGAAGAGAATGGAGGATAAGGGATTGCCGCATGATCATCTCCTCTGAGAGTTGCTTTCTTACTTTCCCTCTTTCTGTCTCTTTCTCTGTCTTTGTCTCTTTGCCTCTATCTAGTGAGTACACATGTCTTATAGCACATCTTTAAAAGCAGAGAACTCTTGGTTAGCAACAATTATCACTCAGGGCCAGCAGGTAGCATGGTGGTTAAGGCACTGGATTTCCGCATGGCCAAATGCAGTTCAATCCCAGACCTGGCAGCTTGAAAATCACAAATGGGTGCATGAGAGTGCATGCCTAAAATTCTGAGAGGAGAATAGAGAAGGGACTATGGCATGGCCAGTCTAACTTTCCCTCTCTCCGTCTCTTTCCAGTCAGCACACGTGCTCTTTGGCAAAAACCAATAATAATAATAACTAATAATAATAATTATGTCATTACAGTACTGTTTGTCTAGCTCCAGTGATTACTCATCTGTCTCTTCTGCTCTTCACAGCACACTCAGAGTACTAAGAACAAAGACTCTGAGTCAAGTAGACTTGGGGAAAACCATGCCTTTGTCATATATCCACGACATGTTGCAGCCTCACTATTCAACCTTCCTGAGCTTCTCATCTGTGAAATGAGGTAATCCACCTAACTTATTCTGTTATAAGGATTGAATGAGACAAAATTGCTAAAACACCTGATGCAGGGCAAATTTTAGTAGCTTTTCTGTTCCTAACAACTGACTACCACAAGCTGGTAAATTTATAAAGAACAGAGTTTGTTTGTTTGTTTGTTTGTTTGTTTGAGAGGTCTTTTTGCTATAGGGTGCGTGCACTCACCAGACAGACAGAGAGAGATGAGGAGACAGAAAGCGAGAAATCATCCCCCAGGGGGGATGGCCACGCTGCAATCCCTTCTCCTCCATTCTCCTCTTGGGATCTTGGGCATGCATACACGTGTGCCCGGCGTGAGTTTAAGCCACCGGGTCCGAGACTCGAACCACGGTTGACTACATGGGAGTCCAGCAACATAGCCATTATGCTAACTGCTGGTCCCAGAACAGAGGTTTATTTAGCTCACAATTTTGGAGGTCCGAGGTCAAGGGTCTGCATCTGGTGAGGATCTTCTTGTTGATGGGGCTCTCTGCAGAGTTCTGAATGGCACAGGGCATCAGTTGTGAGAGAGAACAAGAGCAGAGCATTTGTCTGTGGGGTCCCTGTATGTCCTGCATGTCTGTCTAATTCCTCTTTTTTTTTTTTTTTTTTTTTTTTTTTGAGAGAGAGTTTTTGTTTGTTTGTTTGTTTGTTGTTGCTATGGGGCACGTGTGCTCGCTGTCATTCCTTCTCCTTGTAAGACCACCAGGATTCAGTCATGGAGGCCCCACCCTGATGACCTTATCTAATATACTAATCACCTGCTAAAGACCACACCTATTAAACTTGGATAAAGTTTCTGCCCTCTTAATACCTTTACAATATAACAAAACTCCAACACATGAATGTGAGGGGAACACATTCCAACCATAGGAGGGCACATAGCAAAGAGCACACCACAAAAGAGTGGTTTTTAGGAAATCATGTCCTTTACGATAAGTTTCAAGCTCCGTATGGCATAGGCTTCTTCTGACGGGTTTAGCCTCTTTTCCCTCCATTTTCCAATATGGCTGCACTCAAGTTGTGCTGAACTCTCTGTAGTTTCCTGAATATATTTTGATCTTTCATGTGACAGTGCCTTATTCTCGGAAGGCCAGTCTAGTCCAGCTTCACCAGAGAGATCAGTTCTACCATGAGGCACATGTTGGAAATCAGTTCTCCATGGGTTTCTCCCATCTCTGTACACCTTGCAGAAGAATCACTGGTTGTATTTTATTCTGTACTATATCTTCAAGGATGTTTATATAGCAAACAGCCTTTGAAGACAGAGATAGTGTCTCCCTCCATAGCAAAAGTCAGACATGCTCACTGCCCATTATGTAAAAACAAATCAGAACAAAACAAAATGGTTTCCCTCCTCTTTGGGTTTCTTACCACTCACTGTGAGTATAGGTAATATCTAGCCTTTTTTGTGTTTCTTTTTAGGATTTGGGGCTTGGGAAACTGAAATAAAATTGCTGGTACCCTGGGCTGTTGCTGTTATCATGAGCAATAAGGTGTCCTTCATTTCTGACATGAGTCTCATATCTTCTGCCAACATCTTCAAAACAGTGGAAAACTAACTCATTAACTTAAAAGAATAATAGAAGATGAGAATCTTCGTATTTTTGGCTAGCATGTTTTTTCCTTTCCTATTTGATCCCACTAGAGGAGTGTGAATTTCTATAATAGTTAACAGAATTGACAGTTTAACTCTGTTCTTATACTGTCTTGAATATTGCAGACTTTATCACAACATGCAGTATTCATATAACTTTCTTATAGCTGTATCTCTAACATCCATGCGTGCCTGGAATACATTTTATGCCCTCTGTTTTGCTGAATAAATGAATGTGCCCAGCCTTCACATATTCCTCCATGACCCTTCCTATTGCTGGTGTGTGTCCATGGGAATGCCCAGTGTTACTGAACTTAGTTCTAAGGATGTTAGACTCCCCTCAGCTGCAAACTCTTCATCACCTGTCCTTTGCTACCCCTGGGTTACTACTTCAGGTCTGGCTACCAATGAGTTCTGGCGTCTGTTTCCTGACTTTCTACTTCTGTCTTGGAAATTGCTCTACTTTTAACAAATCCCTCAAGAGCGCATGCATCTTTCTTTCTTTCTTTCTTTCTTTCTTTCTTTCTTTCTTTCTTTCTTTCTTTCTTTCTTTCTTTCTTTCTTTCTTTCTTTCTTTCTTTCATTTTCTGTAGGACACATGCACTTGCTGGAGAACAAGAGAGAGGGGGAGAAAGCAAGAAAGCACCCCCTAGGACCAGCAGTTAGCGTAATGGCTATGTCACTGGACTCCCACGTAGTCTACTGTGGTTCGAGTCCCGGACCCAGTGGCTTAAAACTCACGCCAGGCAGGTGTGCGTGTGTGCCCAAGATCCCGAGAGGAGAATGGAGGAGAAGGGATTGCAGCGTGGCCATCCCCTCTGGGGGGTGATTTCTCACTTTCTATCTCTCTGTCTCTGTCTGTCTGGCGAGCACATGCACCCTATAGCAAAAACCTCTCCAAAAAAAGAAAAAAGAAAGAAAGAAAGAAAGAAAGCACCCCTGGGGGATGGCCACACCACAGTATTTCTTCATCTCCATTCTCCTCTTGGAATCCTGGGCGTATACACACATGCACCTGGTGTGTTCCCTAAGCTGCCAGGTTCAGGACTGAACCATGCAGCCAGCCATGTGGGAGCCAGCAGCTCCAACCACTATGCCACCAGCTGGCCCAGGACCTCTCTTTTTAGTTTTCATCTTCCTAGACAACTACCAGGAGTGGAAAAAATTTTTCATTCTTCATGCAACATATTAGTTATGCATTGTGTTGAGTAAGAAATTCAAATAAACTTGTCCCCCAGTCCATAATAATAGGTATAGACTAAACGAAAATGTCTCCAATTATAGGACTGTGTAATCCTCTCCCTGAGACCTTTCTCCTAACTATTCTTCATCTTATTTGATAGGCATTTTGGTACAGTAATTCATCATTCTTCCAGTCAACAAATACCTGTTCAGTTCCTCTTAAGTGCAGGGCAGTGTCCTTCACACTGTGAGGAACACAAAGGTGAATCCGATATGATTTGTGTCTGAAAGATGCTTACTGACTAGCGATACAACATGTGCATTATGGGCCGTAAAAACATCGTCAGAATTCAGACAAAATAACATTGCACAGTCCCTGAAAATATCATTAGGATTTGAAAAGGTCTCGATTACAGTGTGAGTGAGAGGGGTGAGGAGAGTATTTAGGCTCAGGGAAGAGCTCCTGCAGAGGTTCTGAGTTAGTATGATTCGAGTGCTTTGGGGCAAACACCAGATCATTCACTGTGGCCCACATGTTGAATACACATAGGAAGAAATAGACTGTAAAGTTGTATTGGTAGGTGGGGGTCAATTTGGGGAGGGGGCTTTAGAATTAGGGAGTTAATATTTATAATGAACACTGTGCATTTGACAGGCAATGAAGGCATTTTACAGGTAACAAGAAGGCAGTGAAACTTCTGATCAGAAGAAAATGGATTGAAATATAAAAAGATTGGAAGGTTTTTGGAAAGTCTGCTGAGAAGTCATTCTAACGCAATGACTCAGATGAGAGGCACTAAATATGGAACGTGGACAGTGATGGGGAAATGGAATAGAGGACAGATATTTAAAAGATTTCAGAAAGAGGGAGCAGCAGATGGCATAATGGTTACACTGCTGGATTCCCATGTCACCGACCATGGTTAGAGTCCCAGACCCAGTGGCTTAAAAGTCACACCTGCCACATGCATGTGCATGCCCAAAGTCCTAAAAAGAAAGTGAATGAGAAGGGATTTCGGTGTGGCCATCCTTCCTGGTGGGTGATTTCTCGTTTTCTGTCTCTTTGTCTCTCCAAGGAGCACATGTGCCCTATCACAGAAATCTCTCTCACAGAATAAAAGATTTCAGAAAGAAACTTGGCAACTAGGAGCCCTTGAGTGAAAGTGAATGGAAGCTTCAGTTGAGTGTTATCTAGCGGCATCTCTGATATCCAATCAGTATTTCTTTTTTTTTTCAACTTCTTATTTATTTTTATTTATTTTTTTTTAATAGACATTCAATGACATTGTTCAGCTTATGAAGCGAACATACCAATCAGTATTTCTCCATCTAGTCCATAGGAATATAATGAGATGTAGGTGGTTGAATGTCTTGTTAAAATGAAGACGTCTTTTGTTTTTCCATTTTCTTGACCTACATCGATCTACATAGTCTTAGCAAACACGAGCTTCTAACTCATCATCATCACTGCCCTTCCTATGTGTTCATAAGCAATTTTTCTTTTTATTGTGACAAAAAAACATGTACCATAAATGAACAAATCAAAGTTTTCTTACCTATTTGCGGTACAACAGGTCTCTAGAGACTTTTTCATCTTGCTTGATTGAAACTCCGTGCTCATTGAATGCTTCCTTACTCCTCTGCCCCCTAGTAACATTCTGCTTTCTGTTTCTGCTTGATTACAGTAGACACCTCATATAAATGGAACCACACCATACTGTAGTTGCCTTTTTGCAACTGGCTTATTTCACTTAGCATTATGTCCTCAAGATTCACCTATGTTGTTTCTTTCTGTCTCTGTCTCTCACTTTCCCTTTCTCTTGAAAATTTTCTTATATGTGTGTGTGTGTGTGTGTGTGTGTGTGTGTTTTAATCTGCAGGTACTGTCTCTTGTCTCACACCTCTCCTTTCTCTTGCTAATTTCAGAATCCAAGTGCATCTGAGGTGGGATTTCCCTACCCCTTTAACTGGAAAAGCTCTGCCCCAAACCCCTCCTTCAGCCCAACACCCAGCAAAAAGCCAGTAGATAGGAAGTATTGTATAATCCATCAGATGACCAGAAATCACCACGGCAGAGGCACAAGAAATATGAGAAATAAAGAAAATATCTATTCCCCAAGGGGAAAGAACAGCCTTTCATCATCCACAGACAGTATAATGGAACTCCTAGAAATGTCAGATAAAGATTTTAGGGTATTCATAGTGACAAAGCTAACAGAGATACAAAAGAAAAGAAACAATGAACTCCAGAAGATGCAGGAGAAAAGAGACAATGAGTTCCAGGAGGTGAGGAAGTTCTTCTACGATCTGAAAGAGGAAATACACACCATAGAACAGAACTGTTAGAGATGAAGGCTGTATTAGAGGAAATCAAAACCTCCCTTGAAAGTATTAAAAACAGATTAGATCATGCAGAAGATTGAATTTCAGGTGTAGAAGATAGAACCTCTGACATAGAAAGTTTCACCAAAAAGTCTGAGAAAATAACGCCCCAAAATGAGAATAATATATGAGTAATACTAGATACCATTAGACACTCAAACATCCAGATAATCAGTATCCTAGAAGGTGAAGAAACTACTCAGTGCATTGATAATCTATTCCATGAAATCCTGAAAGAAAACTTTCCAAACCTAGGGAGGCATTCAAATATTCAGATCCATGATATACAAAGGACCCCACATAGAATCAACCCAAGAAGATCTTCTCCAAGACACATTATAGCCAGACTGACCAAAACCACAGACAGAGATAAGACACTAAAACTGGCAAGAGAAAAATGTCAAGTTACTTTCCAAGGATATCCCATCAGGCTAACAGCAGACCTCTCATTGGAAACAATGCAAGCAAGGAAAGAGTGGGAAAATATATCCAAAATGTTACGTGAAAAACAATTTCAAACAAAAATACTGTATCTGGCAAGATTATCATTCATGTAGTAAGAAAAGATAAAAACATTCTCAGATAAACAAAAGTTGAGAGAAACACCAGACCAGCTCTTTGAGAAGTTCTGAGGGGAGTACTATACCAGGAAAACTAAAGACAGACAGATAAATAAGAAAACTAAAAATTACCAAAAGAAAGGCCAAAATAATGGTAAGGATAATTTCTAAAATATCAGTAATAATATTGAATATAAATGGAAAGGTCAGAACACAGTAACACTGCAAATTCAACAAAAGAGATTACACGGGACTGAACTGGTGAAATAGAATTCTATGACTTTCTTCTAAAACATTACTGATTTTCTTCTATGCTTTGTCTTCCAGATTTAAGGATTTTTTTTTTTGAGTTGTTGGGTTCAGCAATTTGTTAAAGAATTTTTAAAAATTGAAACATAAACTTTTCTCCGTTCCTGACCCCTTTGCAATTGGAAAATGTTTGTGAGCGTTCTTACTTTGTGGCAGAATGGTTATTTGCACAAGTTCAATAATACAATAGTATCTGTTGCCTTGCATCAGAAATTGAATTCTTATGGGGCTTTGTGCAAATAACAGACCAAATTGAGATTAACCTATTTTTTAAAAAGCTAAAATAAGTTAGTTTATACCTCTTTACCTCTCTTCAGTAAAGAGGAGAATGGAGAGAATGTTTCAGAAGAAAATTACAGTGCACTTATCACTAGGTTCTAGCTTTGTCCATACTTGAAGATCTTTTGTGAATCAGCCATATGGTAGTCCAGTGCCTTAACCACGTCACCGGCTGGCCCTATCTCTACTAACCTCACTGACGTACTCTGAAAATCAAATGAGTTAATCTATATGAAAACTTTGGAATGCTACAAGTTTTATACAATATAGTGTAATTACATCATCGGAGTCAGTCTATCACTGCTCTACATGGGACAGTAAACATTGGGTTATGAGAAAAGTCATGACTTTTTTCCTATGCAAAGTGCATCATGACTCTTCTGACAACCCAATCTAGATCACAAAAGTTTCCCAAGGCTGTTTAATCTCAATAGCTTACCCTACTTCATACTGATGCAATCATATACCTATTTTTCTTCAGTGCAACTCGAGATCCAAAGCAAAAAGATGGTAAAGTGGCAGGTAAAAATAAGTTTGTCCCTTTCCTTCTTAGCACATCTCTCCCTCCTTTACCTTTATCCTTCTGATTTAGTCAAAAGAGACAGCATACAGCATATCTTCAAATTTTATTTATTTATTTTTTTGGAGAGGTTTTTGCTATAGGGTGCGTGCGCTTGCCAGAAAGACAGAGAGAGACAGAGAAATAGAAAGCAAGAAATCACCCCCCAGGGAGGATGGCCACACTTCAATCCCTTCTCCTCCATTCTCCTCTCAGGATCTTGGGCACTCACGCACACGTGCCCAGCATGAGTTTAAGCCACCGAGTCCAGGACTCGAACCGCAGTGACTACATGGGAGTTCAGTGACATAGCCATTATGCTAACTGCTGTTCCCTAAAAATTTTTTGTTATTACTATTTAATTTGATGAGAGAAAGAGAGAGAAAGTGAGAGAGCAAGCTACCAGGTCCAGGACTTGAACCATGGTCTCCCATGTGGGAGTCCAGCACCTTAACCACCACACCACCTACTGGCCTTCATAAAAATATCTTCTTATTGGAGCTGGTAGGTGGTGTAGTGCTAAAAGGGACTGGACTACCACATGGCTGACCACTGTTCGAGTCCCGGACTGGTGGATTGCTTTCTCACTTTCTCTCTCTCTCTCTCTCTCTCTCTCTCACTCACTCACTCACTCACTCTGTCCTTCTCTGGTCAAATTTAAATTAAATAAATAAATAAATAAATAAACTGCTAGCCCCTAAATAAAATAATTCTTTAAAAAAAAAAAAAACTTTTTTGGGGGAGAGGTTTCTGCTATAGGGCCTGTGAGCTCGCCAGAGAGAGAGAGAGAGAGACAAAAAGCAAGAAATCACTCTCCCAGTGGGATGGCCACATCACAATCCCATCTCTTGGGACCTTGGGCACACACACACATGTGCCTGGCATGAGTTTAAGCCACCAGGTCTGGGCCTTGAACCACGGTCAACTACATGGGAGTCCAGTGACATAGCCATTATGCCAACTGCTGGTCCCCCTAAAAACCTTATTATTAATTATTATTCAGGAAATAGGAACACTTTATGCCCAATTGAAAGGGACTGGGGGAAAAGAGAGTCAGTACAAAGAATGTCACACAATTTTTAAAATCCAACTTTAAAGGCAAACTGTTATATTGTTTTGGTGTAGAGGTTAAGGCGGCTGGATCCCATACGGGCAACTACGCTGTTTGAGTCCAGGACTCAGTTGCATGAAAAGCACACCAGGCACCTGGGTGCCCGAGTGGAGGACAGAGAAGGGATTTACCATCCCTGGAGATCATATCTCTCAGGTAAGTGCACATGCCCTACAGCAAAACTATATATATACACACACACACACACACACACACACACACATACATACATATAGTCGGGGTGGGGGGGGGGACTAGTTTTATGGCCTAGTGGTTAAGGGAGCTGGATCCCACGTGGTTTACCTTACAGCTGGGCACCAGTACTCATGAGCCCAAAATCTCTGCAGGATGGATGAAGGAGAACGAATTTCATCATGACCATGTCCCATTAGGGAAGATGTTTTCTCCCTCTTCCTCACTCCCTGGTGAGGGCTAATGCCCTCTGCCCCGTTCTCTCTCTCTCTCTCTCTCTCTCTCTCTCTCTCTATATATATATATATATATGTATATGTATATGTATATGTATATGTATATGTATATGTATATATATATATACACACACACACACACACACACACACACACAAACACACACACAATCCTTTAAAACCAGCTTTAATGGCAAACAGTTTAAAATGTTAAACAGTTAAATATATTTAGAGACATTTTTGCTATAGGGCACAAGCAGATAGAGACAGAGAGATAGAAAGCGAGAAATCATCCCCCCCCCCCCCCCATGGCCAATCGCAATCTCTCCTCCTCCATTGTCATCTTGGAATCTTGAGCACGCACGTGTGCGGGGCATGAGCTTTAAGCTGCCAGGTTCGGGACTTGAACCACAGTCGACCTTGTAGGAATCCAGCAATATAACCATTATGCCATCTGCTGGTCCACACATGATGTATTTTAAAACGTTTCTTTCATGAGAGAGAGACACACATGGCAGGGTCTTGTGGCATTGCATCCTTCCCTTCAGCTTTCCACTCCACCATGGATTCCAGCCTGAGGGTTCAGACCCACCTGCTGTCGCCCTGGCCTTCCCACATGGCTCCAGTACTGGGCAGTGGTGTCCTGTCACCTGCACATGTAGCTGGACCCATTCTGTGTAACTTCGAATGAGCAAATGTTTAAAACATAATTGTAGACGGTTCCTCTTATTGCTCTAAACTTTTTTCCCTTTCCGTGAACCTATATTCTGATGCTCACAAGTAATTCAAATTCACCTAGGCTCGAAGTAAGGTTTTGGAAGGAATAGAGTCAGGAGGATTACTGTTGTACATGCAGTTAGATCAAAATCGCAAAGGCTGATCCTTATCGTAATAAACTTGAGGGGAGGCAGGGCTGCTCTCCCAGCAGATAGCCTAAAACTTTTTTCCCTCCATCTAGAGGACTTCAGGAACACATTAAAGGCAGTTCGTAGGCGATGCCTTGGCGACAAGAGCGAGATTTCTGTCAGCAGCTTTGAGGAAGGTAAGCTTTCAGGCTGTGCCGTCATCACGTGGCACAGATTCGCTGTGGGATTAGCACACACTAATCCACATGTAAACGCTCTCTATGACCCACACATGTTCAGCAACCTGACGCCATTCTTCAGACCTACGTTTTAACTCCTCCCGTTACCCTCGATTTTAGGAGAGGTGAACAAACTCACCACATTTGTGTCTCACTCAGTTTAACTTCTTACCAGGAGACGTATCAAGGCCTGCCCGCCCCACCCTCGCAATAAAACTCAAAAACACCTAGAAATCCCCATCTCGCCGCTCCCCTTCTGTGTGCACAAATCTCACAAATTACAGAACTTGACTAACTCGAGGACGAGAACAGAAAACGTCTCCCTCCAAGGGACTTGCTCATTTCGGGGCGCTCTTCTGCGCTGTCCTTGGGGCAGCGCTGCCTGATGGGGGCAGGAGCAGACGCGCCCCCTAAACGTGGGGCTCATCCCCGGGGATGCGTCCCGGGGAGCCCACAAACCCGAATGTCCCTGCACAGGGCCCCGGCGGGGGAGGGGCAGGGCCAGGGGCAGCCTCCGGCCTTTCCACGTCTCTCAGCGCCACCCCCCTTCCCCGACCCTAAACTGGCCGGCGGGAGAGGGGCCAGGGGCTGGCTGGCCGGGAGGCGCAGCCTTTGTGGCCGGGCCTCGACGGTGGCGCGGAGGCAGAGGGGCGGGGACGCGGCCGGAGACCCTTAGCCGGGGCTTGACCCCCAGGTGCATTGTCCGGCGGGCCCGCCCCTGCCCTGCACGGGCCCCCAGCCCGCGTCTCCCTCCGCCGGCCGCGCCGACCCCTGGGTCCCCAGACCAGGGCCAGATGTAGAAAGTAGTCCCCGGCCGGCCGCACGGCGCTGTCCACTGCGCCGCCCCCGCCGCCGCTCACCCCGCCCCCAGGCCGGACTCAGCCCTGCCCGGCGCGAGCGGGTGTCCGAGCGCGGCCTCGCCCGCCCCGCAGAGCCGCCGCGCCGCGCACGCGGGTGGACCCGGAGCCAGGCTGCGCGGGGAGCGCCCGAAGGCGGGCGGCGGTCGGCGGTCGGGGCGCGGGCGGCGGGGAGCATGCCCGCGCAGCCCCGCTGAATGGCGCCTTCTCCGCGACCCCGCTCCCGGCCGAGGCCGCCGGGGATGCTGCTCCGCGCGCTCCTGCTCCCGCTGCTCCTCGGCGGGGCTCCAGGTGGGCGCGCTTTCTCCGCTGCGGGCGGGCGCGGGCCGGGACGATGCGCCGCGCGGCGGCCGGGGGTCCCGTGGGCGGCGCTGGCCGCGGACCCTGCCTCCCCGCTGCGGCGGCCGGAGGCGGCGGGCGGGACACCCCGCGCGGGCTGCCACGGGCTCTGCGGGCGCGGGCAGGGCTGCGGGCGCCTCTCCGAGCGCGCGTCTCCGCGCTGCCCCCGGCCACGAGCTGCAGGGCAGTGGCGGCCGCTGTCCACTCGCGCCCCGTCCTCCTCGCGCCATTGTCCGGGCTCCGGCCGCGTCCCCGCCTCCGCCGCCCGCCCGGGCCGCCGCGGCCGCACGTGGCTTTATTTATATTGTTTCCTCGGTGGCTGCCGGGCCGCGCAGGGGGCGCCGCGGTCCCGCGCGGCTTTCTGTGTTTTCAGTGGGCGTCCTCCCGCCGTGCCCACGGCTCGGGGCCTGGGGAGGGACTGGAGGAACTCAGGGCTCGGGTCACACCCTGGTCGCCCCCACTTTCCGGGAGCCGGACCAAGCGACGAGGAGATGGGAAGCTGGACTTGTAAAGGGAGGTTGGCGGTTTCGTGGCCGCCGTGTGCCCGGAGGGAAGGGAGAAAGGGCGCCCGAAGCTGGGAAGAAGGTGTCTAAACAGCACTTATTCCTGCCACTCGGTATTTTGGGGCAGGGCCTACTTACGGTGTGTAGGGACCTGAAGGCTCCTTCAAACTCCAGGTTAGCCTGGAGCAAACTTAGACTGGGTGGCTCACTTTTTCACCTCCGTATTCTGCCAAGAGAAAAATGTATAAAGTAAATGTGGGATGGGCGTAGGAAGCGAGGATAGGGAAAGCTGTGCAGGAGAACGGATCACGTTATTCGTTTACAGGTTACCAACGCTGGACTTAACGTTTTTTCTGGAGGAGTTAGTTTTGTTAGCATGAGAAAAGGATCAAAGTCAGATGTGACTGAGAAACACAATGGGCGCCTTCCGGAGTGGTCTGCCCTGCGCGGGGCTCTTAGGGTGGCTCCCGTCGCCCTGGGCATACATCAAGGGGAGTTGGGAGGTTTCGGAAGACCTGCCTTGATTAGAAACAGAAATCACTCCCAAAGGATTTGTAATCATGGATTCAAAATGATTAGGAAGAAGGTGAAACGTTTTCTCCAGCTCCTAACTCTTCATTCTGTCTCAGTCAATATGCACGACTTTAGCTGGCCTTGGCGCTAAAATGCCTGAGGTGACAAAGTATTACTTGGTCATCGAATGCTTTATCCTGGAGGGGTCCGGGGCAACGTGTGCGTTTAGGATAAAGCCTTTCCTCTGCTCTGATAAAATTGTGTGTTGGTTGATTAAGCAATCTCCTATCCCTATTAGACAGTGAGGACCAATTAGTCACGCATTTTTTCCAACAGTTGGTAGTTCTAAAAAGTGAAATAAAAGTTTCCTAATCCGATCACCCACTGAGTACAAGCAGCAAGAGTTACCAACTTTTCAAAGTCTATTGTTTGTCCTTTAAATACCTAGCTTGCTCTGCAGAAATTAAGTAAATGGATTTCTTTCAGGAGGAGAAGACAGAGTCCCTGCTGTAAAAAAAGGGCAGATAGAAAAATGCGAAGTTGTAATTTGTCACAAGAGATAAATGCACTTCCCAAAGGAGGAGGTGCCAAGGGTTCTAAAAACACTTCAAGGGACAAGGAAATAAACTCGCTTGTTCACAGAGTTGGAGTTTTGCTAATGATTTCTTGTAAAATTAGACTTTTACGACTTACTCTGTTCAAGATCTTTTTGACAAGCTTGTAAAAGTGGCGAACAGCTTGTGTCCATGAGTTTTCCTGATGATTTTGAAACTCTAGAAAGGAACTTGAGAACAGAAATGTTCCGGGGGATAGAAGTTACTATAATCTTTCCTATGCTCCTGGCATAGAAGGCGCTTTCTCTTGACTTGTTGAGAAGGTTGGCTGAAACGTACAATGTTAAGGTGTGTCCAAGTTAGCTCAGAGGGGTTGCTAAGTTTGGTCTGATGGTGGCCTGAATATGTGTGAAGAAATGATATGATGCCTGTAATTCTAGGTATGCCTTTCTCCCTCTTCCCTTATAGGAGCATGGTGCTTTAGCGAACTCTTTTTCATACAAGAGCCACAGGACACAATTGTCACAAGAAAGGACCCAGTGGTTTTAGATTGCCAAGCCCACGGAGAAGTTCCTATTAAGGTCACGTGGTTGAAAAATGGAGCAAAAGTGTCTGAAAATAAACGGATCCATGTTCTTTTCAACGGCTCTTTATACATCAGTGAGGTGGAAGGCAGGAGAGGAGAGCAATCTGATGAAGGATTTTATCAGTGCTTGGCAATGAACAAATACGGAGCCATTCTTAGTCAAAAAGCTCATCTGACCTTATCAAGTAAGTTCTTGGTTCTGGACATTTTTCATTGTTATGTTATGGTGATTTCTTGATGTAGTAATACAACAACCAAAAAATGCATAAAAATTTTTACTAGAGATAATGTTTGATGCTAAGGCATACAGAGAAATCTGAGAAAAATCCATATCAAAGTTCAAATGAGTTGATTGGGAACAAAAATCAAGTTAGGTTGCGAACACCAAGTAAAATAAAACCTGTGGTGGTAGCTTTACACAAATTTAAACTGTTTCATGCTTAAGCATTGGATGTAGGAGTTCGGCCAGCCAACCCAACAGAAGTCCCAAACGTTCGGACATTAGTAATTAACTGAAAACAATCACAAGCAAATCTTGGTGCTTTGTAGATGGCCTTTGAGTGCTAAATCTTTGTTACAACCCAACCTTCTATCTCTCAGACTGCTTTTAGATCACCCATGTTGCTTTTTAATTGTAAGAGAGGGCATTGGTCAGTAACTCCCCAAGCCTTTGAAGTCTTCCTAGTCTTTTCCTGCTGGGAGGGAAAGAGATTAAGGCTATTTCCATATTATGCCTAATGGACTTAAACCAGATCTGCTTACTTTTTCCCCCAGTTGTCATAAAGTTTGCTGTGTCATGATTTTCTTTGTATTAACGACCCTATCAGATCAATTATTTGTTCAAGTGATCCATTGCTTGGTGATATAGGCCTGCTAACTGTCGAGTGTGAAGATGGGTCTAGGGCAGGTAGTAAACTCCTTGTTCCTGGGAAGGCTTTCTGTGTCTTCAGGTGATCAGACAGCATTCAGGACTACAGTGGACTTGGAATCTTAAAACATCAAACGAAGCAAAATTGTTTCTAATAATAGTGTTACATGCATGCTTTTTGTTAATCCTCAGCCGATAGTTTTTGCTAATTGATCATTTACAAGGTGAACAGTAGAAAGAGAGAGTTCATGAGATAAAGGCAATGAGGAAATCGCTTCCTCAAGGTCTATACAACTGAAATTTAGGAAGTTATTGGGAGGAATTTCTTAGGTAACTAACTGTTGTAATGTTTCACGGCTATGTTTATGCCGTGTTAGTCATTTATTTCATATGTACAACAATGATTGTAAAAAAATAATAAATTGCAGGCTCAAGTATTTTTATATTCAAATATGCCAGAAAATTAGAAGTTTCCAATTCTAACCCCACCACTGCCCTCATCAAAGAACAGCATACACTTTCTTTCTTCTCTATTTATTTATTTACTGTAATCATTGGCCAATAATAATTTTTTCCCATTAAGTAATGGTTTTTCTGGATAGTATCATTTTTAGAACAGTGTGGTTTTTACTCTGATCTTTTACTTTATTTTTTGTCTAATGTAAAATTGTTCTATAGAGTTGTCATTTTCCATCTTTTTGAGATTGTGAAATCTTGCGTTTTTATACCCAGGAACAGTAACTTGTATTACCTTTTAGAGGCAGGGGGAGTGAGGGGTGTGGCTAGGCCTTGAAAAGATGAAGCATTTGTCATGACCACACATGGTTTCCAGGACCTCCTGAGAAGCCTGACAGAATTTTAGGACTCCCAGAAACGCTTTTGAAAACACACAGAACTTTCTAGCTTCATAAATAAAGTCGGAACGGTGTGTGATAGGTGTAATAAACAAATGTTAATACTGGCTTTTAAAGTATCTTTAGATTTTTGTGGCTTATGAAAATGATCATTAACAGTAACTATTTAAGTAAATGTAAATTATTTTGATGGCTATCATAGTTAAGCAATTTTTTATATTTTAAGTATCAAAAACTCTCCAATGGAACTATTTAATACATTGCTTTGCTATTAAATACCAGTTGTAATCAGCTAGGGACCACATTCTTCATATGTGCACATTTTATTTAAGGCAAAGGAGATATTTTGCTAGGAAAATCCATACCATGGTATGGATTTAAAATAAGCAATGCATGGTAGGTTTAGATTTTTCCTTAGGTATATGAGATTTCTTAGAGATTCTGAATTAACAAAGTTCTAATATCTAAGAAGGAATGTCACATGGAGGCTCAGATCACTTTATCCTGTGTTCAGGGTAAAGATGTTGCACACATTAAACAGGAGAGAATAGGCATTAAGTGGACATTCTGTTTTTGTTGTTGTTTTAAGCTCTCAATACTTCTCTCCTGGTTACTGATTTTTTTTTTTTTTTTTTTTAAGCTAGCTCTCTCCTAATTATTAGCAGGGTGCATGCGTGTTCTTTTAATTTTCTTAGTTGAAGATTTTGTCAGCAAGTATGTCTTTTGGAAATTGTATCGTGTACCTGGAAATTGAAAACTTGAATCCGTGTGAGTTTTAGGTTTTTAACACACAGGCAATCAAGTCTTGGTTTTTAAACTTAGGAACTAGAAGCTGAAAGTTGCACTCTAGGCAAGAATTCCATTATTCATGTGTAAATTAGGAATTCACAGGGTTAAAAGGTTAGAAACTGGCCAGGATGAGGTTTACCCTTGTGATAAAGAGCAGATGACCCTCATTCATTGGCCAAAGCTTTCATGTAGCTCTTCTGCAAAGTTAGTTATTGCCAGGAATTGTTCTTGAGGAATGCAGAAATTCAAATGTGAACAGGCCTTTCCTTAAGTGTCACTACCAGCCTTATCTCCCAAGCACATCAGAGCTGGGCTGCAGGGACAAGGTTCCTCCCCAAAGGCCTGGAGGCTTGGCTTTCCTGTTGTTCATCCAAGCACAAAAGAATTCTTAGTTTTGCTAAGGCATCTCATTTTTAAAGGAAAGTATAGGGTTAAAGTAATATTTGGCTTTTAAAAAAGTAATCCTTCTAATTGATAGCCATTTTAGCTGTTTTTATGTAAAACATGAAACAGAGAACTGAAGTAGGAAGGCCCTTTTCGAATTGTATACAATAGTAAGAACAGATTAAACTGTTTCCTATTAATTTCACTAGTTTTAAATTTTCACATGTCAGCTTTTCACTTTGATAGGGTACTAAGTCTTTGTTATATAAATACTTTAGTATAAATATTTTAGGAATAAATCTGTGGACATTCTGACGTTTCTTGCATTCTTAATGTTGAAATAAGTAAGACAGATTTTTGTAGGAAAATCTTGGAGTGGTAAAATGGTCTCATATTTCAACAAGTTTAAATTAAGATAAGAGACATTTGAGAGAAGTGAAGGAGGCGGGTTGTGCTCTGTGATGTGTAAAAGACTGGCTGTAAGCGAGTGATTGAACAGGAAGCTAGTTGTTTATTTCCTTTCCATAAAAGGTGGAAATTGAAGTCTTAGGATAGAGGAAAAGGGGACATAAATCCAGCTTATATTTCTTAGTTTTTCTCACAACTGTTTACTTGGGTACAAAAAAACAAACAAAAAAACAAAAAAAAAAACTTCGTGAGCATTTGTAGCTGAAATAGCATAGGAGTTATCGTAACTTTATAATGAATTTTTTCTTCCAAATCTTGAGGTTAACTTTGGCATCAATAAAGTTGTTTAGGACGTGCAGCTCTATAACTTGAAGTAGCAGTAATAATTTCCATGAACAGGATGTAGATTGTTTTTCATAAAGAAAATATTTATCACTTCAGTTTAAGATGAAAACTTAATTTTTCAAATTAAATGAATGAAAAACTCCTCTGTGGGTGTGGTTTCTATCTTAAAGTGTGATGCACAAATTATAATCCAAAGCTGATTTTGAGATGTGAGTGAAACTATAATAAAGACATTGGAAGAGAAGAAAACAAGGGGAAGTGGTATATTGAAAAGAGGATGATAAGAACTGAGACTATAGCTTAGATTTTTGGATTTTATTAATAATCCTGGACCCATGGGACCAGCAGTTAGCGTAATGGCTATGTCGCTGGACTCCCACGTAGTCGACCGCGGTTCGAGTCCCGGACCCGGCGGCTTGAACTCACGCCGGGCGCGTGTGCGTGCGTGCCCAAGATCCCGAGAGGAGAATGGAGGAGAAGGGATTGCGGCGTGGCCATCCCCCCTGGGGGGTGATTTCCTGCTTTCTATCTCTCTGTCTCTCTCTGTCTGTCTGGCGAGCGCACGCGCCCTATAGCAAAAACCTCTCCAAAAAAAAGAAAAAAAAAAAAAATAATCCTGGACCCAAAGTAGGCAAGATTTTGCTACATTGTCACTGTTTATTGGGAATCATAGATGCTGTAAATGATAGTCTCTTACCTGTGTCTGCTTATTTCAAGCTGTTAACGGTTATCTGCGCTGATTCAAGTGTTACATGTTAAGTTAAAGTAATTTGGTTTTGAAAAAAATAAAGCAGAACCGAGATCTTTAGAAACACCTATCTGCCAACATTATAGATAAGATTCAGTTGATGCTTTCTGGGATCCAAGAAAAATCACCTTAGAAAGAGAGGGTTTAGTTCAAAAGTATATGTTCAATTTAAAATCGACTGTCTTAAAATGACCCAAGTGAAGTCCAGGCAGTAAAAGTTCCACATACAGTTTTATAGGCTCACATTCAGTGATACTGGGTTCTTAAACGTGCCCTACCTAAATTCTGTTTATCAAGTGCCTGATAATCTTTGAGTAATGGAACCGTTTTTCTCCACTTTGTACTCGATTAGTGGGGATTATTTCTCATTTCAGAAACTTGTAACACTATCTCACTCTTTTTCAAAGTGTGTGTATGTGTGTGTGTGTGTGTGTGTGTGTTTAAGTAAAGCAGAATCCAGAGAGGAGTAGGATTATAATTTTCCTTAGCATATACATGTATTTATTTATTTTATTTCTGCCCCACTTCTTACAAGAATTTTGAAAGGATATTTGGTATGTAGCCCTTTTGTCAACCACCTCTGATTACTCAGAAGAAAGGGTTTCACTCAGCAGTTGTTTACTCAAGGACTTGTCACTGCTCCCAAAATTCACAGCTGGGCCTGTTGATGAAGTCTAGAGCAAGTTAAAAGAAGAGCAAAAACACAAATCCTTTCGGTAGGGTTTTAGTTTAAAGGAATCTTTCAGTTAACAAATAAAATGCATTTTGAAAGCCATGATATTCTTGACTACAATTTTGAGATAATTTTATCTCACATAAACAGAGTTCCTCAGTCACGATCGATTACTTTCAGCTTTTAAACTGATAATTCCTCTTTATATGGAGCATAACCAATAATATCAAGTCAGGCATTTTGTTGAGGATGCTACTGAAAGTTTAAAAGCGGCTATAATTACTGAGATAGTTAAAAGGAAATCCTAAAAATTGCCCCCAAATTAAGTTGTCATTCAAGAATATTTTAGTTCTTTTGAGAGTGAATAATGTCCAAATTCTGTATTAAAGCATTTTAAGCCCATCATTTGAATGTTGATAAATAAGAAAGGAGGAGGAAGATAGAATTATCATAACTGAAGCAAGATTTGGGATTTCCCTCACATGGTACTTTTGCACAGAGTGAGCTATAAACAGTTGACAATGGTGATCTAAAAAAATGGTAAAAATGTACTAAATTACCTTCCGTGGCCATAATGGTGAAGCCAAGTGAAGTGCTGTAGGGATTTGTATGCAGAGGATAAAGGCGTCATCCTCACAGAGGTCTCTGACACTAATCTGACAAGTACTTTCCTGACTTTTGCATTCCTTGTTTTGTTTTCTTTTTTAACCTTTGGTTCTCAGAAACTGCTTTTGATGAGCCTTTAAAAGCCAAATTCTTATGGACTGAGCAGAAGGCATGAATTAAAAATGTTTGTTTTTTCAGTTTCTAGAGGGTTTGCCCTTCCTGTGTGTGTGTGTGTGTGTGTGTGTGTGTGTGTGTGGGCATCTGTAGTAAGCTAGACTGTTGAGAGTGTAATCATTGTTCACTACTCTGGTTTCAGACTTGTATCTGCACTGGGCTTAGTCTTTTTTTGGAGAGGTTTTTGCTATAGGGCGCGTGCGCTCACCAGAAAGACAGAGACAGACAGAAAGCTAGAAATCACTCCCCAGGGGGGATGGTCACACCGCAATCCCTTCTCCTCCATTCTCCTCTCGGGATCTTGGGCACTCATGCACACACGCCCAGCGTGAATTTAAGCCACTGGGTCCAGGACTCGAACCGCAGTTAACTACGTGGGAGTCCAGCGACATAGCCATTAAGCCAACTGCTGGTCCCTGCACTGGGTTTAGTATTTAGGACTTATGGAAAGGAAATTTTCTTTGGAAAACTTAGGAAACTATGGTAAATCCTTGTTTATCTAGAATAGTGTTGAAAGAATATTTTTTCCTGTAATCATGCTTATTTATACAGACTACTTTGAATATTTTTCTAGAATAATCCTCCAGAATAGTCTTTTATTATTTTGTAAATCTTGCAGTACTACTCAGAATGTGATCTCCTCAGTGACTTATCTTTGCTCTGCCAATATTTACCCTCACACGCTCCTCCCGGGGGAGGGGGGGAGAAATTTCTTTTTGGGGGGAGAGGTTTTTGCTATAGTGCACGTGCGCTCACCAGACAGAGAGACAGAAAGTGAGAAATCACCCCCCAGGGGGCATGGCCACACCACAATTCCTTCTCCTCCATTCTCTCTCGGGATCTTGGACACGCACGCACACACACCCGGCGTGAGTTTTAAGCCACCAGGTCCGGGACTCGAACTGTGGTCGACTACATGGGAATCCAGTGACATAGCCATATGCTAACTGCTGGTCCCTCCAAAAAAGATATTTCTGACTGTGGATTAGATTTCTCAGGGTTTCTCAGCCTTGGTACAATTGACATTTTGGGTCAGATAATTTGTTGCAAGGGCTGTATGTTGTACAATGTGTAGCAATATCCATGACCTCTACCCCCAGACGCCAACAGCACCCCTCCCAAAGTGGCAACCAAAACATGTCCCCTGGGTAGCAGGATTACTCCTGGCTGAGAACCATTGATGTTTCAAATGAAAGTAGTAGAAAGCTTCTTCCCCAGGTGACACTGAGCATTAGTTTTTGTTCGTCTTTCCCTTTATTTTCTACCGTGTGTGTGTGTGTGAGTGTATAAAATCAGCTTACTGCTTGGAAGACTAAAAATTGTGAAAGAAGCTTGATTAAAACAAATGTGTTTGGGTCATCTAAGATGGACTGATAGTGATTCTCCATCCCTTTTTCACACACACAGTACATTGGAAACTGCTGTTAGTAGTAAGAGTTCACCCTTGTGGTCCAGCAGGTGGCGTGGTGGTTGGGATGCTGGATTCACATTCCTGACTCCAGGGTTTGTCTCAGACCAGGTAACTTGAAAAACAAGGTGAGCACATGTGTGTGTGTGCCCAAAATCCCAGGAGAAGAAGAGATTGGGATGATTTCTCACTTTCTCTTTCCCTCCCTCTCTCTGACAAGTCACACCCTGTGGCAAAACTCTAAAAAAAAAAATCATCCTTGTATATGTCTATTCATTTTTATTTCAACACTTAAGCTCCTTTCTTGGGGATATTGGGCCAGAGAATAAACAGAAATTTCATTTAACCTGTTTACTCAGTGCTTTTTCTTTTCTTTTTAAAGGATTATTTGTTTAGTTTTATTTTATTATTATTATTATTATTACTATTATTATTTTATTTGCTGTAGGGCTCATACACTCACTAGAGAGAGCCAGAGAGTGAGGGAGAGTGAGAGAAAGTGAGGAAGCAAGTTGCTAGGTTCAGGACTTAAACTGCAGTTGGCCATGTAGGAGTCCAGCCCCTTAACAACCATGGCACTTGCTGGCCCCACCTTCTATTTTCTTGATGTGATAGACACCATAGTTGAAAGGACATGAAGAATTGTCGTGTGTGGTAAATGTTAGAGACTCTTCTGTGGACTCTGCACGGAGAGGGAAATCTGAATAACGTCAAGAATCCAGAGACGTTTGCTGTGTGGTAGGTGGTGGTTTAGGTGAATGGTTAACAGAAATCTTAGCAGTTAATTCAGGTAATCCATGCTTATTTTGGCAGAAGCAATTTAACTTCCTGCAGAGAGTGGTGTAAGGCTGATAGGTGTCCGGAGGGCAGCAGGGATGAGTAAAGGGAAAAAGCACTGGACATGGAAGTATTGGATCGTTGGAAAAGTCACGATGCACTTTGGCACAGAAAAACATAGAAAAAATACGTCGTGACTTTTCTGATGACCCATATGTTGACCAGCACATGGAAGGTGGGAAGCAAAATTTCGAGTGGTTATTTTTGAAATCTTTAACATTACTTATTAGTATGGGTAGGGGTTTTATACTCTGCGTCTTTCTCAAGTTGCCGTTTCTTGTGAGTCAGGGTTGGTGACCTGTTCATACCAGTAAAAGTTATGACTGTCACTGCATGTGGTTGATCTGCAAAGGCCAGTAAGAGCTGGTAGTTAACTAGCAAGTAGAGATGGACTGGATGAAGGACTGTCCTTTTGTTTGTTTGTTTGTTTTTGCCATAGCAAGCCTATGCACAGGAGAGAGACAGAGAGAGAGAGGGAAAGTGAGAAATCACCCCCCCCAGGGGTGATGGCTATGTCACAGTCCCTTCACCATTATCCTCCTGGGATTTATGGCACTCACAGTTAAGTGCCTGGTGTGATTTTCAGGCCGTTGGGTTTGGGTTCTGAGTCACTGACAGCCATGTGGGAGTCCATTTGCTGGTCCCAGGGACTGTCTTCTAATGAATGGTTCTGCTGCTGAACAAAGCCAGCCGAACTTCAGGTGCAGTATGATTTACTTCAGAAGGTACTTGTGTGAGCCAGTGGCATGGTGGTTAAGGCAACTGGGTCCCACATGGCCAACTTTGTAATTCAGGTCCCAGACCTGGCGGCATGAAAAACACATCGATGTGTGTGTATGCTCAAAATCCTGAGAGGAGAATGGAGGAGAAAGGATTGTGGTGTGGCCACCACCCTGAGGGAATGGGCTGTGATTTTTCACTTTCCCTTTCTTTTTTCTCTTTCTCTCTCTGTCTCTCTCCACTGAACACATGTGCCCTATAGCAAACTAAAAAAAAAAAAAAAAAAAAGAGAGAGAGGGAGAGAGAGGGAGAGAGAAAAGGTTCTTAGAGTAGATCAAAAGAAAGAACTTCGAGTAAAACAGATTCTCAATTTGAAATAGAAGAGAAGAACCTACCTTTTTCTTGTATTTAAAGAATTCTGCTACAGTGAATAGTATTTATGTCAAGTTAGCTTTTAAAAATGTTTTTAGAATTATTTCTATTTAACTTTATTATTTATTTTAATTTGACTAGAGAGGGACACGGTGTGGCAGGGGGAGAGTAAGAAAGCAAGCCATGGGACTTGAACCATGGTTTGCCATGTGGGAGTCCTTCACCACCACGCCACCTGCTGGTGCAAGATTTTTTTTTTAATGTTCCTCATGTAATTTTTTTTGATTGCCAGAGGGCTTGTGAACTTGCCAAAGAGAGACAGAGAGAAGGAGAAAGCACCCCCAATGGGCAAATCTTTCTCCTTCATTTCTCTATCCTGGATTTTGGATGTGCACACACACATGCCCAGCATGTTTTTCAAGTTACTGGGACTAGACTATGAGCAGCGTGGTGGGCCACGTGGGATCTGCCTCCATTAACAGGTTGTGGGGCCGTCCCTCTTGATGTAATTTGTTTATTAAAGTTGAGAAGCTTCAATAGCTGGTAAATTTCTTAGTGCTGCAATATTTTTAATTAAGTTGCTGGAAGTTGTAGAAAGAATGACAGAGAGGAGAGCCGAGCGTTAGGGCCTCTCCGTTGCTGGGGATTCGATACTTTGGGCAATCATTTAATCATTCTGATCTTTATTTTTATCTATAAAAATGGGTAGCTGAAAAAGTAAAAGGGGGGTGTACATTGCCCCTGTTGTTAGAATTCTAAGTAAGTGGTCAGTAAATATTTTCTTTGTAAGATTGAGTTGAGTCACATTATAAGAGAACCATTTAAATCACTGAGAAAATAAAATGACTTGCTTTTAAGAACTTCATATACTGTTAGTTCAAAGACAGTATTGATCATTTGGATCCATACTATCTTTTTAAAAAATAATTATTTATCTATCTACCTACCTACCTACATATCATCTATCTATCTATCTATTTATTGTTATCTTTCAGTTTGCTACAGGGCTTGTGTGCTGACCAGAGAGACTGAGAGAGAGAAAGTGAGGAAGCGAGCCACCAGGTCTGGGACTCAAAACTGTGTTTGGCCATGTAGGAGTCCAGCACCTTAACTACCACACCACCAGTTGACCCCCGTATGGGTTTTTTTTTTAAGGTCTTAAAAAATGTTACGTTGGAACTGGACAGTTCAGAATGGTCTTGCTGCTTTTTAGTGGTTGACACAGTGTATGGGAGAGAGAACTTGACAAATAAGTGTCTACTCCTGCTGATAATTAGTAGTGTAGTCTGATATATCCTGACTTATAATTAAAAAAATTTTTTTTTGCCATAGGATGCTTGCACTCATGAGAGAGAGAGAGAGAAATCATTCCCTAGAAGGGATGGCAGTCCCTTCTCATCCATTCTCCTCTTGAAGAAAATCATACATACCCAGTGTGATTTCAAACTGCCGGGTCTGGGACTCAAACTACGGCCGGCCATGTGGGTGTCCAGTGCCTTTACCATGCCACTGCTGGCTCTTTGACTTAATATTTTTAAAAACATAGTTCTGACTTCATCCTGATATAATTTTGCTAATATGTGAGAGGATTTCAGAAGTTTGTGGAAAAATGGAATTACAGTGTGAGTTTATTTTGGTGCAAAATATTGCCAAAGGGTGCATATGCTCAGTGGGTAGAGAGAGAGAGACAGAGACAGAAAAAGTAAGAAAGCACCTGCCCATGGGTCATGATCATGCCACAATCCCTTCTCCTCTCCTTCCTTTTGAGATTTTGGGCATGCACACACATATGTACCTGATGTGTTTTTCAAGCCACCAGGTCCAAGACCTGAACCATTGGCCATGTGGGTTTCAACTGCCCTAACTAGTAGGGCACAGACTGACCCAAGTACAAAACATATATATATATATATTTTTTTTTTTTTTTTTTTTTTGGAGAGTTTTTTCCGCTATAGGGCGTGTGCGCTCGCCAGACAGACAGAGAGAGACAGAGAGACAGAAAGTGAGAAATCATCCCCCAAGGGGGATGGCCATGCTGCAATCTCTTCTCCTCCATTCTCCTCTCGGGATCTTGGGCATGCACTCACACAAGCCTGGCGTGAGTTTTAAGCCACCGCATCCGGGACGCAAACTGCGGTCAACTACATGGGAGTCCAGCAACATAACCATTACACTAACTGCTGGTCCCTAAAACATATTTTTTTAATTCTGTGCATAGGAACTGGCAGGTGGTGTGGTTGTTGGGGCACTGGACTCCCATGTGTCGAACCACAGTTCGAGTCCCGGACCTAGTAGCTTACTTTCTCATTTTCCCTTCCTGTCTCTCTCTGTATCTCTGTGGTCAAATTTAAAAAATAATATTAACAAATAAAATTAAATAAATAAAATAATTACTAAAATCCATGCATAGCTTTTTCATAGTATGCATTTTCCATGAACTTCTGGAAGAACCTTTGTGTATTAGTGTTCTCATAGAAATGAATTACATTGGCTCTGTGCCCCCACCAATTTCTATTAAGAGCGATAAGGTTTAATTTCTTCCTAGCTTTCAAACTCAATTAGCTTGAGTTCTTCTGATTGGATTTACAGGAACTCGGATTAAAATATTGACCTCAAAGCATTTATATAATAGGAAAAAACTCTTTGATGTGGATATTACTTTTTTTCTTCCCTAAGGGATTACAACTTGTAAAAAATAATGTTACCAGTTTGAATATGTTTACTGTTTTCTCAATAAAGAGAGTCAGCTTTTCATGTGTTCGAGAGAAGCCACCTTCATGCCCCCACTTAGTAATGCTTTTAATATAATTTTATTAAGGGACCACCTTTAGTAAAGCAGTAAGATTACCAAAACTTACCAAAAGGACTATTAGAAATCATTCCAGTGAGAGTGTGATTTTTTCAAAGTCTACAAATATCCTTACACAGATTATTTTTAGATGTATTTTTAGAAACCTGTGCTAATTAATACATGAAAGAATTTATACTGATAAAAAGAGCTTTATGAAATTTAGACTTTATTTTCATTGATTTATAAAGTTCACCAACTTGGAAGTTCTGATATTTAGGGAGAAAATTTTACTGTTTAGCATATGCTACAAGGAGAAATCATAGGCGGATCCTCTCTTGGTTAGTAGCATGTGACCAGTTTCTTAACATAGTAGAATGGATACTACCTTTTTTTTTTTTTTTTTAAATCAGAACAGAAGTAGGCAGGCAGTCAGGAGTTTGTCTGTTAAGCAGTTTTCACAAAGGTAATGACTTTGAAAAAATAAATAAAAGAAAGGCCAGAAAAAGATTTTATTATTTTCCACTGTTCTCCAAACATTTAAAGATTTGAACATTTAGGAGAGAGAACTATTAAGATTCCCCAAAACATATCCCAGAGTCATTAGAGAGTCCTTGCTGTCTAATTTGACTTGTAATACCACTCTGCCTTCTACAGTGAGTAAAGATCACAACTTTTATAGTTGTAGAAATTTCTGTTTTACACCTAGGGATGATGAAGTTGAAAGGAATTAAGTGCCTTTCCTAAGGACACAGCTGCTAAATCCAGGAGCAGAACTCAGGTTTGCTGATTCTAGTTACTAACTTGCAATGCTTAAATAAAGCTTTTCTTGGTCCAGACAGGGGCATAGTGGGTAAGGTGGCTGAATCACACGTGGCAAACTGCCTTGTTTGAGTCCCAGATCCAGCAGTTTGAAAAAAAACCGGACATATGTCGTATGTACCCAAAATCCCAAGAGGAGAGGGGAGGAGAAGGGATTATGGTGTGGGCATCTTCTTGGGGGACAGGGGGTGGCATTTCTCACTTTCTCTCTCTGCCCACCCCCATGAGTGCACGTGCTCTATAGCAAACTAAAAAGTAGATGATAAAAAGCTTTTCCTCCTGTATGTTGTGTGGAAATGTGTCTTTCTGTATTCAAATATATCTTACTAAATGTAGAATAGAGAAAAGAGAAATATTACAGAACAGAATCTGAATTTAAATACATTTTTACATTTCTTCATTCTTTTAAAGCAATATAACGGTTTCATTTTTGTGCAGCTTACCATTTACTGCTGTACTTGATCAGGTTTTTTTGGTTGTTGTAATAAAGAGGTGATTTTAAAATATGTGTTTTTATTTTTATCTGTCTTCTAACACTTCATGGAGTTTCTCTGGATATAACCTTAATGTGGGAAGATTGAACTCTGGTCCAGAGATTATCAAAAGGTTGAGTTTTAAATACATGGCTGAGTACATGTCAGTATTATTATTACATGGGAAGAAGGCATAGTGGCAGCCTATGTCTAACAGTTTTTTTTTTTTTTTTTTGAGAGGTTTTTGCTATAGGACGCATACGCTCGCCAGAAAGATAGAGAGAGACAGAGAGACAGAAAGCGAGAAATCACCCCCCGGGGGGGATGGCCACGCCGCAGTCCCTTCTCCTTTGTGCTCCTTTTGGGATCTTGGGCACGCACGTGTACACACCCGGCATGAGTTTTAAGCCACCTGGTCTGGGACGTAGACCGCAGTCAATTACATCGGAGTCCAGCGACATAGCCATTATGCTAACTGCTGGTCCCCCAAAATGCTTTTTTTAATAATAGTTTTATTGAAATATAATTTATATACCGCGAACTTCACTTTTTTAAAGTATACAATTCAGTGAGTTGTAAATCGATCACTTCTAATTTTAGAACATTTTTATCACCCTAAAAAGAAGCTTGTCCGCTAGCAGTCACTCCTAATGTCCTGCTTTCTCTAGCGGCTGTTAATCTTTTTGCCTCAAGGGATGTGCTTATTCTAGATATTTTATGTAAGTGAAATTATTGGGTGTGTGGTCTTTTGTGGTTATTTTCATTCACAACATTTTCAAGATTTATCCATGTTATGGCATGTATCACTACTTTATTCTACTTGATAGCCATATAAGATTCCATTGTATAGATATACCACATTTGGTTTATTCAGTCACTGTTTCTGTTTTTTACTATAGGGTACGTGCACTCACCAGAGAGACAGAAAGTGAGAAATCACCCCCCAGGGGAGATTGATCATGCCACAATCCCTTCTCCTCCATTATCCTCTTGGGATTTTGAGCACATGCACACATATGTGCCTAGCTTGAGTTTTAAGCCACTGGGTCTGAGACTCTGTGATCATCTACGTGGGAGTCTAGCAACATAACGATTATGCCATCTACTGGTCCATCATTTGCCCATTTTTCAATTGGGTTCTTGGTCTTGTTGAGTAGTAGTTCTTTAGGTATTCTGAATGTTAAATCTTTATCAGATCTGGGAACCAGCAGTTAGCGTAATGGCTATGTCGCTGGACTCCCACGTAGTTGACCACAGTTCAAGTCCCGGACCCAGTGGCTTAAAACTCACGCCAGGCGCGTGTGCGTGCATGCCCAAGATCCCGAGAGGAGAATGGAGAAGGGATTGCGGCGTGACCATCCCCCCTAGGGGGTGATTTCTCGCTTTCTGTCTCTGTGTCTCTCTCTGTCTGGCGAGTGCACGCGCCCTATAGTGAAAACCTCTCAGAAAAAAAAAATCTTTATCAGATCTATGATATGCAAATATTTTCTTCCATTCCATTTTGTCATTTTACCTTCTTGATTGTTTTTTGCACAATATTTTAAAATTTTGATGACATCCAGTTTAGTCTTTTATTGCTTGTGCTTTTGGTGTTATATCTAAAAATTGACTGTCAAATCCGATGGTAGGGATCCAACTTCACACTTCTGTATATAGAAATCTAGTTATCTTTGCACTATTTGATGAAGAGACTATTCTTTCCCAATGAATGGAGTTGGTACCCTTGTAGAAAAAAAACTGACAAGAAAGATACGATGGTTATTTCTGGACTCTTAATTCTATTCCATTAGTGGAATGTTAATAACAGGACTGTTTTTAAAAACATGAGGCTTCCAATTTTATTCTTTTTTTTTCTCAATAGATTTTAGCTGTAAGAAGTGTGTGCTCACAAGAGAGACAGAGAAAGACAGAGACACAGAAAGTGAGAAATCATCCCTTTTCCCCCCTGGGTGGCCACGCCACAATTCCTTGTCCTCCATTCTCCTCTTGGGATTTTGGGCACTCACGCACACATAACTGGTGTGAGTTATAAGCAGCCAGGTCCAAGACTTGAACCACAATCAACTACATGGGAGTCTAGTGATGTAATCATTATGCCATCTGCTGGAACCCTCAACTTTAGTTTTCTTTCTTAAGGTGTTTTAGACTATTCTGGACGCCTTGGAATTCCATATGAATCTGAGGATTGGCTTTTCCATTTCTGCAGTGAAGGTTGAAATTTAAATAGAGTTTCGATTGAATCTGTAGATCACTTTGGGTAGTATTGCCGTCTTAACAATATTCCGTCTTCTATTCCATGAATGGTGTATCTTTCGATGTATTTATGTCTTTACTTTCTTTCAGCATACAAGTCACAATTCTTTCTCTATTTTGATGAAATTCATTCCTAGATGTTTTTGTCTTCAAATGCTTATGGTAAAGGGAATAATTTTCTTATTTTCTTTTTTAGGTAGTTTATTGCTGGTGTATATAAATATAAGTACTTTCGTGTGTTAATCTTTTATCCTGAAATTCCTGAATTTATTAGTTCTAGTAGCTTTCTTGTGGCTTCTTTGGAATTTCTATAAATAGGCTCATACCATCTATGAATGATATAGTTTTACTTCTTTCTTTCTAATTTAGATGTCTTTTATGTATTTTATTGTCTAATTGCTCTTGCTAAAACTTCTGGTACAATGTTGAATAGCCGTGGTGAAAGCAGGCTTCATCATCTTATTCCTGATCGTGGAGAACAGCTTTTAGTTTTTCACTGTTGAGTATGATGTTAGCTGTGAGTTTTTCATAAACCCTATTTTTCATAGTTTTCTAGCTGTTTTTATCATGAAAGTATGTTGGACTTTTTCAAATGCCTGTTTTTCATCAATTGAGAGTTATGTATTTTTTCTTTATTCAGTTAGTGTACTATATTATGTTGATTAATTTTCTTATGTTGAACCACTTCAGCATCCTTGAGATAAATCCAATTGGTCATTTTAATTCTTTTAATATATTATTAGATTTTTCTTTTTAGCAGTTTGTTGAGATTTTACTTCCACATTCATAGCGAACATTTTTCTCTAATTTTCTTTTCCTGTGAATCTGTCTGGCTTTACTATTAAAGTTGACCTCATAGAATGAGTTGGGAAGTGTTCTCTCCTCTTTCTTCTTTTTGAAGAGAGTAAGGAGGATTGGTATTAATTCTTATTTAAATTTCTTGAGTAATTCATCTGTGAAGTCATCTGGTCCTGGATTTTATTGTTTGTTTGTTATTGGGAGTTTTTGTTTTATCTTTCTGTTATAGATCTGTTGTGAGTCAGTTTAAGTCATTTTTGTGTGTCCTGGAATTTGTCTGTTTAGTCTAGGATATCTACTTGTCAATGTGTCACACAGTATTTCTAATTTCTTAATATATATATTTTTTGCTTAATTTCCCCAAGGTAAATATTAATGTTGTTATTTTTATTCCTGATTTTGGTTGTTTATTTCTCCTCTCTCTCTCTCTCTCTCTCTTTTTTTTTTTTTTTTTTTTTTTTTTTAGGCTTTTGCTATAGGGTGCATGCACTCACCAGAGAAAAACAGAGAGAGGGAGAGTGAGAAGTCACCCGCACTCCCACCCTCTCGGGAGAGATGGCCACTCTGCAATTCCTTCTCCTCCATTCTCCTCTCAGGATTTTGGACATGCACACATATGTGCCCGGCGTGAGTTTCAAGTCACGTGGGAGTCCGACACCTTAACCACCATGTCAACTGCTGACCCCCTGCTTGCTTTGTTATATTTACCATCAGGCTTTGTTTCTTCATATGGCTTTGAGTCAACTGTGCAGTGTCTTTCATTTCACCCTGAAAGGCTCCCCTGTAGAATTTCTTGTAGAGCAGGCCTAGTTGTAACGAGCTGCTTCAGCTTTTGTTTATCTGGCAGTGTTTTAATTTCTATTTCATTTCTGAAAGACAGTTTTGTTATATAGAATTCTTGCTTTACACTTTTTCTCTCATAAATATGTCCACTCGTTATCTTCTTGTCTCCATGTTTCCTGATGAGAAATTAACTGTCGATCTTAATGAGAAATAATAAGTACATGACAAATCCTTTCTTGCTATCGTCAAAATTCTCGTCTTCATCTTTCAACATGTTAGTTATAAATATATTTCTTTTTTTAAAGAGTTATTTAACTTTATTTATTATTATTATATGCATTTTTAAATTTGACCAGAGAGAGACAGACAGAGAGGGAAGGTGAAAAAGTAAGCTGTCAGGTCTGGGACTCGAACCACAGTCGGCTGTGTGGGAGTCCATCGCCTTAAGCACCATGCCACCTACTGGTCCCAGTTATAAATATATTTCTAAGTGGTCCTCTTAGTTTATCCCACTTGAAGTTGTTCATAGTGTTTCCTATATGCAGATTAATTGCTTTTATCAAATTTGAAAAGTTTTCAGTCTTTATTTTTCTTCTGATACTCTTTCTTCCCCTTCCTCTTTCTCTTCTCCTTCTGGAACTCCCACAGTCAAATATTAATTAGCTTGATGGTGCTTCATATATCTCTTAAAATCTGTTCACCTCATCTTTGTGTGTGTGTGTGTGTGTTCTTTGCCAAATCATTGTGTTCTTTTCTTAAAAACATTTTTAATTCATATCTTATACTTTTCTTTAACTATACTGTCATCTTAAGGTTTCGAGGTACGTGGGACCAGCAGGTGGTATAATGGTTACATCACTGGACTCCCACATAGTTGACCACAGTTCAAGTCCTGGATCTGGTGGCTTAAAACTCATGCTGGGCACGTGTGCATGCATGCCCAAAATCCTGGAAGGAGAATGGAGAAGAGATTGTGATGCGGCCATCTCCCCCTAGGGGATTGATTTCTCACTTTCTGTCTCTCTGTCTCTGTCTGTCTCTCTGGCAAGCACATGTGCCCTATAGCAAAAAATCTCAAAAAAAAAAAAAAAAAGGCTTTTGAGGTACTAGTCTTTCTTTTTCTATGTCTCATGATTTTCCCTTGTATCAGACTGTTTTCTTATGCTGTTTGTAATTTCTTATTATATTCCTATTGTTGGAAAGAATCATCACATTGTACATTAGGGAAGTTTCTGTTTTTGCCCCAAGGTTTCACTCTGCACAGACAAATATTTGGGTTAATTCTTAAATGTACTAAGCTGGTTATAAATTTAACCTCAAACAAGTGTGCAGTATAAGCCAGCAGTTTCTCTTTCTCTTGGGAAACATGTTTTTCTCATCCAGATTAAAGCCTGCCATTCTTTTTGTGTTGTCTTATTTTTATTGCCAGAAGTGTGTATGATTGTCAGAGGAGGCTGGAAAAGAGAGAAAGCATTCCCTAACGGGGTGTGGTCATGCCACAGTTCCTTCTCCCTTTCTCCATCCTGCCAGGATTTGGGGCAGATGTGCACAATTGCCCAGTGTGTTTTTCAAGCCACCAGGGCCAAGATTCAAATCATGGTTGACCATGTGGGATCCAGCTTATGTGCTGTACTAGGGGGCTGGCCTCTCACTGTCTTAATATTTCCAGCATTATTTCTAAATTGGAACTAATACTATGACATCATTTAGTAAAATAATAGCTTTTCACATTTTCCTAAAACTGTCCGATGTCATGGTTATAATCAGAAAATTTATTTATTTAACCTGTTGCAAATAGCTAAATTGCCATTGTATTTTTTTTTTTTTTTTTTGAGAGGTTTTCACTATAGGGTGCGTGCATTCGCCGGATAGACAGAGAGAGACAGAGAGACAGAAAGCGAGAAATCACCCCCCAGGGGGGATGGTCACGCCACAATCCCTTCTCCTCCATTCTCCTCTCGGGATCTTGGGCACACACGCACACGCGCCCGGCGTGAGTTTTAAGCCACCGGGTCCGGGACGCGAACCGCGGTCAACTACGTGGGAGTCCAGCGACATATTACGCTAACTGCTGGTTCCCAATTGCCATTGTATTTTGTATGAAACAATTGTTATACGTATGCAGTTCTGCCATCATGAACATGCTCTTTAAAAATAACTTTTGGGGCCATATGATGGTGCAGTGGTAAGCCGTGATGCTCTCTAAAGCAATCCCGTATAAGAAGATGCCAGTTCAAGTTGAGAGCCCTCCCTGAGCACACTGGCCACACATTCATTCATGATTTGGAGCTGGCTGAAGGCTGGGTCGTTCATGGTCATTCTCTGTCTTCTTCTCTCTTATTCCCACTCATGATATAAATAAGTAAACTTAAACAAAACTGCAGTGAGAGGTAGGCATAGTAGCATGTTCATTCAGTCCCAGCTATTTAGGGTGCTGAGCCTGGAGGATTGTGAGTTCCAGGTCAGCCTGGGCAATGCCAGCCTGGGCAGCGTAGCAAGGTCCTGTCTTAGAGAAAAAAGAAAACAAAACATGAAAAAAAACCTTATTGTGGATACAAAGCCATAAGTAGGCATTTATCACTTGTTCATTTGTTTTCTGTGTCATCCATTAAACTGATGTTTCCTCAAAATACTGTATAGATTTCTGGGAGGTTAGCCTATCAGGTCTTCAGCATGAGTAAAACTTGATTTAAAACAAACTCCTGAGGGCCAGCAGGTAGTGTAGTGGCTACAGCACTGGACTCCCACGTGGCTGACCACTGTTCGGGTCCTGAACCCAGTGGCTGGAAAATCATGCCAGGCACATGTGCATACATGCCCAAAATCCCAGCAGGAGAATGGAGGAGAAGGGATTGTGGTGTGGCCATCCCCCACCAAGGGTGGTTTCCCACTTTCCCTCTTACTGTCTCTCTCCAGCATACACATGTGTCCTAAGACAAAAACCTTAAAAAACAAAACAAAAAACTTGTGTTTCTAATTTTCTAATAAGGATTTTGTGGATATGGTGATGTGGTACATCAAATGCAGCAATTTCTCATTAACATGTACATATTTTAAATATTTTAGTAAAATTAATTAAGATAATGAGAACAGTTTCCCAACTCCTGTTTTTAGTACTATGACTTTTCCTTTTATTTCTTTTGGAGAGGTTTTTGCTATAGGGTGCGTGCACTCACCAGAGAGACAGAGAGACAGAATGCGAGAAATCACCCCCCAGAGGGGATGGCCATGCCGCAATCCCTTCTCCTCCATTCTCCTCTCGGGCTCTTGGGCATGCACGCGCAAGTGTCCGGTGTGAGTTTAAGCCACTGGGTCCAGGACTCGATCCGCAGTCGACTACATGGGAGTCCAGCCACATAGCCATTACGCCAACTGCTGGTCCTAGTTCTATGACTTTTCTAAGCAATTTAATAAGCAACCCAACTAAGGTAGTCATTTTAAAGTATGCATAGTTATAAAACCAATTCTCTATGTACAAAATTCTTTATGAAATAAAGTAATGGGTTGTCAGAAAAGTCATGATGTATTTTAAAAATGTGTCATGACTTTTCTGACAACCCAATAATTTGCATCTTAAGAAGGCTATTACTATAAATGAGGTATATCCATAATATTTGAAAGGTCAAAGGAAAATGTTGTATTAAAAACTTGCATGATTAATTTTTACAAAGTGGTTTTCTTTTATGAAAGAAAAGGTATGTGTTAATTTTTCAGTGCTGGATACTTGTCACATGACAGTGAAATGATGGTAAAAAAATGTAAAGCAGCGAAAACAAAACATCTTAACAAAATGGCAACATAGGTGTCATTAAGTAATAGAAGGACGTTTGGCTTTTCAAATGTATCATGTCTCACTACATAGTTCACTAGATTAAAGGAAATTATTGATTTCTGCTTCATTACTGACATCCATTTATGAGCAGTTTCTTTGGCACCATTGCATAATGTCAAAGGTCGTTAACTTTCTTTCTTTGGAAGAATAAAAGCTTTCAGATGACAAATCCTAGAAACCTTCACTGTGGCCTTTTGCTTTTTTCTCTTGCATGGAATTACTGGAAAGGCACCGTTGAAAGAAACATCTCATAAATCAGCAGGAGAGAGCCTTTTCCTTCTAAGGCTTCTTAAAATCACTGCTGACTAACAGAATTCCACTGCAGGTTACAATTGTGTTTTGTGTAGATTGTGAAAATTTTTAGTAGAAAATAGTTCATTATAACCTGTCTCCCCGTGTCTACTATTTTATGCAAATGTTATTTATATTTTTAGTTAAAACATTCCATTTGAAGTAAGTTAGAATATTTCACCTGTGTTAAATATATACATTTTTCAGTTTTCCTATTAAAGCCAGGTTTTTATGACATCATGAAGGAGCAGCAGAGAGTTAAAGATTTGGAAGTTTCTATCACTCAGCTGTATCATGTGACTAAAACCTGTGCATCAGTGCTGGATTGTCCAATTTACTTACTTTTTTTTTTTAAAGAATTCTTTTATTTAACTTTATTTATTTTTAATTTGACCAAAGAGGGACAGAGTGAGAGAAAGCAAGAGAGAGAGTGAGAAAGCAAACCGCCATGTCCAGGACTTGAACTGTAGTCGGCTGTTTGGGAATTCAGCGTCTTTAACCAGCCACTTACCTGCCCCCTATCCATTTTACTTTCTATTTGGATTTTCTGTCTTCAAAATGTTTAGGCTTTAAGTAGCTAAAGCCTTAGCTTTTACCATAGCTGCTGCACCTGATGATATTACTAGACATGGGTCCCATTGGAGAATGAAATGCTTTTAATTTCATGACTTCTGGAGTTTTAGGCATTATTAAGTTTTGTGAAGATAGGAGTATATGATATATATTTGATATATATTTTAGTTATATATATATGCATTTCTGTAAAGTTACTTTTTCTACTCTATATTGGTCTTAGGAGTTATCTTAAGAATACTAAACATTGGGACCAGCAGATGGTTTAATGATTATGTTGCTGGACTCCCACATGGCCAACCGTGGTTCGAGTACTGGACCTGAGGGTTTGAAACTCACCAGGCAAGTGTGCATGCGTGTCCAAAATCCTAAGAATAGAATGGAAGAGAAGGGATTGCGGTGTAGCCATTCCCCTTGGTGGGGGGTGATTTCTCTCTTTCTGTTTTTCTGTCTCTCCAGTGAGCGCACATGTCCTACAGTAAGAATCCCTTCAAAAAAAATTCTAAATATCTTTCAGATGTATGTTCTAGCAAAGTAGTTATAAAAAGAAAAAAGCAAAGGCAAAAAATCCTGTTTTCCTCCCCATAGTTCAGATCATTTAGAAAAAAAAAAAAGAAAAAAGAAACTAGATGATGCTGTGTTCTCTTTAAAAAAAAAAAAGAACAATTTTTTAAGGAATTATTTTCTTTTTAAACATTTATTTATTTCTTTGTTTATATTGATTCGACCAGAGAGGAACAGAGAGTGAGAGAAGGAAAATGAGAAAGCAAGCAGTTGGGTCTGGGACTCGAACAGTGGTTGACCATGTGGGAGTCCAGCATCCTTAACCACCAGGCCACCTGCTGGCCCAATAATTATTTATTTAAGTTCACTTATTATTTTTAAAATTTGCTATAGTGCACATGTGCTCATGAGAGAGAGAGAAAGTGAGAAAGAGAGAGAGCGAGAAAGTAAGCCATTAGGTCCAGGACTCAAACTGTGGTTGACCATGTGGGAGTCAAGTAACTTAACTACCTTTCCACTGGCTGGCCCCAGTGTTGTATTCTTGAATAGTGATTCCTCTTAGCTCTTTTTTATTTATTTTTTAAGAATTATTTTACTTAACTTTTATTTATTTATGTAAATTTGACCAGAGAGAGACAGAGTGAGAAAGAGAGAGAGAGGGAAAGTGAGAAAGCAAGCCGCCAGGTCCACGACTTGAACTATAGTCAGCCATGTGAGAGTCTAGCATCTCCAACCACCATGCCACCTGCTGGCCCCCACTCAGTTCTTGACTTTAAGGTAGTTTCTATATTATGAAGATGCTGCAACATCCTATTGAAACCTTCATTATAGTTCAGAAAGTCTCTAATGACTCCTTGCCTCCCATACTACTAAGAGCTAACTGTGAGGGATTGGCAGATGGGGTTGTGGTTAAGGTTCTGGACTCCCACATGACCAAGCACAGTTAAAGCCCTGGACCTGAGGGCTTGCCTTCTCTCTTTCCCTTTCTCTCTCTCTAGTCAAATGTAAATAATAATAATAACAAGTAAAAAATAGGTAATTCTTTTAAAAATTTATTTATTTGTTTTAATTTGACCAGAAGGAGAAACAGAGAAAAAATCATCAGGTCTGGGACTTGAACTGTGGTCAGCCATGTGGGAGTGTCCAGCACCTTAACCACCATACCACCTGCTGGCCCCATAAGCAATTCTTTGGGGTAAAAAATAATAATAACTTCAAGATTAGCAACACAGGGAACGAGCAGTTAGCGTAATGGCTATGTCGCTGGACTCCCACGTAGTCGCCCATGGTTTGCATCCTGGACCCGGTGGCTTAAAACTCACGCCAGGCGCTTGTGCGTGCGTGCCCAAGATCCTGAGAGGAGAATGGAGGAGAAGGGATTGGGGCGTGACCATCCCCCCTGGGGGGGTGATTTCTCGCTTTCTGTCTCTATGTCTCTCTCTGTCTGTCTGGCGAGCACACGCGCCCTATAGCGAAAAACCTCTCAAAAAAAAAAAAAAAGAGTAAAAAAAGATTAGCGACACAGATTAAGGGGATAGGGACACGGTTCTATCATTGAAAGAGGAGCTTCCCATTGTATTTCTGCCCAAAGATTGTTTAGAATAGAAGTTCAGTCTTTGTTAGTAACAAACTGGGGTACTGTGATTGGGTAAAATTTTATTTGCAGAAATAGTTAATTGCTAATCTGAAATCATTTTTAAATTGATGGCAAAGAATTTTCCTTTTCAGAGAGAATGCTGTACTCTGTCTACTTGATAGCTTTGGGGATGGTATCTGGAAAAATGAATTAAAGGGAATGAGTATTGGGCATTTCAAAAGTTGTGCACTTACTGTATAAATTGCTTCCACCTTTTTCTCCAGCTGGTACCAGTTCACAAAGAAATGAATTGTTTATCTAAATGTTTTTTGGTTGCTCTCACTTGGAGTTGACATCAAGCTAAGAGTATGTATATTTTGAGTTTCTTTCACTGACTTTTTGGCTTATAGGTTAGCCCTTTCGGATCTTAAAACTGGTAATTATTTTCCCTAGAGACCCTTAGTTTGGATCTTCAATACTTGGAGTTTTTGGATACTATACTTTTAGGGGATGTGGTGATCCTAAATCAAAGACATTTATCTCTTCTTTTAAGGGAAAAGGGATTAGGAGCTTCCTGCTGCTTTCATAAACACTAAAGATCCGTTAGGGCTTGGAGTTGCCCTGGGGTCACCTTTACAAATGTTTCAAATACTCTCAAGGTCCCAGGCTGGCTCAGGACTCCATGCTCTTTCAGGATAGAGCTAGTGGTTCTCCGTTAAGAGAATTCCTAATGGTCTAATACCTCTGTTTATAAAATCAATGAATCAATCAGTTTCGAAACAGTTGGGATTATTGAAGGAAAGTGATCTATCCCTGAAGGCTAATGGGAAATATCCTTATTAGCATGAAAATTCAGATTTACTTCCTTAGAGTTTAGCCATAGACATGATTGAAACTAATGAGAAAGCTTTATCACAGAGGTCTTCGGGTGATAATGTTTCGTTTCAGCAGGTAGCTGGTCCTAGTAGCCTTGCCAGTAGCCTTAATTAAATGATACCCTTTAGTTAGCAGTTCCTTTCAATTAATATGAATATATCAAGACAGCAGGCATTTTATTAAATTTTTTTGGTGTTAGAGAATATAAAAATATTTTATTATTTGAATAAATAAGAAATTATTAGATTTTCTGATTATATGCAGGATTATTATTAGAATACTTTATCTGTCTATAATGAAGCTCTGCTCTAAAGAAGTTAAAGAACTCTCTAAATGAACTTTCCTTGAAAGTTTCTCTTGTGAGACTACCCTTTGACTCATTAAACACAGGGGCTTTTTTTAAATGGGGGGTGGGGCAGAGATTTTTGCTATAGAGTGCGTGCGCTTGCCAGAAAGACAGAGAGACAGAAAGCGAGAAATCAGCCTCCCCTAGGGGGGATGGCCAGGCTGCAGTCCTTTCTCTTTGGAGTCTTGGGCACGCACACACATGTGCCTGGCATGAGTTTAAGCCACTGGGTCCAGGACTTGAACCGTGGTCGACTACAGGATGGGAATCCAGCGACATAGCAATTATGCCAACTGCTGGTCCCCACAGGGGCTCGTTTTTTAACAGATTTTAAATTTAACTTTAGCAACTTCAAAAAATATTTACATATTTAAGAAACTGTTCAATTTTGATGCAAAAGTAGCATTTTTTTTTAGGTAGGAAAAATAATGTATATTATCTCTTACAGATATTTTGTGTTACATGTATTTTTCAAGTGTAGGAGGTTAAAAGATTTGATTAGTTATAATCTGGACTAGATCCCGACTCCCTGAATATTAACACTTGAGAGCTTATATGATACATAAGGAACAGAAATAGACTTTATTTGGGAACCTAATTTACCTAACACTCTAACTTGGAAAATAAAAGGATGACTTCTCAAGGTGGTACAGTGAGTTCATGCTTCAGTATATTCTCTATGCTCCGAATACACAGCGGTGATAGGTAAGATATAAAAATAGAAAACTAAAAAGACGTAGATAGCCTAGTTTGAAAAAAGAGAAAGATTTATGGGGACCAGGACAGAAGAAAAGCACAGGAAGTACTTGGCCTCAGGTTTTATGCCTCGCTCTACGTTTGGATGGGGGACTTCTTAAATAACTTAAAAAAAGCCTAAACCGTGAAGAAAAAAAAATTGTATTAAGTTAAAACAAAGTTTTAAACTTCTGAATTCCAAAATGACAGTATGAACTAGGAATGAAATAAGAGGCCACAAGCTGGAATTAGATTCATATGCAGTAACTCTAAATGACAAAGGATTAGTAACTAAAATATAAAAGAACTACATATTGGTAAAAATCGTGCACCCTATAGCAAAAATCTCTTAAAAAAACACACAGATTGTTACTACAATCCTTTGTAGTAACAGAAGTTGGAAACAATTTACCTTTTTATCAATAAGAAAATGTCTAGTAATTGTGGTATATTCATAGAGTTAAATGAAGTAATTAAAATGACTAGAGTTAATTTATCAATGTGGATAAATACCAAAAAAAAAGTGTTGAGCATAAAAATAAATTACAGAACAGAAAAGAAAACCTAAAAAGCTAATAAACATATGGAATGATATTTATCCCACTTGTAATTAGGGAAATCATTTTTTTAAATGGTACTATTCTTACAGCCACTAAGTTGACAAAAATCAAACTTCCTCATATTTCCAAATAATGGCAAAGAAAGAAGATGGGAATCTAAATGAGTAGAACTATTTTGCAGAGCAATTTCTCAATACTGGAAAAAAAAAAAAGCTACATACACCCTTTGACCTTCCTAATTTAAATTCTAGGCATATATCATAGAAAAATTTTGCATATGTACATAAGGACATAAATGTTAGAATGTTCCTTGGGGCATCTTTGGTTTTCCTGTTGTTTAGTTTTGTGGATTTATTTTAGAATTATTTCATTTAGTTTTATTTATTATTATTTTTCAAATTTGACCAAAGAGAGGAAGAAAGTGAGAAAGCAAGCTGCCAGATCCGGGACTTAACTGCGGCCGGCCCTGTGGGAGTCCAGCACCTTGAACACCACACCACCTGCTAGCTCTGTGTTTTTAACTAAAGGGCTAGAAAGGGGGAGAGAGGGAGACGGAGAGAAAATACCCCCAGTGGGGCATGCACAGTGGGGCATGGTCATGCTCCAGCCCCTTTCCCTCCATTTCTCTATCCTGTCAGGATTCTGGGGAGGCACATACATGTATTTGGTATGCTTTTCAAACTGGGACGTCAGGGAGGATTTGAACCATATGGGGCATTTGGGATCCTACTCCCTCTGCACTGCACTTAACTGCCTAAGGTATCTGTTAGGGAACAGCAGATGTTGTAATGGTTACGTCACTAGACTCCCACATGGGTGACTGCAGTTGAGGACTGGACACGTGTGCATGCGTGCCCAAAATCCTGTGAGGAGAATGGAGGAGAAGGGATTACAGCATGGCCATCCCCCCTGGAGGGTGATTTCTCTCTCTGTCTCTGACTCTCTCTCTTTGTGGTGAGCTCGTGCACCCTATAGCAAAAATCTCTTAAAAAAAAAACAGATTGTTACTACAATCCTTTGTAGTAACAGAAGTTGGAAACAATTTACCTTTTTATCAATAAGAAAATGTCTAGTAATTGTGGTATATTCATAGAGTTAAATGAAGTAATTAAAATGACTAGAGTTAATTTATCAATGTGGATAAATACCAAAAAAAAAAGTGTTGAGCATAAAAATAAATTAAAGAACAGGGACTAGCAGTTGGCATAATGGCTATGTCACTGGACTCCCACGTAGTCTATCACAGTTCGAGTCCCGGACCCGGTGGCTTAAACTCATGCTGAGCGCATGTATGTGCGTCCCCAAGATCCCCAGAGGAGAAGGGATTGTGGTGTGGCCATCCCCTCTGGGGGCGTGATTTCTTGCTGTCTCTCTGTCTCTGTCTTTCTGGCAAGCACACACACGCTATAGCAAAAACCTCTCAAAAAAAAAATTAAATAAAATAAATAAATAAATTACAGAACAAATAGAAGAGTATGATGATGTCATTTGTATATAGATTGAAAATATGCTGAACAGTATGTAATTTATGAATATGTAGATAGTTAATAATAGTATGAAGTATTTATGGCTATTATAAACACCAAAATCAGATAGTGGTTGCTTCTGGGAAGAGAAAGATCAGGTCAAAGAGAGATGTACAAGGGGCTTTATCCAGATCTGTAATGTTTATATTCTTAAAAAATTCTGGGGAGGGGCAGTAGATGGTATGGTGGGTGAGGCGCTGGACTCCCACATGACTGACTGCAGTTCGAGTCCCAGATCTGGCAGCTTGCTTTCTCACTTTCTTTCTCTCTCTTTGTCTATCTGTCTCTCCTGAGAACACATGTCCTATAGCAAATTAAACAAACAAACAAAAAGTTAATAAAACTTTAAAAAGTTCTGGGGGCCAGCTGGTGGCGTGGTGGTTAAGACACTGGACTCCACATGGCCAATTGCAGTTTGAGTCCTGGACCTGATGGTTTGAAAATCACTTCTGGGTGCATGTTCATGCATGCCCAAAATCCCAGGAGGAAGATAGAAGCGAAGGGAGAAGGAAGGACCACATGGCCATCCCCCCACAGGGATAATTTCTCATTTTCCCTCTCATTGTCTTTCTGTTTCTTTCCAGAGAGTGTACATACCCTATGGCAAAAACCTAAAAAATAAAACAAAAACCTAAAATAAATATGACAAAATATTAATATTTGGTGAAGTTGGATGGAATATATATATATATATACACACATATATATGTATATATGTATATATAATGTACGTTGTATTTCTCTTCTGAATGTTTGAAATAATTCAAATAAACAATTTGTAGGTGAGTAGTTTAAAATGTATTTATCTTATCAGGCATGAAGTACCCTATTAGTGGCCTTCTGAAATTAAATGATCTTATATTATTGTAAATGTTTTTCTTACTCTGAATTACTTAACAACTTATTTTAAAATTTTATGTTAACTGTCTTTTTACTATTTGTCTTTCAAGTGTTGAAAATAATTTGAATGTACCTGAAGTATATGATAACAGAGGATACTAATAATCCAAAATAACATCTTCCCTGGTATATATTAAAAAATTAAATCCGTATCTGTGCTCAGTACTAAATCATTTTAAGTTGATTCAGCCTGGCCTTTGAGTTAGCAATCAGATTGCCACAGGTTTAATTCAGTTTGGAAGGTAGCACAATTATAACAACCAGATCATACACTATTATTTTGGTTGTCTTGATGATCATATTGGATGTACATTTAGAAGGTGAATCAGCTGGTTTTTAAAATGAACTATTATAGTATCGAAAGAAAGTATCCGAGATCCAGCAGTTAGCGTAATGGCTATTTCGCTGGACTCCCACGTAGTTGACCGCGGTTCGCGTCCCGGACCCGGTGGCTTAAATCTCACGCCGGGCGCGTGTGCGTGCGTGCCCAAGATCCCAAGAGGAGAATGGAGGAGAAGGGATTGCGGCATGACCATTCCCCCTGGGGGGTGATTTCTCGCTTTCTGTCTCTATGTCTCTCTCTGTCTGTCTGGCGAGCGCACGCGCCCTATAGCGAAAACCTCTCAAAAAAAAAAAAAAAGGAAAGAAAGAAAGAAAGTATCCACAATCTCCACCTGAGATTTGTGAGTTTGGTTGACACACAGGCAAAGCAGTATTCTGGACAACTGTTGTCGGCACAGAAAGCAAACTGCTCTCTCCACAGACTAACGCTATTATTCAAGACAGTGGTCTTTGTCTGTCTTTGAGTAGTGGTCAGTGAACTCTGACCAAGCATTTCATTTCACCATCTTGACCATAGTGTGGGTTGCAGTGATTGATTCTTTAACCATCTAGAGTTCACATTCTTAGGTCAAAAAACTTATCAGTGTTGGAAAAAACATTCTATGTGAGCTTATTCATTTTATTTAAAAGGCCAAAGATACAATTCTATGATTGAAGAGGTTACTTTAAGGCCTGAGGGTGTCTTCAATTTTAATTTGACCCAATTCAAGTCCAGTACCCAGAATCAGTTGCCCTTTTCTTATCTATTTCAGTTCACTGTGATCTTTTCCTTCTCTGAACCTCGCTCTGTCCAGTATTCATCTGAGAGCTGTCATCAACTTACTTAACTTACCTTTTTATTATTTGCATCCACACTCATTGAGCAAATGTTCTTTGAACTGGAGCATCAATTATTAGCTGTGTGATTTTTTTTTTCTGTTACTTCCTGAGAACAGAAAAAGTGTATCTGTTAGCTCCACTGCATAACAAACTGCTCCTCAACGTGGAGGCTTAAAACTGTAAGCATATGTGTATATTATTGCTTTCATATATGTATTGCTTACATGTATGGATCGGATGGGTAGTTCTACTCACATAAGCAAGTTTGACTTATCTGGCTCACTCTTGTGTCTACAACTTGTTGACAAGTCTCCTTGGAGGGGTTCATTGGCTGGTCTAGGATGATCTTGTTTATATGGTTGGCTGTTGGTTGTAATGGTAGGAGAGATTGAACCACATGTCTTTCAGCATCTAGCAGGCTGTCCTGAGTGTGTTCATGTGTCTGTGGAAAGTTCTAAGAGTGCAAATGGAATCACACAAGGCTTCTCAAGGCCCTGGCATGGAATTAGCATGCTATTCCATCTCATTCTGCTGGCTAAAGTGAATCTCTAGTGCAGCCCAGATTCAAAAGATGAGGAGAGCTGCACAGTTATATTGGGGGAAAAAAAAAAAACAAACAAACATGAATATGTAAAAGTGAAGAAATTCAGCCACTTTTACAGTCTGTATACTAAGCCAGAAAGGATATGAGAGAAAATGTAGCTGTGAAGATTGGTGATCTCTGTCCTTGGAAGATCACTTGAACATGTGTGGCTTATGTTTCTGGATGGCAGTGCCATTAAATCAGATTGGAAAGAAAGATGGGAGTACCTAAGTGTTAAGAGGGTGGGGAGAGGAAGATGGGAAAAGACTGTGAATGAGTGAGAAGAATGTTAGTCCTATCAAACCAAACCGGAGGTATTTGGGAACATCCTGATAGAGATAGTTAATGATATTGTTGGTAGAACTGGAGATTTTTTTCTGAGAGGAAAGAAAACTTAAAAGTCAAGAAATGCACAGACTTAGCAGTCCTTAATATATTAGGTATTGTAAGTTGCTGGATTGCCTAAGTAGTGAGTGTGGTGTACAAAGATAAGGTTAACCATTCAGTCAGGCTTACATTTAAGGTGTGAAGGGAAGAGGTCCTCAAAGTGGGTAGAGGGAGTAGTGACATAAAAGTGTCATGGGTCTCAGAGAAGACCTCTCTAGGAGAGGAGACTCTGCTGTAGTAGATGCTGTGGACAGTCCAAACCAGCCGAGAATGAAGAGGGCCATTGGATCGCTCACTGTGAGTCATGATGGAGTTGAGAAGTAAATAGGGAATGGAAGAATGCGGTGAGAACAGGGCAGAGGACAGCAGCTTGAGACAAGGCAAGCTCAGGGAGCCAGCTGTGTAGGGTGGACAAGACTTAAGTATATTTGTAAACTGTGGCACCTAGCGATGAGGAAGAGTTGGAACACAGAGGTTATAATTAATGAATTATAATTAATATTATAGAAGAATGGAAAGGGCTGGATACAGTTAAACCCTTTATATTGAATATTTCATTTAATCATCATAACTGTGAGATAAATTTATTTTCCACTTTTTTTTATAGATTAAGAAACTAGGGTATGATGTTAAGTAATTTAAAAAGTCATGCAGCTGGGGCCAGCCTTGTGAACTAGTGGTTGAGATGAGCCATATCCCACATGGGTGACCATGGTTCGAATCTTGGCCCTGGTAGTTTGGAAAATATACCTGACACGTGTATTGTACATGCATGCTCAGACTCCTGACAGGATGGAGAAATGGAGAAGGGTAGATGTGACCACATCCCATCAGGGAATGGTTTCTCCCTCTTTGTCTGTCTTTGGTGAGGACATGTGAAAAAAAGAAAAAAAAAAAAAAAAGCCATGCAGCTAATAATTGATGCATCTAAAATCACTATTTCTTCCTGAGTGCCAGCTATGGGTCTGGATAGTGTTTTGGGTCTTTCTGCTTATTTTAACATATCTGTGATAAGGCCTTTTAAAAGAAAAGAGGCAAATCATCTGAGAGAAGTGACAAAGGTTTCACTTTTCCTTTTCCTGGGTGTTAAGTCTGGAGATTTAGATTGTGTGTATGTGTGTGTTTTAAGTTTTTGCCATAGGGTACATGTACTTGCCAGAGAGAGACTGAGTGAGAAAGTGAGAAGTCACCCCTGGGGATATGACCACACTGTAATCCCTTCTTCTCCATTCTTCTCCTGGGATTTTGGGCAACCACATATGAACTGGGTTCATACACACTAACTGCTGGGTCCAGCTGGTGGGTCATGTGGGAATCCAGTACCTTAACCACCACAACCTGCTGGCCCTGTGTGTGTGTGTGTGTGTGTGTGTGTGTATAATATATATATAAAATAGTTTATATACATATAGTATTATATATAATGTATATAATATATAAATGAATATATATATATATATATATATATTTTTTTTTTTTTTTTTTTTTTTTTTTTTTAAATGAGAGAGAGCAAGCAAGCATGGGAGAACAGAGAGGGAAATACGTATTTTTGACAGGGTCCACCATGTGATCCTCTGCACAAGATGCCAGTTAGCTAGGATTACAGGCATGCACTACTGTGTCCAGTGTCTTCAGCTAGTCTGGGACTGAACCCAGGCCACACATGTGACCCCAGCCTCACTCAGCAGCTCCCACTATTTGTACTGCCCTGCTTCCAGGAATTGTGTGTGTGTGTGTGTGTGTCTTTTTAAGAAATTACCTTTACCTACCTACCTACCTTCCTTCCTGCCTGCCCCCCCCCTCCGTCTGTCTGTCTTTCTTTCTTTCTTATTTTAATTTGACCAGAGAGGGACAGAGAAAGAGATAAAAATAGAGGAAAAGTGAGAAAGCAAGCCATCAGGTTTGGGACTCGAACCAGAGTCAGCCATGTGGGAGTCCAGCACCCTTAACCACCATACTGCCTGCTGGTCCCAGATTTAGTTTATTTTTTATTGACCATCTTGATTAAGTTAGATAATCTGTATGTTTAAATTGATTGGGAATCAAGGGAAGGTACTGAAGTAAGCTAAAATTTTAGCTAGTAGATGGACTTTTAGTTACATTAAAAATAGAATGGGGACCAGCACATGGCATTGGTAATTAAGGTGTTGGACTCCCATATAATCAACTGTAGTTGAAGTCCCAAACTTGGCAAAAATCTTAAAAAAAAAAAAAAAAAAAAAGATTTAAGGACAAATTAGAAGTATTTAAACATTCCTATAGTAAAACTTCTAGACCAAGAAAACATTAAGTCCTGGGATATTCTTACGTAATCACAGCCTAAGATTTCAGGAAATCCAACTTTTTTCCGTCTAGTTTTTAGAAATATTGTTTATCTTATTACAGCTGGTACAATGCCCATTTAATACCCATATCCTAAGACAAAAAGCACAAATGAAAAAGAGCAGTGCAAGGTGATATGGCTTTTAAAGACAAATGTCCAGATCCACATCTTACAGGTGTTTGAGTATAAGACAGAGCTTCACACTGAATGTGAGTCATTTACTAGTTTGAGGTTAAGAGAACTTTTCCATGGAGGTAAAAAAAAAAAAAAAAAATTACTTTGAAAATTGACCTATTTAATTCATATAGTAGCTAATAAATTATATATGTATAATGAAAAATATAGAATAGCATTCCTAGAATCTGTAATTAAGTAGATTAATATCAAAACAAATCAATAGTGTTTAATTTATCTTAACATTTTTTTAGTAAGGTTTTTGCCTTAACTTTTGAGAATGAAGAAACTGGTGGAAGTATTTGAATTTTGAATAGGACTTTCTGGCACTTTTTTTTTTTTTTAAAGAATTAATTTTATTTAACTTCATTTATTTATTTAAATTTGACCAGAGAGAGACAGAGTGAGAGAGAGAGAAAGCAAGCCACCAGGTCTGTAGAAGGGATTGCGGCGTGGCCATCCCCATGGAGGGAAATTTCTCACTTTCTGTCTCTCTCTTTGTCTTTCTGGCGAGCGCATGCACCCTATAGCAAAAACCTCTAAAAAAAAAAAAAAAGAAAGAAAGTATAGAAATAATGCATGCTTACCAATAATATTAAAATAATAGAAAAATATCAAGTGTTTAGTTCCTTTAGACATAGTCATTGTTAGTGGTTGTGTGTGTGTGTGTGTGTGTGTGTGTGTGTGTGTATATATATATATATATATATATATATATATGTATAGTATATATATGTGTGTGTGTGTGTATATATATATATATATATATATATATGCACTATATTTTATATATATATATATTTTTTTTTTTTTGGAGAGATTTTTGCTATAGGGCGTGTGCACTCTCCAGAAAGACAGAGAGAGACAGAGAGACAGAAAGTGAGAAATCACCCCCCAGTGGGGATGGCCATGCCACAGTCCCTTCTCCTCCATTCTTCTCTCAGGATCTTGGGCACGCATGCACACGTGCCCGGCGTGAGTTTAAGCCACTGGGTCCGGGACTTGAACCACGGTCAACTACATGGGAGTTCAGTGACATAGCCATTATGCTAACTGCTGGTCCCAGTGGTTGTATATATTTTATATGGACTTTTTTTCTATGCATTTATAAGCATGTACATCCCAACACACAGATTGTTTTTTTTTCATCTGTTTTTTAAAATGTTATTGAGGTATGATTGGTTCACAATGAACTGTTCGTATTAAAAGTACACAATTTGGTGAATGTGACATATGTGCGTGCCAATGAAACCATTACTTCAGTGAAGATAATGAACCTACTTATCACTCTCCAAAGTTTTTTTGTGTTTATAATCTCTCTCTTCCCCATCCCCAGGTAACCACTGTTCTGATCTCCATTACTGTGGATTAGTTTGGCTTTTCTAGAATGTTCTGTAAATACAACCGTATAATATGTTGTGTGGACTTTCGTGTTGCATAAATACTTTGGGATTTGTCCATGCTGTGTATATAGCAGTAGTTCATTTTGTTATTGCTCAGTGGTATTCTGTTCAATGAATGAATCACACTTCATTTATCCATTTACTTTGTGGATAACATTTGGACTGTTTCCCAAAAGTTTAGGACTGTTAGAAATCAAGCTGTTGTAAAGACCAGCAGATGTTGTAGTGGTTACGCTACTGGACTCCCATGCAGTTGACTGCAGTTCAAATCCTAGACCTGGCAGCTTAAACCTCATGTCGGATGCATGTGTGTGTGCCCAAAATCCTGAGAGGAGAATGGAAAAGAAGGAATTGTGGCGTGGCCATCTTCTGGGGACATGGGGGTGTGTGTGATTTCTCACTTTCTGTCTCTGTCTCTCTGACGAGCACACACACACTATAGCAAAAATCTCTGAAAGAAAAGAGAGAGAGAGAGAGAGAAGAAATAAAGCTATTGTGAATGTTCACGTGTAAGTTTTTATGTGAATTATGAGCACATTTCTCTTGGGTAGATACCTAGGGATGAAGTGGCTAGATTGTGTACTAGGTATATGTTTAAATTTTAAAGAAATCTGCCAAAGTATTTTTCCAGAGTAGTTGCAATCCCATTAAATGAATTGCACTCTATTACAGATCTATAACTTTTTTCACCAACACTTTCTTTTTGTTACTGGCTTCCTCAATTGTGTTGAATCATTATCATGTCCTTTTACCCATAATTATAGCCATAAATACATTTAACTAAACTATCTATAAGGAACCTTAGGGCTTAAAAATGTAAATACTCCTTTTTTTCCCAGAGAACTAAGGATTAAAAAAGCTATTACTGTGTATCCCAGCTCCAGCAGGAATTACTTTGAAATAACCCAGCCTTGGCATAGTCATTAGTGGAGTCAACTTCAGTGTTCTGCCACAAAATTAAAATGCTTTAGACACTAAGTGTCGTGGTTACCAGTGGTTAGTGGAGCAGTGGTCTGTTCCTGCCGTATTCAGTCTAGTTTCTTCTTATTTGCACCATTCTGTCCTAGTCTGTTCCTTCTCTTTGCCTTTCCATTTGTCTCGTATCTTCTCATGTAATATATTTCCCTTTACTTCTGTGCTTCCTCTTTTCCTCTCAACTCACTAATTCTTCTGCCTCTGTTTCCTTTACCAGTGTTTATTCCATCTTTCAACAGGTGGGTACAGACTCTCCTTCAGCACATGTGTGGTTGTAAGAAATGAGACTTGCTCCCCTCTAAGGGAGTGTCTGTGTGGTAGAGGGAGTTGGAAAACACCACCGTAGTGGCCTCTAAGCTTTAGCATGTTTTGAAAAAATCTTCCAAATTACCAGATTCCACTGATGACCATTTCCTCAAACGCAGGGTCTCTCCTAAGCCATGTGGAAAATCTGTATAAGACCATGAGTAGCAGTCTGCACAAAGTTGAGGAATCTAGCTTTGCTCCTATCAAAGTCACAATCTTTGGGGATACCAGTCTTAGGTCAGATGGCCATGAGGACTGACCTTGGGTAGCAGTATTAATTGATGGATCACTATAAAAACACATTTGTTCAAATAAAGTATATCTACATTTTCACTGTTAAGAAAATTAGATTTATTGTCTTTTTTTGCAGTGCCATTTTTCTTCACGTACAAAATAATCTTGGTGACATTTATTATAAGCCATCAAAGAGAAATCAGGTTGTTTGGCTTTCTCCACTGCCAGTAACAGACATTAAAAAGCAGAGTCAATCAGTTAACATTCCCATGCTCGAATTAATATGACACTCAACAGCAGATGAAATACGAGCTGCAAGTTTCCTTTACCCTACTGCTATAAACTATGCATTGTTTTGATTTGGCTTATTGAACGTATTATGAGGGATTTTTATATGGCTGTGATCCAGAATTATGGGCTTTTATTTTTCTGCACTAGAGGTTGTGTACAACTTAGCAAAAATTTCTAAGAGGCTGCATGCTTTGGTCATTTAATAAATGGTTTAGTAAACAACACACAGTTTTTTTTTTTTTTTTTAATTTTTGCTATAGGGCATATGCAGTCACTGGAAAGAAATAGAATGAAAGTGTGAGAAAGCCTCTCCTGGGGGGATGGCATGCTGCAAAGCATTCGCCTCCATTCTCTTTTCAGGATTTCGAACACATGGATGTGCACCCAGAATGATTTTCAAACTGCCAGGTCCAGGACTTGGACTGCACAGTTGACTATATGGGCTCCACCTGCCTTGACCACCACAGCACGTGGCTGGCCCAAATATAGCCTATTTCTTTCCCACCCAAATACTCTAGGGCACATAATTGCATAAAATTTACTTACATCACTAGCTGGATGTGGTATAGACATGCTTTGTCCTGCAGAAAGTGTATTCTTGGTTTCTGAGACAACCTTAAATGTTCTTCACATCATTAAGAGCCTCTGAACAGGCAAGTACGTGTTTTATAAAATAACCATTCTCAAATAGAGGAATCCAATAGCAAGTAAACCCTAAAATAAGCCCACATTTGCATTTTTATCTACTTATAATCAATGATCCAGATTGTTCTCAAATGTGATAATGTGTGTTCTTTGCTTAAAATATTTCAGTGACTCCCTGTATCCTTGAGAATACAACTCAAACGCTTGGAGTAGTGCTTCTGAAGTTTTAAAGTATATATGAGTCTCCTGGTCATCTTTGGAAAGTGCCATCTTGGGACCAGCAGACAGCATAATGCTTACATCACTGGACTCCCATGTAGTCAACTGCAGTTTGAGTATTAGACCCAGTGGCTTAAAATTCACACTGGGCACATGTGCGTGCATGCCCAGAGTCCCGAGAGGAGTATGAAGGAGAAGGGATTGCAGTGTAGCCACCCCACCCCCCCGAGAGGATGATTTCTCGCTTTCTCTCTCTCTGTCTGGTGAGTGCACGTGCCCAGTAGCAAAAATCTCTCTACCAAAAAAGAAAGAAAGAAAGAAAATGAAAATAAAAATGCATCTTGCATATGGTAGGCCTGGGATGGGGTCTGATTATACTTACAGTAGCGAAACATCAGATCCTAAATGGGCAAAGCTCTCCATCATCTCTGCCCTGCTCTCACACCCTTTACCACCTTGCCTCTCTCTGTCTTCATGCTGCCTCACTTCCTCCCTGTTGTCTACACCCTGTATTCCCACCGTTTGGAATTTCAGTTCTGTGAATCTGTCATAATACTCATTGTCCTGTGCCTTACCCATGTTCTGTTCTGTCTGGGCCGCTTTTTTTTTTTTTGAGAGGTTTTTGCTATAGGGCGCGTGCACTCGCCAGACAGACAGAGAGAGACATAGAGACAGAAAGCAAGAAATCACCCCCTGGGGGGATGGTCACGCCGCAATCCCTTCTCCTCCATTCTCCTCTCGGGATCTTGGGCACGCACACACACGCGCCCGGCGTGAGTTTTAAGCCACTGGGTCCGGGACGCAAACTGCGGTCGACTATGTGGGAGTCCAGCGACATAGCCATTACGCTAACTGCTGGTTCCCAGGATTTGTTTTGTTTTTAGGTTTTTGCCATAGGGCGTGTGCATTTACTTATCGGAGAGAGACGGAGAGAGACAGAGAGAGGGAAAGTGAGACATCACCCTTTGGAGGGATGGCCATGCCACAGTCTCTTCTCCCCCATTTTCCTCCTAGGATTTGGGGCACACATGCACATGTGCCCCATGTGGTTTGCAAGCCGCCAGGTTCGGAACTGAAACCGTCGTCAGCCGTGTGGGAGTCCAGCACCTCAACCACTATGCCGCCTGTGGCCCACCTCTTTCTCGTTTTGAAGTCTGGGGGCTGTGGTAGCATACTGTACATGTCTGGAGATACTTAACAGTGTAATATTATTTGAGTCTGGGTATTTTTAAAGAATGGCAAGTAGATTTACTTGGGTTAGACAAAATAGTCTGTTGGAGAGTCATGTGGAATGTCAGGTAAATAATAGTCCAGTTAAATTGATGTTGGTCAAAAATATGTAGAAAGAGAAAGAAAGAATTGTTAACTGAAGATCCTAAAGGCCTTGCTGTGGACTATGGGAATGATGTAATATTCAGTTACGTGTAAGGCTGGGGAAATACATTTTTGTTGCTGCTCTTAGAAAGGTTTTAAGGGAGAGCATTAGAGAAAAGGAAACTTCCTTTTCTTTATGCATGAATGTAGATTTCCCACTAAGAGAGTGTAAACTCACAAGACTAGATTACTGTCACTGGTATAAAGTGCTGTGGTGAACTCCTTAGCAGGTCGTCCATCTCTGGGCCTATAGCTCGGGGGTCATAAAACACACACACACACACACACACACACACACACACTATTTCAACTCCTGGATCTACTGCTTGCTAAATTCTGTGAACCTGAGCAAGTGACATAATCGCTGGAACGTATTTCCCTACCGGTAAAAAAATAAAACGATCCATTATGATTTTAGAAAATATTAAGTGAACTCATATATATAATGACATATAATAGGTTAATTCCTTCTCTCCTTTAATTTTTTTTTTTTTTTTTTTTTTTTTTTTTTTTTTTGCCATAGGGTGAGTATACTTGCTAGAGACAGAGAGAGAGAAAGAGGGAAAGTGAGAAATCATTCCCCTGGGGGGATGACCATACCACAGTCCCTTCTCCTCCATTCTCTTCTTGGGATTTTGGGCACACACGCACATGCACCTGGTGTGTTTTTCAGGCTGCCAGGTCTAGAACTAGAACCAGCAGAGTCTGTCATATGGGATCCAGTGTCTTAACCACCACACCACCTGCTGGCCCAAGCCTAAGTTAAAAACAGATATAATAGATTTTTTTTTTTTTTTGAGAGGTTTTTGTTTTTGTTTTTTTGGTTTTTTTTTTTTTGCTATAGGGCGCGTGCGCTCGCCAGACAGAGAGAGACATAGAGACAAAAAGCAAAAAATCACCCCCCAGAGGGTATGATCACACCGCAGTCTCTTTTCCTCCATTCTCCTCTTGGGATCTTAGGCACGCACGCACACGCGCCTGGTGTGAGTTTTAAGCCACCGGGTCCAGGATGTGAACCACAGTCGACTACGTGGGAGTCCAGCGACATAGCCATTACGCTAACTGCTGATTCCCTGTAATAGAATTTTTGAAATACATAATGTTGTGGATAGATAGCTCAGAAATCAATGTCTGTTTTATGAATTCACTTTAAAGGCCATCTGCTATATTTTTGTTATCAATTAAATTTTGTTGGTTTTTAATTTAATAGCTATTAGAACATGAAAGAGATATTCAGACATTTCACAGGAATTGATGCCCAGTTTGTGAGTTGAATTTCATATGTAGACTATTTAATCGGTGTAATAAATTATAATGATATAAACTTTAATGAATTGTATTACATACCAGGCATTTACTAAATGTTCACTGAGTATCCAATTATTATATGAAAAGAAAAGGGAAACCAGCCTCTAATGAGCTAAGAAAGCAATATTAGTTTTTAAAGAATTATTCATTATTACTTAAAAAATTTGATCAGAAAGAGGGAAGCTGAGAAAGCAAGCCGTATGGTGCAGGATTCAAACTGGTGCTGGCCATGTGGGAGTCTAGCACCTTCACCACCATGCCACCTGCCAACCCCGAAAGCAATGACATTTACATAAAATAGCAATAGACAACAATACTGTTAGGTTTGTCAGCAATTTAATATATTTCTGTGGTGGGGCTGGCTCAGTGGCGCCACGGTAAAGTGCCACTCGAGCAACGCTGGCTGCGTGTGGAAAATCACAGTCGGTTCCCCAGTCAGCCTGTACATGCCCCGGGTGGGTATGGGCACGCGTGATCCTGACTACCTGAGTACGGGGAGACTGGGAAGAGGGTATCTGCGTGAGAGCCTGTTGAGAGTGTGTGTGTGTCTGCCTGTCTGTCTCTTTCATAAAAAAAAAAAAAAAAAAAAAAAAAAAAAAAACCTCGAAAGTATGTGTTTGTGCTGTCATTTGCTGGATTGTGTGATTTTTCTCATAACTTTCTATAACGGATGAGGTTGCTAAGTGACATGCAATTTGTTACAAAAACCTCACTCTTCCTAATGCCCTCTCGAGCTCCTGTTTCTGTGACTGAAGCAAAGTGTAAAATTGCAGGGAATGTTCTTCCTGCACAGTTGAGCTATTAAGCAGAACTAATTCTTTATGGAATGACAACAAGGCGTAAGAAAGGCATCTCTCGGATCAGGCAATATAAGGCAATCACTTGGCAGACGACTGAAGGGGAAGTGGTCTTGGTAACGACAAAGCAACAGCACTTTTTCCCCCTTGAATTCATAAGAGCCACACAAGTTGAGCAGCTTTGAAGCTGGTTAATGTGGCTTGCTCTGCATGTTTTTTCTGTGCCGTTTCCTGCTTGCTTTTGCCAGCAGAGGGGCCAGGAATAATCACTTGATAAACGCATTAGCATGTCTCATACACTTCTGTGACCACACACTGTTGCTGGGACGACAAATAGTTTGAGCAGAGGAAAGTCCCAGTTGGGGATATCTTTCAAAGTGAGATCAGATTCTACTCCCAAACTAACAGGATTCTGTCAAGATTATGAGAGTACCATATGGAGACTGATTGCTTAAAAAAAAAAGAAAAAAAAACCTCACAATTAAGAAGCGATTGGGAAAGATGTAAAGGCAGGTCAGTAGTGGTTTATTTTCATGTTGTCAGCTCTAGGAAGCAAGACAAGTGGTAACTTTATGGCACTTTAGTGCTTATAGAACTTATTTCCTGGATTTTTTTAATTGCCAGAAGTCATGAGCATTTTTCAGAGAGAGAGAGAGAGAGAGGGGGAGCAGGAAAAAGCACACCCTCCAACGGAGTGTAATCATGCCGCAATCCCTTCTCCATCTCTCCATCCTGTCAGGATTGGGGCATGCGTGTGAGCGCACATGTGCCTGATGTGTTTTTCAAGCCTCTGGGATTGGGATTTGAACCACAGTTAGCTGTGTGGGATTTGGTCCCCCTAACTGTTAGGATATTAGGCAAGCCCTGCCCAGATTTTCTTTATGGACAAACTACACCTATTTATTTTGCTTAGCTGTGTAATTTTTTTCTTGTTCTTACAGTTTCTTAGATTCCTAGCAAGACAGACTCCTCCTCTTTTTTTTTTCCATAGATTTTTTTTTTTTTTTTGCTATAGAGTGCATGGACTTGCTAGAGAGACAGAAAGTTATAAATCACCCCTTGGGGGTATGGCCATGCCACACAATCTCCTCCTCCATTCTCCTCTTGGGGTTTTGGGTATGCATGCACATGTGTCTGGTATGAGTTTTAAGCTGCTAGGTCCAGGACTTGAACCATAGTCGACTACGTTGGAGTCCAGCGACGTAACCATTACGCCATCTGCTGGTCCCAAGACTCTTTCTCCCCCCACCCCTTTCTCTCTCTCTCTCTCTCTCTCTTTTTTTTTTTTTTGGAGAGCTTTTTGCTATAGGGCATGTGCACTCACCAGAGAGACAGCGAGAAATCACCCCCTGAGGGGATGGCCACGCCGCAATCCTTTCTCCTCCATTCTCCTCTCGGGATCTGGGGCACACACACACACACACACACACACACACACACACACAGACACGCGCCTGGCGTGAGTTTAAGCCACTGGGTCTGGGACTCAAACTGCAGTCGACTACGTGGGAGTCCAGCGACATACCCATTATGCCAACTGCTGGTCCCTCAAGACTCTTAAGGTGCACATTTTCACATCTGTTGCTAGTGCTCTTCACGACCTAGTCGTAAGGAGCCACGCTGGCTGCCTGTCATTCTCTCGTCACTGCCGCTCTCTCAGGTAGACACCGTCAGTGCAGCAGAGCACAGACCAAGGTGTATCTAAAGAGAATCGTACTTTGCAGATGTTGGCAGAAATGGTTGTGATTTCAAATTGTACATCTTCAGTTCCTCTCACTCTGCTTTAGGTTTGTGTGGTAGGCAGAGAAAGAGAGGGGAGAAATCAGCCTTCCTGGAGAATGGCCACAACACAGTCCATTCTCCCCCATCTCTCCATCTCATCAGGACTTGGGGCATGCATGCACACATGCCTGGCATGTTTCTCAAGCTGTTTGGTCCAGGACTTGAACAGCGTGGTTGGCCATGTGGAATTCTGCTGCCTTAACCATCAGGCCATGAAGCCAGCCCCCAAAAGATCATTTAAACTGCTGTTCAGCATCTAGTCCTTCAGATTATTGCTGTGCACACATTTTACTGTATTCTCCGTATGGAGGTGGAGCCTGACTGTGCATGCACCCTGTGGTGTACCCGTGTCCAGAATGGATGAATAACTCCCCAAACTCAATAAACATTTTGAGTTTGTGTGGTTATTTTGTGGTTATCAGGTATCTATTGAGTGTCTTAGTGTTATATTTGTGGTGCTATGCCAGGAACAGGGATGAAAAGATAACATACTTTGTCTTGTTTATGGGAGGGGAAAATGGAGCCGATGAAACAAACAATGAAGCGAATGGGATATCTTAAAATCCTGGGAGTATGAAAGGGGTGTCTATTCTACTTGGAAAAAAACAGAGCTGACTTCACAGAAGTGGTGAAGAGGGTCTCCAGCCGTCAGCTTTTAAAATTCGTGTGTGCCATCATCTCGTTTGATTTGTAATTCTGTGTTCTTTAAGTGTGGTTAGAAAATGGAACAAAAAGCCTTTCTGTTTTGTAAGGAACATAGCCTTGTAAAAAATGTATTTTAAAATTTGCATACGATAAAACGCACTTTGTTTTACCGTCCCGTGAGTGTGGCACACGTGTACTCCTGTCACCTCACTGCAGGCAGGGTCTAGAATGCCACCACCTTAGCCCTTCTCACGGGCTGCTCTGTGCCGTCACTCTCCCCTGTCCCTAACACGCATCTTCCGGAAGGTCATAAAAATGGAGCTCTGTATTATGTGGCCTTTCGGGTTTTGCTGTTTTTACCCTGTATCATACGTTGTTTAATGTACCAACAGTTTGTTCTTTTTTATTGCTGGGTAGGGGTCGGTCGTCTGGATTTGACAGTTTGTCATTCGTCACTGGAAGGACGTTTAGGTAGTTTCCAGCGTGGGGCCATTATGAAGAAAGCTTCTCTAAACTTCTTTAGAGGTTTCTCTGTGAACCTAAGTTTTCATTTCTATTCAGTGAATATTTAGAGGTGAGAAAGCAGGGTTCCATAGTAAACATGGGTTTAACTTTGTAAGAAATTGCCAAATTATTGTCCAAAGTAACTGTATCAGTTTGCGTTGCCAGCAGCAGTGTGTGAGCATTCCAGATCCTCACCAGCATTTGCTATTATGTGTGCTTTTGAGCTATTCTAATACCATCTCATGTGGCTTTTTTTTTTTCTTCTTTATTTTTTTTTATAGGGTACATGTACCCGGTAGAGGGAGATGAGAGAGAGAAAGTGAGAAATCGCCCGCTGTGGGTGGATGACCACACCACAGTCCTTTCTCCATTTTCCTCTCAGGATTTTGGGCATGCAAGCATACATGCCTGATGTGATTTTTCAAGCCACCAGGTCCAGGATTTGAACTAAGCAGGTGGCCATGTGGGATCTAGCTGCCTTAATCTCCGTGCTACCTCTGGCCCCATCAATGTGGCTTTAATTTGTATTTCCCTGAGTATGACTAATGAGGTGGAACATCTTTTTATGTGCTCATTGCCTGTCTTCTATTATAAAATTATCTATTCAAATATTTTACCACTTTATATTAGGTCATTTGTGTATTTATTGAGTTAGAGGAGTTATTTATGCATCTAGATACCAGTCTTTTGTCAGATCTGTGTGTTTATCAAATATGCAATTTGTAGATTTTTTTCTCTCCCAGTCTACAGCTTATCTTTTTATTCTCTCTCTCTCTTTTTCAAGGGTTTTTCCATAGGGCACATGCTTGCTAGAAAGAGACAGAGAGGGAAAGTGAGAAATCACGCCTCTGGGGGCGGGGATTAGCCACACTGCAGACCCTTCTCCTCCCTTCTCCTCTTGGGATTTTGGGCATGCACATACATGAACCCAGCATGATTTCCAAGCCATCAGATCTGGGACTCAGACTGCAGTTGATGATGTGTAAGTCCAGTGCCTCAACCCCCATGCCACCTGCTGCCCCCCCCCAACATGTTTTTCAAAACACCCGGTCTGGTACTTGAACTGTATAGTTGGCCATGGGGGGTTCAGCTGCCCTATCCACCATGCCACCAACTGGCTCAGGTTGTGCTTCTTTGGTATTATATCTAATAACTCTTTGCCTCACCTAGGGGCACAAAGGTTTTTCTGTTTTCTTCTAAGCATTTTATAGTTTTATGTTTCACACGTAGGTCTTTGACCCATTTTTTTCTGTAAGGTATGGAAGTCTAGATTAAGATTAATTTTTTGTGTGTAGTTGTTCAGTTGTTTAAGCATGACTTGTTGAAAAGACTATCCTCTATTGAATTGTTTTTGTAACTTTGTAAAAATTGATTGAGGTTTTGTATTGGTTTATTTCTGTTCTTTCTGTTCTGTTGTACTGTATGTCTGACATTTGCCAATTCTATATTTCCTCGATTAATGTAATTTTATCACATTTCTTGTAATTACCATAAGTGTTGAAATCAGACAGTGCGAGTTGTCCAGGTTTTGTACTTCTTACTCAGAATTATTTTGGCTATTCTAGTTTCTATGCCTTTCCATATAAATTTTATAATGGGATTTATTGGTTTATTGGAGAAGTCATGATGCATTTTTGCAGAGAGAAACATAAGAATATATCATGACTTTTCCAACAACCTAATAGCTTTTTTTAAAGTTATTTATTTAATTTTATTTATTACTATTACTTTAAAATTTGCTATAGAGCATGTGTGCTCACCAGGGAGAGACAGAGCATTCATGAAACAATCTATAGACCAGATAGCAAACAAATGGCACTCTTAAGCAGACGTGACTGTCCTAAATTGTTTATACATATGTTAGCGGTAAGGTGGAGCTGGAGAATATTGAGCCTTCTCCAAGCTGCACGATTTGAACCACCAGTAGTGTGGTGGAACTTGTGGCTCTTTACGGAGCTGTGGCTCTTGCGACCTGCAGCTGTCAGCCCACGCATCTCCCTGTGCTGTGGACTGGCTTGGTAATCCACTGGGTGTCAGGGTTTCTTCTGGTAGCTTTATGGAATGGATGGAAAAGGATAACCTCAAATAATTTCTATATAGAATCTTCACCAACCCAGTAGGAATTCAGGACTCTAAGAGCCCCTCAGTGGCGTCCAGCTCGCTCCTCTGCCACAGACTAGAAGCTTCAAGCAAACTTGAGCTGGTTAGCATCATGATGGACAGGCTGGCCATAGGTTGCACTCTTGGGAACTGGTGTTTGCAGCCTCCACGACACACACGAATCCTATATATGACATAAGCTTAGCCTTGTACCCCAGTCTGGGCGCTTTGTCTGCCCAGGTGGGGCGGGGTGCCCAGTGGAGCACAGATTGCTGGCTGTACAGCAGACCTTCAGCAGAAAGCGCATCACGTCGGACTGCTGCTCCCTCGGTGGATCCTGAATGTACTTGTGCGCCATGTTGGCTTACCTGATGGCTGCTGCCAGGCGGAAAAAAAAGAGCCTGTGGCAGCCCTCTTTACATCTCCTGGTGCCCGAGATATCCATGCTAGTTCCTGGGGGAAGGGCTCCCTGCTCTGGCCCTTCAGAACAAGGAAAGTCTGTCTTCGTCTTTTTCACCGGCATCGCGTCTGCAGGCTGATCTAGTCCCAGAATTTTCTGGGCTTTGCGAGACCTATGTTTATGTACACGTAGACATATGTCACGGTCTCCTTATCTGCTAGCACTTAGGCATAAAAAATAATAATGACACAGAAAGTATTTGATCTAAGAACATTCGGACTCATTTTAAGTGGTCTAATTTCCCACTAAGGACATTACCATCGTAACTAATTGTGAATGAATATCATTTTGGTAGACGTTGATTGACAGGTAGTTTGTAGAAATCATTACGAATTGTAACTGCATTTAAATCACTGCTAATTTCTTGCTCTTGGGTGCCTTGAACAAGTTAGGAGACTGATGCCAAATGAATGACCCTTGTTCCTTTCTCGAGCATGCACTGGAAAGGCTGCGGAGAGGTGGGAAGGTGAGGGAGACCCTGAAAAAGAGCCCTCTGTCTAACAGTTAAGCCCATGCCTTAGCTTGCCATTGAAGATGATCTATGTATAGTTCGAAGCCTATCATTGAGGATTAAGATCATCTGTGTTGTCTTTTTTTTTTGCCCTGATGGCTGTAGTTAGAACAATAATCTCTCTAAGCTCCATAAACCATAGCTATCAAGTTAGAAGGTGGGTCAGAGAACACTGAGCTGTGGCTCTGAAGGCTCTTCAGAACCACAGGAATGACAGTTGCTGAGGAGAGCGCTCCTCGTTTGCTCTTGTTCTGTTTTCTAGACTTGCGCAGTAGTGGGAAGAGGGGAAGGAATGGTAGATTTTCTGTGCTCTAGTCCAGCTTGTGCTACAGTGACCCCAGCTGGGAGCATGCCCACATTCTCTGCCCCCTTCTCCCACCGGAAGTGATCTTGTAGCAGCTTTCAAGAGTATTAGCGAACAAGCAAATACATCTCCCCCTGGCTTTCTTCTTCCCTCCCTCTTTATCCTTTTTTTTTTCTTCCTTCTATTAGTAAGAGATAAAGGGAAGAGAGATAGCAGCCCAGTAGGGTGTTCATGCAACAGTCCAGCCCCAGCTTCCGCCAGCCATGGATCATGGACACATGGACACATGGACACGTGGATCATGCCTGCCAGTGCACACAGGGAGCCTCTGAATGCACACCTGGAACTCTCCCACGTGCTCAGCCTTGCAGAGCATCACATTACATGTATGTGCCACGGTCCAGCCCCTCCTCCTTTTCCATGACGTGATGCCTGGGTCCTGACGACTGGCCTGTTTTGAGAGGGAGCCGTGCGTACTGCCGCAGTACCCCATCTAAACGGGCATGTTGTTTATGAACCACACTCACAACACTATTCGACTTCAGGAGAAGCCATTTTCAGGAGGCTCCTGAATGCTGTGTATAAATACGCCTGTGACTTTACCCCTTGCCCTTCTCCCTCCCCACTCTACCCCAGCAGAAGGAAAGGATGAGGTGAGAAGAGACTTTCAAGAAGAACTCAAGTCAAAGAAAAGAGAGGGACTGGATGTTAGTGGCCCGAGATCTAGATGGGAGTTTTTAGGATGGGAGATAGGGTTGTTTATAGACACTGGCAAAGAAACCAGTAATGACAGTGATGCAGGAGATGGGAATATAAAGAGGGTAAGGGCTCAGAGCAAGTCTGCAGAAGTGAGATTGAGCGCACAGGTACGCCACCCCTTGGGAAGCTGGAGACTGCATGGAAGGCTTGAGTTTAGTTCCTAGGCTAACCTGAACATGTGAAGTGTGGTTTCATGCACCTGTAGTCCTAGAAAAAATTGGGAGGTTGAGGCAGGGGGATCATGACACAGCAAGACCCTCATCAAAGAATGTCAGTCAGCCCAGCCCTGTGGCCTAGTGGGCAAGGGAGCCAGATCCTGTATGGAAGACTGCCGATAGAATCCTGGCTTAAGTGGCTTGAAAAAACATGCCAAATATGAGGGAACCAGCAGTTAGCGTAATGGCTATGTCACTGGACTCTCACGTAGTCAACCGCGGTTCGCATCCCGGACCCGGTGGCTTAAAACTCACGCCGGGCGCGTGTGTGTGCGTGCCCAAGATCCTGAGAGGAGAATGGAGGAGAAGGGATTGCGGCGTGACCATCCCCCCGGGGGGTGATTTCTTGCTTTCTGTCTCTCTGTCTCTGTCTGTCTGGTGAGCGCACGCTCCCTATAGCTAAAACCTCTCAAAAAAGAAAACAAAAAAACATGCCAAATATGTGTCTATGCATGCTGCACATCCCATCAAAATGGAGAAACGGAGGAGAAGGGATTGTGGCATGACCACTACCCATTAAGAAATGCTTTCTCCCTTTCTTTCTCTCCGCCTTTGCCTCTGGCAAGTTCATGTACTCCATGGCAAAAAACAAACAAACAAACAAAATGCCAATCTCTTTCTCTTTCCTCTCTACCTATTTTCTCTCCCTCTCTCATAAAGAGAGAAAAAAAATAATTCCAGAGGAGGCTTGACCTCATATGAATTGGAATGGTTAGCTCTTCCTCAGAAACAGGAATGAAGGAAGAGAAGCGAGGTGCAGGGGGAGAGAGAGACTCCAACTGTGGTTGGCTATGTGGGAATCCAGTGCCCTTCACCACCACACCACCTGCCAGCCCCCATAATAATTTTTTAAGACTTCTCTTCACAGAACAAAGTATGTCTAGGAGGAGGAGTAGGATGCAGGAGAGAAGAAATAGCCCTAACTGTGTTATCTTGTCAGGGAGATAAGCACGTTTTCTATTGTGAGTAAAGGGGCAGGCGGTGATGCGGTCCATTGAGCTCATTCAGTTAACCTTTTCTGGAAGCCTGTTGTTTGCAGGGTCCTGCTCCGGCTCTGCGCGGCCTACAGACAAGTATGACATGTCTCTGAGCTCAAGGAATGTATAGTCTAGGGTGAAAGGTGACGGGGGACCTGAATCCATTGGAAAGTTAGGGAATTCCTGAAATTTGTTATTAATAAGAGAGAACTAAGCATTGCTAAACAACAGGGAGTAGCCCAGCTCTCAGGAAAGAACTTGAAGCACTTTGTATTTCACTTTTTCCTACCAAATAAATTGAGCATGGGGAGTCCCGTCTTGCTTTGCCAAGTGCCAGACTTGGGACTCCCCATGCTCAATTTATTTGGTAGGAAAGACTGTTGAAACGTCAAGGAGGCAGAGGGCTCTTGGGTGTTATTAAAGGTGTCTTCTACTGTGGATGCAGCAGGGATATATTAGAAAATAGCTTGTGGGAACTTTGTATATAGGTCACATTTTTTAAGGGGTTATTACCTTAGGGTATGTGCACTCACCACAGAGAGAGCTAGAGACAGTGAGAGGGGAAGTGAGCAATCATCCCCCAGGGGGATGGTCATGCCATAATCCCTTCTCCTCCATTCTCCTCCCAGGTCTTGGGCGTGCATGCACACGCACCTGGCGTGATTTTCAAACCATTGGATCTGGGATTCAAACCATGGTTGGCCCTGTGAAAGTCCAACGATGTAACTGCTACACCATCTGCCAACCCGTAGGTCACATTTTTGAAAGTCCCTGTTCCCCAGTTTAGTTAACAAGCTTCTAGCCTTCATTTTGTTTATATTTACTTGGTCACATATTTCGAACAAACCATTTCCTCTGCAAAGCAAACATATATAACATAGCACCTGGCTATCAGAGTTGCCACAGGTTCAAGAAGGGTAACGTTCACTAAAATCAGGTGACAAATCACTTTTCACTCACAGCTGTGGGGTGCCACGTACAACTGTACCAAGCCATTGACACCCAAGATGCAGTGATCATATCTGTTCTGTTGTATTTATTTTTATTTAATAGATGCCCTTTTTTTTCTATTAAATAACTTAGAAAAAAGTGTAAATAACTTCTTCCTAGCCTTAAGGATATAGTAAGTTTTCAGCTTCTTTGGAAATGGGTCCTTGGTTGGGTATACCTATTGATACCCTAATGTCTTGATTAAACAACGGGACCAGATCTCTCAATTTATTTATTTAGTTAGTTAGTTAATTCTATATTTTTTATTATTGTTGTTATTATTTATTTATTTATTTTTGCCATAGGGTGTGTGTGCTTGCCAGAGAGGAGAGTTAAGAAAGAAGAAAAGTTAGAAATGATCCCCCAGGTTGGACGGCCATGCCGCAGTGCCTTCTTCTCTGTCCTCTACTTGGGATCTTGGGCATGCTCACATACGGTGCCCAGCATGATTTTCAAACCACCAGGTCCAGGACTCGAACTGCGGTCAGTCATGTAGGAATTCAGCTGCCTTGCCATGTCCCCTGCTGGCCCCAGACTTCTCAGTTTTGTTTTGTGTTCACTTGCATGTCAGTCTTGAGTTTGAAGACTCACAGTGACTCAGGCCCGCTGAGACAAGAAGTTACAGCAGTGTTTTGATCAGTAAAGCTTCAAGTGAACATGCATACGGTTGTTTTGAAAGACCAGTGTCTGGGAAACAAACTAAGTTAATATGTGTAAAAGTCAATGACAGACTCAAATCATGGACAGCTGAGAGTCCGAGTTACAGATTTCCTGGTGTTCTTGGTGACACGTACTGGTCTCCCCAAAGCTATTGCTTGGTGACTTGGAGATGGCGGAACACAGAGGCCCTAGGACATGACTGTTGGCCACGTTCCCCTGCCACTTACGACTCCCCAGGGCGGAGGCTGGCGGCAGGGACACATGCAGTCTGTTGTCACATGAGGCCTGAAGCATCCCTGGCTGAACTGCAGCATTAGAGCCACCAGTCTTAATTCTGCACCTCGCTTCTGACTTAATTCATTATTTTCTGTTTAATAAAATAATATTTGATATGCAGTTTTAAAAATAAAATGTTTTTCTCATATTAGAAATAGTCTTTGGGGGCCAGCAGGTGCCATAGTGGTTAAGGTGCTTAAATCCCACATTGTTGACTGTGGCTCAAGTCCCAGACCCGGTGGCTTGAAACTCATGCCAGGTGCGTGCGCATGCATCACTCAAATCCCAGGAGGAGAGTGGAGGAAAAGGGATTGTAGCATGGCCATCGTCCTCGGGGGATGATTTCTCACTTTCCCTCTCACTACTTCTCTCTGTCACTCTTGTGAGCACATGTGCCCTATGACAAAAACCTTTAAAAAGAAAGAGAAAGAGAGAGAGAGAGAGAAAGATAGTCTATGAACTTACTTTAAATGATCAGATAGCATCTCATTTCAGACTGTGTATTTCACAATTCTTAGAGTTGGTTTTGAAATCAACATGTATTAAATATTCTAGTCACTGTAATGTTTTAGAAGCACGAATGATGTATTAGTTTAATTTAGTATTTAGGAAATTAGTATAATATGCAAATAAATACCAGCCTATTAATTGGACATACATTGCCAATGAAATCATATACTTGTTGCTTTCTGATCCAGAGAAAATTTAGAGAACATTTTCTTCTTAACATCTTTGGTCTTTTTTTCCCCCCAACTATAAATCATAGAAACAAATGATTAAGCAGACAGGTGAAGAGGAGGAAGTCGCAAATAAAATAGGCACTTACATTTATTGTGTTTGCAAAGTTGTTTTTGAGGACAACGCACGTTTCTTGAGACCTTGTTTCTTGCCTGTTTTATAGCGCTCTGGTCTCTTAACAGCACTGCTTTAATGACTTCTTGTGGGGCTTTTGGTTTACGTTAGCCCTGACTGTGGAGGGAAGAAGGAGTTCAGATTTCACAAGGAGGCTGTAGGCTTGTAAAATCATACCTAACAGGCAAAAGCAAAGTCCACACTAGGAGGTAAACTGAGACGTGCATAAGGACACGAGACGTTTGTCATTTATGAAAGTACAAAATATTTTGATGATGCTAAAAATAGTTGGTAAACTAAAGTTTTAAAGGGCTTTTTTTAAAAAAAGGGATTTTTGCTATAGTATATGCACATTCACCGGAGTGATAGAGACAGAGAGACAGAAAGCGAGAAATCATCCCCCGGGGGGGATGGCCACGCCGCAGTCCCTTCTCCTCCATTCTCCTCTCGGGATTTGGGACACGAACGCACATACACCCGGCATGAGTTTCAAGCTTCTGGGTCTGGGACTTGGACCGGAGTCAGCCAAGTGAGAGTCCAGTGCTGTAACCATTACTCCATATGCTGGTCCCATATTTTAGAGGACTATTAGCATTCACTGTGAAGGACATATTCATTTACCCAATTTAATGGCCCACTTAAATCAAAGATAATACTTGCTGGGAAATAAGGCTTAAAGCTGTCATGATAGGGAGCAGCCAATGGAGTATGGTTACATCGCTGGACTCCCACATGGCTGACCATGGTTCGAGTCCCAGACCTGGCAGCTTCAAACTCACGCCAGGCATGTATGTGTGCATGCCCAAAATCCCAAGAGGAGAATGGAGAGGTGAAGGGATTGCAGCATGGCCATTCCAATCCCTGGGGGTGATTTCTCATTTTCTGTCTCTCTGTCTGTCTCTCTTTTTTCCCTGGAGAGTGCATACACCCTATAGCAAGTCTCTCTCTCTCAAAGAAAAAAAGTCATGATATAGAGATTTTGTATCTGTGTGCTTTTCTAAAATTTTTAAGTGTTCTTTTTTTAAAAAAAATAAAAATATATTTTTGCTATAGGGTCCATACACTCGCCAGAGAGACAGAAAGAGAGAGACAGGTAGCAAGAAATCACCCCCAGGGGGGATGGCCACACCACAATCCCTCCTCCTCCATTCTGTTCTCAGGATATTGGGCACACGCACCCAGCAGGAGTTTTAAGCCACTGGGTCTGCGACTCAATCGCAGTTGACTGTGTGAGAGTCCAGCAAGGTAGCCATTATGCCACCTGCTGGTCCCTGAACTTCTAAGTTTTGATATAACATTTTATATAAGTTACTTTTTAAATGAAAAGATGGTTTAATTAAAAAGTTTATTTCTTTCATCAGAATGAGAGGCAGAGAAAGAGAGAACAAGAGAAAGAGAAGTACTCTCAACAGGTTCACATGCCGAGATTCCCCACAGCCCTCCCAGCCATGCAAGACCGTGGGAGCATGTGACCGGCACGAACGGGCCAATCAGGGAGCCACACCATGATCTCCCAGCATCCCTCGATAAGCGTGTTACCACTGCACGATGGAGCCAGCCCTGAAAATGATTTTTATTCAGAATTCATCTTGTGGTTTTCAGATTTAGGTTAGGGAAGTGAACTAAACCTCCATAGATCATAGTCAGTGACTATCTACAGAGGAAGAAGTAAACCTAAATGGCAGACAGGAAGGAAAAACGAGGGGCCTAGCTTCTGTGGACAGTCAGTAAGCGCACCTGACTGCAGAGCTGAATGCTGCGTGCTGACCACGGATCCAGTCCCTGGGCCAGTTAGCCTGAAACACACCAGGCCATCCTGGTGAGCTCGAGGGCTGGAGGAAGGGGATCGTGGCATGCCCAGGCCTGGTGGAGAGGGCAGCCCTTCATGTGCATGCACATACTCTGCCATAAAAAACTGACGGATGAGGGATTTTATCAGGCAGTAGAGTCACAGAAATTTATATAAACTTTTCCTTCAATCCATGCCCCATAGAGGCAGTTCATTATATTTTTAAAACGATCACCAATTGTTCTTATGTCTTTTTTAGACAAAAATAAGTAAAATAACAAAAATAAAAATCACCATATAGGGACCAGCAGGTGGAGTGGCAGTTAAGGTGCTGGACTCCCACATGGCTGACTGCAGTTCGAGTTCTGGACCCAGTCGCTTAAAGTTACACTGGGTGTTTGTGTGCGCATGTACGCCCAAGTCCCAAGAGGAGAATGGAGGAGAAGGGATAATGGCATGGGTGGTCCCTCACCCGCCCCCCCCCCCCCCCACTCCAGCAAGGGAGTGATTTCTCACTTTCCTTCTCTCAGTTTCTCTCCTTTCCCTCCCTCCCTCTCATCTAGAGAGTACACATACCCTGTGGCAAAAATAAATAAATAAATAAATAAAAACAAAAGCAACAAAACTCCATATATAATCCTGCCACTAGCAGTCTGAAGTTATTTACCTGTCTCTCTGTAATGTATCTTACCTTGTTTCATCCTTGAAATACAGGAGTCCCACCTTACCCAGTTTCATGCTCCTTGGTTTTAGTTACCCATAGGCAGCTGTTGTCTGAAAATAGGTGAGTGTATAGTACAATAAGATATTTTACGTCCCCCCCATATATATATAGGTTCAGATGCACTCATTAGAGAGAGAAAGCACGCCCCAGGGGGATGGTCACACTGCTCTGCCTTCCCCTCCTCCACTTTCCTCCACTTTCCCCTCAGGATTTTGGGCATGCACGCACGTGAGCCCAGTGTGTTTTTCAAACTGCTGGGTTCAGGACTCAGACTGCATAGCCAGCGTGTGAAGAACCACCCATCTCAACCACCATACCACTAGATGGCCCAAGATGTTTTTAGAGAAAGAACATGTTATACACTTTGGGTATGCTACATTGTCATAATTGTTCTATTTCATTCTTGTGACTCTCTGATTGTGCCTAATGTGTAAATTAAGCTTTATTGTACATGTGTGTATAGGAAAAACATGACACATGCAGGGTTCGGTACCATCCGTGGTTTTAGGCATCTCCCGGGGGCCTTGGGATGCGTTCCTGCAGATGGTGGGGTACTGTAGTGGATTTTGTCTTCTTCAAGTAACTCATCTGTGCACATTCAAAATGAGAAAATTTTTTTGTGTCTCTGCATTGTATGTACCTTTATGTAAAAGCTACAGAAGTCTGGCTCAATAGAAAAGAACTAGAAACATTTAAATCCTGGAATACCTCTGCCTTTCCTTCAAGTGTTGCAGTTTATTTTTACTATGTAAGGGTCACTGGCATCCTTGGATTTTCTCTGAGTCATTGTTACTGCACTGAAAATATAATCAGTGTATTCAAGACATGTTGCTACTGTTGCTCCCGCCCTGCCCCCCCTTAGGAGTTCACTCGGCACCCAGCGGTGCCTGAGGACAGACTCGCATTCTCACAGTGTGTGTGGGTATGCATATGTGGATGTATAATCTGATGTTATTCTTACAATAAGCTTAGAAAGTATCATCCTCATTTTACTGAGGGGAACTAAGGTTTGCGATTCACCAACTTCTTCAGGGCACAAGCTATGAGTACAGAGCTGTGGTTCTAACCCAGATCTGTGGGCTTTAACATCTGCACTCTTATGTGGAAGGCTGCACTGGTGCGTCAGAACAGCATCAAAATTCTGCCCTGGGTTGTTGAGTCATCAGAGAAGTCATGGCCTGTTTTTCTGTGCAAAAATGTGTCATGACTTTTCTGACAACCCAATGTATAGCTATTACTCCTAATTTTCTTTAAACTATGAAGGCCAAGATTCTACTGAATCCTTTTTTGCTAATATGCCTTACCTCAGTTTTCTAATGACTTTACTTTCATCATCAAGAAATGAGAATAGGGACCAGCAGTTAGTGTAATGGCTGTTGCCGGACTCCCATGTAGTCGACCACGGTTCGAGTCCCGAACCCGGCAGCTTAAACTCACGCCGGGCGCATGTGCATGCATGCCCAAGATCCTGAGCGGAGAATGGAGAAGAAGGGATTGTGGCGTGGCCATCCCCCCCGGGGGGGGGGGGGGCGGGTGATTTCTCCCTTTCTGTCTCTCTCTGTCTTTCTAGGACCCTATAGCAAAAACCTCCACCCCAAAAAAAGAAAAAAAAAGAAATGAGAATAAATTATGAGTGTTTATGGGGGTGCTGTTACTTTTATGCAGGACCTTGCCACGTGAAGCTCCTCCTGCCTTAGCCTCCCGAGTGGCTGGGCCTGCAGACACACACACACACGACCCTGCCCAGATTTTTCGGGTAGCTCAGGAATCAAACCCCGTCCCCCATGTGGTCTCAGCCTGCCCTATAGGGCAGCAGCATCCAGCACACGTGAGCACAGCTGAGCCAAGTGTTTAGACTACATTAAAGTTAGAAAGCAGTAAACAGCATTCTTCCCAAGCTCATTCTAGTCTTGGAAGTAAGAAATCATGTTCTCTGCTAACTTTGCTATTTTTATAGTCTGCTATTATAAAAAATCAGGGACATCTTTGTATGCATCGTAATGACAACCTACCATCTTAGCTGTTAGTTTTTTTTTTTTTTTTGAGAGGTTTTTTTCGCTACAGGGCGTGTGCGCTCGCCAGACAGATAGAGAGAGACATAGAGACAGAAAGCGAGAAATCACCCCCCAGGGGGGATGGTCACGCCGCAATCCCCTCTCCTCCACTATCCTCTCGGGATCTTGGGCACGCACGCACACGCGCCCGGCGTGAGTTGTAAGCCACCGGGTCCGAGACGCGAACCGCGGTCGACTACGTGGGAGTCCAGCGACATAGCCATTACGCTAACAACTGGTTCCCATTAGCTGTTAGTTTTTGAAGTTGTTAATATTATTAATTTTTGGCCTAATTTTACAGTTTTTCAGTCTTCCTTAACGTGTCTAGTTTCTTCTCATTCTGATCAAATAAGAGTTTGTAATGGTTGTCCCAGTCCATCTCCCTCTCTCCTCCTGTGTTCTCTGTCAGACACCATTGTGTCCCCAGCTTCCCACAGACACAGGCCAGGAACCTCAGAACCAGGTGGGCCCTTTCCTTCCGCCTCCTCAGACACCCCCAGCCAAATCGTGCAGTTCGGTGAGCAGCATCTCTCTCGTGTGCCTCCCTTCGTTCTCGTTTCTTTCCGCTACCATTCAGACTCACAGAGAGGTTCCTTCTGCTGTCCCAGTGCCTCTTAACTGCTCTCCCTCCCTCTACACTTTCTGGTGTAGGTTCTTGGCTGTTTGATTATTGAAATGTATCTGAACTTAGAACTAGGAGAATAAAAATAAAGGAAAAACTAATATTGCCATTAGGTAACTGTTCTTTAGAAATAAATGTGTTGAAGGGCCAGGACATGACATGGTGGTTAAGGCACTAGACTTGTACAAGACCAACTGTGCTTTGAGTCCTAGACCCAGTGACTTGAAGATCACACTGGGTGTGTGTGCTCATGTGCCCAAAATCCCAAGAGGAGAATGGAGAAGGGACTGTGGCATGGCCATCCCCCTGGGGGATGATTTCTCACTTTTCCTCTCTCTGGTGAGTGCACATGTCCTATGACAAAAAAAAAAAAAAAAAAAAAAAAAATTAACTTCTCAATAAATGGTAGGTAAGGTATCATTCACATACTTTCCTATCTTTAATTGATTCCTAGAAAAACACATATTTTTTGAGATGAGAGCCGTAGCTTCTAAATCATATTAAGCAGATGCTTAAAATTCATGCTGGGCACATGTACTTGCATGCCCAAAATCCTGAGAGGAAAATGGAGGAGAAGGGATTGTGGCGTGGCCATCCTCTCTGGGGGGTGATTTCTTGCTTTTTGTCTCTCTCTCTCTCTCTCTGGTGAGCACATGTGCCCTATAGCAAAAATCTCTCTTAAAAAAAAAAAGTTTGGAATCTCAAACTTTTGCTTGTAAGAGAACACATGAAAGTCTTTGGAAATTGAGTAATAGATTCAGGTTCCAAACTCACCACTTCCTAGCTGCAAATCCATGAGAAAATTGCTTAAAGTCCTTGTGCCTCAGTTTCCTTAACTGAAAATTGGGATATTAATACATGTGAAGATAAATAAACGATGTGATATACTTACAGAGCACATGGCAATAAAACGTATGTTAAGCTGTTGTCATCTCTGTCATTCTTAACTTGCTTGCAAGCTGTGTTATATGCTTTCATAATCTTCTCCCATTCCTTCGTAACATTTATCACAGTGGGAAATGACATACTCACATACTTAATTTAGTTAAGTGCCATTTTTTACCATTAGAAAAAGATCCATGAGAATAGAGCCTCTGTTGGTTTTGTTCATCATTGGATCCTTGGCACTGAATAAATATTTATAGGATGAATTAATGAATTTAGGAGAGATTAATTGAGTCTAAAAGTTTCCTAAAATAAAGTGATTAAAATTCATTTCTAGCTTAGAGAGACACAATGCAGTCCATTATTTTATGAACAGTGTTAAGATTCAGAGCCTGTTAGCACGGGTCATTTACAAACTAAGTAAATGGTATGATTGTAAAGACAGTGGGATCGATATTAATGTGATTCATAGAAGTTAACTCTTTAGTGTCAGATGTACCCTTTTCTTTTTAATTTAAAGAAATTTTTGCCTTAGAGGGCATGTGCTCATCAGAGGGAAAGAGAGAGACAGAGAGAGAGAAAGCAAGAAATCACTCCTCTGGGGGGATGGCCACAGTGCAGTCCCTTCTCCTCCATTCTCCTCTCAGTATGTTGGGCATGCACACACACATGCCTGAACTCAAACTGCGATTGTCCATGTGGGAGTCGAGCGATGTAACTACTAAGCCATCTGCTCGCCTGCAGAGTCTATGTTTTTGTTTTTGTTTTTGTTTTTCCAGAGATTTTTGCTATATGCACTGTCAGACAGGAACAGAGAGTGAGAAATCTCCTCCCGGGGGGATGACCACGCCACAGTCCCTTCTCCTCCATTCTCCTCTCGGGATCTTGGGCTCGCACATGTATGTGCCTGGTGTGAGTTTGAAGCTGCTGGGTACGGGACTTGAACTGCAGTTGACTACATGGGAGTAAAGCGATGTAACCATTATGCCATCTGCTGGTCCTGCAGAATGTATCTTTAATAGCAGACCTATTAATTGTTTTTATATGGCTAAAATTGTTAAAAACTGTTGCAGGGCCAGCAGGTGGTGTGCTGGTTAAGGTGCTGGCCTCCCACAGGGCCTACTGTGGTTTGTGTCCTGGACCTGGCAGCTTGCGACACTGTCTCTTCCTCTCTTCCTCTCTTCCTTTTTACTCTGGTGAGCACATGGGCCCTGTAGCAAATGTAAAAATAATTAAATAAATAAATAAATCTTTTAAAAAGTTAACTTAAAATATTATTGCATACTTACCAAATAAATAGCTTGGTTTCAAGTAATTGATGCCAAAGTACTTTTCTACTTTTTCTCTTTCTTTCCTTCTTTCTGTCTTTCTTTCCTTCCTTCCTTCCTTCCTTCCTTCCTTCCTTCCTTCTTTCTTTCTCTCTTTCTCTCTCTCTTTCTTTCTTTCTTTCTTTTAACGGAAGCTTGGCAACAAACCTGTTGAAACTATTAACCCGGTCAAAAATAAGAGTTAAAGGGTATGTGTTGCATTGACTGAAAAGTCATGGCATATTTTCCTTGTTTTTCTATGCTAAAATGTGCCGGGACTTTCCCAACAACTTAATAGTTTGCATAAAGAAAGATATTTGTTTCTTTTTCTATGGCTTGTATATATACATTCACTTTTTCTAGTAGTAAGGCCAAGCAATTTAAAGATTTAGAAGGAATGTTGCTAAGATGCAGTGTTTTCTGGTAGCGTTTACAATCAGAATCACATTTTTTCTTTTGCTTTAATTTCCCAGAGGTTGTGTATGCTTGTCAGAGAAGGGCAGAGAGACAGAGAGTGAGAGGGGGAGAAAAACGCCTCCCAATGGAGTATGGCCACACTGAAATCCCTTCTCTATTTCTCTATCCTGTCTGGATTTGGGGCATGTATACACATGCACTGGGCATGGTTTTCAAGCTGCCACGGCTGGGATTAGAACAGCATGGCTGGCCATGTGGGATCCAGCTCCCTTAACCACGAGGCCATGGGGCTGCCCCCAGAATCACATGTTTTATGTGATTTTCCTTTTTCTGGTTTTGGAAGTAGTGTACTGACTTCTAGAAGTCTTTGAAATAATAGATCAAAGTTACTTGTGAGTCATATCCACCCATATCAACACTGGTGTTTGTCTGGAGCATTTTTGAAGAGGATATGAAGGAAATGAAAGAGAAGAGATCAGATAAGAGGCTGTTGGTGGTTGAGGTAAGAAATGTTGGGCCAGAGACACAAAGGAATATATTTCATATATGTTCAGGAGTAAATTCAGCAGGGTGGGGGCCAGCCAGCAGGTGATATGGTGGTTAAGGTGCTGGATTACCACATGGCTGACTGGGGTTTGAGTCCTGAACCTGGCTTGCTTTTTCTCTTTACCTCTTTCTTTCTCTCTCGTGAAAGCATGTGCCCTATAACAAATTAAAATATAATAATAAAATCAAATAATTCTTTAAAAAATAAGTAAATAAAAATAAATAAAGTCAGTAGGATGGCAGGGTCAGCAGGTGGTATGGTGGTTGGGGCACTGGAATCCCACATGGCTGACCATGGTTGAAGTCCTGGACCTGGCAGCTTGCTTTCTCACTTTCTCTCTCTCTTTCTCTGGTAAGCACACACACCCTACAGCAAATTTAAAAGGTAGTATAATAGGGGCCAGCAGGTGGTGTGGTGGTTAAGGTATTGGACTCTCATGTGGCCAACCGCAGTTTGAGCCCCAGACCTGGTGGCTTGCTTTCTCACCTTCCCTCTCTCTCTCTTTATCTCTCTCTCTCTCTCTCTCTGTTCCTGTGGTGAGTACACATGCCCTATAGCAAATGAAAATAATAATAATCAAATAATTCTTTTTATTAAAAAATAGTCAGTGTGAGTAGGCAGCTGAATGAGGAGAATGCAGGAGGGAGTACTCAGGTGAGTAGCTGGATAGTGGTGTGGCAAAACTGAGGGAGATACACCCTTCCAGGGAGGAAGGTGATTTCATTTTGGACTTGAGTTTGAAGTGCTCCTTATAAATAGGTGACGGTGTCCAGGAAGTGGTTGGAGGCATGAGTACAGAGCTTTTTTTTTTTTTTTTTCTTTTTTTTTGGAGAGGTTTTCGCTATAGGGCGCGTGCGCTCACCAGACAGACAGAGAGAGCCAGAGAGACAGAAAGTGAGAAATCACCCTCCAGGGAGGATGGCCACGCCGCAATCCCTTCTCCTCCATTCTCCTCTGGGGATCTTGGGCATGCACACATACGTGCCCGGTGTGGGTTTAAGCCACCGGGTCCGGAACTCGAACTGCGGTCGACTACGTGGGAGTCCAGCAACATAGCCATTACGCTAACTGCTGATCCCGAATACAGAGCTTTGAGAATAGGGAATCTGGAGATGTACTTTGGGGAGTCCGCAGCAGCTAGACGTGGTTGACAATTGAAAGGGGATGTGAGGGACCAGCAGTTAGCGTAATGGCTATGTCGCTGGACTCCCATGTAGTCGACTGTGGTTCGAGTCCCGGACCCGGCGGCTTAAACTCACGCCGGGCGCGTGTGCGTGCGTGCCCAAGATCCCGAGAGGAGAATGGAGGAGAAGGGATTGCGGCGTGGCCATCCCCCCTGGGGGGTGATTTCCTGCTTTCTATCTCTCTGTCTCTCTCTGTCTGTCTGGCGAGCGCACGCGCCCTATAGCAAAAACCTCTCCAAAAAAAAAAAAAAGAAAGAAAAAAAAAAAAAAAAAAAAAAAAAGAAAGGGGATGTGATGCCAAGGGAGAACGTGAAAAGCTTAAAGGCCACAGAATCCCTGCAAGAAAGGGCAGAAAAGGGAGACAGGAAGGAGTAGACAAAAGAAGAAAGAATGGCCAGTGTGTAGTGTCACAGATACTCTGCAGTGAAATAAGGGGGAAGAAAACAGGTTCGATGTTTGATGTGCAGCATCAAAGAGGAAGCGGGGAGACAACTCTGACAAATGACTCTTTGAAGAAGTTTTCATTATGTTGTTGGAAAGAGAGTGAATAGCTGCTAGATGGATATGTAAAATGATGTAAAGAAAGGTGTAGGGGGCCAGCAGGTGGCGTAGTGGTTAAGGGTCTGGACTCTCACATGGCCAGCCATGGTTCAAGTTGTGGACCTGGCAGATTGAAAGTCAGGTTGGGTGCTTTGTGTGTGTGTGTGTGTGTGTGTGTGTGTGTGTGTGTGCATGCAAAATCCCGAGAGGAGACTGGAGGAGAAGGAATTGCGGCGAGGCCACTGACCCTGGAGTGGGATTTCTCACTTTCTCTCCCTCTCTCTCTTTGTCTTTCTGCCAAGTATACATGCCCTATAGCAAAAATTTCTCTCTCTAAAAAAAAAAGAGAGAGAGAGAGATTTGGAGTTTCCTTCACTTTTTATTTTTTTAAAGGTTTTTGCTATAGGGCGCATGTGTTCGTCAGGGAGAGACAGTGAAAGAGAATGTGAGAGATCATCCCCAGGCGGGATGTTCATGCCACAGTCCCTCTCCATTCTCCTCCTAGGATTTTGGACACATACATACACACACATGCACCTAGCATGATTTTCAAGTTGCCAGGTCCAAGTCTTGAACCATGGGTGGCCATGTAGTCCAGCGACGTAACCACTGCACCATCGGCTGGCCCCACTAGGTCATGGTTTAAAGAGTAGTTCATGGGGGACCAGCAGTTAGCGTAATGGCTATGTCGCTGGACTCCCACGTAGTCGACCGCGGTTCGTGTCCTGGACCCGGTGGCTTAAAACTCACGCCGGGCGTGTGTGCATGCGTGCCCAAGATCCCAAGAGGAGAATGGAGGAGAAGGGATTGCGGCGTGGTCATCCCCCTGGGGGGTGATTTCTCGCTTTCTGTCTCTCTGTCTGTCTCTGTCTGTCTGGCGAGCACACGCGCCCTATAGCAAAAACCTCTCAAAAAAAAAAGACTAGTTCATGGACCAGCATGTGGCATGGTGGTCTTAAATGGCCGACCATGGTTCAAGTTCCAGACCTGCTGGCTTGCTTTCTCACTTTTCCTCTCCCTCTGGAAAATTAAAATAATAATAATAAATAAAATTAGATGATTCTTAAATTTAAAAAAAAAGCCTCGTTCACTCCATCGATCTTTCCTGCCCCATTCTCTGCTCCCTCTGTAAGCTGCTCCCCTTCACGTACGTTGGTATTGTTATTGCCACGATTCACAGGTCTTTCTCCCCATCTACACTGTGATCTCACAGCGAGGTAATGGTTTATATGTACTCAGAGAATTATATGTAGGTCAGTGTATTATACAAGGGTGGAGAGTTTTACAGGGTCTAGTTGTTTCTTTTAAATTTTTTAAAAATTTTTAATTTACGTTCATTCAGCAAAAAGCATTGTCACAGCAAACAAAATGTGATTTCCCATCCAGAATATACTGCATAGTAGCTTAATGTTACCATCAATAATTTTTCATTTCTAGTTTTATGTGTGTGTGTGTGTGTGTGTGTGTGTGTGTGTGTGGTTTTTCCCCTATTTCTCACCCTCTGCCAATTCCCAGCCTCTTCCCACACTATCTCAGGTGTCCACAGTTGTTTGCCATTCCTTTTTCTCCTACATTTTATTGATTCACAAAATTTCTTGAATAATCTAACTACTTTCAATAGCAAGTTCAGCTGATACAAACATATCTGTGAATACATGTCTGACTTGAGACGTGAAACTCTGACTAGAATTAATATACTACAGGGTAGCACCCAGCTGATGCTATATAGCTTACTATGGTCATTAAGTAGATATTTTTTTTACTACAGCTTTTAAAAGCAGTTTTAGCTTTAATAAGTCAAAGAAATGCTAAGGAACTCTGCTTAAAACTTAAAGCCAGGAAACAGGTTGGGATTCTGTTTAAATAGTAGGTACATGAATCTATTGGCAGCTCAAGACAGGACAAAAATCCTTAAAACTGGAAAACAAGGCCTAGAAAAAAATCAGCAATGTTTTAGTCAAAAGTCATAAAATTCTATTGCAGCAGTTCAGTCTCATGTACTTAATTTCTGTTGTGGTTTGATCTTCCCGATTAAATTCTGGGATATAATATTCAACTCCAGACGTGTCCCTAGGATTAAGTTGGCCGTTTTCTTAGTTTTTGAACTCTTATTTCTGTGTGACTGTATTTAGTTTTCCTGCTATAGCACTCCCTTCAGAGGTTCTTGTAGATTGGGTCTGGTGTTGGTAAATTCTTTCAGGTTTTGTTTATCTAAGAATGTTCTTATCTTTTCTTCCCATATGAAGGATAATCTTGCCCGGTACAGAATTCTTGGTTGAAATTGCCTTTCCCTTAACACTTTGAATATATTTTCCCATTCTTTTCTCGCTCATATTGTTTCTGATGAAAGGTTCGCTCTCAACCTGATGGGATATCCTTTGTAGGTAACTTGCCATTTTTCTCTTGCCAGTCTTAGTATCTTATCTTTGTTTGTGGTTTTGGTTATTCTGGCTACAATGTGTCTTGGAAAAGATCTTCTTGGGTTGATTCTATTTAGGGTCCTTTGTATTTCTTGGGACTGGATCTTTGAATGCCTCTCTAGGTTTGGAAAGTTTTCTTCCAGGATTTCATGGAATAGATTATCAATGCCCTTATGAGTCTCTTCCCCTTCTGGGATACCAATTATCTGGATGCTTGGACATTTTATGGTATCTAGTATTTCTCTTATATTATTCTCATGTTTTGGGGCAATTTTCTCAGTCTTTGTGGTGGATTTTTCCAGGTCAGCCATTCTATCTTCTACATCTGAGATTCAATTTTCTGTATGATCTAGTCTGCTTTTAATATTTTCAAGGGAGGTTTTGACTTCCTGTATTTAACTTTCATCTCTAATAAGTCCATCTGTTTTTTTTTTTTATATATATAATATGTATTTCCCCTTTTAGATTTTGCAGGAATTTCCTCACTTCTTGGAACTCAACAGATCCTTTCTCCTGCCTCTTCGGCAGTTCGTTGTCTCTCTTCTATCTCTGTTAGCTTTGTCACTATGGAAATTCTAAATTCCTTATCTGATATTTCCATGAGTTTCATCATACTGTCTGAGGATGAAGAGGAGTTATTCTTTTCCCTTGTAGGAGAGGTATTTTCTTGCTTTCCCATGTTTCTTGTGACGCTGCAGTGATTTCTAGTCATCTGATGGATGGTGCGTTTCTTCCTAATTTTTGAAGTTCAGTCTGGGCATTCAGAGGCGTGCAGGAGGAGGTGATCTGCAATCTCTCTTCTGTTCCATTTTCACTCTTTGTGCATCAGACTCAATGGGAATAGAGGAATGTTCTGACCCTAATCATATTCAGATGTTTGGGTCCTGTTCACTTGGACCTGTCTAGACACTTAGTGCACAGAGGTAGAAGTGAATGTGGAGGGAGAAGTCTCAGCAGAAAATCTTCATTTTTAGTCCCTGAAAGCAGTATTTCACAGCTGAAGTTTGGGATCCTTCTTGGGACTAGTTATTTCATTAGCAACTAGATCATATTTATATTTCTTTTTTATTTTAGAATTATTTTACTTAACTTTTTAAAATTCCTTAATTTGACCAGAGAGGGACAGAGAGAGAAGAGAGAAAAGAAAAGAGAAAGTGAGAAAGCAAGCCACCAGGTCTGGGACTCAAACCACAATTAGCCACGTGGGAGTCCAGTGCCGTTAACCACCACGCCACCTGCCAGCCCCCAATGATATTTATATTTCTTGATGGTCACTATAGAGGGTAACTCTGCTGGTAGCTCAAAGGTTCCCGGAAGATTTCCTCAAGAGATGAAAAGGGCTGAATCCAGAGGACTATTGGGATTGGGGAAAAGTCAGATATGAGAGAGAGACAAAGTAAGGCATATTGAATGGAGTGCCTGACTCATTGTGGGGAACTGGAAGAAGAGATGTGTCAGATAGGCCTGGAAAGGCTTCTGCTTCACAAAGAAAAGTTAAACTAAGTTAGATATTTCCATATCTGGAGGTAAATAAACCTGCGAAAGAATAAGGTAAAATTCCCATGTCAAAGTCTGTAAATTGAATATAGACAAGATCACCAGTGACAACTAGAACTAGAAGTTACCACTCACACATGGGAAAGGTAAACTCGTAGTTCATAAAGCAGGCATTAAACTTAAGGAAATTTAGATCCTGTTTCCTAGAAAAATGAATGTATTCAGTGTAAATTAGTTAATTATAAAAAGACACACATTGCTATTGAGATATCAGGTCATTCTGAATAGGAACCTGATATTTTTTAAACGTGAATATAACCATCTATTTCCTCTTTGTTTTTATTTATTTATTTATTTATTTATTTATTTATTTATTTATTTTGCTGTAGGGTGTGTGTGCTCACTGGAGAGAGCAAGACAGAAAGTGAAAAATCTCTCCCCAGGGGGCATGGCCACACCACAATCCCTTCTTGTCCAGTCTCCTCTTGGGATTTTAGACATGCACACACATATACCAAGCGTGAGTTTTAAGCTGCAGGGTCCAGGACTCGAACCATAGTCAACTACATCGGAGTCCAGCGACATAACCATCATAACAACTATGCCATCTGCTGGTCCCTATTTTCTAATTTTTTTTTTTTTTTTTTGAGAGGTTTCTTTTTTTTTTCGCGAGGTTTTTTTTTCCTTTTTTTTCGCTATAGGGCGCATGCGCTCACCAGACAGACAGAGAGAGACATAGAGACAGAAAGCGAGAAATCACCCCCCAGGGGGGATGGTCACGCCACAATCCCTTCTCCTCCATTCTCCTCTCGGGATCTTGGGCACGCACGCACACGCGCCCGGCGTGAGTTTTAAGCCACCAGGTCCGGGACATGAACTGCGGTCGACTACGTGGGAGTCCAGCGACATAGCCATTACACTAACTGCTGGTTCCCCCTATTTTCTAATTTTTTAGTCCATAGATTTCATCAAGAATTTACATGTTCACAGATGAGCATCCTAGAAAAAAATTGCAGAAGGAATTACATAACCATATTGAATTTTAGAGTTTCATGTTCTTGAATACTTTATACTCTTTAAACTTAATCAGAATCCCACAGAATTTTTATGTATGTAACTAATCTCTATTGATACTTACTATTAGAAATTAGAACTAAAAATATTTTAAGTGCTTTTAAATGATTTAAACATGGAAACATCGATCCACATTAATATAACTGTTTTTGAAAGGAAAAAAATTAGTGAGAGATATTGTTTCACATTTGTATAAATCTCTTTATTTAGCTTAATAGACTAAGACACCTGCATTATCACACCTAAATCTGTCTCCAGTCTATTGCCGTAGTACCCGTCACATAGCTGAAAACACTGTACACTGGGGGAGAGTACAAAAGGCAAATCATGAATATGAAAATGGTTTTTACTTTGAGGGTCCGCTGAAAACAGTTCAGAAAAACAAAATTTTGTTGTATACACAGATAAAGTATTCTTTTACCTCATACCACCTTTTTGGGAAGTAGAGCCTCCTAAGAATATTTTCACTGATGCCGGCTTTGTCCTGTCCCTCCATCGGCCTATGATCTGTCTATGGATAAATGAGGTTGAGTACGAGGCAGCATTTGTTAGTCCTCTATGATCTTTTGCTCTTTTTATTCTAATGACTATGAGTTCATTCTAGCCTTATCCCTTTATTTTCCTTCTTAACTTCTCCATTTATTGGCAGACCATAAAGCCATTTTTTTTTTAGAGACTGGAATATGAAGCGGGGGAGTAAAACTAAAATAGGAGGTTCCTTTCTTTGTGTCATAAAAGACATAGAAGTGGGCAGGGAAAACTCACTATTATCTACACCCACAACACCTTCAAAATGCAAGCCCATGGGCGCTGAAGACCCCTTCCTGGAGGCCTGCCTAGAATGGTAAAGAAGAATTCGCTCTAGAAAATATCAACATGCCAAGATTTATCTCCACCATGGAAATACATGTATGAACCAAAAAACCGTCTCTTGAGCGTCTCTACTTTTTCTTTGACAAATGGACCACTTGTCTTTCCTCTCTCCTTTCTTCTTATTCTCCATCAGTAACAACTTTATCCCATTCCAAACACAGAGCAACGTATCTGTGTCCAGGAAGTACCAAGTCTTTGTTTTCTTCAAGATGTCTCTGGAATCTCTCATCCTCACTGCCGCCCCTCCCCCAGTTTTGTCATTTCTGTTTAAACAGCCTGTTGGGCTTTTGACTTGAGACTTTTCTTTTCTCCCATCCATCCTGTATAACACCAATTAATTTTTTATACTGCTGTTATCATGACACTCCTTTGCTCACACATCTTCAGTGATGCCTTAATTGGTACCCGTTTCAGATCTGCTTGTCTCTACCCTCGTACTATCCCATGAATCCTTAATCTGAAATACTCTAGTCCTGGGCTGTTCCCTTGGAATCGTGTGAACAAAACGTGTCTTACCTCTGCCCTTGTCTTCATGTTATTCCTTTTGTCTGGAATGTCCTCGTTTTCCCCTTCTGTCTAAATTTAATGGATTCTTCAATCATCAATTCAAATCCAATTCCTGTAAATAATTTCTAGCTGACTAGTTTCTTTATCTCCTTCTCCATTTTTACACAACAAGTATTTGAAATTTGATCCACATAGTTTGGTATGAAATTATATACCATTGTTAATTGTCCATTTTTATTTCAGTTGTGAATATATGGTAAGTTTCTTGAGAACCTATTTAGAATTTAATTCTGAGAGAGACCAGACTCCTTAAGTTGGGTAGCTGCCTCAGTGATTTTCCCAAAAATAGTCAGTGAATTATCTCTAAGTTAGTTTGGTCTTATCTCTGAACTAGAGTTCATGTCTGATAAATAATAGCTAGCACAGTGTTATCTTAATGTGTAGTTGCCACGTCCTCTTTCTGAATTTGTCCAACTTTATCTTATAGCTATTTCAGCGTTTGAAGTTCAGCCAGTTTCCACTGAAGTCCCTGAAGGTGGAGTTGCTAGATTTGCATGCAAGATTTCATCAAACCCTTCTGCAGTTATAACATGGGAATTCAATCGGACAGCTCTACCTGTAACTACTGACAGGTAAACATAACATTTGTCTTTGGATGTGATGACAGAGGTAATGAAGAGTTCATATGAGACTATATCAAGAGAAAGGCTGTTGGGACCAGCAGTTGGCATAATGGCTATGTCGCTGAACTCCCATGTAGTTGACTGTGGTTCGAGTCCCGGACTCGGTGGCTTAAACTCACGCCGGGCGTGTGTGCATGCGTGCCCAAGATCCTGAGAGGAGAATGGAGGAGAAGGGATTGCGGGTGGCCATCCCCCCTGGGGGGTGATTTCTCGCTTTCTGTCTCTGTCTCACTCTGTTTCTGGCGAGCGCATGCGCCCTATAGCAAAAACCTCTCCAAAAATAAAAAAAGAAAAAAGAGAAAGGCTGTTAAAGAATTCATTTCCAGACCATCTGGAGTTATATTGGTTAAGGTGGCTGGATTCCATATGACTGACTGTGCAATTGAGTCCCACCTGGTAGCTTGAAAAATACAACAGGCACCTGTGCCTGTGTGCCCAAAATTCCAAGATGGGGGAGAAATAGGAGAAGAGATTGAAGTGTGGCCATCTCTCTTGGGGGTATTTTCTCTCCTCCCCTCCCTTCCTCTCTCCTCCCTTCCCCTCCCCTCCCCTCTCCTTCCTTCCTCCCTCCCTTCCTTCCTCCCTCTCTCCCTCTCTCCAGTGAGTACATGCACCCTATAGCAAATTTGAAAAAAAAATTCATTTTCATGTAGGGTGGCATTAGCTGATTTATTGAGGCATTTTATACTTGAGCAAAATATTAGATCATTAGTCTCTGGCACACAGACTGTGGCTCCTGGTTCAGATCAGAATTCAGACAGATTATCCTAATGCTTTGTTCCTTTTTTCAACCATCTGTTTCTGCTGTGGGACCATCTGCATATCTGGATTGTAGCCCAAAGTTTTAGGAAACTAAATGGTACCTTTACCACTGGAGAAAGCAGTGTTCCTGGTAGCAGACCACTCTGATCTCTGCCTTAAACTTCCCAGCCCCCTCTTCACTCTATACACACATACAGAGGCACACATGCCCAGGCCTGGTGCACTGAGAGTAGTTGGGATCTAGGAACCAAGATCTTGGTAGCAACTCAAAAAAGTTTCATTCCTGCCTTGCTCCTAACTAAGTAGAACTCATTTGCTAAAATGATAGAGTACTAGTCCAGTCATGGTGAGATGGTTAAGGTGCTGGATCCCTCATGGCCAACTGCACAGTTCAAGTCCCAGACCCAGAGGCTTAAAAAACAGACCAGTCACATGTGTATGCATTCCAGAACCCCAAGAAGAGAAGGGTTTGCAGCATGGATATCCCTCTGGGTGATTCATTCTCTCTCTCTCTCTCTCTCTGGAGCACATATGCCCTATAACAAATGTTAAAAAAAAAAAAAAAGAAAAAGAGTACTAAGATGAAAGAAGTTACTCAAGGAAGTGCTTTATTTTTTATTAATTATATCCAACCATATTCTGGAAAATACATTGTTATTAATAGGTAAAAAAATTAGGAATTTGAAAAAAAAATCATACAAAGCTCTGAGCTCTGAGTTAGCTAAATCTAAGTTAGACTGTCAAATGAAACTCTGTGAAATTAGACTCATAGATTTCACCAACCATGTCATGCAGAATTATTTATGTTTCAGAAGGCTATAGTGACCCAGATGAAAACTGTAGAATCAACTAATATTTTAAAGGGTATTTAAAATATTAGCACTGTAAAAAAAGATTGGATGTATTTAATTTCCATTATAGGATATGATCAACGGAATATAAAATATACTACAGAAGTTTAATTGTCTTTCTTCTTATGACAGGATAACTACCCTACCAACAGGAGTATTGCAGATCTATGATGTTGGCCAAAAGGACACTGGGAATTACCGTTGTGTGGCCACTACTGTAGCACACAGACGGAAAAGCATGGAGGCCTCTCTGATGGTGAATCCAGGTACCACGTGGAAGTGACTTTTTCCATTTTTATGACTTGGCCCCGCTGTTACTTTTTCTCCTCAGACTCCAACAGTATGCCGTCACCTAGTATTTTAATTTCATTTAAATTACTGCAGTCTACTTGGAAAATGGTCATTTTAATCTATGAAGCAACTCTTACTTCATAGGCTGACTTGTTTTCTGTTATTTTATGTCCATGTCTTTAAGAAAGATAGAATATTTGTTTCATACATTTTTCCCTTTGATTTTTGTACTTTCCTTTTTTTTTTTTTTTTTTTTTTTCTTTTTTTGGAGAGGTTTTTGCTATAGGGCGCGTGCGCTCGCCAGACAGACAGAGAGAGACAGAGAGATAGAAAGCAGGAAATCACCCCCCAGGGGGGATGGCCACGCCGCAATCCCTTCTCCTCCATTCTCGGGATCTTGGGCACGCACACACACGCGCCCGGCGTGAGTTTAAGCCGCCGGGTCCGGGACTCGAACCGCGGTCGACTACGTGGGAGTCCAGCGCCATAGCCATTACGCTAACTGCTGGTCCCATGTACTTTCCTTTTTTTGTGTTTCCTTCTTTCTGTCTCTCTCTGGCAAGCACACGTGCCCAATGGCAAAAAATCTGGAAAAAAACCAAAAATAATGTTTACAAAAGTAAAAAATATTAAAAATTTATATTAAACTACATTAAAAGTTTAAAAAAATGAAAGTTTAAAATTGCAATCCACTATCCTAATATGTAGAAATTGTCATTTTTAATATAAAGTAAATATGATTCATATATTTTGCAATACATGAATTTATGCAGAAGAGAAACTATATTGAGATGAATATGAAGAAATACAAATTTTGTTAAAATGGAATTATATATTGCATGTTAGTTTTTATTTTGAAACAGTTTATGTTTAGTGTAATGGGAGAAAATCTGCACTAAGGACGTTGTTGAACTTCACGTGAATGTTATTCTTCACAAAAGATATGACTTTCTGGGAACCAGCAGTTAGCGTAATGGCTATGTCGCTGGACTCCCACGTAGTCGACCGCGGTTCACGTCCTGGACCTGGTGACTTAAAACTCACGCCGGGCGCGTGTGTGTGCGTGCCCAAGATCCTGACAGGAGAATGGAGGAGAAGGGATTGCGGCGTGACCATCCCCCCTGGGGGGTGATTTCTTGCTTTCTGTCTCTATGTCTCTCTCTGTCTGTCTGGCGAGCGCACGCGCCCTATAGCGAAAACCTCTCCCAAAAAAAAAAAAAAAAAGATATGACTTTCTAGAAGATCCTTTAAGGTTTCAAAAGAAGAAATCTTGGGACCAGCAGTTAGTGTAATGGCTATGTCGCTGGACTCCCATGTAGTCGACTGCAGTTGGCGTCCCGGACCCGGTGGCTTAAAACTCACGCCGGGCGCGTGTGCATGCCCATGATCCTGAGAGGAGAATGGAGGAGAAGGGATTGCGGAGTGGCCATCCCCTCTTGGGGGGTGATTTCTCACTTTCTATCTCTCTGTCTCTCTGTCTGTCTGGTGAGCGCACACGCCCTATAGCAAAAACCTCTCCCCCCCATAAAAGAAGAAATCTTGAAAAACAGTAAGAAACTGGAGTTATATTTTTAATGTCATCCTTTAATTTTATGTAGAGTTTGTTAGCTTCTTGTTATGAAAGATATGCACAAGAGCATTCTCGCACTTCTTCCTTTCCCACCATCATGTAAATTATTTTTAAATTTAAAGTTAATTAATTTTAAATTTAAAGTTAAAATTAATTTACTTTTAAAGTTTTTTAAATTTTATTTTACTTTTAAAGGTTTTTGTCATAGGGTACATTCACTCACTGGAGAGAGACAGAGATAGACAAAGAGAGGAAAATTGAAAAATCACTCCCTGGGGGTATGGCCACACAGCAGTCCCTTCTCCTCCACTCTCCTCCTGGGATTTTTAGCATGCACATACATGGGCCCTGGGTGATTTTTTTTTTTTTTTTTTTGGAGAGGTTTTTCACTATAGGGCGCTTGCGCTCGCCAGACAGACAGAGAGAGACAGAGAGATAGAAAGCGAGAAATCACCCCCCAGGGGGGATGGTCACGCCGCAATCCCTTCTCCTCCATTCTCCTCTCGGGATCTTGGGCACGCACGCACACGCACCCGGCGTGAGTTGTAAGCCACCGGGTCCGAGACGCGAACCGCGGTCGACTACGTGGGAGTCCAGCGACATAGCCATTACGCTAACTGCTGGTTCCCAAGGCCCTGGGTGATTTTCAAGCCACCAGGTCTGTGACTCGAACCATGGTTGGCCATGTGGGAGTCCAGCACCTAAACCACCATGCTACCTGCTGCCCCCCCCCATGTAAATTGTTAACGCAATTAAAGACAACATTAAATAAATGTCTAAACCTCAGTGAGCAAACCTAAATGTCTATCAATTGATAAATGGGTCAATAAAATGTGTCATGGCCATAGAGTTAAATATTATTCAATTACTATCATTCAGTAAAAAGGAATGAGATTCTGGTAACATGCTAAAACATGAATGACTCTCATAAATTATGCTCACTGAAAAGAAACCAGTCATGGGACCAGCAGTTAGCGTAATGGCTATGTTGCTGGACTCCCACGTAGTCAACTGCGGTTCGAGTCCTGGACCCGGTGGCTTAAACTCACACCTGGTTCGTGTGTGTGCATGCCCAAGATTCTGAGAGGAGAATGGAGGAGAAGGGATTGCAGCGTCGCCATCCCCCTGAGGGGTGATTTCTTGCTTTCTGTCTCTCTGTCTCCCTCTGTCTTTCTGGCGAGCACACGTGCCCTATAGCAAAAACCTCTCCAAAAAAAAAGAAAAAGAAAGAAAGAAACCAGTCACCAAAGACCATAAGTGTATAGTTCCAGCTATAGAAAATGCTTAGGATAGACAATCCAGAGAGACATAAAGTAGAGTAGTATTTACCAGGCTCTGGAGAGAGGATTGCTGATGGGCCTGGGGTTTCTTCTTGGAATGATGAAAATGTTCTAAAAACAATTGTGGTAATTGTTGCACAACCCTGAAAAGTCTGAAAATCATTGAATTGCACACTTCAAATGGGCAAATTATATGGTATGCGAGTTACATCTCAATAAAGTTGTTTTTAAAAAGAAGAAAGGAATGGTAATTTAAGAATAGATGTTTTAACACATTTCACTTACATCTTCTTTGAATTTATATCTATATTCTGTTTTTCCTCCCTAAAGCTAAGGAGTCTGAATCCTTCCATACCCCAACCATTATAGCAGGTCCACAGAACATGACAGCATCTCTTCATCAGACCATTGTTTTAGAGTGCATGGCCACTGGAAACCCCAAACCAATCATTTCTTGGAGTCGGCTTGGTAAGTCTTCTCAGAAAAAACTCTTCCTTAAACTTTGTTTATTCCAATGAAACCAATTACATATGTGTGTGTGTGTGTGTGTGTGTGTATGTGTGTGTGTGTGTGTGTGTGTGTGTGTGTGTATATATATGTATATAAAATATACAAAACATATCTGGCAATGGAATGACTTAGAACTTTCTGGCATTTCAGTGGTAGAGAAAATGTTCTAATGTGGAGAATTTTATACTTCCCCTGATGGATTACTTATGTAGTGGTATCTGACACAGTTTTAGATTATATGTCACATTGTCTTAACTGAAGTATTCTCTTTGAAATAGACCACAAATCCATTGATGTCTTTAATACTCAAGTACTCGGAAATGGTAATCTCATGATATCGGATGTCAGACTACAACATGCTGGAGTGTATGTTTGTCGGGCCACTACTCCTGGCACACGCAACTTTACCATTGCCATGGCAACATTAACTGTATTAGGTATGTTTTCTTTCTCTCTGTGAGCAGGAGAATCTACATTTTCACATTTGCCATTTTATCTTAAGCAGTTTGTCTACCTTTCTTAAGTTTTGTAGCATTGATAGAAAAGTTGATAAAAGAAAAAAGCAGTGTAATCCAACAGTGAACTTTAGGAGAAAATGAAAACCTTATGTTAAAACATAACCATTGATGGGAACCAGCAGTTAGCGTAATGGCTATGTCGCTGGACTCCCACGTAGTCGACCGGGGTTCACATACTGGACCTGGTGGCTTAAAATTCACACCGGGGGCGTGTGCGTGCGTGCCCAAGATCCCGAGAGGAGAATGGAGGAGAAGGGATTGCGGCATGACCATCCCCCCTGGGGGGTGATTTCTCGCTTTCTGTCTCTCTGTCTCTCTCTGTCTGGTGAGCGCACGCGCCCTATAGCAAAAACCTCTCCAAAAAAAAAAAATCATTGAAGCATTCTGAAATCACCATCCTGTTTGCATGCTTACCATTCTATTCCTTATTTAAGCTTCTTTTTTATCTCCTTCTCATCCTACCACAAATCCATATAACCATTCACCAACCTAAAATTTTTACTACTGATTATCTATATGCATTCACATATGGTCTTACATTAGGCTTGGTTAAGAAGGATCACAGTTAAGGCCCATAAAATGGCATGGTAGTTATGGCAGCTGTGTCCCACATGGCCGACTGCACAGTTAGACACCTGGATGCAGCAGCTTGAAAAACATACTGGGCACATGTGCTTCCATGCCCAAAATCCCGAGAGGAGAGTGGAAGAGAAGAGATTGCAATATGTTCATCCCCTGGGTGGTGTACTTCTCACTTTCTCTCTTTTCCCCCTCTCTCTCCAGTAAGTGCAGGCACCTTATACCCCCCGCCAAAAAAAAAGAAGAAGGATCGCGGGTACATGTATGTTCATTGTGGTCCTATGAATGGTCTCCATAGGGAAAATATGGAAAAAGCAGAGCTAGCTGAGCAATGCAGCGAGATGGCATCTGGATAGAGACGAGTATGGAGACACAGGCTCGGGGTGGCAACCATTTTCAGGGTTGGACTCGTTTCATTCGCTGTACTTTCTTCCTTGGCTCTGTGTCATTCCTGTTGGGACCACAGAAATATTTTCTGTTTTCTTTTAAAAACAGCTCCTCCTTCATTTGTCGAATGGCCCGAAAGTTTAACAAGGCCTCGAGCTGGCACTGCTCGGTTTGTGTGTCAGGCAGAAGGAATCCCCTCACCCAAAATGTCATGGCTGAAAAACGGCAGGAAGATACATTCAAATGGCAGAATTAAAATGTACAACAGGTAGGCCATGTCACTTCGCTACTGTTTTAGATAAGATAGAAAGGGCTTAGTAATTTTTATGTGAAATGGCTGTTGTGATATCAAACACGTAAATTATATCGATGGTTTATTCTGAATAGGAAATTAGGATTTATACATCTGCATGCCCATAGATTCTTTCATATTTTATACCTGGATCACAGAAGTGGTCAATTATTATGAAATAAATGTGGACACTTCACCAGACCTGATCCTAGTTCTGATAAGCTGCTTGCTAAGTTACCACAAGCAAGCATTTTAACCCCTTATGGTATCAGCTCCTTCTTCCATGAAAGGAAGGATATAGAAAAAAAAGTTTCTCTGGGGCCGGCAGGTGGTGTAGTGGTTGATGTGCTGGACTCCCAACCACAGTTCAAGTCCTGGACCTGGCAGCTTGCTTTCTGACTCTCCATTTCTCTCTGTCTGTTTCTCCCTGGTCAAAATTGAAGAATAATGATAATAAATATAATTAAAAATAAATAAATTTTTTAAAATTCTCTGAGAATTCCTCCACAGTTCAAGCTTAATGATTTTGGGACCAGCAGTTAGCGTAATGGCTATGTTGCTGGGCTCCATTGTAGTCAACCGTGGTTCGAGTCCCAGACCCAGTGGCTTAAACTCATGCCGGGCACGTGTGCATGCGTGCCCAAGATCCCGAGAGGAGAATGGAAGAGAAGGGATTGTGGTGTGGCCATCCCCCCTGGGGCTGATTTTTTGCTTTCTGTCTCTCTGTCTCTGTCTTTCCGGCGAGCGCATGCGCCCTATAGCAAATACCTCTCAAAAAAAAAAAAAAGTAATTATTTTAAGAATTCATTTTGGTTATTATAAATATGAACTCTTTAATATTCTCACTTATGTTACACAAAACTTTTCAATCTTTTGTTAACCTGGGTTGGTAAAGCCAGACAGAGCTTACGTGGCCAGCTGAGTAATCTGAGTCCTAGGCCTGGCAGCCTGAGAGACATGCACGGCACGTGTGCGTGCGCCCGAGATCCTGAAAAGACGGAGAGGTGGAGGAGAAGGGATCTCTCTGTGCCTCTCCCTCTCTCTGTTTCTCTTTCTGTCTTCTGTAGTGAGTGCTTCACCCTCTAGCCAAAAAAAGAAAAAAAAAAAATTGACTCGAATTCTATATATCTGTTGTGATATTATATAAATTAGATGCTATTGCACAGTAATATACTTTCTTAATAAAAAGCAAATCTTTGAAAAATAGATTAAATTTTCTAAAGCAAATAGGACTTACCTATCACTAATACCTATATAGATGCAGAAAATCAAGAGTAATTTTAAATAACTGATATAGAATATTTGTCCGTGAGAGCAGTTACAAGGTTTTGTTCTCAGTAACTTTTGTCACTTAAAATGGTAGTACCTGTAGCAGTGGCTAAACTTGGTTTTTACATCACTCTTAGAATTTTTCATGGAAATAAATGATCTTTTCTTTCCTCAGCAAACTGGTAATTAATCAGATTATTCCTGAGGACGATGCTATTTATCAGTGTATGGCTGAGAATAGCCAAGGATCCATTTTATCTAGAGCCAGGCTGACTGTAGTAATGTCAGAAGACAGACCCAGTGCTCCTTATAACGTCCACGCTGAAACCATGTCAAGCTCAGCCATCCTCTTAGCATGGGAGAGGCCACTTTACAACTCAGACAAAGTCATCGCTTATTCTGTGCACTACATGAAAGCAGAAGGTAAGTAATTTGAGGAGGGTTTATTTATTTTTTTATTTTATTTATTTATTTTTTTGGGGGGAGAGATTTTCGCTATAGGGCGCGTGCGCTCGCCAGACAGACAGAGAGAGACAGAGAGACAGAAAGCGAGAAATCACCCCCCAGGGGGATGGCGACGCTGCAATCCCTTCTCCTCCATTCTCCTCTCGGGATCTTGGGCACGCACGCACACGCGCCCGGCGTGAGTTTTAAGCCGCCGGGTCCGGGACACGAACCGCGGTCGACTATGTGGGAGTCCAGCGACATAGCCATTACGCTAACTGCTGGTTCCCAAGGAGGGTTTATTTTTAAGTGCTGTTTGCTCTCAAAGATTTGTTCTTCATAGGAATGATGTCTTTTTTTAAAAAAAGATTATTTTATTTAACTTTATTATTTACTTATTTTAATTTGATCAGAGACAGAGATGGACTCAGCAAGAGAGAGACAGACAGACAGACAGACAGACAGACCGACCAAGCTGCCAGGTCCAGTACTCAAACCGCGGTTGGCCATGTGGGACCAGCGCCCTTAACCACCACGCCACCTGCCTGCCCCATGGAATGATGTCTTACATAACCCAAATTTTATTTTTCAATTTTGTGGCATTTATCTCTTTAGTAAAATAGCCCATCACTCACATATTTATTTTTCCCCCTAAATTTTGTATTGTTGTATACTTTGTATATGTAAGTTTAGTTTAAGATTTTTCTGTTTATGCTAGGTGTATATACACTCATGTCCCCATGTTGTGGACTGTCTTAGGCTGAGGGTGGGTCATGGTATTAAACCCTGTTGGGTGGATCAGTGGTATGGTGGTTAAGGCTCTGGAATCTCACATGGTCAACTGTAGTTTGAGTCCCGGACCCGGTGGCTTGATACATGCAGGGCACCTGTGCATGCATGCCCAAAATCCTCAGGGGAGAATGGAGGGGAAGGGATTACTGCCTGGCCATCCCCCCAAAGGGGGTGTTTTCTCACTTTCTCTGTCTCTGCCACTCTGTCTCACCAGCGAGCACAAGTGCCCTATAGAAAAATCTCTCAAAAAAACACCCCAAAACCCAAAAACAAAAACAAAAAAACGCTATTGGGGGGTGTCACCTTCATGGAAGAGAGAAAAAGAGTTCTTATTTAGAAACAAGTACTAGCTAATGTAAAACTTCTCTGCCTGTTAAAAATTATGAAATGGTATACTATGCTTTTTTTTTTTTTTTTTTTTTTTTTGGAGAGGTTTTTGCTATAGGGCGCGTGCGCTCGCCAGACAGACAGAGAGAGACAGAGAGATAGAAAGCAGGAAATCACCCCCCAGGGGGGATGGCCACGCCGCAATCCCTTCTCCTCCATTCTCCTCTCGGGATCTTGGGCACGCACGCACACGCGCCCGGCGTGAGTTTAAGCCACCGGGTCCGGGACTCAAACCGCGGTCGACTACGTGGGAGTCCAGCGACATAGCCATTACGCTAACTGCTGGTCCCTATACTATGCTTTTCATTCCAGCCAAGGTATAAATTAACCTTAACCAAGGCTTAAGGCACTGTACCAATTTAAGGCTAACTATAACTAACTTGTTCTGTTAAGTAAAATAATACAGTAAACTGTAGACACTGTAGTGTGTTTTTTTTCAGAGGGAAAGTACACGTTATCAGATTCCCTAAATACTTGATTTTGTCTATTTTTAATGTTTTCTGCAGTCATGTAGAGCTCTGAAAATTGAGCAGGACATTCTCTATTGGTATTGTACTTATTACGTCAAGTAGAAATTAAATCTGTCTTAAAATTTTTATTCAGATTTTCAGTCCCATATTTTGGACCTTTTTTGAAATCCTTATGTTTTACTTTTGACAAAAATCTTCGTAGAAAAAGAAAATCTACTTCTAAGTCCTAGAGATTTTGCTATTAATTTTTCATAGAAAGCATGATAGGGGTTTACAGCCTTAGTTCTTTACACAAACAGCCTACCTTTTATGCAATGTACATTAAAAACAAATTCCAGCACCCAAAGAATGGTGATAAAATTATCTATAGAAACACATGGTTTGTTGTTGCTGTTGTTGCTACTGTTTTGTACTTTGAAGTAGGGTTTTGAAAAGGAATATTTTGAATGTAAATCAGGGGTCATGGTAGCAAGAAGAATGAAAGTCTGATAACTGAGCATGTTGGAGTATGTTAATTCCCTTTTTAGTGATTTAGGAAGGTAAAAGGAATGCTGGCTTTGGTGAAGACCACTCTTGTTCCTATTATGGTTGTTTCATTAGCGTCTCCACATGTGGCTCAGTGTCTATTCAGGGACTGAACAAGGCTTTTTAATTCGAACTCAAGGACCTTGTTTGGTAGGTCAGAAATCGTACTATGCAGTTCCTAATTAACGAGCCATTAGCCAGTCTGTTGTGAAATGCCTGTAATCTTGTCTAATTAAAATGCTATCAAGTTAATTCAGAAATGTGGGAAAACTTAGTACTGGAATTTGCCTTCTGTTTTGTTTATAAGTCCAGTGTGGGGAGAAGGGACGGCGTCCTTAGAGAGTTTTGATTAAGTTGACGTGCATTTACTGTGGATTGTTAGCCGAGCAGAGTCGCTGCGGTGCTCTTGTTCCACTTTACAGGTTTGCTCTGTAGGAATTAAAGCTCACAAAGACAAATCCTCTTCTATAACCTTGTCATGCATATTTTATTAAGAATTGCTGAGAATTTTTTTTCTCTTAAAAAAATAATAAAAGCTCGCTGTGGGACAAAGCATTTTGAAGCACTTTCTGGGCCTCTCTAAGTCCTTTTGCTTTCAGGATAAATAAAAGAACAACCGTGTCCGTCAAATTGAATAGAATCTCTAGGGGCAAAATGAGATCTTTTGCAGGACAACTTTTGGTTGGTTTGTTTTTATAAAGAATAGAGCCTTTGCATTCCCTACTGTCTTTCTGTGTTATGTTTAGGAGAAAAGAAGAAACCCTGAGTTTAAGCAAGTAAAATTGACACGGTGTGAATTACAGCCTCTGCTGTGTTGAGCTCTGCTCTGATACTACTGTACATCATCTCTGCCCTGGGTTTCTACTAGATGGTGAATGACGTTTAGAGAAGATTGATTCTTTTCTGTTTGATTTATTCACGAAAAACTGCAGGCTAGTAATTTGTAGCAAGACATGGTTACTTTTAGAAAATAAAGACCTTCCTGTTCACATTTTGTGAAAGGACACAAAAAATAACAGATGGAGATTAGACCCAAAACGGGGGGCACATGATCTTGCTAATTTCACAAGGGGCACATGATCTTGCTAATTTCACTTTGTCTATTCCTAATTTCAAAACATGGATTTCTAAATCTAGGTTTAAATAATGAAGAGTACCAAGTCGTCATCGGAAATGACACAACTCATTATATTATTGATGACTTAGAACCTGCTAGCAATTACACTTTCTACATTGTGGCATATATGCCAATGGGAGCCAGCCAGATGTCTGATCATGTGACACAGCATACTCTAGAGGATGGTAAGAAAACGTGATTCTCGATTGTTTAAGTATGAACACTGATATGTTTTAATCAGTTTCAAAAAATGTGGGATTTTTTGTATTTTTTTATATTATGTATTTAATTTTATTTATTATGATTATTTTCTAACTTGACCAGAGAGAGACAGAGAGAGGTAGAACGTGAGAAAGCCAGCCACCAGGTCTGGGAATCGAACTGCGGTAGACCAGTGGGAGTCCAGCACCTTACCTACCGTGCCTCCAGCTATCCCTTCATTTAATGTGTTTTAAATCAGAGAAAATACCCCCTTTTTGATTAAAAAAAAGATTTGTTTGACTCCTGCTTTTTGCCAGTAACATGATAAGAATAAAGAGCACTTTTATTTATAATTTATAATATATATTTTATTTTATAAAATTGGGTCATGTGTGCTTGCTGGGGAAAGAAAGAGAGACAGAAAGAGAGGGAAAGTGAGAAATCCCTCCCCTCCCCCAGCAGGGATGGCCACACCACAGTCCCTTCTCTTCCGTAATTTTGGATGCACATGCACACATATCCAGCATTTTCTTAAAGAATTATTTTATTTAACTTTATTTATTTATTCATTTATTTTGTTTTAATTTAATCAGAGAGGGACAGAGCAAGAAAAAGAGAGGGAAAGTGAGAAAGTTAGCCTCCAGGTCTGGCACTCGAACCGTGGTAGGCCCAGTGAGAGTTCAGCAACCTTAACCACCACGCCACCTGCTGTCCGCAAAATATAATATTTTTAAGAATTGTTTTATTTAGTATCCTTCATATGGGAAGAAAAGACAAAAACATTCTCAGATAAACAAAACCTGGAAGAATTTACCAACACCAGACCACCATCGCCCAAGAAGTTCTGAAGGGAGTGCTATACCAGGAAAATTAAATATAGATACACAGAAATAAGGGTTCAAAATCTAAGAAAATGGCCAACTTAATCATAGGGACAGGTCTGGAGTTGAATATTATATCCCAGAATTTAATCTGGAAGATCAAACCACAACAGAACATAGATTAAGTACATGAGGCTGAGCTGGTGAAATAGAATTTTATGACTTCTTACTAAAACATTGCTGACTTTCTTCTAGGCTTTGTTTTCTAGTTTTAAGGATTTTTATCCTGTCTTGAGCTGCCCATAGGCTCATGTACCTACTATTTGAACAGAATCCTAAACTGTTTCCTGGCTTAAAGTTTTAAGCAAAGTTTCTTAGCATTTCTTCGATTTACTAAAGCTAAAACTGCTTTTCTTGAAATTAAAACATGTATTTAAAAAGATCTGTTTAATGACCATAGTAAGCTAAGTAGCAACAGCAAGGTGCTATTTTATAGTATATTCGTTCTACTCAAAGTTTCACACCTAAAGTCAGACATGTATTCACAGATATGTACAGATCAGCTGAACTTGCTATTGAAAGTAGTTGGATTATTTTTAAATTTTTGTGAATCAATAAAATATAGGGGAAAAAAGGAATGGAAAAAAACTGTAGATACCAGAGATAGTGTGGGAGAAGGGTGGGAAATGGCAGAGGATGAGAAATGGGGGGGGGTATATATCTATATACACATAGATACATATGAAACTAGAAATGGAAAATTATCTATGATAACATGTATGATTAAGCCACTAAGCAGTATATTCTGGATGGGAAATCACATTTTGTATGCTGTGATGATGAATGAATGTAAATTAATAATTGATTAAAAAATTTTAAAAATTAAAAAGAATTATATAACTTTATTTTTATTTATTTCAATTTGACTAGAGAGGAACAGAGTGAGTGAGAGAGAGAGAGAGAGAGAACGTGAGAAAGCAACTGCCAGGTCCAGGACTCGAACCACAGTCGGCCATGTGGGAGTCCAGTGCTCTTAATAACCATGCCACCTGCTGGCCCCCATAATATCAGTTTGAATAAAAATTCTTATGTCATTTATTTCTTGAGAGATTCTTAGTTAAAAGTGTAAATATGTTACTTTTTTACTGACTAAAAATGAATTTCTCTAGGCATGAGTAGATATAATGACATACTGAATATATATTATCACTCACTATGATCAGAAGCATTAGAATTCTGAAATCAGGAGTTTTTAAAAATGAGTACCTTTCAGTTAAAAAAATAATTCCTAGATAATCATAGAGCATCCCAATTATTACTAACTACAATAAACTGTTCTCTTTAATGAGGACAGTATTATTTATTCAGTTTGTTAACTGGCCAAATATTAGACACTGAGTTGTATTTCTTTTAAGAAGGTAGGCCTCCATATATTCTTATGTTGGTGGAAATTCTGTCCATTAAAATAGTCCTGGAAAAAATGATTCTCCTCTGCCTCTTCATGTCATGTTGAAAAAGAAGAAATCTCTCTCTCTAGGGGCCCTAGAAGGCTCATTTTTGTACCTGCAGAGTGAAAGAGAATTATTTAACATATAAATAATCATACAATTCTCCTTTTACATATTTTCTCTCATCCACTAAATATTGATATATACTTATTTATTGATATGTCAATATTTAGTAGTGAAAACACACACACACACACACACACACAAATTTGTTCCCAACCTCATGGAGCTTACTTTTCTATGGAAGAGGATTAAGAGGAATCATAAAATTATATACTGTGTGTGAGAGAGAGACATTGAAAAAAAAAAAGAGAAAAAGCATGAAAAGAGAACATGAAATGTTGCAGGGAGTTGAGATTTTAGACAGAGTCACCACCAGAGAAGGCCTCACTGAGTAGGCGACATTTGAAGTAAGACCCGAAGGAAATGAAGATGGGGGAGCTGGCTAGGCACACAATTGAGAGAAATGCTCTAAAGGTGACAAAAAGTAACAGGGAACCCATCAGATATGGGTAGATGGGGCTTATGGTAAAGCCATAATAAAGACTTTATTTTTGACTTTGAGTGAAACGGGAGCCATTTTAGCAGGAAGGTGCTCTAACTTGACATGGGTTTTCAACTGTGACCAACTATTTTCAACACATTTGCCTGCTTCTTGCCAAGCTCAGCAGCGGGGAGACCTGTCAGGAGACTGTTGCAGAGGTAGGCTGAAGTCCCTAAGGATGTAAGGCTAATGGACCCAAGGGTGTGGCATGGGACTCGTAGAATAACCAGTTGAATGCAGAGTGTGTTTGACCTCACGGAAGACACCAAGGTTTTTTGCCTTGAGCAGTTGGACAAATGCCATTAACCAAGATGGGGAAGACTGTGAAAGGAGTTATTATTATTATCATCCCCATTTTGTGTGAAGAAACCCAGACGCAGAGAAGTTAATTTGGCCAAGATCGCCAGGAGTAGTAAGTGGTAGAAAAAGGATTCAGACACAGAGGCTAACTCTGGAACCCCACTGTCTACCACTGGTACTGGATTCATTTTTCTTGGAATGCCATTTTTATTCAAATCATTGGAGGAAAAATTTTATATTCAATATCATATGTTATAATTAGAGACACAAAATTCTCATTCATTTTTAAGATACAACTCTTACACTTCAAAAAATTATTTACCAGTTTATTTTATTACTAAAGTCCTAGGCATCCCTACCCATGTATAATTCACTCTCCCTTATTTCAAAGGCACTTTGGTGGAATTATTTGAGGAATAGTCTCATATTCTGTACAAGTATTAGGTATTCCCATATTCATCCCATATTCATCACAACAGTGATGAAAACTTATTTTCCTTGGTTTTATATATTTGGTCCTCTCTCACTATTTTTCCCTCTTTTTTCTGTTTTTTGTTTGTTTGTTTGTTTGTTTGTTTGTTTTTCCTCCACATCACTGAAAACCTCTGCTAGGGCTGAAAATATCTGTTCCTTATTATGTTACATGTTGCTATTAAGATCATTCAATAAATACGGATATGCTATGCTAAGTGGCATTTTGAACCTGAATATCTACTATCTGTTTTCTCCTGTAACCAGTTCCACTGAGACCTCCTGAAATTAGTTTGACAAGTCGAAGTCCCACTGATATTCTCATCTCCTGGCTGCCAATCCCAGCCAAGTACCGGCGGGGCCAAGTGGTGTTATACCGGCTGTCCTTCCGCCTGAGTTCTGAGACTTCTATACACATGCTGGAGCTCCCGGGGACCACACATGAGTACCTTCTGGAAGGCCTGAAACCTGATAGTGTCTACCTGGTCCGTATCACTGCCGCCACCAGAGTGGGGCTAGGAGAGTCTTCCGTATGGACTTCACACAGGACACCCAAAGCTACAAGTGTGAAAGGTAGATTTCTAAAGTCTATTGGAAGAATGCAGTCTTTTTACTTTTGAAATAAGTTTTCCTTCTCTAAATGATGTCCAAATTTTTAAATGTTGTTTCACGAATAAAAATAGTCTATAGATTTTGAAAAATAATTATGCATGCTGTGAAATTTTAACTAATTTTTAAATTTAGTAATCCCTTTTTGCGTAGACCTCAGTGTGTAAAACTTTTTGTTATACTGTTAGTTTGCTTGGCAAGTCCTTCATGGACAGATTAGTCCCAATCAAACTAAATTACCAAAAATATCTATTAGCAGAGACCTAACCAATACTATTGCCATATACTTTTAATTTATTTATTATCATTATTTTTCAATTTTGGCCTGAGAGAGACAGAGAGAAAGTGAGAAAGCAATCCTCCAAGTCTGGGACAAGAACTGTGGTTGGCCATGTGGGAGTCCAGCACCTTTAACCAGCATGCCAGCATATTTCCTGCTTTATTCAGGCTTCTTCTACTTCTATCCATGTCTCCATCAAAGGAACACAGTAACTCCCTTCCTTTTCTTGAAAAAATAGAGGACGTTACCAAAATGTCCGAGATAGAGTTTAGAACATTCATGTTGAACAAGTACTATGAGCTGGAACAGAAAAGAGACAATGAACTACAGGAGATGAGAAAGTCCTTCAATGATATGAAGGAAGAAATGCTGAGGAAGAATAAGACGGAACTATTAGAGGTGAAGTCTGAAATACAGGAAATCAAAAACTCTCTTGAAAGTATTAAAAGTCGATTAGACCATGCTGAAGGTCGAATCTCTGATGTAGAAGATAAAACTTCTGACCTAGAGAAAACCACCAAAAAGATAGAAAAAATAACAAAAAAACATGAAGATAACATACGAGAATTACTAGATTCCATTAGACGTCATAACATCCAAATAATTGGTATCCCAAAAGGTGAAGAAATTAATAAGAGCATGGAAAACCTATTCCATGAAATCTTGGAAGAAAATTTCCCAAGCATAGAGAGGCACTCAAACATCCAGACCCAAGAAATACAAAGGACACCAAATAGAATCAGCCCAAGAAGATCTTCCCCAAGGCATATCATAGCCAGACTTGCTAAGACCACAGATAAAGATAAGATACTAAAAGTGGCAAGAGAGAAAGACAAGTGACTTACAAAGGCCACCCCATCAGGCTAACACCGGACTTCTCAACGGAAACAATGCAAGCAAGGAAAGAATGGGAAGATGTATTGAAAGTGTTAAGAGAGAAACAATTTCAACCAAGATTATTGTATCCTGCAAGATTATCCTTCATATGGGAAAAAAAGATTAAAATCTTCTCAGACAAACAAAACCTGAAAGAATTTGCCAGCACCAGGCCAGCTCTCCATGAAACCCTGAAGAAAGTACTGTTCCAGGAAAACTAAAGAAGTAACAACCAGAAACAAAAGAGTAAAAGGCAACTAAGACAATGGCCAACTTAAACGTTGGGACAGATCCATTAACATAGATAATAACATTGAATGTTAATGGATTAAACTCTCCAATCAAGAGAGACAGACTGGCTGAGTGGGTTAAAAAACAAAAACCCTCTATCTGTTGCCTACAGGAAACCCACTTCATGGATAAAGATATACATAGACTGAAAGTGAAGGGTTGGAAAAAGATTTTCCATGCAAATGGGAACCAAAAAAGAGCTGGAGTTGCAATACTAATCTCTTACAAAATAGGCTTTAAAACAAAAACTGTTCAAAGAGACAAAGAAGGGCACTATATTGTAGTAAAAGGATCAATCGATCAAGAAGTTATAATGCTTATTAATATCTGCACCTAACAGAGGAGCACCCAAATATGTGAAGGAAAGACTGCTAGATCTTAAAAGGAAGATAGACTGCAACACACTAATTGTTGGAGACCTCAACACTGCACTATCCCCTCTGGATAGATCATCTAGACAAAAAATAGGTAAAAAGATAAAAGATCTAAATGATATCATAAATCAAATGGACTTAACAGACATCTATAGAACTTTCCATCCCAAAACCTCGAGATACACTTTTTTCTCGCCGCCACATGGAACATTCTCGAAGATTGACCACATCATTGGGCACAAAGTAAGCCTCTACAGATTCAAAAGCATAGAAACTATACCCAGCATCTTCACCGACCATGATGGAATTAAACTTGAGTTTAATTTCAAGAGAAATCCTCAAATACATGGAAACTTAATAACCTACTCCTGAATGACTCCACACCTACTGAAGAAATAAAGACTGAAATCAAAAGGTTCACGGAAGCCAATGACAATAAGGACACGAGTTTCCATAATCTTTGGGACACTGCTAAAAGAGTCATAAGAGGGAAGTTCATAGCAATTAGTGCACATAAGAGGAGCATGGAAAGAAGGCAAATGGATCACCTAACATCATGCCTCACAGAATTGGAAAAGCAACAGCAAAAAGATAGAAAAAACTCCAGGAGAAAGGAAATAATAAAGATACGAGCAGAAATAAATGAAATAGAAAATAAACGAACTATACAGAAAATAAATGAAAGTAAAAGCTGGTTCTTTGAAAAGATAAACAAAATTGATACACCACTAGCGAGACTTATTAAGAAGAGAGAAAAGAACCAGGTGAATCAGATCTGCAATGAAGCAGGCAAAATAACAACAGACATAGTAGAAATAAAAAACATTATTAGAGGATACTATGAACATCTGTATACCAAGAAACAAGATAATTTGGATGAGATGGACAAATTCCTGGACCTGTATAATCTACCTAGATTGAGCCAGGAGGATATAGAAAGTCTGAATAGGTCCATAACAAGCCAGGAGATCGAATTGGTTATAAATAACCTCCCAACAAAGAAAAGCCCTGGCCCTGATGGATTCACCTCTGAATTCTACAAAACTTTCAAAGAAGAGTTAACCCCCATTCTGCTCAAGTTATTTCTAAATATCCAAAAGGGTGAATCTCTCCCTAATTCATTCTATGAAGCCTCTATCACCCTTATCCTTAAAACAGATAAGGACAGGACAAGGAAGGAAAACTATAGACCAATATCCCTGATGAATATAGATGCGAAGATTCTCAACAAGGTACTAGCAAACCATATACAACAACTTATAAAAAAGATTATACATCATGATCAGGTAGGCTTTATCCCAGGAATGCAAGGTTGGTTCAACATACGCAAAACCATAAATGTAATACACCATATTAATAGGAAGAAAGATAAAAACCATATGGTCATATCAATCGATGCAGAAAAAGCATTTGATAAGATACAACATCCCTTCATGATCAAGACTCTCAGCAAAATCAGCATAGAAGGGTCATTTCTCAACACAATAAAAGCTATCTATGAAAAACCCATAGCAAACATCATCCTCAATGGAGAAAAACTGAAAGCTTTTCCACTAAAAATGGGTACAAGACAAGGATGTCCACTTTCTCCACTCCTCTTCAATATAGTACTAGAAGTCTTGGCCATTGCAATCAGAAAAGAGGTAAAAATAAAAAGCATTCAAATAGGAAAAAAAGAGGTGAAACTCTATTTGCAGATGACATGATTGTATACATAGAAGACCCAATGGTTTCCATAAAAAAAAAATTTCTGGATGTAATACATGAATACAGTAACGGTGCAGGATACAAAATTAATATCCAGAAATCTATAGCATTTCTGTATACGAACAACAGGCAGACTGAAATAGAACTGAAAAAAGTTGTTCCATTTACCATAGCCACAAAAAGTATAAGATACTTAGGGATAAATCTAACTAAAGAAGTTAAAGACCTCCACAAGGAAAATTATGAGAAGATAAAAAAAGAAATTGAAAATGACACAAAAAAGTGGAAGGACATCCCATGTTCTGGATTGAAATAATTAATATAATCAAAATGGCAATTTTACCCAAATTAATCTACCTATTTAATGCAATGCCAATCAAAGTACCAGACATATTCTTCACAGATCTAGGAAAGACAATCATAAATTTTGTCTGGAATCATAACAGACCCCGTATTGCCAAAGCAGTTCTGCGCAAGAAGAGTGGAGTGGGTGGCATCTCACTCCCTGACCCAAAAATATACTACAAAGCTGTGGTAATCAAAACAGCATGGTACTGGCACAGGAACAGACAGGTGGACCAATGGAACAGAATAGAGTCCCCAGAAATAAATGCTCAAACATACAGCCAACTGATTTTTGACAAGGGGTACCAGTCAATCCAGTGGGAAAAGGAAAACCTCTTCAGCAAATGGTGCTAGCAAAACTGGATCTCCACTTGCAGAAAGATGAATCTGAACCCCTGCCTCTCACCTCTGACAAAAATAAAGTCAAGGTGGATCAAAGATCTAAATCTAAGACCTCAAACTATAAAACTGCTCCTGGAAAACACCGGGGAAAATCTGGGAGACATTGGGGTAGGGAAAAACTTCTTAAATAAGACTCCCAACGCACAGTCTCTGATCTCTAAAATAGACAAGTGGGATTACATCAGACTAAGAAGTTTCTGCATGGCAAAAGACACAGTGATTAGTGTGAACAGACAGCCCTCAGAATGGGAAAATATTTTTGTAAACTATGCATCAGACAAGGGACTGATAACCAGAATCCACAAGGAACTCAAGCAGCTGTTCCGGAAAAAGACAATCGTTCCTATTAAAAGATGGGAGAATGAGTTGAAAAAACCACTCTCTAAAGATGACATACGAATAGCTAAAAGGCATATGAAAAAATGCTCAACATCCCTCATTGTAAGAGAAATGCAGATCAAAACAACAATGAGATATCACCTAACCCCAGTCAGAAAGTCTAAGATTAAAAAAACAAAAAAATGATAAGTGCTGGAGGGAGTGTGGTGAAAAGGGAACTCTCTTACACTGCTGGTGGGATTGTAAATTGGTACAACCACTGTGGAGAACAATTTGGAGATTCCTCCAAAATCTACAAATAGAACTATCATATGATCCAGCAATCCCACTCCTTGGTATCTACCTGAAGGACAGAAGAATACTTAATCGAAAAAGTGCTTGCACATTGATGTTTATTGCGGCACTTTTCACAATTGCTAAGTCATGGAAACAACCTAAATGCCCACGAACTGATGAATGGTTAGAAAAACTGTGGCACATATACTCAATGGAATACTATTCATCCATTGAAAACAACAGAACCCTGGCTTTTGAAAGGAAGTGGATGAATATGGAAGACTTACTGCTGAGTGAAGCAAGCCATGCTATGAAGGAGAGACATTGTATGTCCCCACTTAATATATACCGAGTGTCTGCACTCTAAAAAAAAAAAAATATATATATATATATATATATATATATATATATATGTATATATATATATATATTTGAAACCATACTGCTTCTGTTGTTATAGAGTTATAAAATTATACAAAATTATAAGACATATTTTGAACATTATCTTTAAAATTCAGTATTTTGAAATTTTGAAAGTTGTTTGTAAACTGTCAAGAATTATGGAGTATGAGCTAAAATTTTTTGCTATGTAAAGTAAATGTTTGTGGAAAAATGTAAAAATAAATAAATGAAAGGGAAAAAAGCATACAAATAAATAAATAAATAAAATCCTTTTAAAAATAAAGTCATTAGTTCACTAGAAAGACCATGAGACTGGGGAATTCTAGTCCATTCACGTATACTAATGTTTTGTTATTCATTGATTGCCTGTTCTTTTTATCATGGAGAAAGACTGGATGGTCAAAATTAGAAAGTATTTATTGCCTCTTTGAAAAGACAGTACGACTATTATTTTGTAATTATGACTACATCTTGTTTTTTCTAGGCAGTAGTTTATATATTTTATTCTATCTCAAAAGTTTAATAGTATTAGAAAAGTTAGGCTCAAGTTTAATTGCTGAAATTGAACTTTTTGTAACTACAGGCTTAACACTGAGTGAGATTCTCCATTCTGGGTCTTCATGTTGAATTCTGAGTGTACAAACATCTTCTGGTGTACTTTTCTAGCCCCCAAGTCTCCAGAGTTACATTTGGAGCCTCTGAACTGTACCACCATTTCTGTGAAGTGGCAGCGGGATGCTCGGGACACAGCCACCATTCAGGGCTACAAGCTGTACTACAAAGAGGAAGGGCAGCAGGAGCATGGACCTATTCTCTTAGACACCAGTGACCTCCTCTACACTCTTGGTGGTTTAGGTGAGTGAATCTGTATCTTTCTATCTTCCTCCCGGCTCTGAGGATCCGCTCTTTTTGGAGTTCACTTCTGAGCAGTTACTGTGAGTGTATGGTATGTGTAATAGGAATATTAGCAAAGGATCAAGTAATACTCGATCATTAAGTTTAACTTAGAATTTGCCTGAGAGTGCTATATATGGAAAATAATCCACATACATTATGTATAAACTGAGACCTTTACATATGACTCATGTAACTGTAAGTATTTATGTTTTACATAGTTCTAACTCAGGAACACTGGAGGAAAAACACTTAACTTAGTTGTCTGGATTCATCAACATTCTGAAAGACACAGTTTCATTCCTTATTCTCTCAGTCTTTGCAGGGCGAAAGGGATTTATTTCATGAGACAAACCTGTTTAGTAGAAAGCAAAGGAATTTACATCTAAAATGAATACATGAGGATGAACAGCTTTGTACTCATCAAGGTGTAAAATGCACACTTAGCTATTCGTTGCGTGTGAGTAGAATTTTACCCTTAAGTGAAAAGCAGTCACTTGAGTTGTGGTTACAGACCAGTCTCCCCCGCCGTGTTATGACGCCTGCGCACATTACAATTTACGAAGCACTCGGCTTTTCCTTTCTCTGACTGCCCTTCGAAAGGGAGGCGAGGTGACTGGCATGCTGGTGCCACCATGAGCATCTCCATTTCCTTCCCTGACTGCACAGCAGCGCAAGCCATGAGGGCAGCCTCAGACTTGAGTCCCTGCACCGTAAGAAGCAGTGGTGGGAATCCAGTTTCAGATGCAGGGGCACAGAGCTAGAGCTGAGGTTCTCTGCCATAGTTTCCCAGGGGGCATTTTGCTTAGGGTCTTGTTATGTTGGTTGTTACTTTAATCTGCATTAAGTTAAGTACATTTCACTGCTGAGCGCTGTCACACAGCTTTATAAATGTTGAGGAGAAGTTACACGTGTTCCAGGTTGGCCTTCCTTAAACCATTGATACTGAGATGACATTACCCCAACTGACTGTCACCAGAGTCAGCTGCATTTAGTTCTCACCATGGCTTTTTAATGTGCTTTTCCTTTCTACTGGGTCATCAGAAGAGTCATGAAAGTCTGTTTTTCTATACAAAAAATGCATCATGACTTTTCCGAAGACCCAGTATATGCATATCATTGATTCAAGAAAATGTTACTTAGAATCAACAAAGCAACAGGATTTGGGACAGTCACTGAGGAACAGTCATAGGCCACACTCACTACTTCCACGTCCTTCACTGTTAAAGAAATAGAAATATGCTGAATATAAAAATAAAAGTGGGCTGGGACCAGCAGTTAGTGTAATGGCTATGTCGCTGGACTCCCATGTAGTTGACTGCGGTTTGAGTCCCGGACCCAGTGTCTTAAACTCACATCGGGCGTGTGTGCGTGCGTGCCCAAGATCCTGAGAGGAGAATGGAGGAGAGAGATTGCGGTGTGGCCATCCCCCCCGGGGAGTGATTTCTCGCTTTCTGTCTCTCCATTTCTCTCTGTCTTTCTGGCGAGCACACGCACCCTATAGCAAAAACCTCTAAAAAAAATAATAAAAAAATAAAAGTGGGCCAGCTAGGTGGTGTGGTAGTTAAGGTGTTTGAATCCCACATGGCCAACTATGCAGTTCAAGTCTGAGAAACAAGCCAGGTTCATGTGTGTGCACAGCCAAAATTCTGAGAGGAAGATGGAGGAGAGGGAATTACGGCATGGTCACTCCCCCCATGGCAGGGGGCAGGGGAGGGGCATGCTTTCTCGCTTTGTCTTTCTCTTTCTCTCTGTCTCTCCAGTGAGCATGCACACCCACTAGCAGATTTTTTTTACTAAACAACAGCAAAAACATTCCTAGACCCAGTTGTGGTGGCACAAGAAGTAGGGTGAGCTGCAGGATACTGAAGCCATATGGGCCACCTAGGTTTAGATCCCAGGTTGACCCACACACTCTAGATAACCTCTCACACTCCTGTGGTCCTGGCTAGCTGGGAGGCTAGGGGAAGGATTATAGTATCCTGAGACTCTGTTAAGGATTCCTGTCTATCTCTCATGAAAGAAAAATAATGAAAATAAATCTTAAAAATACATCCTTAAATTCTCTTCTTAAATATACCTTATAGGTAGATTATTCTAAATAGATGAATAATTTATTAGGGAAAAAAAACACAAAATAATGTTCTGCTTATGAAAAGTTTAGAAAAACATTTTATTGAAACTTTGGTAATTAAAAGCGATTCTTTTTTTTTTTTTTCAAGAGAGTTCTTTTTGCTGTAGGGCACATGTACTCACTGGAGAGACAGAGACATTAAGAAATCACCCCCTTAAGGTGGGTGACCAAACCGCAACCCCATCTCAAGTCTTCTCTCAGGATTTTGGGTATGTACACACATGCACCCAGTGTGAGTTTCAAGTCCAGGACTTGAACCATGGTTGATTATGTGGGAGTTTAGCAACATAACCATTATGCCATCTGCTGGTCCCTTAAAAGAAATTCTCTAAAATTTTAGAACATTCTTCATGTGCGTGTGTATACATGTATTAGGTTATTGGGGAAGTCATGACACATTTTTGCATAGCAAAACATCAAAAAAAGAGGTCATGACTTTCCCAACGACCTGATGTATGTGTGTATGTGTGTATTGATATATATAGGTATATATATTTAGATCTACACAAACCTTTGATTTTTATAATAGCTTTCAAAACTATAAACCTTTATTTCTGCCCGTGCTTTAGAAATAAATCACATATATATTACTACCTTTGTTTTTATGTTGTAAAATCCATTGAGGGACCAGCAGTTAGTGTGATGGCTATGTCGCTGAACTCCCATGTAGCCAACCACAGTTCGAGTCCCGGACCCGGTGGCTTAAACTCACGCCGGGCACGTGTGCGTGCATGTCCAAGATCCCGAGAGGAGAATGGAGGAGAAGGGATTGAGGCGTGACCATCCCCCATGGGGGGTGATTTCTCGCTTTCTGTCTCTGTCTTTCTCTGTCTTTCTGACGAATGCACGTGCCCTATAGCAAAAACCTCTCCAAAAAAAAAAAAAAAATCCATTGAGTACACTGTTTGAGATAATGCCATTTAAGTGTATTAACTGGGAAATTATTATGTTACAGCCTATATGAGGGGGACTCTCTGAAAAGTTCATGGAAATGCATATTATGAGAAAACTATACATGAGTTTCAAAAATTTTTGCACAAGAATCTACTTGTACTTTAATGCCATTTTCCACAACCTTTGTGAAGTCTCCTTGTACACCAAGTCTATTAAAATAGTTCCATGTTTCCTGACTCAAATCAGACTGAGTGGTTAAACTATTTGCAGTTTGGCTATCAGAGGCCTCTCACAGCTCAGGGTAGGCGCTTTCTTGTTAGACCCAGAGCTGCCAAGTCGCAGCCAGAATGGCTGACTAGCAGGGATGCCGTTGTGAAGATTTACAGCTGTTCTAGATCACCTTTAAGGAGCCTTTTAATCATGAGACCCCTAGGGTCTAGTCTGCCCTTCCTAGAAAGTTAGTTTTGGGACCTCGCCAAGCTTACAGCAGGCAGATCCTAACAGCTCTCCGTCCTGGCCTTACTTTCGGACGTGGGAGGGCAGTGTGTTCTGGTAACTGGACAGCTGACCATCTGTGACCATTTGTAGGAGAGCATCTGGCGGGAGCTGCCTGTTTAACAGAGAGTGATGTGTCTGCAGGGCATTAGGTTAAGGGACTGCTGTCTGTGTCTCGCATGGTGGAGTACTTGCTTTCCCTGAGCTTCTGCTCATTAAAGGAACTAACGGGAACTAGATTTACTAAGTGGGCTTAAAAATGAAATTTAAACGCTTCTGTTTGCTGATTCAGTGTCAGTTTGAGTAACAAACTGATATTTCAAAATTTCATTTTCATGCTAATCCTCTTTGTGATGCCCTTATACACACATCCTTTTATTTCCCCTTTTGGTTTTGGTAATGAAGTTTTCCATTTAAAAAGTATGTTATTGGGATACATTATCGTTGGTAATGCACACAGTTCTGTGTTTCTGAAGAAAGAAAAAGACAAGTGAATTTATAAATTTCAATTCATTTGACAAGTATTTTTAAAATATTTTTCTAAGTAAGGTATTGTACTATGTAAAAAGATGTAATAGTTTTGACCTCTGCTTAAAATAAGAATTAAACCAAAAGATATTTAACTGACTGAGTTATCCAATTTTCTTCAAATTTTTTAATGAACTAAATTTAGCTATACTTAGTAATTAAAGGCATTTTAGAATATTCGACTCTGAAATCTCAAAGCTCAGTTCCCTGAGATGCAGTGTTTTGTTTTTTGAAATAGCTAAAAGTGGGGCTGGCAGGTGACATGGTGGTTAAGGTGCTGGACTCCCACATGGCCAACCATGGTTCAAGTCCTGGACCTGGTGGCTTGCTTCCTCATCCCCCCCCCCCCCCCAAATCTCTCTCTCTGGTCAAATTAAAAAATATAATAATAATAAATAAAAAGTAAATAAAATAGTTATTTTTTAAAAATAGCTAAAAGAATTATATCTATAATAATGTAATATAAATACTGATAGAGCAGTAGAAATACATTGATATTGCTAGTTTGAGTTTAATGACTTTAAAATACAGTTTTGTTTTTAATTAGAACTGATTTACTTTGGAGTAGTTGGGGGAAAAGTATTAAGCTTGTGATTGAGTGTATTTGTGTGATTTGTTCTAAATTGTGGAATGAGGTTTGCTTCATGATTTTGCATTTTGGTAATGATTATTTTCACTTAATTTGGGGGGGGCACTTTCAGTGTTCAGCTCCGTTATTACTAGGATATTGAAATGTTTGTTACATCTACCATACAATAAACAAAAGCAAGATTATTAACATACTTATGTTCCCTAATTAAAATAATTCCTTCCTCTTTTTCTTTTGTCTATTTATTTTAGAAATTGGCTTTCATTTCTGAAGTTTAAAATTTAAAGGGACTATTTTCATAAGCTGTCAGAAACTGTTCTGAATTGTTCAGTTGTATGTAATAGAATCAAAAAGGGCAGATGATTTAGGTAATACTGTTGTGCATTTAACATGTAGAACGCTGGTATTACATTATCTTTATGTTCTACAATTATTAGTAATGTATGTGCATCACTATCTTTAAAACTACAAGATTTTTTTTATTGTGATTTTTCCTTTTCTTTCTTCCTTCCTCTCTTTTCCTTTCATTCAAAGTTGGAACTGGTAATTATTACTGGGAAAGGAAGTCAAAAGACACAGTCCTAGTTAATCATGTATTAAAAGTTTTCGAGTCCCTTACCTAGTTTGTACAGAAGCATGCTAAAATTAAATGAGATTTCTGGGTGTTATCTTTTACCATAATAGAATAAGGATTGGCTGTGTGGTTGCATATCTTAAGGAAGAAAATCAATAGCTACCACTGATGAACCAAAAATTTAAAATTTTTAATGTGCTATAGGGCACATGTGCTCACCTCCCCCCCCCCCCCCCCCCCCCACACACACACAGAGTAAGAAAGCAAGCCATCAGGTCCAGGACTTGATTGAACTGTGGTTCCTAACATGAGAGTCCAACACCTTAACCACCACGCAACCTGCTGGCCAAATCCCTTGATATTAACCACCAGCTCAGTAACTATTATAAATACTAGGATTCTATTCTAAAGCAATATATAACTAATAATATAAGCACCGTTAAGCATTCTGTCCAGATTAACTTTTACTTTGTAAAGTAACATTGTGATTATGTGTAACTGTGATTACTTTGCATTTATTCCATAGACCATTTTTAGGATCATTGTGAAAATTCCATTGGGGCCAGCAGATGACGTAGTGGTTAAGGCACTGGACTCTTACGTGGTTGACTGAGGTTCAGGTCCTGAACCCGGCAGCTTGAAACTCAGGCCAGGAGTATGTGCTTACCATTCCCTGTATCCCTAGAGGAGAAATGGAGGAGAAGGATTGTGGTATGACCATCTCCCCTGGGGAGTGATTTCTGCTTTCTGTCTGTCTGTCTCTCTGGCAAGTGCACATGCCCTATGGCAAAAATCTCTCTTAAAAAAAAAAGTTCCATTAACATTATTGCTTGTTTTTACCACAGGCAAGATAGCTTTTTTTTCCTTTTTTCTTTTTTTTTTTTTTTTTTTGCCTCTCTTCAGTTCTTTCTGGGTTTTACCATAGTTAATGTTCACATCTGATAGAAATGGGGCCTCTGAACAGTGTCTGATTGCACTCTTTCAAGAGTCACGAAATAAAGTCATTTAACTTTAAGAAATCTGTAGACATCTTAAAGGACTTAGTTTAGAAATTACCTGCTGTGTAAAGGCAAAAAAAAAAAAAAAAAAAAAAAAAACCTGACCAGCAAAGTGTGAGTACAGATTATAACGAAAGAAAGGGAACAGCTCATCTAAAACGTATTATGTTTAACTTCCTTCAGTGTTAAATATCTTTAAATTTACTACCCTTTCTTATGTTGTGTTTTAATCAAGCCAAAACAAGTTGAAACTTCAGCACAGATTTTAAAGGACTGCACAGCTATTTTTTCTTACTTTGTTTTTGCCAACAGAGAAGAATTTTTTGAATATTTCAAAAATGCCAAATACAACTGATATTCAGCTCAAGTTTTAGAATTAATATTTGAAAAATTTAGAAACCGATACTTCCAAAGAAATTGACCATTTACTTCTAAAACTATATTGGTACTAAAAAAGTAGAATTACATTAAGATAGTAAAAATGATTTTTCTCAGCCAGTAGGTAGTGTAGTGGTTGAGGCGCTGGACTCCACATGGCTGACTGTGGTTTGAGTCTCAGACCTGGAGGAGACTTGAAATGCACACCAGGCACATATGCATGCATGCCCAAAATCCCAAGAGGAGAATAAAGGAGAAGGGATTGTGGTGTGGCCATCTCCCCTGGGGGTGGGAATTTCTCATTCTCTCTCTCTCTCTCTCTCTCTCTCTCCCTCTCTCTCTTTCTCTTTCTCCAGCAAGCTCACATGCCCTGTAGCAAAAATCTCTCTAAAAATTTTTTTGCATGGGACGAGCAAGTGGCATAATGGTTAAGATGCTAAACTCCTACATGGCCAACCGTGGTTTGAGTCCTAGACCTGGCGATTAAAAAAATCATGGACTGGCAGGTGGTGTGGTGGTTAAGGGCACTGGTCTCCCACAAGGCCAACCACGGTTCAGGTCCCAGACCTGGCAGCTTCTTTTCACACTTTCTCTTTCTCGCTCTCACTCTGTCCCTCTCTGGTCAAATTAAAATAAATAATTGTGTGTGTGTGCCCAAAATATCTAGAGGAGAATGGAGGAGAAGGTATTGCAACACAACCACCCTGGGGAGTGATTTCTCACTGGTCTTCTCTCTATCTCTCTCTGGTAAGTGCACACATCCTATAGCAAACCCCTAAAAAAAGAGGGGGGGAGGAGCTGACCTGTCGGTGGCATAGTGGTTAAGGCTCTGGACTCCCACATGACTGACCACAGTTCGCATCTGGAACTGATGGCTTGCTTTCTCACTCACTCTCTGTCTCTCTGTCTGTCTCTGGTGAACACATGTGCCTTATAGCAAATTAAGAAAATAGTAACAATAATAAAATGAAATAAATAATTTTTTAAAAAGGAAAAAAGATTTTTCACTTGCCAGCTGCAACTTTCTCTATTTAAAGGCAAGATGTTGGGACCAGCAGATGGCATAATGGTTATATCGCTGGACTCCCATGTAGTCGACCACGGTTCGAGTCCCAGACTCAGCATCTTGAAACTCACACCAGACATATGTGCATGTGTGCACAAAATCCCAAGAGGAGAATGGAGGAGAAGGGATTGTGGCATGGCCATCCCCCTGTAGGGTGGTTTCTCCTTTTCTGTTTTTTTGTCTCTCTCTGTGACTCCAGCAAGTGCACGTGCCTTATAGCAAAAACCTCTCAAAATAAATAAATAGATAAATAAAGACAAACTGTTTGCAGACTGATGAAACTGTTAGAACTATGCTGCAGTTCTTTGGTTATTTTTCCTTAAATTCTTTGTTTTACATAATAGGTCCCCTGCTAAGAAGCTTGTACTTGCCAGAGAGACAGAGGAGGAGAACGCACCTCCAAGTCAGATGTGTTTGCTCTGCATTTCTCCCTCCTGTTGAAATTTAGGGCATGCATGCACATGAGCTCAGCGTGTTTTTCAAGCTACCATGCAGTTGGCCATGTGGAATCAGACTACCTTAGCCACTAACTTAACCCTTAGCCATGGGGCCCAGCCCTTGTCATTTTTTTTTTTTAATTGCTCTCCTCCCAGGATGGAGTCTGTATTTGGCAAATTTGTATCTATATTTCTTTTTTTTAATTTTTTTTTTCCTAGTGATTTACCATAATCACTAGTTTTGGAAACTAGTGCTATTTTTCTCTCTTTTCTTTAATTTGCTAGAAGCCATGTGCACTCACAGGAAAGATACGAGGCATGTGAGGGGAATGAGAAAGCACCCCCAGAGAGAGGTGGTCATGCCACAATCCCTTCTCTTCCATTTCTCCCTCCTCTTGGGATTTTTGGACACACACACATGATGCCCAACATGTCTTTCAGGCTGCCTGTCTGGCACTTGAACTACATAAGTGGCCGTTTGGGATCTACCTGTCTTGACCACCATGCCGTACAACTGGCTGGCCTGGAAACGGGTGCTTCTTGAGCTTTAATATGTGTTTGAGTTACTCACGGATCTTGTTAAAGCACGTGTTCCAATTCAGTAGGTCTGGAATTCTTGCATTTCTGCTCAGTTTTGAGAAGCAAGCGTCTAAACCAGAAATAAGCAAACTTTTTTCTGTAATGGGTTGGGTAGTAACTCCTTTAGGCATATGAATGTTATAGAATGAATTTGTCTTCCCAGAATTCATATGAATAAGTTCTAATCCCCAGCGTGAGATGGGATTTAGAAATAGTGCCTATGAGTAGATGGTGAAGGTTAAATGAGGTCACCAAGCTGTGGTCCTTACAAGAAGAGACTCAGCTTTCTCTCCACTGCGAGGACAGCAGAAAGAGAACTCTCACCGGAAACTAAATTTTACTGAACCTTGACTGTGGCCCTCCCAGCCTCTAGAGCTGTAAGAAAACCAATTTTTGGCTTTTTGGGTTTTAGTTTTTTTTCTATAGGGCACATGCACTTGCCAGAGAGAGATACAGGGAGGGGGGGCATTGGGGGAGGGGTGGGGAAGCATCCCCCCTGGAATGACCTCACCTCAGTCGCTTCTTTCATTCTCCTCTTGGGAGTTTGGGCACGTACTCACATGCACCAGGCATGTTTTTCAAGCTGTCCAAGTCTGGGACTTGAACCATGCAGTTGATCATGTGGGATCCACCTGCTTTAACCACCACACCATCTGGCTGCCCCAGATTTCTGTTGTTTAAGCTACTGAATTTATGGTATTTCTGGGCCAGCGGGTGGTGTGATGGGTAAGGAACTGCACTTCCATATATGTGACCCTGGTATAAGTCCTATACCTGGCAGCTTGCTTTCTCTCTCTCTCTCTCTCTCTCTCTCTCTCTCTCTCTCTCTCTCTCTCTCTCTCGAGTGTACTGTGCTCTGTAGCAAATTAAAAAACAATAGTGTTAATAAATAAAATTAAATAATTATTTTAAAGAAATTTATGGTGTTTTTTCTGGCAGTCCAAGGAAACCAGTACCGTGGGCCATACCACCTCTTTTACCATTATCCAAGTCTGCTACTGTAGAATAGAAGCAGCCTTCGAAAAATATATGAATGGGCAGTTGTGGTTATGTTCCAGTAAAACCTTGGGGACACTAAAACATGGATTTCATATAATTTTTTATATGATCAGTTATTTAATTAGGTTCTTGGCAAAAAATCTAGAACACCAATTTGTGAGGATAAACTCCACTTGTAAGGGCAAACACGGATCTCAGGTAGCCCTGGAGCTGAGAAACAGCTTTGATTTTTGGTAAAATTTGCGAATCCACAGCTTTCTGATCAATCTTGTGCTGCTCTGAAATCTCGTATTTCTCCTTCTCTGTGTCGAAGATCTCACCTTCCTGGTGTCTGGGCTTCCGCAGTTTCTTTTTCTTGAAGTAAGCATCGGTAAGGTGCTTTGGGATTTTTACTTTGCTAATATCAATTTTCGTGGAGGTGGCAATGACGAATTTCTGGTGTGTTCTACGCAGTGGAACTCGATTGAGAACTAGCGCGGTCCAGTTACAAGTAGCAAGCCACTGCTCAGCTGCTGCAGGAAAACCACTCTCTTGCCTCTGTGGCGTCCAGTGAGGGTGATCAGATGGTCCCGGGAGTGATGCTGGCTCACAGCTTTCTCACATGCTGACTGAGGGGTTTTCTGCCGTGACTCAACAGCTTTCGAGGCACATCTTCAGTAGGATAATACCTAGGCATTTTGTACAGCTTAACCACCCGGGTACCACCATTCTTGTCTCCACCAACTGGTTTTGTGACAGTCGCAAGAACCTTCTCCTTCATTTTCTTTTGGATCCTGGATTTAGTGGCCGAGTGCTTCCTCTTGCACATGGCCTTCCTGGAATACATGGCAGACCGGGAGTATCTGCCGATGCCCCGGACTAGGACGGGGTTTCGGCTGCAGTGGGACTTCCCCTTCTTGGGCTTTTTAGCCTTGGGGTACCCTTTTTAACCTTGCCACTGGCATCAGCCTTCTTGGCTTCAGGTTTCTTCTCCTTAGTATCCTGCTTTGCAGCTTTATCGCCTGCCATCTTGTATAGTGGGAAAGACAAATTTCATATAATTTTGACATGTTTGAATAAAAAAAATGTTTTTGAGGGACCAACAGTTGGCATAATGGCTATGTCACTGGACTCCCATTTAGTCGACTCCGGTTTGAGTCCCGGACCCAGTGCTTAAACTCAGGCCAGGCGTATGTGCGTGCGTGTCCAAGATCCCGAGAGGAGAATGGAGAAGGGATTGCGGCATGGCCATCCCCCCTGGGGGGTGATTTCTTGCTTTCTGTCTCTCTGTCTCTCTCTGTCTTTCTGCAAGTGCATGCACCCTATAGCAAAAAACCTCTCCAAAAAAAATATTTTGTTTCTGACTACTTAAAAATATAACCATCATTTTTATCTGACAGGTTTCTCAGCAGCGTAATGGAGAGGTTTATGAAAGTGCTGAATTTCAGTCTCCCCCTTCTAGCTGTGGTTATCTTTTTATAAGAGAGTTTTGCTAGAGGGCACGTGCACTCACTAGACAGACAGAGACAGAGAGACAGAAAGAGATAAATCACCCCCCAGGAGGGATGGCCACGCCGCAGTCCCTTCCCCTCCATTCTCCTCTCGGGATCTTGGCTACAAACGCCTGCACACCTGGCATGAGTTTTAAGTCGCTGGGTCCAGGACTTGAACTGTAGTTGATGACATGTGAGTCCAGCGACATAATCATTGTGCCGTCACCTGGTCCCTCTATCTGCTATTGTAGCCTATAAGGAGCAGGTGTTGGACCTTTGGGTTTTGTCTGTCTTTTTAAGCCAGTACTGAAATCCAAATGTTAAAGTTTTTAATTTATTCTTCCCTTTGCTTGAGTTAGCTCTCAAGAGGCCTCCAGCCATAAATCTGACAGTATTTTCTGTCCCCTGATAGACAGTCTCATTACTAAAAGTCTAATTACTCTTGATTTGGTACATCTCATTTTAGACTACTGTGATGCTACCAAATTAATTAGATTTGTTTTGTTTTGTTTTGTTTTTTAGAGGTTTTTGCTATAGGGCATGTGCGCTCGCCAGACAGACAGAGACAAGAGAGACAGAAAGCGAGAAATCACCCATCCCCCGGGGGATGGCCATGCCACAATCCCTTCTCCTCCATTCTCCTCTTGGGATCCTGGACACGCACACGTGCCTGGTAGTGAATTTAAACCACCGGGTCTGGGACTCGAACCGCAGTCGACTGCATGGAAGTCCAGTGACATAGCCATTACGCCAACTGTCGGTTCGATTTGGGGGTTTTTAAGTGAACAAGAAAATAAAGGAAATATATTTATGTATGTTATAAGTCCATAATATAAACTCTTCTTTGAATCCACAGGATGAAGCAAGAGAATTTAGTTGTCATTCAGAAAGGAAGAGTTTAGTCCATTCAGCTGCATCCTTGGGCTTTACGATGGGCTCTTCGTGGGCTCTTCGTGCTACAGTACTGTTTACAAAGCCCTTCTTAGCGCTGTGTGAACACAGGGTGTTATGGAATGCAGGAGGTCTAGATAAAAAGGCTCCTATGCTTTCTTATTTATTCTGGGGAGAGGGTGAAAGCGGTGCAGCCCGTGTTGGAAAATGTCACAGATGCCTTTTGATTTTGCAGATCAGAGATGAACTAAATAATGGTATTGGGCTGCAGTTACTATGGTAAATTATTCACAGACTTGAGACTATCTCTGTGATGTGTAATTTTTATTTCTGTGATTCTCATTTTTGTTTCTAGTTGACTTATTCTTTCCATGAGAGAGAGTGAGAGAGAGAGAGAACCCCCCCCCCAACAGGGTCCTGATCTGTGGCCCACCCCCAGGCTCAGCTAGGTGTACTCAGCGAGGTATCCAGATGCAAACCCAGGACCTTTCCACCTGAGTCAGCCTCATAGAGTGTCACTTTTATTGTCGTGTCACCACCTGGCCCTGATTTCTATGATTCTTTGATCCCTGCTGAGGCCGAGGAAGGTAGTGCCAATCAGAAAAGCAAAATTCCTGGACTGCTCCTGTGAGCTGGTGGTTAAGGGATCGGATCCCAATGGCCCATTGCACAGTTAGGATCCCAGTTGCTTTTTCCTATCCCCTACCAAGGGCCAAGAGAAGGGATCCATCCTTATTTTCAGAGGCACCAACTCCCTCCCCTAAATCAGGCTGAGAAGGAACCAGCCAGCTCTTACCTCCTCCTGGTTGTTTTCTTTCCCACCCCAGTTTATTTTTCACCCCCTTCCTCCCTACCTCCGAAGCCAGTTTATGAACTGTCATGTGCCACCTGAGCCTCGAGTAAAAACAAAAACAGGCAAAAAAAAAAAAAAAAAAAAAAAAAAAACACACTGGGAAATTGAGAAATACACTGGGCTCAGGACCAGCAGTTAGCGTAATGGCTATGTCGCTGGACTCCCATGTAGTCGACCGCAGTTCAAGTCCTGGACCCTGTGACATAAACTCATGCTGGGCGCGTGTGCGTGCGTGCCCAAGATCCCGAGAGGAGAATGGAGGAGAAGGGATTTCTCACTTTCTGTCTCTCTTTCTGGTGAGCACACGTGCCCTATAGCAAAAACGTCTCCAAAAAAAAAAAAAAAAAAAAAAAAAGAAATACTCTGGGCTCGTGTAGGTGTGTATCCAAAATCCCAATACAGTGAAGAAATAACAGGCACTTTCTCCCTTTTCTCTCTTTGTATCTCTGTGTGTCTCTGCTGAACACACATGCCCTTTGATAATTTAAAAAAAAATTCTCATTGCTGGGTAGATAAAATATGTCATTTTTTTAGATTTTTTTTTTTTTTTTTTTTTTTTTTTTTTAGATTTTTTTTTAGATTTTTGGTCATGGGGTGCAGCTGGTGGTTAAGGGATCGGATCCCATAACCACCATTATGGGATCATCTTCTCCATTCTCTGTTCTCCTCTCGGGTTTTGAGTATGGACGCACATATATCCAGCATGTTTTGCACGCCACCCTGTCCAGGACTCTAACCCGTGGAGCTGGCCATGTGGAATCTAGCACCTTAACCACCATATCTCCCGCTGGCTCAGAACCTTATTTTTAGGGATGGTAAAACATATTATTCTTATAACTTCATACATCAAACCAAGTAGCCATATGAAAGAGTGTTATGTATACCAATTTAATTGCCTCATCTTACTTCATAACATTTTCGTATCAATTCTAACTATGGATTCAATTTGTTTGTTCTATTTATTTCTTTTGGAGGGGGTGGGTACACATTTTGTTTGTTTGTTTGTTTCTGCTTCCAGAGAGCAGAGTTTCATTTTCATTACACGGCGACATAGACAGTGTTCTAAGCCTATGACAATTTGAATTCAAGGTAATATGTGTGATATGTGTTTTTCTGAAACTTAGTGTATTCATTTGGGCACGTGGATGTTCCATGTATTCTTGCTCACAAAGGAAAGGAACTGGTACTTTGGGCTTCATGGGCACCTTTTAAAAATTACAAATCGGGGGAACCAGCAGTTAGCGTAATGGCTATGTCGCTGGACTCCCTCGTAGTCGACTGCGGTTTGCGTCCTGGACCCGGTGGCTTAGAACTCACGCCGGGCGCGTGTGCGTGCGTGCCCAAGATCCCGAGAGGAGAATGGAGGAGAAGGGATTGCGGCGTGACCATCCCCCCTGGGGGGTGATTTCTCGCTTTCTATCTCTCTGTCTCTCTCTGTCTGGTGAGCGCACGCGCCCTATAGCGAAAACCTCTCCAAGAAGAAAAAGAAAAAGAAAAGAAAAGAAAAAAAAAAATTACAAATCGGGACCAGCAGTTAGTGTAATGGCTATGTCGCTGGACTCCCACATAGTCGACCGCGGTTCACGTCCCGGACCCAGTGGCTTAAAACTCACGCTGGGCGCGTGTGTGTGCGTGCCCAAGATCCCGAGAGGAGAATGGAGGAGAAGGGATTGCAGTGCGGCCATCCCCCTGGGGGGTGATTTCTCGCTTTCTGTCTCTCTTCCTCTCTCAGTCTGTCTGGCAAGCGCACGCGCCCTTATAGCAAAAACCTCTCTCAAAAAAAAAAAAAAATTACAAATCAATCCATCTTGTCTTTGATAAGGGTTTGGGCTCATTGCTAAGGAATCATTCAATAATAATGGCCTGAAACATGTAAAAATCCTGTGAAACTGCAATTAATGAAAGGACTGCTGATTCTCAGAACAAGCAAGGAAATGAGGTTTGAATTTTAAATACGGATATAAAGTTCACAGCAAAGTACCAATATTTTCCTTCTCATTTTTGTAGCATATGTAAAGTAGAGGGAGAGAAGAAGAATTATATGAATAATGTGAAATAATAAGTACTTACGGAACTGGGAACTATTTTTCACTAAAATTAACGCTTATTTCAGTTCCAGTAGAAGCTAGTAAGGAAAATAATGGCTTCAGACAGAAGATTAATGACACTGTTGCTGTTCAGGACTTCTGGTGAGCAAAGGAGTGAATATAGTCAACTTCCCTGGTTTATACTTCATATTCGTCTTAAAATATGTTGCTCTGTAAACATCTCTGTCATGCCTTGAAAATTAAAAGGAGAGAATACAATCATAAAGAAAGCCAGAAATTCTACGAGCACCTCTAGACGCATGTTCACTTGGAGTTTCTGGTATCCAACACCTTTTTCCACACACTGCAGATACCCTTTTGTAGGCACAGCCCTGGCAGTGATGACAGCCCGACTGGAGCACAGAACTCTTACAAATTCTGCAAGCAGAGAACCTGTTCTTCTCATGTGGATGGAATCATGCTTTTTTTTTTTTTTTTTTTTTTTTTTTTTTTTTTTTTTTTTTTAAGTCAAAGCTTTGTTTTCATTCCACTTTCTTCCACCACTTTCTGTAGTATTCCTTACAGCATCCTTCCAAGTATCTGGAGGGATGGCCCTACCACATTTTTCTCACACCATCCTTCTGCCAACAGTTTCCCCTAGCTACAGAAGCAGCATCAGCTAGAAAACAGCCTTATAGCCCGTGAGAGATTCGCTAACTATGGATTTTAAATTTATTTCCTTTTTTTTTTTTTTTTGAGAGGTTTTTGCTATTGGACGTGTGCACTTGCCAGAAAGACAAACAGAAAGTGAGAAATCACCCCCCGGGGGGATGGCCGCGCTGCAATCCCTTCTCCATTCTCCTCTCGGGATCTTGGGCATGTACGCACACGCACCCGGCGTGAGTTTCACACCACCAGGTCCAAGACTCAGACCGTAGTTGACTACATGGGAGTCCAGTGACATAGCCATTACCCCAATGGTAATTATTTTTTAATTACCTCATATTATTTTTTAAATTAAAAATTAGTATGTACCTGGTACTTACTAAGCACAAAGAATATATGTGTTTTCAGTTTGCCAAAGGGTGTGTGGGCTCACTGGACAATGAGAGAAAGAAAGGGAAAATGAGAAAGCACCCTGCGTGGGGGATGGCCACATTGCGATCCCTTCTCTGTTCCTCCTATTGGGATTTTGGGGGGATGGGGGGCGGTGTGCTTGCCTTGCGTGTTATTCAAGCTGCCAGGTCCAGGACTGGACTGTGGATCGAGCTGCCTTAACTACTGTGCTGCCAACTGGACTGGGCACAAGGAATATGAACTATGACTGTTAGATGGCATGCGTGCCTCTAAGGTGTTTATCATGGAGGCCTTAGCATTCACAGGGAAATGTGCTGATGGAAGAAACTGAGGTGTAAGCAGGGTGTTGAAGAAACACAAGGGATAAATGACTAATTCTGTTGTTTGAAGCAGACTAGTTTGCTGATAGAGAAATGGAGCAAAGTCATTCCAGTTAGCAGGGCTTTAAATGTGCAAAACAAAAAGAGCCAGGAGGTGGCCTCATGGAGTTGCTTTGGCTGGAGCATGGGTCGTATGGATAGGAGTCGCAGACACTAAAACCATGGAGTTAATTAAGTAGGGCCCATATTATAAAGGCCCTGTGTATCCTAATAAACTATTTGATGCTTGTCCTATAATATAAGCAATATAGTGCAATCAGAAGTTTTCAAGTGAGACAGTAACATGGACGTTTTAGAAACGTAACTGGTAGTGGTAGTGCAGAGGATAGGTTTAGGGAAGATGGTGAGTTCAGGCCAGGTTGGGGCTACTGAACACAAATCAATAAATAGTTGCTAAGGATCAGCAGGTGGCACGGAGGTTAATGCATTGGATCTCACATGGCTGACTGTGTGGTTTGATTTCTGGACCCGGTGGCTTGAAAATCATGCTGGGCGCATGTGCATATGTGCCCGAGACCCCAAGAGGAGAATAGAGGAGAAGGGATTGCAGTGTGTCCATCCCTCTTGGTGGTGATGGTGAGGGGTGATTTCTCACTTTCTCTGTCTCTGGTGAGCACATATACCCTATAGCAAAACTTAAATAAATAAATAAATAGAATAAAAGGTTGTTGGCATAATCTAAGATGATGAGAGCGTAAACTGAGACAAGGCATTGGCGAGAATGCAGATGTAATATTGTTTCAGGCTTAGACTAAGTAGGACTTGACTGATAACATGCAGCTCTGATGGGAGACCTTGGGGTACAGGGTTTATGGCTGGGGGGTGGGGGTGGGGTCATGAAAAGATGTTCAGTATCACTGGCTACTAGGAAAACGCACATTAAAAGTTTTCAACTACCAAAAGAGACTGCTAAGTCCCTGTTAGAATGACGAAGAACGTTTACCATATGATGCAGCAATCCTGTCTTAGCGTTTACCCTAGAGAAGTAAGAACTTAGGTTTGCACAGACGTATAGCCCTAACACAATCGCCAAAAGCTGGAAACAGCCTAAATGTCCTTTAGGGGGTGAGGGTAAGCAAACTGCAGTGCACTCATCACATTAAAACTCATCTCAGTCACGGATAGCGAAGAGCCGGGCCAGCAGGTGGCATGGTGGTTAAGGTGCTGGGCTCTCACATGGTTGACTGCAGCTCATGTCTCAGACCTGGTGGCTTGGTTGGAGTCCTGAACCGGGTGGCTTGCTTGCGCTTTTCTCTCTCTCTCTCTCTCTCTCTCTCTCTCTCTCTCTCTCTCTCTCTCTCTCTCTCTCTCTTTCTCTCTGACAAGCCCAGGTGCCCTACAGCAAACTTGAGAAATACTAAAAAATAAAATAATTTTTTTAAAAAGCAAAGAACCATGTTGCCACTTGCAGCAATTTGTGGATGAATCCCATCAGCATTTTGCGAAATGAGCAGGTCAGCCTTCAGAGGTTGCATTCTGTATGATGCCCTCTCTGCGATGTTCTCGAACAGTTAACCAGGGTGGAAAACAGATCAGCGATTGCCTCCGCTTAGAGAGAGGGCAGCACTTGTCTGCCAAGGGGCAGCACGGGGAACCACCGTCTGTGAGGGAACCATCCCATCCTGATGGTTGTGGTGACACAGATCTGCACGTGTGTTAGAGGACTGTACAACACAAAAATCTCATTTCAGTGTTTGGAAATTGAGTTAGAAGACTTGCCAGGGTTTGAATCTCTGCTGTCCCTCCACGAGGCATGTGATCGTGGTCAAGGCACTTTACCTCCCTGAACCTCGGTGTCTTCCGAACTTCTGTGAGGTCGAGGGTTCAGTGTGGAGCCCCGGAACAGTGCTCCAGTGTGTGGTAAGTGCTCAGTAACTGTGAGCTGTTGGTGAGACGACGAGGGAAAGGACGGAAGTGGACGGATGCTCGCGAACTGGAGTGGACGGTGCTTTAATTAGACTTGGGCTTTCAGGAGTAAGACCAGGTGTGGGGAGGTGAGAGATGTTGAGTTCAGTTTTGATCAAACTGGGTTCGAGAGGTTGGGGTCCCAGCAGAGATGCCTGAAGCAGCTTAATAAGTGGGTGTTGATGTCAGAAGCTCTGAGCCGGCCACTTGCCGGGCTCTTGGAGATAAGGCTGCAGGCTGTGCTGAGGAGCCTGGTGTCTCTCTGGCTTAACAACCTGGAAACAAACTGGCAAAGATTCAGGCAGGAGAAACCACTCAGTGGGATTGTAAAACAAAGGGAGTTAGGTCATTTTTGCAAAAGAAGAAGCATATTGGGGCTGGCAGGTGGTGTGGTGGTTAAGGGCGCTGGATTCCCACATGGCTGACTGTGGTTTGAGTCCTGGACCTGGTGGCTTGCTTTCTCACATTCTCCCTCTCTCTCTCTCTCTCTGTCCCTCTCTAGTCAAATTAAAATAAATAAATAAAGTTAAGTAAAATAATTCTTGGAACTAGCAGTTAGCGTAATGGCTATGTCGCTGGACTCCCATGTAGTCGACCGTGGCTCGCGTCCCGGACCTGGTGGCTTAAACTCACGCTGGGCGCGTGTGCGTGCGTGCCTAAGATCCCGAGAGGAGAACGGAGGAGAAGGGATTGCAGTGTGGCCATCCCCCCTGGGGGGTGATTTCTCGCTTTCTGTCTCTCTGTCTCTCTCTGTCTGGTGAGCACACACGCCCTGTAGCAAAAACCTCTTTAAAAAAAAAATTCTTGGGGAACCAGCAGTTAGCGTAGTGGCTATGTCGCTGGACTCCCACGTAGTCGACCGCGGTTCGCGTCTCGGACCCGGTGGCTTACAACTCACGCCGGGCGCGTGTGCGTGCGTGCCCAAGATCCCGAGAGGAGAATGGAGGAGAAGGGATTGCGGCGTGACCATCCCCCCTGGGGGGTGATTTCTCGCTTTCTGTCTCTCTGTCTCTCTCTGTCTGTCTGGCGAGCGCACGCGCCCTATAGCGAAAAAAAAACCTCTCCAAAAAAAAAAAAAAATTCTTAAAAAGAGAGAAGCTTATCTAACAAATCTCACTGAAATTTCTCTATGTGGAACTTTAAACGTTCTCATTTTCCGAGTTCAGTGGAATTCTTTTTTCTCAATCATCAGTGTCTTCAAGAAACATTTCTTGGGGGAACCAGTAGTTAGCGTAATGGCTATGTCGCTGGACTCCCACGTAGTCAACCACAGTTCGTGTTCCGGACCCGGTGGCTTAAAACTCACGCTGGGCGCGTGTGCATGCATGCCCAAGATCCCGAGAGGAGAATGGAGAAGGGATTGCGGCGTGGCCATCCCCCCTGGGGGGTGATTTCTCGCTTTCTGTCTCTGTGTCTCTCTCTGTCTTTCTGGCAAGCGCACACACCCTGTAGGAAAAACCTCTCCAAAAAAAAAAAAAAAACATTTCTTTTTCTTTTTCTGGGATTCTAATCCCATCATTTTGTTTATTAGTGACATAATTGTACACATTATGGGGTATAATGTGTTTTTTCAGTAGAAAAATACATGTTTTAATTAAATCAGTATAATTATTATATCCATCATTCAAGCATTTGTCATTATTTTGCGTTGAAAACTTGCAAAACCTTCTTTAAAAACAAGTGTTTTTTTTTTTTTGTTTCATTTTGTTTTGCCATAGAGCGTGTGGGCTTGCCAGTGAGACAGAGACGGTGAGGGGGAAAGTGATAGATCACCCTCAAGGGGGTAGGACCATGCATTGATCCCTTTTCCTCCATTCTCCTCCTGGGATTTTGGGCACACATGACCCTGGCATGATTTTCAAGCCTCCAAGTCTGAGACTTGAACCGTGGTCAGCCACATGGGAGTCCAACACCTTAGCCACCATGCCTTCTGCTGGCCCCCAAAATCATCTTTTTTAGCAACTCTAGGATATCCACTAAATTTTTGTTAGCTGTAGTCCCTGGAATGTATAAATATAGATATGGGTAAAGTTAGATTTATATTTGTCTGTGTTTGTACAAGTCTAAACATTTATAGTCTCTCTTACTGCAACCAAGAAAAAAAAAATAGAATTTTAAATTAGAGAAAAGCAGAGAACCAAGTAACCCTTGTAGTTATATTATGGGAGAAATATAGATGATGCAAACAAAATTTCCAACAAATCATAGAATATACTTTGCACTCTGATACTGAAAGCCTTTTAATATTGTAACTTATTTTGTAATCCCGTTGAATACAGTTGCACAGCTATCATAATTTGCCTTCCTGCCTCTTAAATTTGAAGAATCGTAAATAACATTAATCTGACGCCTCCCCCGAGTTAGAAATGCCCTTTACTACTGTGCCGGATTGCACTGTCTGAGAATCGCGTTCCCGCCACCGTTACGCAGAACAACTTTATCTCAAACTTTAAAAAGTCATTTTGGAGGAAGAGAAGACAAACAGCAAAATGTGGCCATATTTCTTAAACATTTCTTTGCCACCTTTAAAAAGGTAAGATTCAACTTTCCAAAAAAATACTGAACTCCAAAAAAATATTCGGGAAAGGCGTTTTTATGTTTTTTTTCCTGGACCTTTATATCCTTAGTCTTGAATAGTCATCACCTTTCAAAATGTTCTAAAACACAGAAAGCGCTGTGAAAAACATCTGACTCCTTATGAAATGAGGTGTAATATGTGAACAAAAATGATAAACAGCTGCTTCTGTCTTTTAAAGATAAAGCAAAGGTTTGTGTTTTTTTTTTTCCTTAGAACTGATGCATTTGCCTAAATGGCCATCATTTTTGTAAGTTTGGAGTTGTTTTACTGCTTTAGCAGCTGTGTGGCAAGTTTTCTAGCAGACAATGGTGGTGGGGAGGGGGCCTCACTGCATCTGGTTTCTCTTTGTAAAATGACTGAAAAGCTGATGGTTAGTGGTTTTCTTGAGAAAGCAGTTCATCTGAGGAAGAACTTTTTTTAGGACCTAAATTAGCTTGCTGTGAATCATACGCATACATTTTGTCTTCTTGCTTAAATAAAAAAAGAAAGAGCAAAGAAAATCATCTACCCTAAAACTCCCTAGCACAGATAACCCTTTGACCTTTGGCACTGGATAAAGATTTACAGTACTTGTGGAGCCTCACTTCACATGCCAGACTGAAAAGAACCCTAAATAAAGCAACGCCCCTGTGAAGAGGGGGGAAAATAAGCAGAATGAGGAAGTTTCATTATTTCAAGTGGCAATGTTTTGTTTTTGTTTTTACCCACCTATAAAGGGAAATACCAATTGTGTGTTGCCAGCTTTTGGGGTCTGATGGCACTTTGGGGTCTGGTAGAGTCGAGAGTACCCTGAGCAAAGCATCCATCTTTGTCTTTCTTGCTCTTAGTAAATATCCCTTCCTGCTGACTCCTCCAGTTACATTCCCATTAGAAATATCTGGACGATCGCTTTTCTTTCTTTTCTTTTCTTTTTAAGGGAAATCAGGACCACAAAACTTTAGGGAAAATAATAGACACAATTGAAAGATGAAGAGAATGGGAATTCATCAGTCGCTTACCTTTTTATATATTAAGAAATTTAAGTTTCTGTTCACATATTATTTAAAAAAAAAATTAAACATTAAGAAAATGAAAATTAGCCCGCCTATATTTTAAATATTCTTTTTAATTTACTTTTTCATGATTGAGAGAGAGAGACAGAGACGGGCAGCCAAGGTCTTTACACCACGACAGGCCTCAGCCCGGCAGAATCCCAGGCACATACACGCATGTCTATCCACGTACAGGACAAAAGCAATCTCAAAACACATTTTAAAACTTGCTTCTAAATGATTCTTCAAATGTAGACATTTGGAGAAATTTCCAAAATTTACTATCAGATGATGTTTTAGGTCTGTTTAATGATGATTTAAGTCATATCTGATACCAAATCTTTAACGTGTTCATGTGTCTCTTCTAAAATATCCCAATATTTTCTATAGCACTTTGTATTTATATCCTGTAGTTCATTTAGCTTGTTTTACTCTTATTCCCTCCATACTTGTTTGTCTCTTCCATGAACTTCGCAGGGTCTTAGGCTATAGTCCACCCTCTGGTATTCCCACCCCTCAGGATCACGGTCACTTACTCATGCTTGGAGTGGACAGTTCAACCTGAGAACGAATCCCGATGTTCCGCGTGGATCCGGAATCCACAGCTGCGTGTTACCACTGGGCCAGTGTAGTGGGTCTGATTTTATTTTAGTGTCTGCCTTCTTTCTATATATGCTAATCAAACTTTGAAGAAAGATTTCCTTGATCTCAGGAAGGTATTCATAGTTATTGATAGGCTTGTGGTTGTTTTATAAGCCAACATTTTCAAATGGTATTTTTATAAATAATGGAAAAACTTCATTTTATTTTTAAGAATCTAGAAACATGGCAAAATACTTGACATGAATTACAAATATCACCTCCTTAGAGAAAGAAAGCTCTTGTAGGAAATTAAATCAATACTGTCCATTAATCATGCTGCATGTCAACTGTCAGACAACTCTGGAAGTTTCTGGTGAATGTAAAGAATCTTTAGATGTGTGAGGTCCTTAAAGATCTAAGCAAGTAAAAGGAGAGGAGGTTTTTTAAATGCCACCATTAGCACATGAAAGAAACTTTAGGGTGGACAGAAAAAAAAAATGTTTGCTGTATAGTAGTAATTACACTTGTGGTTTTTGTTTTCATTTTATTTTGTTCTTAGAAAATGTAATGCAAATGAAATTTTAAGCTCTGTGCTAATTACACACTTCACAGAGTGGATAGGAGCTGCAAGGCAGGCTGTTACTGAAGGAAGGAGTTTTATCTTAACCTTCAAAGCTATTTTGTATATTTGTTTTCTGATGTCTGTAATGCGTTAGGACAGTCACACATGGACGTGTTATAAAAATAAAGGTATACGTGATGAGTATGCATGCTAGAAAGGGAATTGTTCAAAAGGAATGAAATGAAATTGGGAGATCAGTGTTATAAAATACTAATTCAGATCATTCTAAGGGGCTGCCTAGTTGTGAAGCTTTATAGTCTGAGAAGGAAATGAACATTAATCAAAGCATCGCCTAATGTATAATTACACAGCTAGTAAATATGACAGGAAAGCATCGGGACTTAAGGCCCATGTATTATAGTGAGGATGGGGTGAGGGGGAATCAAGGTAGGTTTCCCTGTGCAGCTGATACTGAATTGTGCTCTGAAAGCTAACAGAAGTTAAATAGAAGGATCAATGGAATCGTGGAAGGATTAAAGAAGAATTAACGGTGTTCACAGGAGTCAGAGCATACCTAATCATCAAAACAGGCTAAATACCATTACATCTTCCTCTTTAAAGCAACCTGATTTATCAGTTGATTTGAATGAGCTAACGTGATCCCTCAAAGTCTCTCTCAAAATCCTGACGTTGTTTATTGAAATTAGAGGAAACCAGCAGTTAGCGTAATGGCTATGTTGCTGGACTCCCACGTAGTCGACCATGGTTCATGTCCCGGACCCGGTGGCTTAAAACGGGCGCGTGTGCGTGCGTGCCCAAGATCCCAAGAAGAGAATGGAGGAGAAGGGATTGCAGTGTGACCATCCCCCCTGGGGGGTGATTTCTTGCTTTCTGTCTCTATGTCTCTCTCTGTCTGTCTGGCGAGCGCACGCGCCCTATAGCGAAAATCTCTCTCAAAAAAAAAAAAAAAAAAAAAGACACATTGGGACCAGTAGATGGCATAGCGGTTATGTCGCTGGACTCCCACATGACTGACTGTCGTTCGAGTTCCACACCTGGAGGCTTGAAAATCACGCCAGGCATATGTACGTGTGTGCCCAAGATCTTAGGAGGAGAATGGAAGAGAAGGGATTGCAGCATAGCCGTCCCCCTTGGTGGGGAGAGGGAGGGTAATTTCTCACTTTCTCTCTCACTGGGTCTGTCTATATCTGCCTCTCCTCACCTCGCCTCTCTTCTCCTCTCTTCCCCTCTCCTTCCCTCCCCTCCCCTCCCCTCTCCTCCCTTCTCCTCTGCTCTCCACTCCTCTCCAGCATGCGCTCATGCCCTAAGGCAAAAACCTACAAAGAAAGTGAATTTACCCATGTTTTTCCTTTCCATTTGAGATGTTTAAAATCTTGAGAGACTCTGCATAACATCTCAGAAAATGTGGGCTGCCTAAGTGGAGGCCTCTCGCATTGGCTGAGTTGCACGTACCTTGGTTTATCACAGGCCCTAGAGCAGTTGTTTCTGTTGACGCTACAGAATACCTCGGTTTTCTCAGCATGCCAGGATGTTAAGACTTCCAAAACCTGTGCAGACACAGCTTTCCTGCTGATCAGAGTTCATGCATCTTCCTTGGTAGGGTGTGTAAATATACCTAATGGGAGTCATTATTTCAAATGTATCTGCCTCTTATTTCCTTCCAATAAAGATTTGAAGTCGGGAACCAGCAGTTAGCGTAATGGCTATGTCGCTGGACTCCCACGTAGTTGACCGCGGTTTGCGTCCCGGACCTGGTGGCTTAAAACTCACGCCGGGCGCGTGTGCTTGTGTGCCCAAGATCCCGAGAGGAGAATGGAGGAGAAGGGATTGCGGCGTGACCATCCCCCCAGGGGGTGATTTCTCACTTTCTGTCTCTATGTCTCTCTCTGTCTGTCTGGCGAGCGTACGCGCCCTGTAGCAAAAATCTCTCCAAAAAAAAAAAAAAAGAAGATTTGAAGTGACTCAATACAGAGGCTCAAAATTCAACAAAATTTTAAAAATAGGTGAATAAGTCCTATGTTAGTAAGGGTTTAGGGAGTACAAATTCATGCACAACCTTTTGTGGGATGATTGGACAATACCAAAAAAAAAGGGGAGAGGGCTTAAAATAATGCATATACTTTAACCCAGAAATTCTATTCATAGACCTATTGTTAAGGAAATAATAATAACCATGCATGTACATTTAACCATAAGAATCTTCATGTTAAAGTACAGGTAATTTATAAATGTAAAAAAACTGCATAAAATGGAAATCCTTAGCTACAAAGGTTTAATAAAATAAACTATGGTCCATCCATACAATTTAAACAAATATTCATTCAAAAGAATATTTTAAGAGACTGTTCAATGCCATGAGTAGTTGTTCACAGTTAAAAGCAGGTTATATAGGGGCCCAGCAGGTGGTGTAGGGGTTAAGTCTCTGGACTCCCACCTGACTGACTGTGGTTTGAGTCCTGGACCCAGAGGCTTGAAAATCACACTAGTGCAAATGCACATGTGCCCAAAATCCCAGGAGGAGAATGGAGGAGAAGGGATTGCGGTATGGCTATCCCTGCTGGGGAGGTGAATACTCACTTTCCCTCTTACTATCCCTCTCTCTCTATCTATGGCGAACACACAGGCCCTCTGGCAAAAACTTAAAAAAATAATAATAATAATTGGTGGGAGTGGGCTGCAGGTGGCATGGTGGTTAAGGTACTGGGCTCCCACTACCCCACAGCCAACTGTGATTCGTGTCCTGGACTGTTGGCTTTCTTTTTCATGCTCCCTCCCTCTCTCTCTCTCTCTTTCACTTTCTGGTCAAAATTTTAAAATGATGATGAATACAATTAATTATTTTTTTAAATCAGGTTATATGGACCAATCTGTGGTGTGGTGGTTAAGGCAGCTAGATCCCGCATGGCCAGTCACATGGTTCAAGTTCGAGATCAGATGATTTAAAAAACATGCCAGACACGTGTGCACAAGTACCCGAAATCCCAAGAAAAGGATGGAAGAGAAGGGAATGCGGTGTGACCGTTTCCCTGGGGTGATTTCTCGCTTTCATTCTCTCTCCCTCTGGCCAGTGCACATGCCCTATAGAGAAAAGAAAAAAGACAAAACATACTGAGTAAGTGTACGTAGTAGAGGGACTACAAAACAACAACTTGATGTTAGTGGTATGTCTCTGTTAGTGCTGGTATTAAAGATACTTGTTTGTCTGAATTTCTGTAACAAACATATATTTGATCACAATCAGAATGAAAACCAGTAAAGAACTTTTTAATTAGTTATACCTGGATGACAAAATTTGGACAAACATAAAGGTTGGAAAAATCAGTGAAGCTGGGGTTGTGCCTTCTTCACTGTGTGCCGTAAGGGCCTGTGTAGTTGCTAGAAATGGCCTATAAATTCAGCTCTGAGCTTCCTGGCAACCAGAGCATCCTGGAAACACTAACTATGGGACAGAGGACATTTTAAGTATTAGAAGAAGACGGTAATATGTGAGTTGATTCCTGAGATACAGTACTTTCAGGAAAATTCTGTGCACTAAAATTGTTAGAGATTCTCTATGAATCTGTGTGTTGAAAATCATTCAGACATGCTTGATAACTGACTTAATGAGGAAAGATGATTTCTTTGGTTTCTGAGATCCTTTAACAAGTTAAGTTTTGGTTGGCCTAGAGATTCTAGTGGAGGAAACACGTAAAAATAATTTTTTTTAAGAATTATTTTATTCATTCATTTATTTTAATTTGACCAGAGAGACACTCAGAAAGAGAGAGAGAAAGCCACCAGGTCCAGGACTTGAACCATGGTCAGCCATGTGGGAGTATCCAGCATCTTAACCACCATGCCAGCTACTGGTCCCAATGATTAAAATAATTTTTTCGAACTTTCATCTTTCTCCACCCGGATGGCCAAACATGCTGATTTTTAGTGTGTTATTCTTTCTTGAATAGTTACACTCCTACCCTCTTTGTAAAATGTCCATTTGTTTCAGAAGAGAAATCACAGCAGATGGGCCTCGATTCTGATCTCTCAAGACTGTATAGACTTTACTTAAAGCCTCTGAAAACTTGAAGTAAGGGGACCAGCAGTTAGCGTAATGGCTATGTCGCTGGACTCCCATGTAGTCAACCGCGGTTCAAGTCCCGGACCCAGTGGCTTAAACTCACGCCGGGCGCGTGTGCGTGCGTGCCCAGGATCCCGAGAGGAGAATGGAGGAGAAGGGATTGTGGCGTGGCCATCCCCCCTGGGGATGATTTCTCGCTTTCTATCTCTCTGTCTCTCTCTGTCTGTCTGACGAGCGCACGCGCCCTATAGCAAAAACCTCTCACAAAAAAAAAAAAGTTATATCAGTCAGTACACATTGTAATATAAATTTACTCATTAAGAAATTAAGACGGTAAGTCATTTTCTTATCTATAGCATCCGGTAGCCCTTCCAAATGAAGCCCAATTGAGCAACTAAAAACTGGGTGAATAATACAGAAATATTCTGAACCAAAATTATTTCCTTAACTAAATGTCTGTCTTATTTACAAGATGTTTATAAACTAATGTTTGTAACAATTCAGATCGAATATAAGAAACCTTAAGTCTGTTGAATATCAGAAAAATCCCTTTGGCTTTACTCTATATGCCCAAATTGAGATTCTCTATGTGTTGACAACCATTTTAAGATATGATGGGTCTTCAGGAAGTTCATGGAAATTACATATTCTGGGGGAAAAAAACTAGGTGTGGATTTCAGGTTTTTTTACACTAAAGTGAACTTGTACTTAATTCTATTTTCCCCCAAACTTTTTAAGTCCCTTCATATTGACTGTCTTTTAGTACCCCCTAAATCTTCAGTGTTTTTTAATACCAGAAAGACAGTTTATACAGAACTTGCGCAGACTATTTTTAGCCACTTAGTACATTAACGACCTGCACCTGCTTGAATCAAAGAGCTCCCAAAATTCTCTTATCTGCTAGCATGAAAGTTGATTTCAGAGTGATACATTCAGGGAAGTTTAAATAAATTGTTGTAACATGGTTTTTTTTGTGAGTTTTGAAGGAGGCATAAATAAATAATCATAGTTTTATCGCTGTGATTGACAATGCTGGTATTTCACCTGCTTGCACTTTCCACTCAAGAAATTTAAGATTGGTTTCAAGCTGTTTACCTGGATCCTTCCGTCTTGTAAGCAAGCTTTTGACTGCCGAGGGTTGAAATTTGGAGGTATGGTTATCAAACTACAGATGTTTTTGCAATGAAATTGTGCACTTCCAGCCAAGTCGCTGTGGTTCAGGAGATGATAGATGGTATTTTCATGTTGCATTACAAAAGGGTCAAAATGGCATGGCAAGCCCATGACAGTGAAACGAAGAAATGTTAGTCCTGGAAGGAAATTTATTTCCTAGCTTCAGGGGAAGTTCGGTTGTCATGAATAGGCTCTCTCTGTCAGTCTATAAAAATATTGTTTGTAAGGCCATGATGTATGTGAGACAGACCGTGGACGTGTGTTGGCAGACCGAGCAGCTACTTAAACAAATGCTAAGCCAGATACAGTAGCATAAGTCAAGTATTCCACTGGGTGCTTTTAGGGTAAGGATTGCTCTCGATCAAAATAGCAACATAATCAAAGGAATTCATTTCTTTTTTTTTTTTTTTATGTAACAACATTCAGTAAACTTTGTAAATTTTGTACTCTTAGTTGTCTGGGGGAAAGACACCTCACCCCCATTCTAACATACTTTTATATGTTGCTATTGTACATCGACTTGTAACCAGGACTTGCTCCATTTCATTTACTTTTAAATGATTCCAGAAAATACACATGGACACGACTTTGTTAGGACGGTTCACATGTAACTGTCATAAACTTTCAGACAGTTAAGCCACTGGTCTTTTGGAGTCTGCTTTTTCTTCCCCACCCAAAGGAGGTAGCGATCCTCAGACGTTTTCATTAATTGATGACACAGTGGGACCCTGGTCTTACAAAATGGGACTGATGACACGCTCTTTTTCCACAGTGATTCACAAAGGGAAGGGCCTCTTATTAGAAAGGAACCTAAAAGATGAAAAACCATGTTTGTGGGCACCTCCCATATAACTTACAGGTTCGTTTTTCAGTGTTCAGATGTACATTGGATTCATTTATCTGTGTTCAAGTTGTAATCTTCAACCCTGAATATTTTTTATGCAGAGAGTCTGAAGTAATACATTTGTCAAAGATGAAAAATATTTTTTAAAAAAAGTCCTGAAATTCTGATAGATGTATAAATGTAAAATAACACAATCCTAAATAAATAAAAATATCAGTGAACACCATGTAATTGGGAAAGCTTTCTGTGTCTAGATTTTATAAAACAAGCCCAGTAATTTTGGGGAGTCCTTACCAATAGGATAATACTTACTTTGGTAGGAAACTGATTCTTGAATGTCACATATAGAGAACTTTCTTCTAAATTATCCTAAACTCAGCAGGGGAGGGGATGTTTTTACTGGGGTGAGAGGTGTCATTTGTCATAAGGCCCTTCAGGGGGGGGCAGAACAAAAGGGACAGAGTCATTTCGGGTTCAGACAAATATTGTCCCCTTAGCCTCCACGAGAGCCACATACAAAACACATCAGGAAAGTTGGAGGGCTGGAGGACACCCCTTCCATCTGCCAGTCTGTCTCTTTTACACGCAAGTAAATACTCTACCTTATCCCGGGGCGAACTTATAACATTTTGGCATAGTCATTGTTAAAACTTTAAAAAATTTATAATGTGGGAACCAGCAGTTAGCGTAATGGCTATGTCGCTGGACTCCCACGTAGTCGACCGCGGTTCGCGTCTCGGACCCGGTGGCTTACAACTCACGCCGGGCGCGTGTGCGTGCGTGCCCAAGATCCCGAGAGGAGAATGGAGGAAAAGGGGTTGCGGCGTGACCATCCCCCCTGGGGGGTGATTTCTCGCTTTCTGTCTCTATGTCTCTCTCTGTCTGTCTGGCGAGCGCACGCGCCCTATAGCGAAAAACCTCTCCCAAAAAAAAAAAAAAAAAAAAAAAAAAATTTATAATGTAAAGCAAAAATGTTTGTGATTAACAATCCCTTACAGAAACACAATATTTAATCAAATGGAGAATGAATTTTTAACGAAGGCTTAAAGTAAAATGTACTTTTAGCTGAAAAAGAAAAATACTGTTAAATTAGCATATTAGTAAGATAAGACATCATTTTTCACCCTCACGAATTAACTTTTCCCATTGAAAAATAAGTTGGAGAACACAAGACAAAGAATCCCACTTAGCGGAGACCTGCTCCCGAACCCCGGTAAAGTTCAGAGGGGAGAGACATTGTAGCTTTGCAACATTTGGAAGACTTGAAGGCACATGACGTCGCTGAAATGTGGTTTGTGTTTTCGTCGCTGTGCTTAAACATAGCACTTACAGCAGAGTATTTCCCTCCGCGTCCCTTTCCCACCCATCCCCCACAGCATTCTTCCTACTCCCCGGGCTGGACCAGACTTGGGCTGGCCCCAGATTCTGTGTCAGAGGCCATGACCCAGGTGTCACAGCAGTCCCCGTACTGCTGGCCTCTTCTCTGAATAATTATATGGAGGTTATTGTGTTGAAGGGCCAGGCTGGGGGCAGTGCCGTCATCCTGGCTAGCCAGACCAAGGGGCTCCCCAGTCAGACTGCAGGGGAACAATGGGCCTGAGAAGACTTGCACAAAACCTTGCCACACAAAAGGTTAGATTAAAAATGGACATTTGGCCAGACGTTAGGTTTCATCCTTTAGAATTCTACCTTTAGAACTTACTCTGGGCATTTCCTCGGTTAACATCTTCAGCACTTTACATGTGCTGACCTGGTCTCAGCAGAACTTCAGCTTGCGGCTTACCTTTGTGTATGTATTCGGATTAGGCTGTTTTTTAATGCTTGGACGCTATCTCAATTTTGACACTTTGTTGCTATGAGAAGTTTGACGGTAGCAGCATTTAAGTGAATAATTTATTAAAGTAATATACAAAGTGATTTTTAAAAAAGAATCCTTTTTACTGTCTTAGGCATTTTATTAGGCCATGATTGTATGTTCTATTCACTACTGTAACTTGAACAAGTGGCAGGGGACAGTCCTAAAGTAAACATGGTTGCTTTATCTTCGTTTAGTCCTAGGAGAATTATTTTTCCCACCACCTGAGAATTTTCCATAGAAAGATGGAAAACAGACCTTCCTAAGTCTTTCCCAAATTTGAATTTTAGAAACTATGGCAGAGGTTGACTCATTTCTGTGAGGGAAAAGTTCTCTAAGGGTCCTGACCTGAGGTTTTCTCTTAATTTTATTGAGCCTTGTGCTGTTGGCTCTGGCCTAGATTTTTGAAGGCTTCTGGAGTCTCACAAATGAGCGACAGTGGAACAAAATGAAGGTTGGTTTGTATGACCCCAATATTTCTTATTGTTAGTCCACAGACCAATACTGTGTAAATATTTTTTTAAAATTCAAGATAGCACATGTACGTGCATGTTAGAAAAAGAAGCATCCTCAGCACCATCCTCTGGTCACACCATTATCCTCTCCAACTCTTCAGGGTCTTGGGCATGAACATGCCTGGTGAATTTCTGGTTAACTGGGCCTGGGATTTGAACCCGTGGTGGCCATATGGCTTCCAGTACTGCAGTTCAGTATGCTACTGACTGCCACAGAGGCTGAGTCTCAAATGCCAACCCTTCTGTGGAGCCTCTCCACTCTCTAAATTAGTAGTAATCCTTCCTTCTTGTGAATTGTGAATTCCATTAGAGTTTTGTTGTTATTTTATAGACAGATTTTTACTAGAGGGTGTGTGTGCTCACTGGAGAGAGAGAGGCAGACAGACAGAAAGCCAGAAATCAGCCCCAGGGAGGATGGCCATGCCACAATCCCTTCTCCATTCTCCTCTCGGGATCTTGGGCACACACACATGCACCCGGCGTGAGTTTCAAGTTGCCAAGTTGAGATTTGAACCATGGTTGACTACATGGGAGTCCAACGACATAACCATTACGCCATCTGCTGGTCCCCATTAGAGTTTTAAGAAATCATTTTTGCTGCAGTTTCCATCTTGCATGGCACTTTTACTTTGGTCTTAGCTCTCCTAATAAGCTGTTGTCTTTTTAAATTTTCAGAAGAATTTATATTATGTCCACTTTCTAATCTTTAAGATGAGAGACCTGAGACTCAGGAGACTAACTTGCAGCCACCCAGCTAGTTAATCCAAATTAAAATCTAAATCCCCTAATCTCCAAAATGTCTCTCTCTCTCTCCAACATGGATTTATGGAGCACTAGAAAGGACCTGGCAAGTGCCAGCCTTTCCTCAGCATTTTACAAATATAAACTTTTACAGATGAGGAAAGGAGTCGTTGGGTCCTAGAGTCTCTTCTTTCATTGCTTTACTTCCCTCGCCCTTCACGTGAGAAGGAACAAGGATTAGGAGCCATGGATAATACTGGTAATTTCTTTATACCGTTGTTATTGATATTTTATCCATGTATTATTACTAATTTGTTATTTTCATACCCAACAGTCTTCTAACTACTTGATGGGAATTATTTTCTCCTCACAACAGCTTCTTGAATAGTTGCCATTGTTATCATCATGCCCATCTTACAGGTGATCATAACCAAGGTACAGAGAGAAGCTAATATCCCTGAGTTATATGATACTGAGCAAGCTGGCACTGGAATCCACTCAGCCTGGCGTTAGCATCTCAGTCCCTTTTTAAAAAAAATATTTAATTTAATTTATTATTATTATTCAACTTGACCAAAGAGAGAGAGAGAGAGAGAGAGAGAGACTGGGCAAGCCGCCAGGTCCAGGACTTGAACCACAGTCGGCCATGTGGGAGTCCAGCATCTTAATCACCGCACCACCTGGCAGCCCCAGCATCTCAGTCCTTAACTACTCTGCTGGTCTGTCTCTAAACTTCCTAGTGGTTCTGAGTCATTGGGAAAGTTTTCTTCTTTTTGGCTCAGCCTTCTTCACAGAGGATCAATAGCAAAAGCAATATTTAGCTCACAGGGCTTTTAGAAGTTCATGTGAAATACTTGTATATATAACAAACATTGACCCAAGGCAGCCATTCTTCCTTTTTTACAGCTTTGGATTTCACCAAGCCCTTCATTTGGTGAAACATAAGCAATCGCCTTATTTCGTGCATACCTGTTTAGTGCTCCTTCATCAGTTGTAGCTGGTATTTGAATCCCACCTTCTGAATAGCCAGATGTCCTCACGTTCCTCCCAGGCACTCACGTGCCACCTAGTGGTGAAGAAGAGAAATACAAGGTTTTCAAGTAGAACGCTGGAAGGTGTGGGGGTTTTTTGTCGTCAGTGTGGTCTTTAGGAACGTGTTGCAGTGGAGAATGGGCATATTATACCATTGTTCCAGTGAAACGAACATAAGTTTCAGTAGGTTACCTACTGTGCGCACAAAGATACAGTTACTGTATTATCATTGTTAAATAATAAGCAGTTCAAAGGGATAGGCAGGTTCTCAGTAACTAAATAATAGGCAGGTAGGTTCTCGGTAACTTTAAGAGATTTCGGCATTCAGGGAGTCTCATTTTATTGGCCTTTGTTTTCTTGTTCTGAGTTGTTGTCACCAAAGATAATAAACACCTAATTGTAAAAATGGGGTGTGATTAACAGACTGAATTAATTTCTGTGTCCATCCGCCTGCTGATTCTAATACTAGTCCTCAAACTCTTCCACATTTCTCTCTTTCTGAAATGATTCATTGTTCTTCCATCTGGCAAGAAATGTTTTAAGTTGTTTTCCAAAGCATTTTTCATCATCCGGGCTGTTTGTTAACCAATGAGGGATTATTACATTAATATGAAAGATGTGGGTGAAGCTGGATTTGCCACTGAGAGGATTATGCACCATGTGACGTGGTCGCCAAAACAACAAGCATTCTTGGTGGCCGCAAACACAACCGCAGCTCTTTCCATAGAGACAGTGTGCACTCAGGCCGCGGGCCCCGTGCCTGTCCTGCACGCCAGGGAGTAGTTACAAAGCAGAGGGTAGTTAGGGCTGAGTCTCGGGATTTGCTCATTGCTAGCTTGCTGGTATTCTGGATTGGCAGCCTTGTGTGTGCGAAAGAATTTTTTTTTTTTTTTTTTTTTTTTGAGAGGATTTTGCTGTAGGGTGCGTGAACTCGCCAGAGAGAGAGAGAGAGGCAGAAAGCGAGAAATCACCCTTAGGGGGGATGGCCACACCGCAATCCCTTCTCCTCCATTCTCTTCTCGGGATCTTGGGCATGTACACACACGTGCCTGGCATGAGTTTAAGCCACCAAGTTCGGGACTCGAACTGCGATCAGCTACGTGGGAGTCCAGCAACATAGCCATTACGTCAACTGCTGGTCCCTGAAAAAGAATATCTTTGATATAAGACTTCACAAAAGTGATTCCCCGATGTGTTAAGTACACCATATTTGTGGCACTACCTTTTCCGTTCTAGCCACCTTTACTCACATACAGCAACGTAGTATCACATGTTTACTGATTACTTAGGAACTATACGAGTACATCATGGGCATGACCACATTCCTTTTTTTTTTTTTTTAGATTTTTTTGTCATAGGGCACAGGCACTCACCAGAGACAGCAAGAGGGAAAGTGAGAAATCACCCTTGGGGCGGAATGGACACACCACAGTCTCCTCTCCTGCCTTCTCCTTTGGTATTTTGCGCATGCACACACGCTCAGCTTGATTTTCAAGCTGCCAGGTCCAGAACTCGGACTGTGGTTGTGCATGTGGGAGTCCAGTGCCTTAACCAGCAGACCACCTGCTGGCCCCATATTTCATACCCTTAAAATCCCTATGTGGGAGGTCCTGTAATATTTCTAGTTTCTAAGTAGAAAATTAACGAGGGTTAGAAGAGTTTTTAAAAAATTGCTCAAGTCTGTATATTATTAAGTAATGCTTATATAAAGAATATCATTTTTCAGACTGTTTCCTTTGGTAGATTGAAATAAAAAATAAGCATTTTGTCTTTCCAATCCACGAGTCTTCTGTACAGTGCCTGACTTTTGGTAGGTACTTGATGAATGTTTATTGATACCCGCGAGCTCTGTATGGGCCAGCCAGACTTTGGTTTGGACTCCTCCTGACTAATAATCCGAGTAGAAGAGCTAATGATGAGAATGCACCAGAAAGCAAAGTGAGGTCCATCCTGGGGCCAGTGAGGAAAAGATACAGGGTGTATGGGCTTAATGAAAAGGCAGTTAGGGGAACCAGCAGTTAGCGTAATGGCTATGTCGCTGGACTCCCACGTAGTCGACTGCGGTTCGCGTCTCGGACCCGGTGGCTTACAACTCACGCCGGGCGCGTGTGCGTGCGTGCCCAGGATCCCGAGAGGAGAATGGAGGAGAAGGGATTGCGGCGTGACCATCCCCCCTGGGGGGTGATTTCTCGCTTTCCCTCTATGTCTCTCTCTGTCTGTCTGGCGAGCGCACGCGCCCTATAGCGAAAAACCTCTCCAAAAAAAAAAAAAAAAGGCAGTTAGGTTTTGGCCAAGGCTGCGTCTCTTAATGAAAAGACAAATTCACTTGGCTTAGGGACCATGATCACTTTAATGTAAGCTGACACTCCAGAGTAAACTATTATAAATCAAAATTATATAGCATCAAATTTATATGAAATTAACTAGAGCTTTCTTTCGTGGCCCTTCATCTTTCTAGATTGCTAAATTTTTCAGCCAGTATAACCCTAAATCCAGATCCTTTCTATTTTAGCCATCATTCCTGGAACCACTAAGAATGGAGGAGTGGATTTTTATGCCCTTGTATTGAATTTTGAGAAACCGGGACCAACCCTCTCCCTGTCTCCCTCTCTCCTCGTCACACACTGGGTGTGGGGAGAGTCTGTGCTGTTCCTTGTGGCTGCCCTTCCTGACTCTGCTATATTTCCTCCCCCAAACCACACAGGCTGAGTCCGCCGAGCCTTGTGTGACCAAGCACATGTGTGGCAATGCTGAATTCCCCATGGCATCTCGCCGGACTGCTCCGAGTCTCCTCTGTTCCTTATTCACTGAGCGGGTCTCGGCAGAACTGGAAAGCTTTAGGGCTGGTGCTGCTTATGCAGAGGCTTATTCTTTGTAGTTACCTGTATTTAACATACTGGAATTTCTAACAACAACTAAGGTGAACCGACTTGTTCTAGGGTCTCTGGTTAACTAAAATAGTACAATAACTAGATGTCGAGGTGGAAGCCAAATACTTTAAAGCTAAAGAGCATGTGACCGATTTACATGACCCATTTCTCAGCTCTGGTGGTTTTAATTTTTAAAAGTAGCTCTGGGAGGCCAGGTGGCGTGGTAGCTTGATCCCACAAGGCCAACTACACAGTTTGAGTCTGGACCCGGCAACTTGAAGAACACTCGAGCATATGTGCACATGTTCCCAAAATCCTAAAGAGGGGAGTGGAAGAGAAGGGATTATGGCATGGTCATCCCTGCTGGGTGGTGCTTTCTCACTTTCTGTACGTCTCTACATCTCTCTGGCAAGCACACACACCCTATGGCAAATTAGAAGAAGAAACTTTCTTTTTTTTTTTTTTGGAGAGGTTTATGCTATAGGGTGTGTGCGCTCACCAGACAGACAGAGAGAGACAGAGACAGAAAGCGAGAAATCACCCCCCAGGGGGATGGTCATGCCGCAATCCCTTCTCCTCCATTCTCCTCTCGGGATTTTGGGCACGCACGCACACGTGCCCGGCGTGAGTTTTAAGCCACCAGGTCCAGGACGTGAACTGCAGTCGACTACATGGGAGTCCAGCGACATAGCCATTACGCTAACTGCTGGTTCCCAAGAAACTGACTTTCTTAGTAAGGCATAAAGAGTAGATCACAAGTGAACAAATATGAACGGAGGTTTTACCTCGCCCTTGTTTTTTCCATACAGTAATGTCTCATGTATGTATGTGTGTGTATATATACACACACACACACATTACTTTTTTTTTTTTTTTTTTGTAGAGGTTTTTGCCTTAGGGTGCATGTGCTCACCTGGACCTGGTAGCTTGAACATCATGCTGGGTGTGTAATGAAAGAGAGAGAGACAAACACAGTGAGAGAGAAAGTGACGAATCACCCCCCAGAGAGGATGGTCATGCCGCAGTCCCTCCTCCTCCTTTCTCCTCTCGGGATCTTGGGGACACATGCACACAAGCCTGGTGTGATTTTTTTTTATCATTTAAAAATATTTATAATTTCTTATTTACATTAAATTGTACATATTTATGACATACAGCATGGTTTTTTAATGTGTGCATTCAAATCAAGGTTATTACCATATACATCTTCTCCAGCAAGGAGCCTTACATTCTTGCATCTGCTAAGCCCTTTTTTTTTACTTTTTATTTGATTTATTATTAGCATAATCTTGTTTATATTACATTGAATCACATATATCTTTACAGTGTATCATGTTTCTTTTTCCAGAAGGAATACCATGCATATCAGTCAAGACAAAGACATTACTATCCACATCATCATCATCATCAAATAGGCTTTCATCATTTTTTCCAGATTATTATTATTATTACTCTCATTATTTTTTAAACATTCAATCACTGTATATCATTTTGCTTGTAAAAATAATTCACCCAACATGAAATACTTCTCAGACCAGCCCAGTTGAGAATACTATACATGTTATCATCAACAGGTAATAAGCCATTTCTGCGTCCCACTAATGCCATGCTTCTCTATTTAATCTCTTGCTGTCCTTCTCTGTACTCTTCCTTTCTCCCACCCTGTTCCACACTGTCTCCAGCATCCCTAACTATTTTCATTGGTTTTATGCCCTCCAGTATTTCGATCTCTACCATAAAGTGCGGATAGTTGGTATATATTAAGTGGATACATATAATATCTTTCTTTCATATCCTGGCTTGCTTCACTCAGCAATAGATCCTCCATATTCAACCACTTTCTATCAAATGCCATGGTCTTGTTGATTTTTATGGCTGAGTAGTATTCTATAGCGTATATGTGCCACACTTTTTCTATCCATTCATCTGTTTCTGGACATTTGAGTTGGTTCCATGTCTTAGTGATTGTGAATAATGCTGTAATAAACATCGATGTGCAAGTGCTTTTCTGACTGAGCATTCTCAAGGCCGGCATGATTTTTAAGCCACCAGGTCTGGGACTCGAACATCGGTCAGCTATGTGGGAGTGCAGTGACACAACTGTATGTCATCTGCTGGCCCCCTATATAATTTTTTAATTGCCAGAGAGCACGTGCACTCACTGAAGAGAGAAGGTGGGGGTGGGAAGAGTAGTGGAGCATGGTCATGCTAGTCCCTTCTCCTCCATTTCTCCATCTTGTCAGGATTTGGGGCATGCCTGCATAAGTACTCAGTGTGTTTTTCAAGCTGCCAGGGCCAGGATTCAAACCCTGTTAACTTTGTGGGCTCCAGTTCCCTTAACCACTAGGCTTTAATGCCAGCCCTAGTTTGGTTATTGTTTTGTTTTGTTTGTTTGTTTGTTTTTGCAGAGGTTTTTTTTTTGCATGCACTCGCCAGAAAGAGAGATATAGAGATAGAAAGCGAGCAGTCACCCCCCGGGGGGATGGCCACGCCGCAATCCCTTCTCCTCTATTCTCCTCTCAGGATCTTGGGCACGCACGCACACGCACCCGGCGTGAGTTTAAGCCGCCGGGTCCAGGACTTGAACTGTGGTCGACTACATGGGAGTCCAGCGACATAGCCATTACGCTAACTGCTGGTCCCTGTTTTTTGTTTTCTTAATGCAAGGTTTCTGTCAGGATCTTCCTGTCTCAGACTCCCCAAGTCTGTAGGACAGGCACATGCCACTGTGTGAACCTGTGTTTCCCAAGTGGTCCCAGACCACAGAGTAGTGTCTGGTTAGCACATGCCACCGTGGTTGAGCCCAAGTTTCATTTTTTTGTACTAAAATAATTAACCAAGTTACCATGATGCATATCTTACCTTTTTGTTTGGATGGAAAGGATTTTGTCCACCCAGCATACTTGTTCTGCTGGGCCTGCTTTCATCTGCCCTCAGGTAAACTAGCACGGGAGGACGTGGCACCGGAGACGGTCTCCAAACAGGCATCAGCTGCTGCTCCTCACGTGGGCTGGTTTGAGAAGGTCTTGAGTGGCAATAGCAGCGGCTCGAGCGTTGAGGAGCAATGGGGTCCTCTCCTCTTTTCAGAACACAGAAGCCACTTCTGTCTGATTAGAATAGTTTGTGGGTTTAGAATGTCATGTAAGCAATTTATTTTTTAATGAAGAAAAAGGAAAAATTTGCAGAATTCATTTTAGGCTAATAAATAGTAACCGTTCCAAAGAAGTTACTCATGCAGTGTTGACTAAAGTTGTTTCGACAGTGAAAAAAAAAAAAAAAAAAGAGTAATCTCTCAATCTGTACTCATAACCCTCATCAAAATCCGCTTTCTGTGAGAAAGAGGCATCTCTGTGTCTGGCTAGGTGGGGAGTGAGCTGCTGTGGGGGCAGATTGGTCTCAGTCTTCCTCTTTAGTGTCTGCTGCATTTCTGCATCACACCTTCCGTCAGGAGGGTTTCCTAAGGACTTTCTTCTAATTGAGTAGAAACAGAGCAAAGTAATAGTGTTCAAGGTTGCACTATGAAATTTTAAAGAATTAGAATGTAAAGCGTGATTGAATTCCCCTTGTACCCATTCCAGGAGACTATTTGTAACACCCAACTCAGGAATCCATTGACTAAGGCGTTTGGCAATATGTTAGAAGGAAAGAAAGAGGAAAACAGTATCAAATAGCTATTAATCTGAAGCAGAATCTTGTACATCTTAAAATTTCAATGCTAGTGGCCAGCAGGTGGTGTGGTGGTTAAGGTGTTGGACTCTGACACAGCTGACTGCAGTTTGAGTCCCAGACGTAGCAGCTTGCTTTCTCACTTCCCCCCCTCCCTCTGTCTGTCTCTCTCTGGTGAGCACCTGTACCCTATCACAAATTTTAAAATAATAATAATAATGAACAAAATAAATAAAATAATTCTTTAAAAAATTTCAATACTGAATTATGGAAATCATTTGACTGATGAAATTCGAATGTGTGTCTGCTTTCTAATATTCTATAAAATATTTGAAAATATCTCTATTTAAAAATTCACTATGCAAAGGCAAGCTTGTGACAAGGGGAGGTGTGTATTTGTGTAAATTCAGTGGTCCTATCCGTTGCCATAGAAATATTTGCAAGTTCTTGGTTCAGCTCTGCATAGCCTTGGACATTCTCCCTAACACCTTTGTGTGCCATAGTTTATAAAACAGGAAAAAATGTACACCTCACCGAGTTTGGTGATAGTTGAATAGATAATGTATCTAAAAGACATTTTCTATAGAGTAGTCAGATGTTACTTGCCTTCTGACATTTTTATCTAGAAAGCACAGGAAGTTTCTAAGTTGTAGAAATTTTCCTTCCTGGGGCCAGCAGGTGGCATGGTGGTTAAGGCACTGGATTCCTACATGGCCGACTGATTTAAGCCCTGGACCCAGTGCCTTGCGAGTCACACCAGGGGTGTGTGTGTGTGTGTGTGTGTGTGTGTGTGTACGTGCGTGCCCAAAGTCCCGTGAGAGGAATGGAGAAGAGGGATTGTGGTGTAGGCATCCCCCAGGGGGTGATTTCTCACTTTCTCTCTCTCTCACTCTCGCTCCAGCTAGTGTACACACTACAAAAATCTAAAAAAAAAAAAATTATTCCAATGGCTTTAGTTTTGTCAAAACAAATGAAAATTTTATAATTTAAGATATCCTTTTAATGCATATTAATATTAAATGTTAGAATATATTGATCCTTTTCTAAGATATTTATGCAAACTCTTAAACTACCTTAGAGAATTTCATAAACTTTACATTTTATTTTTTAATTTTTAAATAGTTGAATTCTCATAGAATTAATTTATTCTTTAATTTCAAATCCTTTTCCACATTGAATACATAAAGAAGATTGTTTTCCCTTATAAAATACTGAATTTATTTGTGTGTTTGTTATATTATTATTTAGAGAAATAAACTAGAACAATTCATTTCTGAGTCCTACGTATTTTTGCCCTAGGCAAGTACTTTATTTCATCTCTAAAAATTCTTTGTAATTATAAACAATTAACTTTAAATTTATTTTTATTAACTGTCTCGAATGTTTCTTAAAGTTTATGTTACAATTTATAGCCTTTATTTCTTCAAAGCCCTGAAAAATTTGTATTGATGTCCTTGTTTTAATATTGTGATAGTTAATGAACACCAGTAGAGGGAGCTTCAATTCATCTTTCATGGCAAATTTAGCTCTCAACTTAAAAACGTAGGTGTGTAGAAAGAGCACACTTAGAAATAAACAATATATAGTTGTAAGATCTTTCAAAGATACTTAAGGATGACAGTTGTAACTTCAAGGGAGTAAACAATCTCACTTTGATTCTGATATTTTTAAATAAACTACTCTCAAATATTCCTGCCTAAGCAAAAAAAAAAAAAAAAAAAAAAAAAAAAAAAAAAAAAAATTTAAATAGTATAACTCTGAAAGCTATCAAGTAGCCCAATATTCTCAAATCAAGATTCTATCTGCTCATTTGGGGGAAGAAGGAGAAAGAGTGGTTGTGGTAACTTACTATTAAAAATTAGGTTAAAGGGGCCAGCAGGTAACATGGTGGTTGGGGACGCTGGACTACCATATGGCCAAAAGTGGTTCAAGTCCCTGACCTGGTGGCTTGCTCTCTCATTTTCTCTCATTCTGTCCCTCTCTGGTCAGATGAAAGGAAATAAATAAAGTTAAATTTTAAAATTAGGTTAAAGTAAAACGTTAAATAACTGGGAAATGATCACCATTGCAATAATATACTAAGGAGAATTGCTGAGTCATTGTGTGGTATAATGAGAAGAAGAGATTTCATTTTACTTAGAATTTTTTATGCATTCAAAAGTTTTTAAACCAGATTTTAGAAAGGCTGTGTCCCAATTCTTTGCTCATATTTATCATGCTGGTCCTGATTATTGCCTGTTGGTTTCTTTACAGACCCCAGAAGAAAATACCATGTGAGGCTGCTGGCTTACAACAGCATAGAAGACGGCTATCAGGCAGATCAGACTGTCAGCACGCCAGGATGTGTGTGTGCGTAAGAGTGGTGTAGCCTGTTTCCCTGTGGCTCGCTCTCCTTTCACTTCTCCTCCTCCTTCCTTAAATTCCAGACCCACTGCTACTCGGAAACCTTGGAGGTCTGATGCCTTTATGTCCTCCATGCTATCTAGCATAGTATCTTGGATAAGTAGGTGCTCAGTAGGTATTTAAACGAGATGTATTGGATTATATTTATTTTAATTTTGCATGTACAGGCCATTAGAAATCTGTTTGAGAAAAATAACCACAGATGATCTACATACTGAATTGCTTTCACCTTGAAGCTGTTTCTCCCCAGTTCCTGTTCAGTTTTATCGCTACTAAAGAGGATGTTGCTCTGCTCTTTTTCTTTCTCTCTTTTTTTTTTTTTTTTTTTTTTAGAGCTAGGGTCTTGCCTAGCCTGCTGGCTCGCTCTCCCAAGTAGCTGAGATTGTAAGTGTATGCTACCCCTTACCACATTTGTAGGGAAGACTGGGAATCGAACCTGAACCTTCCACACGGCATCAGCCTATGGAGCAGCAGCATCTTATCAGCATGCACCACAGTGGCTGGGCCATGGAGTCAAGTCTACTGCTAGTTTTCTGAATATCTTTGACCAGTAGCTTGACTTCTCTGTGCTTGTGTTTTTCAGTCAGCTAAGTATTGATAGTGTTTGACTCATGGAGAGTCATGTCATTTGGATGACATATCTCTAGACCGCTATGAATTCCTGATGAAAAGAAAAACTTAAAATCAATATCCAGGGTGGAGTATTCTTGGTTTGACTGTTATTACCACTTCCTAGTGTACATTGGAGTGTTGGGTCATACAGTAAATTAACATGGCCTTTTTTCAACAGCGGTTCGTGATCGCACGGTTCCTCCTCCACCACCACCCCACCATCTCTACGCGAAGGCTAACACCTCATCTTCCATCTTCCTGCACTGGCGGAGGCCCGCGTTCACCACCGCACAAACCATTAACTACACCATCCGCTGTAACCCTGTGGGCCTGCAGAATGCGTCTCTGGTTCTGTACCTTCAAACGTATGTAGCTTACTGGTTGTTTCTCTGTTTTTCCTCCCACTCACACTATTTATTATCCGGGGCCCCGCTTGGGGGCTCCACCTATAAGCATTTGCATTAGGACTTATTTATAAGGGAGTGATGCAGTCCCGCACTTATACTCAGTTCTGAAAATTACACTTTTAGAAATTTAATTTACCTAAATGATTATTGGCTTTTTCATTTTCCCAGTCTCATGCAACAAGATTAGGGAAGAGGTTATTAGTCTTTTATTTCTTTAAAAAAAAAAAAAAAAAACGGACCAACAGTTAGTGTAATGGCTATGTTGCTGGACTCCCATGTAGTCAACCGGGGTTTAAGTCCTAGACCTGGTGGCTTAAACTCACGCAGGGCGTGTGTGCATGTGTGTCCAAGATCCCGAGAGGAGAGTGGAGGAGAAGGGCTTGCGGTGTGGCTATCCCCCCTGGGGGTGATTTCTCGCTTTCTGTCTCTCTGGCGAGCACACGCGCACTATAACAAAAAACCTCTCCAAAAACAAAAACATTTAAAAATATATAGAAAAGACTACCACAGGGTGGGGCCAGCAGGTAGCACGATGGTTAAGGTACTGGATTCTGAAGTGGTTGACTGTAGTGAGTCCCAGACCCAGCAGCTTGAAACTCATAGCAGGTACATGTATATGCATGCACAAAATGCCAAGGGTAGAAGGGATTGTAGTGTGGGTTTTCTTGCTTTCTGTCTCTCTGGTAAGAGAATGTGCCTTTAGCAAAAGTCTCTCTTTAAATAAAAATAGAAAGACAGAAAGAGAGAGAGAGAGAGAGAGAGAAAGAGAAGAGGAAGGAAGGAAGGAAGGAAGGAAGGAAGGAAGGAAGGAAGGAAGGAAGGAAGGAAGGAAATAAATTACCACAGAGTATGTATGTTCTCCAGAAAGAGCAAGAGAAAGAGGGTGTGGTCACACTGCAACCCATTTTCTTCCATTGCTCCTTCCATAAGGATTTTGGCATGCACATACATATACGTGGTATGGTTTACAAGCTGCCAGAACCAGGATTCAAACCATGGTTGGCCATGTAAGATCTGGCTCCCAATGCACACTGCTTGACCACTGTGCTATGGTCTGCCCCATTATTATTTTTAAGTGGTTAAAGACCATTTTCATGCTGGTATCAAAAAGTAGAACTAGTTGTCAATATGGTTAGAGTTAAAAAGGTGCCTATTTATTGTGCTTTAAAAGAATGAATTGACTTCCATTATTTCAGAGGAAATCCCTTTGTACTGCGACGTTTCTGTACTGTTCACTTCTTAGTTTTACCTCAAAGAGGCAACTTGTAGGCCTAGTTGTACAGTATGGTACCAAATATAGTTTGTTTTGTTATTTAAGTTTTTGCTGTATGGTGCGTGTGCTCACCAGAGAAAGACAGAGAGAAGGGAAGTGTGAAATCACTCCCCGGGGGATGGCCGCTCTGCAGTTCTTTCTTCTCTATTCTCCTCTTGGGGTTTCGCGTGGGCATGCACATGTGCTCCATGTAATTTTTAAGCCATCAGGTCCAGGACTCAAACCATGGAGTTGGCTATGTGGGGTCCAGTACCTTAACCACCAGGCCACCTGCTAGCCAGGAAATCTCTTTGTATTGGGACATTTCTGTACTGTTAATTTTCTAGGTTTTTCTCAGAGAGGCAACTTGTAGGGGTATTACTTTTTATTTTTAATTTTCTTTATTCATTCATTTATTTTAATTTGACCAGAGAGAGACACACACAGAGAAATGAAGATAGAGAGAGGTAGAGAGAGGGAAAGTGAGAAAGCAAGCCACCAGGTCTGGGACTTGAACTGTGGTTGGCCATGTGGCAGTGTCCAGCGCCTTAACCACCACACCACCTCCTGGTCCCCTTGTAGGGCTATTTCTATAGGATGATACTAAATGTAGTATTTTAGTAGTCAAATCCGATCGTTCTTTTAGTCTAACACTTAAAAAAAAAAAGAAGAAGAAAGAAAGAAAAGAAGGAACTAATGAATAATAACGAGCCCTACCTGTCAAATGGAAATACAGTCCTGGAGAAACACTGTGCTACCGGCAGTAACGGAGTCATTGCTCATTATTACAGATCAGAAACTCACATGCTGGTCCAAGGTCTAGAACCAAACACCAAATATGAATTTGCTGTTCGATTACACGTGGATCAACTTTCCAGCCCCTGGAGCCCTGTGGTCTATCATTCGACACTTCCAGAAGGTAAAGAAAGCAGCTCTGTTACGAGTTTTATCTTTTTAAAATTTTTAAGAAATGTTTAAAGATATACCTACATATACATACATATCATTTTGAAAGGGCGCCACCCTGGTTGCCACCGGCTAGCTTGCATGTAAATATTTGTTTTGTTTTATTTTGCTTCTTTCTTTGTATTTATTTAGGCCTGTGGGCATGTATACTCCCCAGAGTGAGAAGCTCCCCAGTTGGGCAGGGTAACACCACAATCCTTTTCTCTCCACTTCTCTAGCCCATCAAGATTTTGGACGTGCATGCATACATACCAGGCATGTTTTTCAAGCCGCCAGGGCTGGGATTCAAACTGCAGTCAGCCATATGGGATCGGCTTCTGATGCTCAGCAGTTAACCACCGCACGACAGGGCCACCCCTTGTTTTATTTATTAACTTTTGAAATTTCTTTTCCTTTATATTTTATTTATTTTCTTCTCAGAGTATGTAGGCAAGTAGGCTTAAATTTAGTGTCCCTTTAGGGAAGCTATTTTTTTTTTTAATCGTATGTGCTATTCAAGGCCGCACTCAAGTAATTTAAAATTTACTAAGTAAATAATGTATTTGTTAATGAGCTTAGGAGCTCACATTAGAACCAGTTTCTGTATGAGTGGTAGCTTGATGCTGTGCACAGAGCAGTGTAAATGCAGGGGTTTTCAAAACATTCATGGAAAATCCATATTATGAACAAATTATGCATGGATTTCAAGATTTATTTTGTTCCAAGATAAATTTTTACTTTAATTCCAGTTTGCACAGACTTTTTGAGGTACCCTTGTGTAGCTGATTGAGCATCAGTTTTGTATCTTCACTATGACTGTCTTACTATTTTGTCTTATATATATCTTTTTTTTTTTTTTTTTTTAAGGTTTTTGCTATAGAGCCTGCATGCTTACTGGAGAAACAGAGAGAGACAATGAGAGGGAAAGTGAGAAATCACTCCTGGGGGGGATGACCGGGCTGCAGTCCCTTCTCTTCCATTCTCTTCCTAGGATTTTGGGCACTTGTGCATCCATGCACACACACACACACACACACACACACTCACACCTGACATGAGTTTCAAGCCACCAGATCCAGGACTCAAACCACAGCTGGCCATGTGGGAGTCCAGTGCCTTAACTACCAGCCACTTGCTGGCCCCTGCCTCATATCTAGCTTAATATTTTATGTCTCTTAGCCCTGCCTTTCCTTTTCTCTAGAATGAGAGTGAAGGGCTAGATAATCTAGAAGGATTATTCCTGCTCTCTTTTCATAATGCTGAGAGAAAGCAAGGGACATTTATGGCTTCTTGGCTATAGTTTTGGCAATATTCCATTAAAAATGTGGTGTGAAGAACTTCTTCATGCTTTTAGCTTATATTAAACATGCAGTCAACTAAAATTCCAAGATTGGACTACTTTTTATGTATAGAAAGTATTAAACTTGTCTGTCCAGTGGACTTACTGATTGATAACTTGTGAGCGTAGTCAAGTGTTTTAATCTCAGAGTATTTTCTTCGGTTTTCTTCTATATTAGGTTAATGCTCTGTATGTTTTCGTAGGATCTCAGTATCTAATGGAGAGGCACTCCTCCTGGTGGAGCTGTAGACTTTTCTAGTTAGTAATTTAGCAAAACCTGTCAAGAGCCCTAAAAAAATGTTATCCCTTCAACTTAGTCATTCCCCATCTAGAAATGTCCTTTATATTTTCTAACATATAAAGATGAAATTAGCCGGAAAAGAAGAAAAAATATTACTTTACAATGATCAATAATCTTTAAAAGCCGTGATTTTAGAAAAAAAATATATATAATGGTTTTTATTGATGTTTAAACTCCTTTCTGATCCTATCAGTCTGTCAGGTAATTTGAGTATTCCTGAACTATTTCACCCTAGTAATGCATTTTTTTCTTTTTTCCATGTGTGCCCAGCACCAGCAGGCCCACCACTTGGAGTCAAAGTGACATTGATAGAGGATGACACTGCTCTGGTTTCGTGGAAACCCCCCAACGGCCCCGAGACGGTCGTGACGCGCTACACGATCCTGTACGCATCCAGGAAGGCCTGGGTGGCCGGAGAGTGGCAGGTCCTGCACCGAGAAGGTAAGCAGGGTCGTGGGTTACCAAGAAGGGTGCACAGCGAGCGTATTAGTGATACAGAAACAGTGAAAGAAGGGCCTCAAGGTCGCTTTGAATGTGTATCTTTTTTTTCTTTTTTTTTTTTAGAGGTTTGTGCTATAGGGTGTGTGCGCTTGCCAGACAGACAGAGAGAGACATAGAGACAGAAAGCGAGAAATCACCCCCCAGAGGGGATGGTCACACCGCAATCCCTTCTCCTCCATTCTCCTCTCGGGATCCTGGGCACTCACGCACACGCGCCCGGTGTGAGTTTAAGCCACCAGGTCCAGGACTCAAACCGCAGTCAACTACGCGGGAGTTCAGCGACATAGCCATTACGCTAACTGCTGGTTCCTGAATGTGCATCTTAATGTATGAAATAAATTATTAAAGATGTTGGTTTTATTTAAAGAGCATCAGAAAGCCATCAACCGATTTTAAGGATTTTTTTTGTGTTCTAGAAGGATCACTCTTACTGTTGTGAGTAGAAGGGTTTGGTTGAGGAGTGTGGATACAGGTAATGCAGAGGGATAAATTAGAACGTACTTACAGTTGTCTAGAAAAGGGTTGAGAAGCCCAGACTAGGATGGTTGAAAGATACTGAAGAGGACTTTACAGCGTGGATGATCGGAAGGAGAGAGAGGATCATGGATAATCGCTGAGTTTCTGATGGTGTCACATCTTGCTCTGGAATAGGAAACGTTGGAAGAAGGCCTGATTTGAGGGAGAAGACCTTTGTGCTGCTACTAAAATGGTGCAGATGCAATTAAGCTGACCCATTTCAATATTAGGATCTATTTGATTACAAGGAAAAGGGAAAAGCTGACTAGGGATTAATAAGATTTAATTATTTCTTAAAAATGTATTTACAGTTATTCACTGTACATCTGTACAGTATACAAAATGAGATTTTTTTTCCATCCAGAATACATTGTATATTGGCTCAATCAAGGATATTACCATACCTGTGATCATTAACAAAAAATTACAAATTTAATTCTTTCAACACTAATTTTTTTTCAAGTGGAAAATAACTGAATTCTAAAAATTTTAACATTCTTTTTTTTTTTCTTAAGAGGTTTTAGACATATAGCGCATGTGCTCTCCAGAAAGACAGAGAGAGACAGAAAGTGAGAAATCACCCCTCAGGGGGGATGGTCACACCGCAATCCCTTCTTCTCCATTCTCCTCTCAGGATCTTGGGCACGCATGCACACGCGCCCAGCATGAGTTTAAGCCACCGGGTTCAAGACTCAAACCACAGTCGAATACATGGGAGTCCAGCAACACAGCCATTATGCTAACTGCTGGTCCCGACAATTTTAACATTCTTCAACATTACATGTGTTTAATCCTTTCTAAAACTTTGAAGCTTTCATTTAAGTAAGTCCCATATGCCAGTTTTTAGGCAGACACGCACATAGATAGCAAAACTTCATTATTTGGGCACTTCCTTAGTTCAGTTATGCCTACTGGGAAAGGAGTAGTTTGCCAAGCAATAGGGAGTGTAAGAAAGATTTTTAAAAGGAGCCTTGTTAGCCATCGACATATTCTTTTTTGTTTTTTCTCTTTTATTCTCCATCCCATCAGGATCCTGGGCATGCATGTGCTTGTCTGGCCTAGTTTTTCCTTTCTCCATGAGAGTAGTATATGCATGCACATGTGAGAATGAAGGTGAGAGACCATGGTGGAGGGATCCCTTCCACAGGGTCTGGTCATGCTCTGGCCTCCTCCTCCTAGTCTTCCAGCGCAGCAGGTGTAGGCACTCACACATGTACACAGCATTTTCAGGCCACATGGGCTAGGGAGTCAAACCAGACACCACGTGGGATCCAGCTTTTCTTGTACAGCACAGTATACCCCATTGCACCATGGAGCTGGCCTATCACAGATTTCATTCATACCTGCCTACAGAGAAACAGTATTTTGTTTTGGCTCCATTAAAATCGGGACTAGCAGTTAGCGTAATGGCTATGTCGCTGGACTCCCACGTAGTCGACCGCGGTTCAAGTCCCGGACCCGGTGGCTTAAACTCACGCCAGGTGCGTGAGCGTGCGTGCCCAAGATCCTGAGAGGAGAACATAGGTGAAGGGATTGCAGCATGGCCATCCCTCCTGGGGGGTGATTTCTTGCCTTCTGTCTCTCTGTCTCTCTCTGTCTGTCTGGCGAGCGCATGCGCCCTATAGCAAAAACCTCTCCAAAAAAAAATGTATTTGTTTATCAGTTTGAGACAACTCAGACAGCAGCGTGTTTGCCTCATTGACAGCTCAATAGTGAAACAGATTGTAATTGCAGGCTTTTACATCTGTGTAAACCTTTCTAACTATATAATAGCACACAGGAAAAAATAATCTGTATAACACTTGGTATGATTTTAAGAAACATTCTCAGTGATAAGCTTTGGTCATTTATTTGTAGAGAACCTTTTTCATAACTAATGCTAGTGATTCATAGAAAACAAAAAAGGTAAAAGGCAATGGAGGTTTTTTTTTTTTTTTTTTTTTTTTTTTTTTTTTTCAGAAAGGGAAAATAACAAGGGTTTGACTCACCTGCATTTAAAAAGAAAAAGCAAGGAATACAGCATGGCATTTAAAGAAAAAATGCCAGTTGTCTTTTATGTTTACTTATGGCAACTTTTAGAAAGATAATGATGTAGAAAATAGATGGAGAAAAAAGGAATGTCAATTTACATATTTAATATCAAATGGAACAAGAATTTTTCATGAATCAAAACATTTAAAAATATTTCTGAGGACCAGTAGTTGGCATAATGGCTATGTTGCTGGGTTCCCATGTAGTCGACCACAGTACAAATCTGGACCCGGTGGCTTAAACTCACACCGGGTGCCTGTGCGTGTGTGCCCAAGATCCCGAGAGGTGAATGGAGGACAAGGTATTGCGGCATGGCCATACCCCCTGGGGGAATGATTTCTTGCTTTCTGTCTCTTTGTCTCTCCCTCTTTCTGGTGAGTACACATGCCCTATAGCAAAAGCCTCTCCAAAAAAAAATAAATAAACAGAAATATTTCTGGTAAGCATATGGTATTTGTGGTTAAAATGGTACATGTTAGAATCATTAAGCAGAAATGTGATACGAAATTATAGTTTAAAGAGGATCAGAAATTATAGCCTTAATCTTCCTATGCAGTAAATCAGCACAAAGTACTCAATTATTTTCAAATCTAGAGGGCACTGGAGGAAGTTATTTTCTACCTCAGCAATTCCTGAACTCTGTTTTTTATGTCTCCTAAGATCATAAAGATGCCCTTATTTCAAAAAACTATTTCTATGATTGAGTAATTTGAGAAACACCCTGTGCTTTTCCTCCTATTAGAGATTCACACTGCAAATTAAAAAGCCTATATACATAACAGGGATCAGTAGATAGCACAGTGGTTACATCACTGGACTCCCATATAGTCGGCCATAGTTTGAGTCCTGAACCCAGTGGCTTAAAATTCACACCGGCTCGTGTGTGTGCATGCCCAGAATCCTGAGAGGAGACTGCATGAGAAGGGATTGTGCATGGCCATCCCCTCTGGGGGGTGATTTCTCGCTTTCTGTCTTTCTCTCTCTCCAGTGAGTACATGCACTCTATAGCAAAAATCTCTAAAAAGAAAAAATATCCTTCAATAAAGGAATGGACGATCTTCATTTACTAAACAAATCCTTAGTGATTACTATGTGCTAGGCTCCGCTTTAGGCCCCAGTAATACCATAGTCCATACCCCCGCTCCCACTGGAGCTTACGTCCTAGGTAACAAATTAATAAATATTTACATTTTCATGTAGTAATTTAGTGCTATTAAGAAAACTACCATAGGGAAAAGAGTCAAAGTGAGTGTCACAGTTAAACATAGTAATGGCGAAGCTGCCATAATTAAACATAATAAGTTAAGTGCTCTTGGAAGAAATGACGTTAGCATAGCCATGTGGATATCGGGGTAAGTGCAAAGGTCCTGAGGCAGACGAATGCTTGGCATGTTAGAGGAACATGAGGGAAGTCAGCCAAGAGAGGGGAGGAGCAGGCAGGAAGACCTGAGGGAGGGCGATCACCCAGGGCCAGTCTTGAACAGCACCTGGGAAACATAGATTATTCTAAGAGAGAGAAGATTAATTCGAGACTTTGGGTCAGATTTACCTTTTAAAAGTATTGCTCTAGCAGCCCCCTGAAAAACATGATTACGTAGGAGGCAAGACTGGCACTCAGGTGTCCACATGCGACTTGATGGGCTGCTTGGACAGGGATGATGATGGTGAAGATAATGCAGAGTTATCAGAGCATAATTTGAAAGAAGAGCCTATCCGCTGATAGATTGATCTGGGGTACAAGGGAAAAAGGAGCCAAATCTGTGGGTGAAATCAAGGGTTTGTTTTTGGACATGTTAAATTCAAGATGTTTCTGGATGTCCAGGTGGAGAGGTTGATTAAACACTGAGAGGGTTAAGTTCCTGAGAGAAATGTGGGCTGTAGGTATAACCCGATTATCAGTGTGTGGGTGATACCGACAGCTGTAGAACTGGGGAAAAAATCACTTCAAGCACATGCACGGGAGAGAGGTCCGAGAGTGCACCTGGGCGCTTTCAACCCTGAAACCCGACCCTGCGCTTTTATATTTTAAGGGAACACTCCTTTGGTCACAAATTGCTCATGTTTTAAAGTACTAGGTTGTTGGGAAAGTCGTGACCTATTTTTCTATGCTTTTCTATGCAAAAAACAAGTCATGACTTTTCTGACAACCCAATGAATTCAACTAGTATTTTCTAAGAGTCTTATATAAAGCATTCTGCCACCTACCTTAAGGTGTTCCAACATAGAGGGGGGAAAAAAGTGCTATCTACCAGAAGAGGGAGACAACAAAGATAAGAAAGTATATACTTTAATTGAGAATATAAATTTGTGTCAGACACTTGCCAGTAATGGTTTAATACTTACTGTGTAATAATCATATGCGGTAAGAGCTATTGCCTCTGTGAGAAAAGCACACTTTAGTTACATGCCTCATGTCCCAAATTATTTGGTAGTGTGTCAAGGTTCCACCAACATTGGTCTGACGTTGAGCCTATTACAGTCTTGCCTAAGAAACTCCTAGTCTACATGACCAGTAGATGGCGTCATGGTTACATCAGCAGACTCCTGCGTGGTTAACCACGGTTTGTGTCCCAGACCTGGTGGCTCAAAACTCCCATTGGGTGCGTGTGCATGTGTGCTCAAAATCCCAAGAGGAGCATGGAGGAGAAGGGATTGTGGCGTGACCGTCTCCCAGGGGGCATGATTTCTCTCTTTCTGTCTCTTCGTCTTTGTCTCTTTGCGAGTGCATGGGCCCTATAGCAAAAAATCTCTCTAAAAAAGAAAAAAGTAACTCCTAGTCTAGCAAAAGATTCAGACGTGTATAGAAAGCAGAAGACCAAAATGATCACATTAACTGAGATTGAGGCAGTCTGAGAAAACACAGGGACAGTGAAATCACTTGAATACTTGGGAAATGCTCGGAGAGTACAAAATGTCATCATTTCCATTTTCTAAATGAAAAACACTGGGGAGAAGTGGAGTGGGAGTGTGTGCACACAGGCTGCCAATCCCTTTATGAAACTTAAATCCAGTGAAAAGAATTTAACTTCTAGTTGGTTTTTGCGAAGTACTTTTTAAAATGAAATGTATTCGACCGCGGTTCGAGTCCCGGACCCGGCGGCTTAAACTCACGCCGGGCGCGTGTGCGTGCGTGCCCAAGATCCCGAGAGGAGAATGGAGGAGAAGGGATTGCGGCGTGGCCATCCCCCCTGGGGGGTGATTTCCTGCTTTCTATCTCTCTGTCTCTCTCTGTCTGTCTGGCGAGCGCACACGCCCTATAGCAAAAACCTCTCCAAAAAAAGAAAAAAATAAAATAAAAAAAAAATAAAAAAAATAAAATAAAATGAAATGTATTCTGTGATCAAATGGAAACTATTTATATCTCTATTTGTGGAGAAATGGAAATGCTTTTCTTTCTAGTTAATTGGAATGTGTCACAATACACCTTTGTTTTTTAATTCATCTGTTTAAGAACATGGTAACAGTGGAAATACTCTTCCTGGTTCTAAATGGGGGTCACTTTGTTTATTTAACAGTTGTGTACTCAAGTAGCTCGCACAGTCTTCAAGCCAAGTTGAAACCAGAGAACATGAAAACAAGCTGTGGCTTTGCTGCTAAGGGTCTGGCTGCCTCGGGCCATGTGACCTGCAGAGGTAGCCTCTGTGTTATGACCTCAGCCCTAAGATCACCCCAGGTCTCTCTTACATAATGAAATATATTCTAGCAAGTACACTAGAGCAGCCAGCTTTGTCTGGGTGACGGCTGCCAACTATTGTGAGCGCTCTGAAGCTGTCGTAAGGATGCCCTGAGTCAGGAGAAAGTGACATGAAATCATTGCAGGAAAGCTAGAGGTCCTGGTGTGTACCCAGCCATACATGCAATGCTAGAACAACTTCTTGGTTGCATTGCTGTCACACCTGTGTTCTAAACATTAAGATTTCATTTCTAAGATGAGAGTCCCTTTTGTAAGAAAGTACTTCAAGGGACCAGCAGTTAGCGTAATGGCTATGTTGCAGTTAGCGTAACGGCTGTGTCGCCGAACTCCCATGTAGATGACCGTGGTTCAAGTCCCAGACCTGGTGACTTAAACTCACGCCAGGCGCGTGTGCGTGCGTGCCCAAGATCCTGAGAGGAGAACGGAGGAGAAGGGATTGCGGCGTGGCCATCTCCCCTGGGGGGGTGATTTCTCACTTTCTATCTATCTGTCTCTCTCTGTCTTTCTGGCTAGCACACACGCCCTATAGCAAACATCCCCCCCCAAAAAAAAAATAAAATAAAAGAAAGTACTTCAGGTAAGTGGCAGAACAAGAACAAAAAGACCTCCCAAGAAAGCAGTGTTGAAACAGGGATCCTTGTTAACCGTCTTGCCAACAGAGAAGACACCTTAAGAAACCATGTATCGTATACATGATTACTTTAGGAGAGAAGTCGGTCCTAGGCAGACGGGTAGCAATAATTTTAATAATATAGTTAATTTGAGACCCAGATCTTCACCATTTTGAGGCTCCTGTATAACTTAGCATTTTCTTTCCTGTCTACCTTGAAAAAACCTGAGCTTAATAATGAGGCTGGTGCAAAATCTACTCATTCTTCTGAAAATACTTGTGTTGTTTCTAATTTAAGAAGAAAGAGGATGATCATCTATCTTAGTTATTGCCATAGGGGCTTAAACATGTCTTTTTTTTTTCCTAAGAACTATTTAATTTTATTTATTCATTCATTTTATTTGACCAGAGAGAGACAGAGGGTAAGAGGGAAGGCAAGAAAGCAAGCCACCAGGTCCAGGACTCGAACTGTGGTCAGCCTTGTGGGAGTGTCTAGTGCCCCAATCTCCACACCAGCTGCTGCCCCCTAAACATTTCTAATAAGAAAGTAAAAGTATTCTCACTTTGGATTTACGATCCAGTTACAGTATCAAATCTGGGTTCATAATAGTATTTTCCCTTTATGTGTGTGTTTGGAATGTTTCTTAATAAAATGTTTTTCATGTCATTTGTATTCATACTATATAAAAAATTAAACATTGTATACACACACACACACACACACACAAACACAGTACTTTAAAAAGTTTGTGGGAAAATGGATACAACTTTACTTCGGTGCCAAACTAATTTGAAAACCATTTATATTTTTTTATAACATGCATTTTTCATGAACGTCTTGGTTACTCCTTGTGTGTTGATGTCTTTTAAACATATATATACACACACAGACCCAAATAAAATGTATGCTATTTTCAAGAATTAGGGCTGGCGGGTGGAATGGTGGTTAAGGCTCTGGACTCCCACATGGTAACTGCAGTTTAAGTCCCAGTCCTGGTGGCCTGCTTTTTCACTTTCCTTCTCTCTCTCTCTGGTCAAATTAAAAAAAATAATAATAATAAATTATCATAATTCTTTAAAAACTGTGTATGTTTGAAAAAAAATAATTAGTCCTACAATAAAATTGCAGAGAAGGGTTAGATGGGGAAAATGTGCATGGTACAGTGTTAAATGAAAACTTGAAGCTAAAAAAATGCATGCAGTAAACGTGTTCATACATACCCTGGTACACACACAAATACACTAAAATGTGAACAGTACAAGTTGCAGTTTCAGGGACCAGCAGGTGGCGTGGTGGTTAAGGCACTGGACACTCCCACATGGCCTACTACATTTCGAATACCGGACTTGGTGGCTTGCTTTCTCACTTTCCCTCTCTCTCTCTCTCTCTGTGTATCTCTCTGGTCAATTAAAATAAATGAATGAATAAATAAAATTAAATAAATAATTATAAAAAAAGAAGTTGCCGTTTCATTTATCTTTATTTTACAGATGTTCTACACTGAACATGTCACTTTTATAATCAGAAAAATATTTTTAAATGACCATTGGTACCAGCAGATGGTGTAATGGTTATGTTGCTAGACTCCCACATGGCCAATCACAGTTCAAGTCCCAGACCCAGCAGCTTGAAACTTATACCGGACACGTGTGTGTGTGTGTGTGTGTGTGTGTGTGTGTGTGTGCCCAAAATCCCGAGAGGAAAAAGGAGGAGAGGAACTGTGGCGCAGCCTTCCCCCCGATTTCTTGCTTTCTGTCTCTCCTGTCTCTCCAGCCAGTGCACATGCCCTATAGCAAAAAAACTCTCTTTCAAAAAAAAAAAATGAAGGAAGGATCATTTCGTGTGATTGAATTTTGAACAAGTAAAAGATAAAAGTTCATTTCCTTTGTGATTGATGTATCTATAGGGGCAATAACCATGGCCTTGCTGGAAAACCTGGTAGCAGGAAATGTGTACATCGTGAAGATATCTGCATCCAATGAGGTGGGAGAAGGACCCTTTTCAAATTCTGTGGAGCTGGCAGTGCTGCCAAAGGACACTTCTGAGTCAAACCAGAGGCCCAAGCGGTTAGATTCTGCAGATACCAAAGGTCTGTACACAGCCCCGGCCACTGTGATTGTTCTTAAGGGGAAAAGAGTATGCACTGTTTTTCCAGCTCTCACACGCTGTATTCCAGCTCCGGTCACTGCCATGTCAGTCACTCTACTGCACCTGGTTCCTTGGCTTCTCAGGGAGGTTCTGAGGTTTGAGGCCCCACGGTTCTTCTCTGTGCCCCTAAAAGGAGGCAAAATGACCTCAGCTTGAAGTGCAGTTTTCAGACCACTGTGTTCCCAATTCCTTCTTTTCCCAGCTGTGCAACCACCGTGACAGGCAAGCCGTGGGCCGAGCTTCCCAGGAGGTTTCGCGGAAATACACAGCAGTGGTGGTTGCCGTGCTCCGGTGATGAAGAGCATGGTTTCCATTAAGAGTTTTTACCACAAAGAAACGCACTTTCTGGAGAGAGAGTTTTTTCCCCTCCAGAAAAGCCATTGGAAACAATGTCTGTAAAGAGCCACGCTCACTGTACCCGGTGCACCTGTCCTGTTCTGAGGGAAGCCAATGGCCGTGAGTGGTCACTGGTGCTTCCCCTTTCCCTCCCCTCGGGGGCCCAGGCCTGTGCAGTGGAGAATGGGGACAACTTTGAATGGAGGAAATGCCATTGAACTCAGGGCAGGGGTAAGGGCTCTTAGCTCCACAGAGACTGTCATTCTGTGCCGTGTGTGTGTGTGTGTGTGTGTGTATGTGTGTGTGTGTGTGGTAAGTGCAAAGAAGGAGACAGAGAGCAAAAGAGAAGGGCAGGGCAGTCAGATCTAAGAACAAGAGGGAGGTAGCCGCAGTAGCTGTCATCAGGGGAAATGGAAAGAGGCCTGCCTTTGCTTCTCAGATTCTCTGCTACTCGAGAGGCTTAGAGACCAGCAGCATTAGCCTCATCTGAGACCTGGTTAGACATGCAGAGTTGCGAGCCCCACACCAGACGTAGTGAATCAGAATCTGCATTTTACCATACTCCCTAGTGACTCATACACAAGTTAAAGTTTGAGAAGCATTTTTCTAATGTGTGTGAATGGAAAACAAGTCTTCAACATACCGATCTGCTTTCAAAGCAGCATGAAGGTGAAAATTATTGTTGGACCCATCAAGTAACATCTGTGTGGGTCCCTTTTACTATTAGAAACTATAACTTAATGTTCATGTTTGACATCAAACGTGGTAACTAAAACCCGTTTAGCATCTTCAATATTGGAAGATTAAACCAGTCTCTGAAATCGCTAATGAAAGGTTAATGTGTCTCCACTTCGATACAGAGGGTCAGAACTTTTTCTATGAGATGAAGAAACTTACAGAAAAGCAAGTATCTATCTGAGAATTACGGTAAATCGTTTACTTTTCTGATTGATGCTTGGTAAATGTGTTTTCTCATCTAGTTTATTCAGGTTATTACCATCTGGACCAGAAATCGATGACTGGCATCGCGGTAGGCGTCGGCATAGCCTTGACCTGCATCCTCATCTGTGTCCTCATCCTGATCTACCGAAGTAAAGCCAGGTGCGTGGCCACTGCTGGCGATGTCGTAACGAAAACCATTTAAATTACAGTAACCACAGGAAACAAATTAAAATCAAATCCCTTTTAGAGTAACTGGGATTTTCCACTTTAAAAGAAATATATTGTTCCTTGAGTTCTTACAGCTATAGAAGTGTGCTCATTTTGGAGGAAGATTATTTTCTTGCCGTTTAAAAAAAAAAATGCTGTGCCGGAAGAGTGTTCTTAAATGAGGACCTTGTTTTCTCATTTCCTTAGTATTTTCAGAAACACAAAGCAAATCCTTGAAGCTTTCTTAAAAGAAAAAAAATAGCATAGCACACTTAATCTGAGGCATCTGCTTATTGACCAGACTCCTTCCTTCCTTGTGGAGCAATGCGGTAAATACCAGAGTCACTGAGAGCACCCAGGACGTATGGTTGGGACGCTCCAGGCAAGGAGTAAGACAAGTGTGATAACTAAGGGTTAGGTTATCTATAAACTGTCAGGCAGGCTCTTCTGTGGTTTGATTTTGACTCATTTTCAGCAGTAACTTGCATTCAGTGAACTTCTCTCTTTATAACCATTTATATTTTAGCTTTCATTTTCCACTTATTTTCTTAAGGTTATTAATAGTGATAGTAGTAGTAATAGTTCTTTTTTTTTTTTTTCCTTGCTATAAGGTAAGTGTGCTCACTGGAAAGAGACAGAGTCAGAAAAGGGAACATGGGACCAGCAGTTGGTGTAATGGCTATGTCACTGGACTCCCATGTAGTCGACCACAGTTCGAGTCCTGGACCTGGTGGCTTAAACTCATGCCGGGCATGTGTACATGTGTGCCCAAGATCCTGAGAGGAGAAAGGAGAAGGGATTGCAGTGTGGCCATCCCCCTTGGGGAGTGATTTCTCGCTTTCTGTCTCTCTGTCTCTCTGGCATGCGCACGCTCCCTATAGCAAAAACCTCTCAAAAAAAAAAAAAAAAAAAAAAAGATAAAAAAGAAAAAGAAAAGAAAAGAAGAAAAGGGAACGTGAGAAATCACTGCCCAAGGGGGATGGCCTTGTCACAAGCCCTTCTCCTCTGTTCTCCTCTTGGGATTTTAGGCATGCACACATACACACATGATGTAGTTTTGAAGACACCAGGTCCAGGACTTGAGCTGTGGAGTCAGCCATGTGGGATCTAGTGCCTTAAGCAACATGCCACCTACTGGTCCCTCTTAAGGTTATTTTCTTTAATTAAAAAAGAAAAATATCAAATACACATTGTTTTTCAGTAATCCTCATCACTTGTCTCCTTTAATTAGCATAGATTTTTCAGTTTGTGTATGACTTCCTGCATAGAAGCACACTTGAAAACATGTCATATGTCATATTAACAGAAGAGTTTATATATATATATATATATATATATATATATATATATATATATATGGAACTGGCTTTTTATGGTCCATGCTTCTCACTTTAAGAATGTTTGGGACCAGCAGTTAGCGTAAGGGCTATGTCGCTGGACTCCCACGTAGTCAACCGCGGTTCGAGTCTCGGACCCGGTGGCTTAAACTCACGCCGGGCGCGTGTGTGTGTGTGCCCAAGATCCCGAGAGGAGAATGGAGGAGAAGGGATTGCGGCGTGGCCATACCCCGTGGGGGGGGGGGGGGTGATTTCTCGCTTTCTATCTCTCTGTCTGTCTGGCGAGCGCACGTGCCCTATAGCAAAAACCTCTCCAAAAAAAAAAAAGAATGTTTAATAAGGGGCCAGCAGATGATACAGTTAGGGCATTGGACTCGCACATGGCTGACCCAGGTTCAAGTCCCAGACCTGGTGGCTTGCTTTCTCACTTTCCCTCTCTCTCTGTCTCTCTCTGGTAAAATGAAAAGAAAATAATAATAAAATAAGTCTTTAAAAAAGAAGTTTTAATACAAATATGTGATGTCTAAATATTGCAGAACTGCTCCTGTAAACTCACCATCAGTTGGCAAGTGAATTATTGTATTAGTGTAACAATTTTCACAACTGAAGGGGAACATATATAAATTTAAAATTTTTAACTTTTGCCAACTTCATAAATAAGAAACAATAATAAATATAGTACTTTGTAACTATTATGGTCTTTAGTAAGTGTGGGAAGTCACTTGATTTAAGCAGATATTGAGGCAAAAAGAAAGAAGCATCTCAACTCATAAAAGTTACCAGTAGCGAGTTAGAGTTAAAATCCTGTACACAATTCCTAAAAAGATTTAGGGATTCAATGGAGAAATGGATTTTGAAGAATTTCCTTGTTTACAAAGTAGTGAGTGTAGGCCTAATTTGGCACATTTTCCTATACTATTTCATTCTTAAAAATTAGATCTCTTTTTGCCAATATTTCAGGAAATCATCGGCCTCCAAGACGGCACAGATGGGGACTCAACAGTTACCTCGTACCAGCGCCTCCTTAGCCAGTGGGAATGAAGTAGCAAAGACCCTGGGAGGAACGGTGGAAAATGAAGAGTCCCTAATGCCAATGAGAATGCCGGACAGCTTCATCGATGCGAAGGTACTCTGGGATGAGAGCTTGATCTGCTGCGTATTCTTTCATTCATCTTCCCTTTACGTGTAAATTTCACTTACCAAAAAATTATATGTTGAATGCATTATAACCATACTCTTAGTGAAATGTAAAAACAAACAAAAATTCACCTAGATCGTCCCTGACACACTACCTGGAGAGAAGATGAGAATAAAGAATGAACGATGGAAGACAACAAAGGAAAGAGACAGTAGCGTAAATTCAGTTAGATGAGATTATATAGAGCTAAGATGCTTTAAATAAAGAGAACCCTGCATTTACTGGCTGGACAATTTTATTAATACACTTTATACTTTGATTGACTGTGGAATTGAATTGATCAGAAGACTATCCTAGGGATGAATGACATTTTGAAAAATAGGTGGCATCTAAATAGAAGCTTCAAGATCCTTCTCTATCTAGCCCAGTGGTTTTTTTTTTTTTTTTTTGGGAGGGGGGGAGGTTTTTGCTATAGGGTGCGTGCGCTCGCCAGAGAGACAGAGAGAATCAGAGAGACAGAAAGTGAGAAATCACCCCCCAGGGGGCATGGCCACGCCGCGATCCCTTCTCCTCCATTCTCCTCTCAGGATCTTGGGCACGCACGCATAGCACAGTGATTTTTATACTATATATTATGGATAAATAATAATGAGTAAAGAGTGGCCAACAGGTGGCATGGTGGCTGAGGTTCTGGACTCTCATGTGAATGACCACAGTTCAAGTCCCAAACATGGCAGCTTGCTTTCTCTCTCTCATCAGTGCTTGTGTCCTATAGGAACTTTAAAAAACTAATAAGTAAGTAACATGAAATAAATAGTTCTTTAAAAAAATAATAATGAGTAGATGTTTGCTACTTCTTTTGTCGTTTTTGTTTTCAATCTGTTTTACTTTATATTTTCTCTTTTTTTGAGAGAGAGAAAGAGACTTTTACTATAGGGAATATGTGCTCTCCAGAAAGAGAGAGACAGAGAGACAGAAAGTGAGAAATTACCCTCCAGGAAAGATGGCCATGATGCAATCCTTTCTCCTCCATTCTCCTCTTGGGATCTTGGGCACACATGCACACATGCCCGGCATGAGTTTAAGCTACCAGATCTGGGACTCGAACCGCAGTCAACTACATGGGAGTCCAGCATCATAGCCATTACGCCAGCTGCTGGTCCCATCTGGCATCTGTTTTAAGCTGCCAGACAGAGTAACAGAAAGTGAGAAATCACCCCCTAGTGGGGTGGTCACGCTGCAATTCCTTCTTTCGGAATCCTGGGTGTGCACGCACATGTGTCTGGCATATGTTTTAAGCCACCAGGTCCAGGACTCAAATCACAGTCAACTGTGTGGGAGTCTAGCGACGTTACCATTATGCCATCTGCTGGTCCCAGAATTTGAAACTTTTAAATAAGTATAAAAGGTGATAATGTGTGCTGTGGTTCTGTAGTTACTGGTTTGGAAGTAGACATGAGAATAGATAGGGAAAAGCAAGGTGGGGAGGAAGACATGGAAAAAAGAAGAATCTAAAATGAAAGGAGGGGGCCGCCAGGTGGCATAGTGGCTAAGGGCACTGGACTCCCACATGGCTGACCACAGCTTGAGTGTCAGACCTGGTGACTTTCTCTCTCTCTCTCTCCCTTTCTCTCTGTTTCTCTCTCTCACTCTGTCCCTCTCTAAATTATCTATCTGTCTATCTTTAAACAATAATGAAAGGAGGACTGGAATAAGGGAGAGAAATGAGTTTGGAGGACAACTCTTTCAGTACCCTTGGGTTAGCCTGAGTCCCTACTATTAAAAGAAAAATAAACCAGCCAATTCAATATAGTTTTTTTTTAATAAGTAAATATACAGAAGCCCCCCCTTTTTTAAAAAGAATATATTATTTAACTTTATTTACTTATTTTAATTTGGCCAGAGAGGGAGAGACAGAGAGAGAAAGAGAGAGAGAGAGAGAGAAAGTGAGAAAGCAAGCCAGCAAGCCACCAGGTCCGGGACTTGAACCACGGTCGACCATGTGGGAGTCCAGCACCCTTAGCCACCATACCACCTGCTGGTCCCTCAATATAGTTTTAATAAACCAAATCTTAACACGATTTAAATCAGGCAGTTGTCTCTGGACTTCCGGACAACTCCAGCCAGCCTTGTGGTCAGCTCGGTATGTAAGTTCTGGAAGAGGAAGGTGACGTGTACAGGGACGTGATGTACAAAAACCAAAGTGAAGGAATGAGGTAGGGAAACAGTTTGGGTTGGTTAAGTTCTGAAGTTTGTCTGCATTAATGCAGTTTAAAGGTGGGATCCTGTGACTGACTGAACCTAGCTGCTGTGATTGGCTGTAACCTAGCAACCAGCTCAGAAAAACAGCCTACCATGTACGATTCTGGCCTATCTATAGGAATCCAAGTGTGGGAGAACAGCGACCATTTTAGGCCAAAGTGGTTTCATTTAACACTCCCATCTATTGGTACTTTGTTGAGCTTATAAGAACCCAGTACTTATTTTTCTCTAAATGCTTTTCAAATTCTGCAAACATGCAGAAAGGCTGAAAGAATAATGCAGTAAATATACAAGTAATTGTCACGTTCTAGCCATAATTCCATATTTTTCAATATTTCTTTTTGTTTGCTGTATCATTTGAAAATAAGTTTTGGAATCATTACATTGTACTCCAAGTGCTTCAGAGTGTGTGTATATGTGTGTGTGAATGTTTATATTCAAGAAAAAAAATATATATATACACACACATGCACATATATGTCAAACCTGTCATGGTTCCAAAATATATGAAATTCAAAAGGCTCCAAAATCTGAAATTCTTAGAGCACCAACATGATGTCACAAGTGAAAAGATCCATACCTGACCTCATGTAAAGGGCTGCATTCAAAATGCAATTTTGATATACTTTATTATATGAAACTATTTCAGTTCTTTAATATGCAAAACTATTGTATAAAATTACCTTAGGCTATGCCCGTAATGTGTATATGAAATACACATGGCGCCAGCCCTCGACGTGGTGGTGAAGGCAACTGAATCTCACATGGCCGACTACACAGTTCAAGCCCTGACCTGGTAGCTCGAGAAACACCAGGCACATGTGCATGTGCCCAGAATCCTGGAAGGAGGGAGACGGGCAGGAGAAGGATGGCTCTACGTGGCCATCCCTCATAAAGGGTGCTTTCTCGCTTTCTCTTTCTCTCTCTTCCTGGCACGTGTACACACCCTCTGGCAAAAAAAAAAAAAAAAAAAAAGATAAAAAAGAAATTCAAATGAGTTTGTATTTAGACATGTCAAGGTAATCTCATTATGTATGTGCAAATGTTTTAAACATGAAAAATCCAAAATCTGAAAATTTTCTGGTCTCGGGACCAGCAGTTGGCTTAATGGCTATGTCTCTGGACTCCCATGTGGTTGACTGCGGTTTGAGTCCTGGACCCGGTGGCTTAAACTCATGCTGGGTGTGTGTGTGTGTGTGTGTGTGTGTGTGCCCAAGATCCCAAGAGGAGAATGGAGGAGAAAGGATTGCGGCTTGGCCATCCCCTCTGGGGGGGTGATTTCTCACTTTCTATCTCTCTGTCTCTGTCTTTCTGGCGAGCGCAGGTGCCCAATAAGAAAAAACCTCTCCAAAAAAAGAAAAAAAAATTTTCTAGTCTCAAACATTTCAGATAAAGGATACCCAACCTGTATATCATTGTGATCGCTACCCCAGAATGTGTCATGTGCTGCTGGGGTAAAAGAAAAAATGATGTCTGAGATCATTCCTTTTAACATTTAAAAATTGGGGATACTACTTGTGATAAACTGATATCTATAAATACCAAGATATTTACTTTTATCTTTTTTCTTTCCCCAGGGAGGAACTGACCTGATCATTAATAGCTATGGCCCTATAATTAAAAATAATTCTAAGAAAAAATGGCTTTTTTTCCAAGATTCTAAGAAGATAAAAGTTGAACAGGTAAACCCCCTAAATGAGAAAAAATTTTGTCAACTCCTGATATATCAAATGACAGTCAAAAAGAAAGCAAAATATAATTGATCCTTACTTTTTATTTCTCTGGGTTTTTTAAATATGATTTTTATTAATTTGGGCATGACCGTGAACAGCTGTGGTGACTGGTAACTAAAAGGACAAGTGCAAGAGTAATTGGAGCTGTGGTTTTCACTGGGGAGAGGGGACAATGAGGAAAGGAATAGGGCAGCAGAATGCTTCCAGGTCACTGAAGAAAGGACCAACAGGTGGCACAGTGATCGAGGTGCTGGACTCCCACATGGATAACTGTAGATCAAGTCCCAGACCTGGCGGCTTAAAAATCATGCCGGGTGCATGTGCATGTGTGCCCAAAATCCCAGGAGGAGAATGGAGGAAAAGGGACTATGGTGTGGCCATCCCTCGCCCTCCCCCTGAGGGAAGGTGACGTCTCACTTTCTCACTCACTGTCTCTCTCTCTCTTTCTGGCAAGTACACATGCCCTATGACAAAACCCTTAAAAAGAGAGAGAAGTTTATGATTCATCACTCACCACGGGCATTTCTGATATACTCCCACCCCTCTGAGAATGACCGATGTAGACAATCTGTTCATGATAATGCCCCTTTTGTCTGTCTACTTCAACAGCCTCTTGTCTCACTGCTGGCTTATCTTTTTTTTTCCCTAGCCCCAAAGAAGATTCACTCAAGCTGTCTGCTTTTATCAGCCAGGCACTACAGTGTTAATCAGCGATGAGGACTCTCCCAGCTCCCCGGGTCAGACAGCCGCCTTCCCGAGACCCTTTGGCACTGCAGCTGATACTGAGCATTCGGCCAACAGTGAAGGCAGCCATGAGACCGGGGATTCTGGAAGATTCTCTCATGAGTCCAATGATGAGATACACCTGTCGTCAGTGATAAGTACCACACCCCCAACCTCTGATTCTTTCTCTGGCAGCAATGCAGGTAGGAATCTCACAGTGAGGAAGCATGAAGGCCCTGCAGCACCGCCCACTGTGGGGCAGACTTCCTCTTCTGTCCAGGAGCCACCCTCTGCCATGCTGTGCTTTGATAAAAGTGATTATCCAATCTAGACAGCCACATCCAGGTATTCTTACCTGTAAGTCTGTTCGAAGGACAATGAACAGGGAGCCAAAGCCTTTTGTGAAAGTCTTGATGTCTTATTGGGTATTTCAGCTTTTTTTGAATGTGTTTTTTTTTAAACTCACGTAATTTGAATGTTTCATTGTCAGCAATGTGAAAGGACAGTCAAGATGTTTGACTGAACTATAAAATACATCACTGGAGCAAAGGGAAGACTTTGGAAAGCCCCTTTGCTGACTATCTACCTCAGTTTGCCAGATGGCAAGCTCCGAAGACAACTTTGTTACCTCGTGTCGCTATAGTTTATCTCAGCCGTGTAACCAACGATACTTCCTATAGTATTTTGTTTTCATTGCTGTATGTGTAATGTGTGTGATCCAAGGAGTCATATAGGTAGAAGAGTAAGAATGTTTATCTGAAGCTCTGATTTTTAAAAACACTATGACATCTGTGTGGTTTGGATAGTTTAACACCTCTGGCTATGAGGAGTGTGAAACCACTAAGAGAAAACAGTGGGCTGTTTATTTTAATGAATGACCAAAACGAGTACATCTCCTCTGAGAACAGAACAATTCAGTAACATATAGGGAATAATGGTACTTCAAAGGTCCGAGTGCTTGCCCGGCTCAATCCCACACTCCCCTGCCTAGCACTGTGCCTTGTCCACCTTCCCCCCTACCTGACAGTTGGCCAAAGCCTGCACTGTCTAGTTCGCAAAGCATCCTCAACTGTTCCAGAATTAGTTGCAAAACCCCATGCAGAAAATGGATTTTTGTTTTTGAAGTTTTTTCCTTAAGGCATGTGTGCTCACAAAAGAGAGAGAGAGAGAAAGAGAGGGAAAGTGAGAAATCACCCCCCCAGGGGTATGGCCACGCCGCAGTCCCTTCTCCATTCTCCTCTTGGGATTTTGGACCTGCATGCACACGTGCCAAGTGTGATTTTCAAACTGCCAGGTCCAGGACTTGAATTGCCTATGGCCATGTGGGAGTCCAGCACCTTAACCACTACACCACCTGCTGGCCCTGAAAATACGTATTTAAAGAGAACAGGTTAGGATTTTTTTCTTCTTCTTCTTAAAATCCAAGTTTGACTTAAACAGGTCAAGAAATCTCATCACATTTTAAGAGTGAAGACAAATGCAGCTGTAGACAGTAAAATGAATTTGAGGGATATCATGTTAACAGTGCCTTCCAGTGTATATGATAAAATTCTTTGCCTTATTATACCTTTTCAGTATCCATGAGGTTGTTTAGGACGGGAGTACAAGAAGTTGCCTTAAAAAGTTCCCTGGATTTTAATAGAAACTGTTTTACCAACACCTTTTTTTTTTTTTTTCTAAGCTTCCCAACACCTTTTTTTCCTAAGTGCATATTTTGTTTAGGGATGAATATTCAGACCTCCACCACCTACTTGTGTTTTCTTGAGTTCTTAAGAGAATTTGGTACTGTTTATTTAATCTTTCTTCAGTGTCAAAGCTGTGAATGAGGAATGCTAACTCCAAGAGTGAGTTAATCCTCTGGCTGGTTTGAAATCAGCAAATTGTTTACTCAGCCACATTGAATAGCATCTTCTCCCTGAGACAGTTCCCTGGGTGTCCAGCGGTGGAAAGGATAAAGGATTAAACGCATGGTGTGGGGGGAGGGATGTCCTGTATCCTTTTAAAAGTATCTTTTTGAATATTCTAGAAATGACATTTGTAGTCTCATTTTAAAAAGATTCTTAATGGGTCTCCTCTTGAAATCTTTGGTTTTCAGAGATGCCAGAGTCATGTTAACTGGTGTTCTAAAATCAAAACAATATTGCTGGATGAGGGTCGCAGTGTCATCTCCTAGCCTAGTGACTGATGACGTTTTTTTTCTAAATTGTCTTTTTAATCTGTTGTTTTGTGTCAAATTAGATGTATTCAGAAGCAGACCAAGATTAAGCACTGGCCACCAGTTCTGAACTAAATGCAAAATCTCTCATTTACTTAAGATAGATTTCATGGCAGAACAAACCAGCCAACAAAAAGCAGAGCTTTAGGTGAACAGTCTGAGGCAAGGAAGAATGCTGCTGCTCCTGCCTTTATAGCTCCTGTTTATACTACCTCCTATAAAGTTATTCTAGTGTTATTTTTTTTTTTCCTGTGCTCAGGGAACCTTTTGTTACTTTTGAGCTGCCTCATGGAAGCATGGGCACGTTGACAGGGTATGGAGTTTTTTTTGGTTTGTAAGTAGAAGTATGTGGGGCCACCTTTTCTCGGTATCTGAAATGAAAGAGTACAACAGGATCACTTTATTTTTTTAAAGTTTCATTGAAAGGCGAACAAATGTAAAGCCAAAACATCATCCGTCATGGTTATGGAAACTATATCTAGGACTATATGAATTTGAATAACTCGAAATGCCTAAAAAGATGTCCCGAAGTCCTTGAGGAAAATCCTTTGGTTGGTTGGTTTTCGATGAATAGGGCCCATAGTTATTATAGATCTTTAGGCTGTTAACTATTTGCTAATTATTTACCAGTACATTTCTTAACCTTTTTGTCTTGTTTTTATACAGACTTTTCATAATACTCTTACCAAAGAAATTTCAGTAGAAAGTGAAATTTTGATTATAATTCCCCACACATGGAATTAACTAGAAACATCTATAGGTATAAAGCTTATGTAATAGTTACTAACTCAGCACGATAGGTTTATATTGATTGTTGTAGATAAATAGACTAGCAATGTTAACTACCTTACTGTTACCAGAGCATTTAAAGTAAGTTATACTTTCTTTACCAGAAGATAGTTCCAAAGAATTTCAATTACAGATTTTTTCCTTCAGCAAGTAAATCTTCAATTACACAGTATTAAAGTATTTTTTAAATTGTTGAAACTACTTGTTGGGGAGAAAAAAAAACCTTTTTGCCAAAAATAAATATTTTGGTCTCATTAAATAAGATATGTAGTGTACAGCAAAATATCGGCCAAACAAGCTTCTTTGAAGTCTTAGTATGAAATGGTAACTAAATTTGGAAGGTTCTCTCTCATTTTTAGTGGTGATGTTACTTCAGAGTATTTCACTCCAAAGGAGCTAATATGCAAATGGTAACTTCTTTTCGTTTCCAAAGATTTATTTGCTGTAAGTACTGATACATGCATGCCATTTTTATGCCAAATATTACAAGATACTACTCATCAGTATTTTCATACCAAAGACCATTAAAATATATAAGTTAGTCTGTAAGTAAAGATGAGCAGATTTGAAATACTTTTATTTAGAAGCCAATAGAGAATCTAGCTTTAGTAGCAAAAGCTATCAAAGGGCTAAGTTTACATAATTAAAAGCAATACATTTATATTGGTATTTATCAGTGTTTTTATTCGAGTCCTTTTTTTATCAGCAAATTTAAAAGAAAAAAAAACCAAAGATATTTAAGGTTACCTCGCATATAGACAAATTTAGTTGTACATTAAACTGTTGTTTCTTGTTTTTGTTAATCAAACATGTCTCTCCAGAACCCATCTTTATACAAATAGCCTAAGTAGGGACTTTCCGTTAAATCTGCTGATTCAGCCACAGGATGTTTTTGCCAAATGATATGATACTTTCCTAAGCACCTTGAGTGTGAGATGTCAACAGAAACATCAGCAGGTTTTTCCATGGCAGAGTATTGAGGTAACCCTCAAATTAGCCTGCGCAGTCCTCCGCCTGCCTAAAACACTAACCGGTTCATTCAGGTGGCTTGAGAAAAGTCGCTTAATGATAGCGATGTTCTTATCTCTGAGGATATACTAGGCAAACAAATCATGTCCCTGTTTAAGTGAGCTGTGCTTTGATACATATGCTCTCCAAAGTTGAACTGAAATTTACAGGTGGTAAATGGAAATGGGTGCAGGAAAAATATTTTATACAGAATTCGGAGTGGTATATTTTGATTAGCCTAGATGTACAGACACGACTTTATCCTCTAAGTGACTTCAGCATACCAGCTTTGCCATACCAAGCAAATTAGATCCTCAGTGAAATGCTGCACTTCCATTTGCCTTTGCTTCCAGCCAGAGCAGTGCCAATTTGGGGAACGACTGATCTCTATCAGTTTGTCTTGGCTTTGTTAAGGACTTCTGCCAGAAACTTGCTCATGGTTGGCAACTCAGTATCATTGTTCAGTATGAAGACACCTTTGGAAGCAAGTCAGAGCATCTCACAAAAAGATGAAATTGAAAGTATCATTTTTTAACACAAGAATACACAGAGGTGCTTCCACTTCTGTGGTGGCTGTAAGGATTCACTCATAGACGTTTGTATTTCGTTGAATCTAAATTTCGAACACTGAATGTAAAATCGTTCCAACTATATTGAAACGTCATGATCTTTCAAAGACTACACATTATTTTGCAGACGCTCTTCTTGAACATTTATCACATGGGTCTCTGAAAAAATTGCTTGGGTTTAATGGAAAAAATAATTTTGAGTGGGTTCCGGAGACTGCCATACACCACCAGTTGTCTAATTGTGAATTTTATTGATGTTTAGAAGACCATAACCGTAGAATTCTGTGTTTAAGTTGATTTATGCTCAGGACATAAGATCATAGGCTAATGCAATGTGTATGTTTGCAGGCTTTAATCTCCTTGGTCTCCCTTTATAAGCCTTGAAAATGTTTAAAGTTAATACAACGGGTCATGCATTTTTACCAGACAGATACCATATTATTTGCATATCACTGCTGTAATAAATTACCATGAATTGAGTGGTCTAAAACACACATTCATCCTGGAGTTCTTTAAGCCAAAGTATGACACAGATCTCAGTGGAATAAAATCAAGATATGGGCTGAGCTGCATTCCTTTGGGAGGCGCTAGGGAGACTAATCCCTTGTCTTTTCCAGTTTGTAAAGGCTGTGGACCTCTCCTTCCATCTTCAAAGCCATCCATGTGACATCTCTCAGAGACCATTTCCATGATCATATCTCTTTCTCTGACCCCCTCTGAGAAAGGTTTTCTGATTTTAAGGATACTTGATTAGACTAAGACAACCTAGATAATCCAGAGTCATCTCCCCTTCAAAATTCCCTTAGTTTTGTCACATCTGTGATTCCCTTTTGTCATGTGTAGTAACATAGTCACAGACTCCAGGGCTCTGGGCATGCACGCATGGACTTCTGTGTGTGGCCCTTATTTTGCCTACCACAGAGAGATGATTTCTATGGGATTCTGATCCTAGTAGATGTGTGTGGCATGAAAAAGATTGGAACTCTGAGGTCATGTGGTCCTTAGGATCTTTAAAATTTCGAGCCATGAAAACATTGACTTGTAGCCTATCGAAAGTATACATCAGGGCCAACAGGTGGCGTGGCATGATGGTCAGGGTGCTGAATTCCCACATAGCCAACTGCAGTTTGAGTCCTGACACCAGCAGCTTGAAAATCATAACAAAAAAATAGATAAATAAATAAATGAAATTTAAAATATATGTTAAATATTCTTTCTAAAACACTTGCAAAAACAATTCAGCTTTCAACTTTGGATATGTGCTTCATAACATTATCACCTTTGTCTGGTTTAACAAAGAAGTTCCTAAATATTTGCCTCTAACTCTGTGAACTTCCATCAGGACTTTTTTTTTCTCTTTTTTTACCTCAGGGTACATGTGCTTGGGGTGGGGGGACAGGAACAGTGAGAGGGAAAGTGAGAAATCAACACTCTCCCCCAATCCCCCTGTGAGGATGGCCAGGTCTCAGTCCCTTTTCCTCCATTCTCCTCTGGGGATCTTGGGCACATACACACACACATATGCACTCAGCATAAGTTTCTAGCAACTGGGTCCAAGAATCAGACTGCAGTCAGCCATGTGGGAGTCCATCTATATAACTGTTATGCCATTTCCTGGCCCCATCAGAAATTTTTAAAATTGTTCTCTAGTTAACCTTTCTCTTTCTCTCCCTTTTTTTTTTTTTTTTTTTTTAAAGTTTTTGCCATAGGGCACGTGTGCTTGCCAGAGACAGAGGGAAAGTGAGAAATCGCCCCGTAGTGGGGATGGCCATGCCACAATCTCTTCTCCTCTGTTCTCTTCTCAGGATTTCGGGCATGCACACGTGTGCCTGGTGTGATTTTTCAAGCCTGCAGTTCCAGGATGCAAACCGCAGTCGGACAGTGGGAGCTCAGCGCCTTAGCCACCGTGCTGCATGCTGGCCCCTAACTTTTCTCCTTTGTTTTCAGTGCTTATGTTGCTGAGGAAAGGTTGAGTGAGGGAAGATCTCAGAACACAGGATTTACAGTAGATGAACAGAACTGTGCTCAAGTTCATTATTTGTTTTCCTTGAAAAACACATTTGCAATATATATCCTTTGAATCTGGCTTCTCTCCTCAGGTTCGCCAGTCACTGAATATTTGATTTCAGTTTCAGGTTTCAGATATCCCATTACCCTCAGCAAGTACCTCCACTTACTTCATCAGCATGTCTGTTTCCTAAGAAATTGTATCTTTCCTCTCATTCTTCTTCTTTTTCTAATTTCAATTGTTCTATTCCTAGAAAGCGTTAGATTCCAGAGCTCTATTTTTTTTCTAATTGCCGGATCACTTCAAGTCTAGCCCTCTTTCAGTTCTGAAAGACAATTTCAGCATTTCTTTAAGCAGAGAAAGACGTTTCCATCATGGGATAAAGACCCAAGGTGGTATTCTGATGTGGGTAAGAGCTCTAAGGATTATGCAGTTTCTTGAGCAGCGCGCCAAGGACATGCTTCATCTCTGCAAACTACTACATTTCGTAAACCACTATCCCCATTTCAGAGATCAGAAAATGGAGATTCCCGATCCTTTGCTAAAGGTCACAGTAAGTAGCTTGTCTAAGATACAAACATCAGTTAGTCCACCTCCAAAGCTTATGGGATTTTCACTGTGATGATATACTCTCAAATAAGAAAATGGTATTTAATTACTCAGGCTCATAGTGCCTTCCAAAGAACAATCAGATTTAACTTTTGTTTTTTTTTCATCTTCAACCCATTCGCAGAGTAATAACCAACCGAGGGAAGTTGTCCTCCTTATATCGATTCATAGGAGGAATTAGGACATTCTACAATTCATTCATTCTTTGTCATCTCCTCACCTCTCTTTCCTCCTTCAAAACTTTCAACTTTTCTTTACTAAAACTGGCTCTGAAGACTGGTGCTTGGGCCTAGTGTTGCACTGGAAATATAGTAGGCATGGTTTCTAGAGTCCTTATCTTGGGCGTTTCCTTATTAGACTAGATCTTCAGAATTGGATTTTATCTTCTCTCATTTTCTGTAGTCCCCACATCCAAACAGGATTTATTAACTAGGAGAAAGCCAGGTGTGTAACAAGTAATCCTTTTTTTCTTTTTTTTTTTTTTTAGGTTTTGTCATAGGGTGCATGTGCTTGCTGGAGAGTGAGAGACAGAGGGAAAATGAGAAATCAACCCACAGGGGCAGATGGCCATGCTGCATTCCCTTCTCCATTCTCTCAGGATTTTGGGCACATGTGTGCATGCACCTGGCATGATTTTCAAGCCACCAGATGCAGGAGTTGAACCATGGTTGGCCTGTGTGAGTCCAGTGCCTTAACCAGTACACCACTTGCTGTCCTCACCAGTAATCCTTTTTTGCTAGATTTAAAGAGTCAGTAGTTTTTATATGAATACAAGCTAATTATCCACACTAATTTAGAAGAGAGCAAATTCGAGGTAGAGCTGTATATAATAAAACAGTTATTAGGTTAGTCTTTGGAGTAGTACCTAGGTTCTAGTCTTAACCATTACAAGAATTATTTGGTAGGAAAATTCTTAATCTATGTCTCTTTGTTCTCTCTCCATGAAATGAGAATAATTTATTATGCAAAATGAAGCAATAATATTTTGAAAACTTAAAAGAAAATTCTAATATAAATAATTACAGTCTGAAAGTCATTTTTGATGAAGCTGGGAAATAGATTGTTTTCTTTACAGGTCAGCCTTTTCAGTTTTATTTTGCCTGTGCTAAAGTGAAAAATGTTTGCATTTCCCGGACATGCACCAAAAACCAAAAGAAGAAAGTGGTTGTTAAAAGATATAGTCCAGGATTTGGGACCAGCAGATGGCATAATGGTTACATCACTGGACTACCATGTAGTCAACCATGGTTTGAATCCCAGACCCAACAGCTTAAAACTTAGCTGGGCACATGTGCATGCATGTCCAAAATCCCAAAAGGAGAATGGGAGAAAAGGGAATATGGCATGGTCATCCCCACAGGAAGTGATTTCTCACTCTCTGTCTCTCTGGTGAGTGCATGCACCCTATAACAGAAATCTCTCTTTAAAAAAGGGAGGGTGGGGCCTCAGGTAGCGTGGTGGTTAAAGGTGCTGGATTCCCACATGACCAACTGCAGTTCAAATCCCGGACCTGGCAACTTGCTTTCTCCCTTTCACTTTTCTCTCTCTCTCTGGTCAAATTAAAAAATAATAATAACAAATGGAATTAAGTAAATGAATCTTTTTTAAGAAAACAAAAAGATATAGCCCAGGATTTTAAAACTCATGTGAATGTGTGTAAGTCCCTAAGTAAAACAGGCGAATTCACTGTCCTTTTGAGAGTACTGAATTTGAAATCATCTTCCCCAATTTAAACATTCATATTTTTCATACCTTGACTTTCAAAGAGTTAGAGTCAAATAGTCCCAGAGAAGTGTATGGATGAGGAGACAGGTGTGTGTTTAGGATTCTTTTCTTTTTTCTTTTTCTTTTTTTGTGGAGATATTTTTGCTCTAGGGTACATGCACTCACTGGATAGAAAGACTGAGACAGAAAGTGAGAAATAACCCCCTGGGGGATCACTACACTACAGTCCCTTGTCCCCCAGTCTCCTCTTGGGATCTTGGACATGCACGCACACGCACCCAGTGTGAGTTTTAGGCCACCAGGTCCAGGACTCGAACTGCGGTTGGCCATGTGGGAATCCAGTGACATAACTATCACACCATCTGCTGGTCCCTAGGATTCTTTTCTAATGGTTCTACTTTTTCAAGATTAGGGAGCATTTGAACATTTCTGTAAATTATTGAGAATTAATGAATTTTTTTTATAGGGCAACACATTCTGAAACCTAATTCTGGTTTATTCAAAACTGCATCTAGGCTTGTTGGGAAGAATTAGATGATTTTCGTCTCTTTTTAGAGAATGGAAATACTTTTCTAAGTTTTTCTCGCACAACCCAGTATCTTTCTTTGACTCTGAACCGCTTTGCAGATTTACTCCAGTTTCTGTCTTATATAATATTTCATGGTATATAGACATAATCTTGACTTACATATTTTATTTTTAAAAAGATATTATTGCAGTTTGTTTTCCTATAGGACTATCTTTTAAAAACAACAAAATTATTAAAAATCTTTACCTTCAATTACTGTTTTCTGTTAATCATATTCTGGGTATCTGTTTTGTGTGCCAGTGAAAATTATGACTGATAATTAGCTACTTGAGCCTGCTATAGGAAATTGCAAAGCCTGAATTCACACACATTGCCTCAGCCTTTCAGTAGACTAGAAGACATTTATTAAGAAAACTTGTCTGTCTGTTGCTGTTGTTGGGCAAAATTTTTTATGTCTATGTGTATGTTTTTTTTTTTCTATTTTCTTCAAAGATGTGAATTAAATGAAAGTGTAGGAGCCAGTTAAATTATTTTATATTATGGGTGTTCTGGATCCTTTCACTTCGTCTATCATTTTCTTGTAAGGGCAGCATTTGCAGACTTGCTAATGGACTGTAGTGCTGAGATATTAATTTTATACTTGACTCAGGGGATCAGCTCTATGAACTCCATTGCATGAAGAAAGCAAATGTTTGCCTTGATTTTGAATGTACCTTTTTAATGTCTTCTTAAAACATATTTTAATAATGTGGGTTTGTTTTCTTTTTCTAGCATTATAGTAAATATTGCTTAGTATTTACCCCTTCCCAGGGTAGTTTATGTACTACCCTACTGGTCATGCCAAAAAGGAATAAAAGTTTAAATGCCAAAATGTTTATGAAACTGCTGTCTAAATACTGATTGATTGCACAGTTTAAATAAAAGTTTTCCTTAGTTAACAAAGAAAAACCATGTTTTTTTTTTTTCTCTTCTGTTTTCTTTTAGGAAGTGAAGAATTTAACTTTCCAAAATTTATTGAACAATGGCTTTCATATTCTGGGATTGGAATAGTTATAGATTCTACTTCAAGCAATAGGATAGGGCCTATTTAAGGTATCTAAGAATTGCTTTCGTCTAGGATTTACTGAGTAGTAGCAAGGAAATTAACAATTTTCTCATTCCAGTAGATGGTCATTCACCACAGGAACTAAGTAGTATAACCTAAACGCTATGGACTTGTCCAGATGGACACAGTTCTAATTCAGAGTAAAACGATTGGTTTTTAGAATTAAACTGAAAAGATGGTAAGAGAATTCTGAAAACCCTCCCTCTAAAAACACCTAGAAATAACAGATAAATATCTGTTTCGTAATACATGGTTGAATTCTTACTTTAAAAAAAAAATCTCTAAGTTTGGGAATAAAATAGAAACTGAAAAACAGAGCTATGCTATCTTGAAGTGACATGCTGACTGTAGAGCTCATAAAAAAAGGAATCTGGAACTTAAGATGAGAACAGTAAGAGCCAAGCACAGCGGTGCATTCTTAGAGTCCCAGCTTCTTGGGAAGCTGAGGAAGGAGGACCATGACAGTAGTGAGACCCAGTCTTTAAAAATAATAATAATAGGGGCCAGAAGGTGGTGTCGTGCTGGACTCCCACCTGGTCAACCACAGTTTGAGATCCAGACCTGGTGACTTGAAAATCACGCTGCATGCATGTGCTTTCCCATAATCCCAAGAGAGTGGAGAAGAGATTGTGGTGTGGCCATGCCCCCGGGGAGTGGCTTCTCACTTTCCTTCTCTCTTGTCTTTCTCTCATGTGCCTTCTAGCAAAAACCTAAAATGATAATAGATATGGGGGACCAGCAGGTGGTGTGGTGGTTAAAGCGCTGGATACTCCCACATGGCTGACCACAGTTTGAGTCCTGGACCTGATGGCTTGCTTTCTTGCATTCTCTGTCTCTCTCTGGTCAAATTAAAATAAATGAATGAATAAATAAAATAAATAATTATCTTTTAAAATAATAGATATGAGGAAATTAGCCAGAATATAACACAGAATGGTATACATATGGAGGATATAAAACAGAAGTAAATGGAGAAGGCTTAACATATATCTTGACAGATATTCCAAAATAAAAGACTAAAGATAGTAAAGGGTAAGCAATATTCATAGAGAAATGACTAAATAATTGATGAAAGCAATAAATTCTCAGAACCACAAAATAAAAACCTCAATCTAAAAATATAAAAACAAACCTACACCAAGACATGTTAGTGAAACTGTAGAACATCAAAGACAAAGAAGATCGATAAAAGTAAAAAGGGGGATCAGCTGTTGGTGTAATGGCTATGTCACTGGACTCCCATGTAGTTGACTGCAGTTCGAGTCCCAGACGTAGTGGCTTAAACTCAGGCCAGGTGCGTGTGCGTGCGTGGCCAAGATCCTGAGAGGAGAATGGAGGAGAAGGGGTTGTTGCATGGTCATCCTTCCTGAGGGGTGATTTCTCGCATTCTCTCTCTCTGTCTTTCTGGCGAGTGCATATGTCCTATAGCACAAACCTCTCAAAAAATTAAATAATAAAAAAAAAACCTCAAAGGCAGTAGAGAAGAAAAGAAAGAATATGTAGATTGCTCTAAGAAAATTTTTCTTCATAGCAAAAGAAGTAACAAAACAATGGAATAATGTCTTTTTTTTTTTCTTTTTTTTTTTTTTTTGGAGAGGTTTTTCGCTATAGGGCGCGTGCGCTCGCCAGACAGACAGAGAGAGACATAGAGACAGAAAGCGAGAAATCACCCCCCAGGGGGGATGGTCACGCCGCAATCCCTTCTCCTCCATTCTCCTCTCGGGATCTTGGGCACGCACGCACACGCGCCCAGCGTGAGTTGTAAGCCACCGGGTTCGAGACGCGAACCGCGGTCGACTACGTGGGAGTCCAGCGACATAACCATTACGCTAACTGCTGGTTCCCAATGTCTTAAAACATCACGTGGAAAATAACTGCAGTATGAAATTCTATACCAACGTAAACTAACATTTAAATGTTAGGATTAAGTAAACATAATTCTGGATAAAGATTGAGAGAATTTACCACTCACAAAACCTTGTTAAATAAATAATGCAAGATGTACATTGACAAGAAGGAAACAGAATCCACAAGAAAGATGAGATGCAAAAAGCAATAATGATCAGGAAATAATCAAAACCACAGTGAGATACCGCCTCATACCAGCTGTTAGGTAGTCAGGAAAGTCGTGACATACGCATCATGACTGTTCCAAAGACCAAAAAGGATAGTTATGTATCAAAAAGGTAGCTAATCAAAGGTTAGCAAGAATGTGGAGTAGTTAGAGTCCACATACATTGCTGGTGGAAATGTAAAACCATGGCCACCCATAGAAAATAGTTTAGCAGATCCTCGAAAAGAGATGTAAAGTTATAATTCCACTCAACAATCCTATTTTCAGGTATAACCTAAGAGAAATGAAAACAGGTATTCACATAAAACTTGTATTACTAATGCCCCAAAAGTAGAAATAACCCAAATGTTCACTGACTTATAAATAGATAAATGAAATGTGCAGCCTTTCTGTGAAAAATTAAGTGAAATAATAATACAGAATGAAATACTGACATATACTACAAATGGATGAACCTTAAAAACACAATGCTTAGTGAAAGATGCTAGTCAAGAGGCCATATATTATGTAATTCCATTTATAAAAAATTTCAAAGTGGATAGATCTATAGTAGTTAGTAGTTGCATAGGACTAGAGAGTTGTAGGGAATGAGAAGTGACAGCTAGTGAGGACGAGGTTCTTTTGGGGACGATGAAATGTTCTAAAATTAACTGTGATAGTTGTGCAATTCTGTGACTACACTTACTAAAAATCATTTAACTGAGCACTTTAAATGGTTATATTGAATAATACGTGAATTGTACTTCAAAGATATTATTTTACTTTTAGAGAGATTTTGCTATAGGGCACATGCACTTGCCAGAAAAGGAGACATAAAATGAGAAATCATCCCCCAGTGGAGAGGACCACACTGCAGTCCACCCTCCCCTCCCCTCCCCTCCCTTCCCCTCCCCTTCTCTCCTCTCGGGATCTTGGGCATACATGCACATGCGCCGGGCATGAGTTTAAGCCACTGAGTCCAGGACTCAAACTGCAGTCAGCTACAAGGGAGTCCAGCAACATAGCCATTATGCTAACTGCTGGTCCCCCAAAGCTGCTGCTATTATTATTATTTAATTACTTATTTATTTAATTCCATTTGTTATTGTTATTTTTTTATTTGACCACCAGAGAGAGAGAGAAAGGGAAAGTGAGAAAGCAAGTCACCAGGTCTGGGACTTGAACCATGGTCGCCCATGTGGGAGTCCAGCGCCCTTATCCACCACACTGCCTGCCGACCCCAAAGCTATTCTTTAAAAAAAAAAAAAGCCACAGTGAGTGAACAAAGAAAGAGAAATGTAAGTCTACAACAATTATATAGTGACTATAAAACAAAAATACCACTAATTTTGAGTACAGGAAAACATGATAGAGCTAAAGCATTAGAGAACAATGAGCATAAGACTGTAATAAAGGAGAGGGTTTAGAAGGCATTGTAGAGCAGAGTGTAGAAAGCAAATGTAGAAGAGCATTCTACAATTCTTTTATCAAGTAACTTTAAAGAGTAACTGAGGCCAGCCTCATGGCCTGATGTGTAAGGGAGCTGGATCTCATGTGGCTGACAGTGGTTCAATTCCTCGCCCCCAGTGGCTTGAAAACCATTCTGAGTGCATGTGTGCGTATGCTCCAAATCGCAGGATAGAGAAGTAGAAGATGGGAATGTGGCATGACCATGCCCTGCTGGGGTGGTACATTTTCCTTCTGCCTCTTTCTATCTCTGGTGAGTCCATGTGACTTCTAGCAATGGCAATGGCAAAAGTCTTAAGAAAAGGAACAGAATAAATACTCTGAAAATTGAAATAGAACATATAACTTCTAAACTTTATTTAGGTGACTAGGACATGAATACTTGATCAATTTAACAGCAGGCAGAAAAAGAAAGGGGAAAGAGGCAAAGATGATCCTAAGGAAAAAGAGAGTAAATGGTAAGAAAAATATAATTCTATCTGAAATATCTATTTTCCTTTTTTTCAATTAGTGTTGTTTTATTTTATTAGAAGGGTTTATTTATATTTATTTATTTATTTGCCATAAGGCACATGTGTTTGCTGGAGAACCATAGAGAAAGTGAGAAGGAAAGTGAGAAATTACTCCCCCAGGGAGAATAGCCACATAATTCCTTCTCCTCTCAGGATTTTGGGCACACACACACACACAAGCCTGACATAATTTTCAAGCTGCCAGGTCCAGGACTTGAACTGCAGTTGGTTATGCAAGAATCCAGAGCCCCAACCACCATGCCATCTCCTGGCCCCATATAATAACTATTTTCAAAAGTAAATAAAACGACACTTCAAAGATTGGGGAAAATAAAAGAAAAAAGAAAGAGAAAAGAAAATGTTGGCCCAGCCATGGTAGCATGAGATGGTTGATGCTATTTGGCAGGCTGAGACCACATGGGACATGTGGCTCTATTCCAGCCCAACCTAAAAGCTGAATGCAGGGGTACGTATCTGTTGTCCCTGCTTCTGGGGAAGCTGTGGCAAGTGGATCATGACATAATAAAACTGTATCTAAAAAATAGTAATTTTTTTTTAAAGAGAGATTTTGCTATAGGGCGTGTGTACTCACTAGAGACATGGAGAGAGACGGAGAAAAAGTGAGACGTCACCCTCCCAGGGAAGATGGACACGCCACAATCCCTTCTCTTTCATTCTTCTTTTGGGATTTTGGGCACTTAAGTATACTTACCTGGCATGAGTTTTAAGTCACCAGGTATGGGACTTGAACCGCAATTGACCATTTAGGAATCCAGTACCACAACTACTATGCCACCTGCTGGCCCCAATAATAAAAAAATAAATGAAATGTTGAAAACATAGTAACACCACAGGCCAGCCCATTAGAAACCACATGGCTGACTACATGGTTTTGAGTCCTAGACCCAGTGACTTGAAAAACCTGCTAACTGTGTGAACACGCATGCCCAAAATTCCCCAAGCGGGGGGGTGACAAAGAAAGTATTTCTGTTTGGGTAGTGCTTTCTCCTTATCGCTTTCTCTTTCTCTCTGGCAAGTATGTATACCCTCTAGCAAAATTTAAAAGAAAAAACATAACCCCAGAATTTAACAAAATTACAGGGTACAAGATCAACATACAAAACTCAGATTTTATTTTTAATTTAGACCTTTTTTTTCATTTGCCAGAGGGTGCATGTGCTTGCCAGAGAGAGAAATAGGAAGCACTCTCCATGGGGTAGGACCACACTAAAATTCCTTCTCTTCCATTCTGCTGGAATTTTGAACAGGTGTACACATGACCAGCAAGCCACCGGTGCTAGGATTCAAGCCACACTGTGGGACACGACCCTCTTAACCACCAGGCCACAGAGCTGCTGCTCTCATCAGATTCCTATACACTTGCACTGAGAAAACTGAAAAAGAAATTTTAAAAGCAATCCTATTTATAAGAGGGTATAAAATAAAATATAAGAGAATAAAATACTCAGTTATACCTGGGCAGCTAAGACGGGATAGAAAGTTCTCTGCAAGATCTTTTCTGGGGGAAAAAAAAGAAATAGTGTACCTAGGTCTAGTTTTTTTTTGGAAATAGAAAGTGAGAAATCACTCCCCAGGGGAGGTGGCCACTTCTTCACTGTCCCTTCTCTTCCATTCTCCACTCGGGATTTTGGGCACGCATTCATACATGCCCAGCATGAGTTTCAAGCCTCTGGGTCCAGGTCTCAGATCGCAGTCGGCCACGTGGGAATCCAGTGATGTAACCATTACACCATCTGCTGGTCCCCCAGGTCTAAATTTAGCCAAAAAGGTGATTTGGTTAAATTGTACATTGAAGACTATGAAACATTTTTAACACAAATTTAACCTAAATAAAAAGATATTCTCGTGGGTAGGAAGGCTTAATAGTATTGAGGTGTTATTAGTATCCAAAGTGATCTACAGATTCAGTGCAGTCCTTATCAAAATTCCAACATCCTGGGCAAGCGGGTGATGTGGTGGTTAAGGCACTCCCACATAGCCAAGTGTGTGGTTTGAGTCCTGGACATGGCAGCTTGGAAAACGCACCAGGCACATGTACATGCATGCCCAAAATCTCAGGAGGAGAATGGAGGAAAAGGGACTGTGACATGGCCAATCCCTCCAAGGGGTGATTTCTCACTTTCCCTCTCTGGTGAGTGCACACACCCTATGGCAAAAATCCAAAATTCCAACAGCTTTTCTTAAAGAAATGGAAAGCCAGTCTCAAATTTAGATGGAATTGCAAGTGGGCCCAAACAGCTAATACAATCTTGAAAAAGAACAAAGTCAGCAAACTCACACTTCCCAATGCCAAGACTTACTACAGTTAAAGGAATCAAAACAGTGTGGTAATGACATAAGGATAGACATAGAGGCCATTGGCATAGAGTCCAGAAATTTACTCATATGTCAGTGGCTAATTGATTTCCAAGAAGGGTGTAAAGTCTATTTGGTGGAGGAAGAACAGTCTCTATAGTAAATGGATCTGGACAACTGGATTTCCACATGTAAAAAAATGAAGTTAAATCCTGTATTTCATATCATAGATGAGGGGGCTTCTAAAAGTTCATGTGAAATGGAATTAAAGTACAAGTTTATGCTGATGCAAAAACCCTAAAATCCATGTCTTATGTCTTCATAATACAAATCTTCCATGAAGATTTTGAAGATCTCTTATGCAAACATTAACTCAAATAGAACTTAAATATAAAAAAATAAAATCATAAAATTCAGGCCAGCCAGTGGCATGGTGGTTAAGGCAGCTGGATCCCACATGGCTGCTGGATCGCACATGGCCTACTGCACAGTTTGAGTCCCAGGCCTGGTGACTTGAAAAGCATGCTGTGTGTGTGTGCCCAAAATCCTGAGAAGAGAATGGGAAAGTAGGAATTGTAGCATAACTATTCCCTCTGGGAGTGTAATTTTTCACTTTCTGTCTCTCTGGTGAACACACAGAAAACTAAAAGAAAATAAACATTTTAAAATCCCATAAGACTCTTAAAACATAGTGGTTAATCTCCGTGATGTTAGATGTGGTATTGGGTTTTTGGATATGACTCCAAAAGCACAAGCAAAAAAAAAAAAAAAAAAAAAAAAAGATAAATTGGACTTAATCAAAATGAAAGGTCTGTGCATCAAAGAACACTCAAGAAAAGTAAGAAGACATAGGCCAGCTGGTGGCATGTGGTTAAGGCAGCTGGAACCCACATGGCTAACTATGTGGTTCAAGTGCTAGACCTTGAGGCTTAAAAAAACACACCAGGTGTGTGTGCATGTCTACCTAAAATCTCAAGGGGAGAATGGAGGAGAAGGGATTGTGGCATGGCCATTCCCCCTTGAGGATGCTTTTTCTTTACCTTTTTCTCTTTCTCGTTCTCTGTCTCTCTCTGGTGGGCACATATGCCCTATAGCAAATCCAAAAAAAAAAAAGAAAGAAAGAAAGAAAGAAGAAAAAAATAAGACAACCATAAAAAAAAAGGGAGAAATGTTTGCAAATCATATATATAATAATGGTTTAATATCCAGATATATGAAGAACTGGTAAAACTCAACAAAAATCAACAACCCAGTTTACCAATTTAAAAGTGAACCAAGGAAGATATTCAAATGACTGTAAACGCGAAGAAGGGCTGGCCCCGTGGGCTTGTGGTTAAGGGAGCGGGACCCCACAGGCCAACTACCATTCAAATCCTGGCCACAGCGACTTAAGTGCATGTGTATGTACACCAAATCACAAAAGGACAGAGAAATGGAGGGAAATGGGACTGCAGCATGAGCATGCCCCTGGGGGCGCTTTTTCCCTCTCCCTCTCTCTGTCTCCCTCTGGCGAATGCACATGCCCTCTGACAATAGGAAAAAAAAAAAAAAAAAAAAAAGAGGGACCAGCAGATGGCATACTGGTTATGTTACTGGACTCCCATATGGTTGACTGTGGTTTGAGTCCCAGACACAGTGGCTTCAAACTCGTGCCAGATGCATGTGCATGCTTGCGCAAAGTCCTGAGAGGACACTGGAAGAGAAGGGACTGTGGCGTGCCATGGGGTGATTTCTTACTTTCTGTCTCTCTGGTGAGCACACATGCCCTATAGCAAAAATCTCTCTTAAAAATAAAGAAAAAGACAAAAGAAGAGACAGAAAAAAATTCTGATGAAATTCTACTTCTACCCGTTACTTTCAATAAAGAAAAATACTTTTGACAAACTGTTGGCAAATACCTTAATTTAATGAAAGATATCCATCAAATACCTGTAGTAAGCATCATTCTTTTTTTTTTTTTGGAGAGGTTTTCGCTATAGGGCGCGTGCGCTCGCCAGACAGACAGAGAGAGACATAGAGACAGAAAGCGAGAAATCACCCCCAAGAGGGGATGGTCACGCCGCAATCCCTTCTCCTCCATTCTCCTCTCGGGATCTTGGGCACGCATGCACATGCGCCCGGCGTGAGTTTTAAGCCACCGGGTCCGGGACGCGAACCGCGGTCGACTACGTGGGAGTCCAGCAACATAGCCATTACGCTAACTGCTGGTTCCCAGTAAGCATCATTCTTAAGTTAGGGGCAAGTCTAAGATGTCTGTTATGACCTCTCCTGTTCAACAACAGAGTACGTAAGTTAGACATCCAGCATCATATATGCCTATAGGGAGAACTGCAAGGGAGGAAACAAAACTCATTACATTCATTTGATGTGATTGTCTACATAAGACATCCAAGATAATCTACAAACCATCATTCCCAAATAGAAGAACTAAGTAAAATCGTTGATATGGAATCAAAGTAGTTTAGAGTTTCTATGTATCAGCAACAAACATCTAGAAAATATGCTTTTTTAGAGAGAGAGATTTTTGCTATTGAATGTGTGCACAGGTCAGAGACACAGAAACAGAGAGAGAGGAAGTGAGAAATCACCCCCCGCAAGGGGTATGGCCATGCCACAGTCCCTTCTCCTCCATCCTCCTCTCAGGATTATGGGCATGCATGCATATGTGCCCGGAGTGAGTTTCAAACCTCCAGGTCCAGGACTTGAACCATGATCAGCCATGTGGGTGTCTAGTGTCTTAACCACTATGCCACCTGCTGACCCCATAGAACATGTACTTTGAAAAAAAAAGTATTTCACCATATTAACTACAATTAAGAATATATCAGACCGGGGCAGCCAGGTGGCCCAGTGATTAAGGCAACTGGATCCCACATGACTGACTCCCCAGTTTGAGCCCTGGGCCCAGTGCCTTGGAAAACACAGTGTGGGATCCAGCTGCCTTAACTACCTCACCACCAGCTGGCCTAGCAAACTCTTTTTTACAGTAAAATGCCAAATAAGAAAAGTAAAAGGAAAGAATTAGAAATGACCATTTTTGCAGCTGTGATAGTTACAATTGATATAGGCAGGAATCATCTAAGAACACAAACAGAGTAGATGAAAGTTTAATGAGAAATGGGATTTACATAGTCTCAAAGCATTTTCCCAGTGAGTGCTTGTTAACTTTATAGTGATGACAACTTTACAGTCAAAAAGCCTAGTGGACACCATATTAGCCAAGTGATTAAGGTTATCATCACCAATAATAAACTGATATCAGGTGCCGGCTGATGTGATGCACTGAGTAGGACAGAGTCTTATTTTTGCATCATTTCTGCTAAGAATGCAACAATCGTAATTTAAACCTGAGGAGACATCAGAAAAACCCAAACTGACTATTACTCTACAATAACAACTGACCTGTATTTTAAAAATATCAGTATCGTTAAAGACATGGGAAGACTGAAGAAATGCTCCAGATTGAAGAAACATGAAAATTGTATTCATTTCTTAGATTTTAAAAAACAACGTTTGGGGCCAGCAAATGGCGTGGTGGTGGTGAAGGCGCTGGACTCCCACACGGCTAACTGCAATTCAAGTCCCAGACCTGGTGGCTTGCTTTCCCTTTCTCTCTCTCTCTCTCTGGTAAGCATATGTGCCCTATAGCAAATTTAAAAATGATGATGATGATAAATAAAATTAAATAATTCTTTTCTTTTTCCTGGAGAGGTTTTTGCTATAGGGTGTGTGCACTCGCTAGACAGACAGAGAGACAGAAAGTGAGAAATCACTGGACCAGCAGTTAGCGTAATGGCTATGTCGCGGGACTCCTATGTAATCGACCACGGTTCAAGTCCCGGACCCGGCGGCTTAAACTCACGCCGGGCACGTGTGCATGCGTGCCCAAGATCCCCAGAGGAGAATGGAGGAGAAGGGATTGCTGCGTGGCCATCCCCCCTGGGGGGGGGGTGTGATTTCTTGCTTTCTGTCTCTCTCTCTTTCTGGTGAGCGCACGTGCCCTACAGCAAAAGCCTCTCCAAAAACAAATAAACAAAAACAAAATAGATTTCTTTCTAAGGTGGTGAAGATGTTCTGGAATTAGTGGTGATGGCTGTACAACTCTGCAAATACACTAAACTATACTTTAAAAATGAATATGCTATATACTCTGCTGTACATAATAAAATGGTGAATTTGATGGTATGTAAGTTACATCTCCATAAAAAATATGAGTGTTAAAAAATAGGGGACTCACATGACTATTACTGCACAAAATTGTCATTATCTTGCCTCCCTTTTTCTACCCTTTCCCTCCAAACACATGTATCATCCCCAAGGCCTTAAAATTGGCACAATTTCTACCTCTTAAAAGAGATTTTATAAAATGCCAGTTGTTCCATATTTACAGTTTGTTGTTTTAACACCAAGACTTGTCATGTTTCTTAGGTACTCCTGCCTTGCTGTGTTTCATTCACAAATATGTACATATCTTGTTCGTTGCCACATGTTCTTAAAAATTTCTCACAGCACCCACAGTGCTGCAGTCTGCCTAAGTTGGCAGTATTTATATCCTGAAAAAAAATCTGCCTCTTTTCCCATTGCTGTAAAAAAAACAGAGCAAAGCAAATTCCACATTACTTTGCCATGTTAGTTTCATAGCTGTCAAATAAGAAGTACGTGATTCACTGTGCATTTAGGATCAAAGGCAGGTACCTCATTTAAGGTATGTCACTTAAGATAGGATGCTACAACGGTGAATGTTTTAAACAAGGCCTCCCAGGATATTACAGACCTTCTTATGCTGGTATGTCAAACTCAAGTCTTTGGTTATTGACTACAGAGGTTCAAAGGACAAACAGTGATCAAGATGGACAGCTACACAGATATTTCTCTTTTTCTTGACTTGTAAACCTCCCTAATATTAAAAAAAATAATAATTAAAAATGTCCCAATAATCTTTTTTTAAAAATATTATTTATCCACCAGATAGGGAGCAGGTGATGTAGTTTAAAGCAACTGAATCCCACACGGCCAGACTGGGCAGTTCAAGTCCTAGGCCTAATGGCTTGAAAAATCATGTCAGGTGCATGTGTGGGTGTGCCCAAAATCCTGAGAGGAAAACGGAGGAGGAGGGATTGGCCATCCCCACTTGGGGGTGAGTTCTCACTTTTTCTCTGTCTCTTTCTGATGTGCACACGTACCCCATAGCAAATATTATTTATCCAAAAGAAATATTTAGAAAGTCCTTGCTGGGAACCAGCAGTTAGCGTAATGGCTATGTCACTGGACTCCCACGTAGTCGACCGCGGTTCGCGTCTCGGACCCGGTGGCTTACAACTCACGCCGGGCGCGTGTGCGTGCGTGCCCAAGATCCCGAGAGGAGAATGGAGGAGAAGGGATTGCGGCGTGACCATCCCCCCTGGGGGGTGATTTCTCGCTTTCTGTCTCTATGTCTCTCTCTGTCTGTCTGGCGAGCGCACGCGCCCTATAGCGAAAAACCTCTCCAAAAAAAAAAAAAAAAAAAAAAAAGTCCTTGCTGAAGTAATAGACATTTTAGTATGCATTAATGTAAATTTGGTATGACTGTGAGACTGACTATAGAAATCTGTTTCTTAGTGGGTGCTAGTCAGTGGCATGGTGACTAAAGTGGCTGGATCCTGCATGGCCAACAGCATGGTTGAAATCCTAGACCCAAAGGCTTGAAACCCCCCAGTCCCTGTGCATGCATGCCCAAAATCTGAAGAGAAGAATGGAGAATGGAAGAGAAGGGATTGTGGCATGGCTATACCCCCTGGGGGGTGCTTTCTCATTTTCTCTCTCTCCAACAATGTGCTCCATAATAAAACTAAAAAAAAAAAAAAGAAGAAGAAGAAGAAAAGAAAAAACAGTAACAAAGAAATCTATTGCTTAGTGGACTATCTTGAACATAATTAGTAGTTAACATATATGAATAATGGATAAACAAAATGATAGCATGTTCAAATTTTGGCACTGAATTTTTTTGCCAGTATTTGATTAATTATCTAATTCATTTAAAATACGTTTATTGAACACCTGCTATGTGCCAGATAATAATAAGAAAAAATAAACACAGTGCTTTTCATATGAATTTTAATCTGGAGTTGAAGACAGGATCTAGTCAGCTAGCTGTAGAAACTAATATGCAATTTCAAACTGAGAGAAGTCATGAGGGAGAGAACATGACTTAAGGTAGAGTTTGACTTATATAGACTAGGAGCAGGGAGAAGACCATCCCAAGAAGAAGAAAGAAGAACATCCCAAGAAGAGCACTCGCAAAGCTCTTGTGGCAGAACAATAATGGTAAATTGAAATTCTCAGAAGGTCAGCAGGTATAAAGAACGAGGGGAGAGGTACAGAATGAGGTTGGAGAGTTCAGTAGAAATTATGTAAGCTTTGTAGTCTGTTTAAAAAAAATCTAGCCTTCATTATAATAGCAGTGGGAAGCCACCGAAGAGTTTTATGTAAAGTGATGACATGAGATTACTGTTTTAAAAAGAGCACTCTGCACTCTGGAAAATAGTTTGGCAGTTCCTTTCAAAACTAAAAATGGACTTACCACATGACCCATCAATTACATTCTTGGGCATTGATCCCGGAAGAATGAAGACTTATTTTCACACAGAAACTTGTACATAAGTGTTCATAATGGTATAAGAATAATAACCAAAAATGTAGAAACTACCCAGATGTCCTTCAATAAGTGAATGGTTAAACAAACTATGTACATTCATACATGGACTACTGCTGAATAATAAGAAAGTAAATAGTAAAAAAATAACACATCAACCACTTGGATAAAATTCAAGGAAATTAAGGGGAAAAGACCAATCTCCAAAGGCTACAAACTGCTGGGGCCGGCACCATGGCCTGGTGGTTAAGGCAGCTGGATCCCATGTGGCCAAACTCATTGTTCAAATCCTGGGCCTAGTGGCTTAAAAAACACTCCAGGCACATGTGTGTGCATGTCCAAAATCCCAGGAGGAGAAGGGAGCACAACAGAATGCAGCGTGACCATCCCCCCGGAGAGGTGATGTCTCACTTTCCCTCTCCGTGTCTCTTTTTCTCTCTCTCATGAGCACACATGCCCTATGGCAAAAACCTGAAGTTAAAAAAAAATTGGAGGAAACTAGGGGAAAGATGCACAGTGTTCTTCTATACATTTCTTCATAGCCTCATAATTAGAAGCTCTAATTATTTCAAAATAAAAAAGCTAAATTAAAAAAAAATAAAGTGTTGTGGCTACCAAGTAAAAGATGGATTGAACAGAGGCCAAGACAAGATATGGAAAACTGTCAGGTGATTATTGCACGAGTTCGGAAAAGAAAGAAATAATCATGGCTCCACTTGGATGGTGCCAATGGGGAGAGAAAAGAATTGACTCATCTGAAAAAATATTTAGGAAGTAAAACTGATAGAATCTGATGTTAGATGGAATATATCTTGAAGTAAAACTTTGCCCCATATTCATAGTATAGAAAACAAATTACATTTAGGGCAAGACAGCAGAAATTTGGAAGGCACCATGTTATGACAAAGCATATTCCAGAACCAAAGGTGTTTTTTATTTGCCAGAGGTACATGCATTCACTGGAGCAGACAGGAGAGAAAGTAAGAAAGCACCTTTCATGGGGAATGGTCATGCTATAGTTGTTTCTCTTCCATCTCTCCCTCCTTTAAGGATTTTGGGCACATATGCACATGCACCTGGCATGTTTTCAAGCCCCCAGGACTAGGACTTGAACCACAGTCAGCCATGTGGGTGGGATCTAGCTGCCTTAACGAACACAGCACCAACTGGCCTCATTGGTACTCTTTATATGAGGTCATTTAGGGACCCTTGCTAGGCTAATATACACACCATCTTTGTGTCAATAATGTATTTCCTCTCAATTCTAAATCTGCCCTTCATTGTTCATCTTGTAAAAATACAGTTAGGCCTTTTAAATAGTTTGCCTTTGCCAGCTGGCATCCTGTTCAACTTTGCCAGTAGAGGGTGCTGAAGTAGGCAGGGGCTTTTCCTCCTAGTTGCTCTTGAGTAGTTTTGTTTGTTTTCTTTTTTTTTTTTTTTTTTTGAGAGGTTTTCACTATAGGGAGCGTGCGCTCGCCAGACAGACAGAGAGAGACATAGAGACAGAAAGCAAGAAATTACCCCCCAGGGGGGATTGTCACGCTGCAATCCCTTCTCCTCCATTCTCCTCTCGGGATCTTGGGCACGCACGCACACGCACCCGACGTGAGTTTTAAGCCACTGGGTCCAGGACGCGAACCACAGTTGACTATGTGGGAGTCCAGCGACATAGCCATTATGCTAACTGCTGGTTCCCCTCTTCAGTAGTTTTCAGCAGCGTGTATGACTTCTGCCGGGTCCAGCTCCTGCAGTGTTGGCCCCTTAACAGTCCAGGCTCCTGCAATGCCAGCAGCATCCAGAGGCATCTCCCTTTGGCACTCTTCTAAGAGGGTAGCACAATAGCAGCAACTCTGGCATCTAATAAGCCTTGCCTGTGCACTCTTGAATAAGGTAGGTATCTCACCTTGGAGGGGGGAAACTCTTGTTTTTGTTTGTTTCAGAATTTTGCCATAGATGGCAAGCCTGGGGACTGAGACTGCTGAGGATGGCCAGAATGCAAGCCAACTTTGCCAAGTTTGGGAAGAGGACAAGGTCTTGGTGCAGGGCAGTGTGCAGGGGCTGATGCTCCATCAGTTACCCCATATAAACAGCACCTTTAGGGCCAGCTGGTTGCCACGGTAGATAAGTTGACTAGATCCCACATGGCTGACTGTGTAGTTTGAGTTCCAGACCTGGTAGCTGGAGAAACTTTCAGGCACGTGTGTGTGAGCCCAAAATTCTGAAAGAGGGGTGGAAGAGAATGGACTACAGTATGGCCATTCCCCATGGCAGGTGCTTTATCACTCTCTTCGCTTCGTCTCTCTCCAGTGAGTGCACATGCTTGCACACACTGTCTGGCAAAATTTTTCTTTTTAATGTGACAGGTCGTTGCAGTAATCATCCCAATTTGTTCTTCCTCCTTTATATCCATATCCTTGGGTCATCCACTTCCACAATGACTCTAGGATTGGCCACATGAATTCATTTAGCCTAGACGTAAGTAAAGTCTGGGAAAGTGCACACCAGTTAGGGCTTGCTTTCTATTGGTGCTCTTAGAAATAGTATAACCACTAACATATAGAAAAGCACAGGTTAGCCTTCTGCATACTAACCTATGTCCCAAGTACCGTTGTCATTCTGCTGACAACCAGCCAACCCCAGAAATACAAGTCAGGTCATTGGCTACTAGCTGACCAGAAATGCTTGAGTCTGCCCAGCCATCACCATGTGATGCCAAGAAAAGCTATATTCTATAATAGTTGAGCCCAGCCCACATTGCCTAGCCACAGAATCATGAGCAAAGTAGTTTTCTTTTTTCAAACCATCAAGTTTGGGGATTGATTTTTTTCTTTCTTTCTTTGGAGAGGTTTTTGCTATAGGGCGCATGCACTCGCCAGACAGACACAGAGAGACAGAAAGCGAGAAATCACCCCCGGGGGGGGATTGTCACGCAGCAATCCCTTCTCCTCCGTTCTCCTCTCGGAATCTTGGGCATGCACGTACATGCGCCCGGCGTTGAATTTTAAGCCACCGGGTCCGGGATGCAAATCGCGGTCGACTACGTGGGAGTCCAGCGACATAGCCATTACGCTAATTGCTGGTTCCCACTAGTAATTCATTTCTACTGTGATTCCACTGGTAGCATGTATGTGGCCTAGGGAATTAAGGACTGTATTACCTATCTGCTGGATGGCCCCACTGCAGACTCAAGGACTCTAAAATTGAGATCTTCATCCTGCCTCACCATCTACCACCAAATCTTATCCTGTATTCTGGTTACCTACAACAAGTCTAGGAGGAAATTCCTGATTTTTCCCTCACCCTCCACCTCCAAGCAATTACCAAGTTGTCAGTGTTTTTGGTTTTATGGGTTGTTTTGTTTTTACCACATGCCCTATACTCCATCTCTGTTACATCCACTTCAACTTGTAAGATGGTCACTGATCTCTTGCCTCATTATCTTTTTTTCAGTTGCCAGAAGGTGCTGGTGTTTGCCAGAGAGGCAGAAGGGGAAAGCATCCCTTAATGGGGCACAATCCCTTGTCTTTTTCTCCACCCTGTCAGGATTTTAGGCGAGCTCACAAGACAGTGGAACTGTGATTGGCCATGTGAGATCCAGCTTCCCTTAACGACTAAGCTGCAGGGCTAGCTCAACAAATGCGTTTTTGAACATTTACTATGTGCCCGTCCTGTGAGGTACCAGAGGAGATAGAAGGGAATTCAAAATTGCTGACTGCGGAGCTTATCTGCTAGTTGGGAGGGACCTTCTGCCATGGAACTCCTGTAGGGGCAGTTCTCGCAGTTTGTCTTACCCTGAATCTTCTAATCAAGAATTTCAGCACCCCTTCTTTTACTTAAGCAAAGGGTAACATTCGCCCCCAGACAAGGCCATATTCTATCTTTGAAAGCCGATTCTGCTGCTGTACAGGTGCTCGTCTGTTAGGAGGTAGCATTGGCTTTACAGCTCCATGGACTCTCTCCCGCATTGTCTGTGCAGTTGAGTGAGTTCTGGGAGCCTGTGTCCGGAAGGCTGAGGCTCCTGTGTGTGGTTAGTTCGAAGTCCGCACATGCTTAACGTGTGCTCTCCAGGGGTTCTGATATCAAAATAAACCCGGCCTTTTACCGGCTGGAGATTAGCCTGCACCTACAGGTTCCCTTTAGCGGGGTAACTAGAAAACCTGACAAGAAAACAGAAACAGGGAACAATTGACATCGTAAAAGGGCGTCAAAGCATGTCAGAACTAGACCTCACGGCCTTTTACAGATCCGAAAACTGCTTTGATAGCCCAGAGTGGCTCCCTTCATCGCCTCAGGTCGCACAGCCCAACTGGTGGGTCAGATCTAACCGCCACGCTGCGGGGCCTCCTCAAATCTGAACGTCGGAGCGAGGAGCGGCGGTCTCCCGCTTCCACCCCACTGTCCTTTCTTGCAGGAATTCCACGTCGCTCTTGCCCGGAGTTGGGTCGTTAGAGTACCAAGTGGGAGCCCGCCACGAACAGGTGTCCAGACCACGGCCACGGCCGGGGCCGGGCCTCCACGCGCCCGCCGAGAACTCTCCCGCTCCCGCTTCCAAAGTTTCCTCGCATCCTACGTTCCTCTCCCCGGCCCTGGCTGCGAGGCCCCGTTGCCTGCTGTGGCCTGCGACGAAGTTCGGGGATGCCATTTCCTCCGCATCGGCCGCGGAGCTGGGTGTCCTCGGGCCTGGCGGGCGGCGAAGAGGCGCCGGGCGCGGGGCGGGGCGGCCCCTGGGCGCGCGCTGGCCGCGGGGCGGAGGGCGGCGAAGCTGAGGCTGAGGCGGAGGGCGGCGAGGGCTGAGGCGGAGGGCGGAGGGCGGCGAGGCCGCGGGCCCGGCGCGGGGCGGGAGGCGCGCGGGGCCGTGGGGGCTGGGCGAGGCGGAGCGCGAGGCAGCGGCGGCGGCGGCGGCGGCGGGACCAGGCGCGGCCCCCGCCCCCCGAAGCCCGTCCCCGCGCGGGGGCCTGGGAGCTCAGGGCGGGGAAGCCGCGGGGCCGCGCCACGTCCCTCGCTCGCCCCGAGCTGGGGTTGCAGGCGGCTCCAGGCCGGGGGCTTTTGTGTCTGCGGGCTCGGGAGCGGCGAGCGAGCTGACCGCCTGCTCGGAGGGCGCTGCGTGCGCCGCCAGGCCCGGCCGCCCGCCTCCCGCCTCCCTGTCAGCGGCTCCGGAGGCGGCGGCGGCGAAGGGGTGGGCGGCGGCGGCGCACTCGTCCTCCGCACATGCCGGCCCCGAGCGGGGGGCCGCCCCCAGGCCGAGCGCCCGGCCGCCGCCGCTGAGCCCCGCCGACCCCCGCAAGCCGCCCCGCCGCCCCGAGGCCTCGTCCTCCTCCCAAACTTTGCAAAGTCGGCCCGCTTCCCCGCCGCCCTCGGCCGCGCCTCGGCTCCCGGGCTCGCCTCGCAGCCGCAGCGGCCGCGCGAGGAGGAGGAGCCGCCGCCGCCGCCGCCGCCGCAGCATCAAAGAGACCGAATTCCCGCGGCCTGGGGGGGAGTCATGCTTTGCGGTCTGTAATGTCAGCAGAACAGGAGAAGGATCCCATTTCGCTGAAGAGAGTTCGAGGTAACCGAGAAGGGAGGCGGGGTGGGGGTGAGGGGTAGTGGGGTGCGCGGGGCCCCATGCCCGGCCGCCGGGAGGCCACGGGGTTCTGTCCGGGCCTAACTCCGCGCGACGCGCGACCCGCGATCCGCCGGCGCCCGGGGCGGAGGCTGCAGCCCAGGCCGGTTCGCCCCGCAGACCCCGCGCGGAGCCGTCGCCTCCCGACTTTGTGTTGGGAGGCAGTTGGCGCTGCACTCGGCATCCCTTCGTACCCCTCTCCTCTCCACCGCGTCGCATTCTCAAGACACCGCACAATAGGCACCTCGGAGGGTGAAAAAAGATACCCCCGGACAGAGACCTCGAAAGATGCCCACCCCCCAAAAAAGTAAGTTGGACTGCCTAAGAGTTGAAGCCGTTGGAGAAGGTCCGCGAGGATTTCTCGTCTCTCCCGGCCCCTTGCACACACACGCACGCACGCACACACACTCACACACACATTCCCAAGGCAAAAATCATTCATCTTCTTTTCCTTAGGTTTAACGGGAGAAACGATAGGAATTCATCAGGCATTTTCTTTACTGGTTTATGGATAAGAATCAAGTCATCTAAAATCAGTTTTATGCATGGTTAGTTTTCTTCCTTGCAAACTATGTAGGAATTTTACTGCCGCCTTAGTATTTAAGCAAAATCAAAGGAAACCATGTACTAGACAAAAGACACAGCATGTAAGTTCCACAAACCCACTACCATCTGGAAACTTGGAGATATCCTTCAGTTCTTATTACACAAAGGTATAGAACATCAAATGCAAGTAGTAAGTGCTGTGGCACTAAACAAAGCTGGGAAAGGGGAGAGGAAATTTGTATGATAGGGAGATCATGAGGTAGGGAGGTAAAATGATCACCAAAGGACTCACCTGGAAGGTATTGTTTGCCCAAAGACTTAAAGGAAGCGATAGAGTGAAACCAAATGGATTGGCTTTCGAAGAGCCAGAAAATCAGGCTCAAAGAAACAGCAAATGCAAAGGGCCTGGGTCTGGAATATGCCTGGGATGTTCAAGCAACAGTAAAGAAGCTATTGTAACTGGAGTGAGTCAAGCAAGGGGACATTAGTTTTGAGCAGAAGAGTGGCTAAGCTGACATTTTTAACAGGGCTTCTTTGGCTGCTGTATGGAAATGAACTGTAAAGAACAAGAAGGAAGCAGAGAAACTAGTTAGGAAGCTATTGCAATAATCCTTTTATCCAAACAGGGTAAAGTGCTTTATAAGTCAGTAAGTGACGTGAATTTCCAGTGAAGTGATTTACGGATGAATGTCCACAGTTGTTGATGTCTGTTTTTGTTCAATGTGACTAGAGATTAAACGTATATAGAGCTGGCTTGTGACACCCGGACAATGTGGTGTCCAGAAGATACCCACCCACTCAAAAGCATTTATTAATAATTGGTTTTCTTAGCCATGTAAGCAAAAACATAATTTAGAGCAGAATACTGTTTTAAGGGCTTAATATCTGCAAAACCTTTCAGTTGGTGAAGTATTTTTAACTGTCTTTGCTGTCCGCAGTTATGAGTTACCTAAGCCTTTAAAGAGTAGATCTTTCTGAGATAGAATCATTCCCCTGATAGTTTTGCTGTGTTATTTTGCCTATTACATATTGTTTTGGGATTGAAGGGGAGAAAAGGAGGTATCAAGTTTATACCTTTGAACTTAGTTATCAGCCTTGATCAAATGTATTTCTAAATAAAATGGATGAGTATTTTATTGTGAGTTAAGAACACAAATCTGTCTTCATTTTGTTCCAGTTACTGCCTTCATGTTTGGTGCCTTAACTGTTGGTGGTATGGCTCAGGTGTAAGTTTAAGAATATTCTGAGAGTTAAGTATTAAAATAAAAGACAAAACACTTTTTAAAATGAAGAGCCAATGTTTTTATTTTATAGGAAAGATGTTTATGTTAAGACATAATTAGACTTATTTTACCTTACAAAATTTTAGGCATTTTGTAATAATTAGAACATTAATTTGAAAACATTTTAAGATTATTTTATAATTCATAAAAGAAACAAAAATATCCATGTGAGTTCTTCTGAAGCACAGTTCTGCTGAACTTTACTTTCCAGGAACTTTTTGCTTTAGTTTATATCATCAGATTACATGTAGAAGTGGTGTATGCAAGGCATAAATTTTTTTTTCCCCTTAGTTTTTGCCGTAGGGCATGTGTGCTTGTAGGAGAAAGAGGGCAAGTGAGCGATCAATTCCCAGTGGGGGATTACTATGCCACAGTCCCTTCTCCATTCTCCTCTCAGGATTTTGGACATGCACACACACATGCCCAGACTGATTTTCAAGCTGCCAGGTCTGGGACTTGAACCATGCTGTTCACCATGGGTGATCCAGTCATCTTAACCTCTGTGCCACTTGCTGGCCCTAGAGTATAAGCTTTTAAGCAGTGCCTTTCAACGGTCTCCCATCCATTGATGTAATACAGTTAGATTTTATTCATGGTCATGAATTTATTTCATGTATATCACAAAAATAGAATCATTGAACTTATTGCCTAGGATAAGGAATGAATTATTTAAATGAATTATAGATCTCAAATATGGAAAAATTATGACAGTATACATTACTGAAGATTTTACCTCAGTATAGTCAGTAGACCAAAAGCATCCTATGATATTTACCAACGTGTGAATTCTTGGATCCACAAATCAGGATTTCTGGGAAACTCTTCTATATCTTTAACAGATACTCGTTATCCACACTAAAATTTGAGAACTGCTACAGATAAACGTAAATTGCAAAGATGAGTGGACGGGAAGCAGCTGACTTGTGACCTTCCAAACTAATCCTGATACTGCAGAGACAGAGAGAGATAGACAAAGTGAGAAATCACCCTCTGGGGAGAATGGCCATGCAGCAATCCCTTCTTCTCTCGGGATTTTGGGCATGCACACACATGTGCCTGGTGTGTTTCAAGTTGCTGGGTCTGGGCTTTTAACCACAGTCAGAAATGTGGGAATCCAGTCCCTTAACCACTATACCATCTGCTGGACCCCTGATACTGTATTTCAATATTCAGAATTGCTATTTAGTGGTGTAGTATCTTACTCCTATTTTCTACCAGTTCTTACTACCACTACTACTTTATTATGAAACAGATTCATGAAAACAGGTCTTATGCCTTCATTATCTTTTTATTAGCTTCACTTATAGCACATGCCAAATGAATGAATGTGTGAGTACATGGACTAATTCATTCATATCTTTATGCTGTTTTCTGACTATCTGTAGCCCCCTCATTCTGTTTTTACTAGCCTCTTTCCTCTAGAACCACATCAGTTATCCTTATTTTAACAAACACTCCCATTCTCCAATAATCTCAGGACTCTTTTAGGTCTTACCTGATGACAGTATTCATTCATTTATTCACCAAATATTTATTGAGCAGTCATAGTGCCAGATAGTACGAATACATTAAGAAGATATGACACCTGTCTTCAGTAGAACACAGTCTAATATATATGACACTGACAAATAAAAAGTCAATTACAAGAGTATAAAGGCTGTGATTATTTAACAAGAAATAAAGGAACATGTGACCTATCTTTAAGGAATCAAAGAAGACCTCCTGGAGAAGAATTTCTAAGATGCAGTGGGTGTTCTCTTCTGTGTTAAATGACATAAAAAGAACATCAGGGAGGCTAAAGAGTGAGATAAAGGTCTAGGGGGTCCCTAGTGATTTTGAGAAGACAGTTTGGGGATGAAATTAAGTAATAATAATTCACTAATTAATAAAGCATTCAATACATGGCTTTAAAACATGTATTTATGCTAGGCAGTCACTGTTTCAGTAGCTGGGAATTAGGTAAAGCTCCTATCCTTATAAATCAAGTCGCTGCAGATGAACGAAGGTGATCAGAATCAAGGATATATACACAGAGTATTAATCTTGGAGGAAAAAAGTGGAGGAAGGAAAAAAATTGGAGATTAAGAAGGAAGGTAAGGGCATTCATTTCAAATAGAGTGCTTTTAATAAGAGTTTGAAATGACAACAGAAAAGAGAAGTTAGAATGGGGTAATAACACTGGAATGTCATGAAAGTAATAAAAGTGAACTTTACTAGAAAATATAGACTATTGGGCTAGCCTTGTAGCCTGATGGTTAAGGGATTCGGAGCCTACATGGTGATCATAGTGAATCCCAACACTGGTGGCTTAAAAAATACACTAGGCACATGTGTGTGAATGTCCCAAATCCCAATAGGATGGAGAAGAGAAGTGGAGAAGAACGGATTGTGGTAGGATCACGCCCCATTGGGGCATAGTTTATTCTCCACACCCCCATCTCCCTGGCAAACACATGTCCCCTCTGGCAATTAAAAAAAGAAAGAAAAGAAAAAAATACAGACTGTTTTGATGGAATGAAGTATAGAGGATTTGGATTAGGGTTGGAGAGGGAGCATAATATATGTAGTCACAGAATGGGAGGAAGAGTTGGTAAGAGAAAGTCTGAAGAAAAAGTTTTGTGTTTTTGTTTTTTAAATTCGTCTGTGTGAAGGCTAAGTTGATCATCTAGAAAGTGAGTTTGGTTTTAGATACATTGAATGAATATCTGTCTGGGATATTTCAGCATACACAATCTATATTTATGGTTTGGAACTGAGGCAAGTGATCTGAGCCAGAACTGGAGAACTAGAACTCATCATTAAATAGGTGAATACTAATTAATCCCTCAGGAGTAGATGAGTTCACCCACAAGAGAGTGAAAAGTCGAAAGCATCAACAGCACCAACTTCGGAAACACTAATATGTGGGAGACAGGAGAGAAGAGACCCTGAAAAGCAGAATTTAAAGACATACCCAGATGGGTAGGAGAAAAGATTCATGAGAAGGGTGTCACAGATAAATAGAAGAATGTATTTATGAAGGATTGCTAAATAAATTTTAACACGTTGAATGAAAGATATCTTCTGTGAGGTCCCCATTATCTTCTTTCTTCTCTCTTCCCTGTCTTGGATGTGAACATCATTTATCCAATGGCCTGGACTTATTCCCCACTCCTACCCAGCACTGTTCCCAATGTTCTAGGATATGTCTCTTTAATGTTTTGAACCCTTTAATTTCTTGACCTTTCCACCATCATTTTAATTTTTTTTTTTAGAGAGATTTTTGCTATAGGACACGTGTGCTTGCTGGAGAGAGAGAGAGAGAAAGCGAGAAATCACCCCCTAGAGGAGATAGCCACGCCACAATCCCTTTTCCTCCGTTCTCTTCTCGGGATCTTGGGCATGCACGCACATGTGCCTGGCATGAGTTTTAAGTCACTGGGTCCAGGACTTGTACCGCAGTCAACTACATGGGAACCCAGCAACATAACCACTATGCCATCTGCTGGTCCCTCCACCATCATTTATCATTATTACTACTACTACTACTACTAAAACAGCAACAACAATATCCCTCTCACTGGTTTCCTGGCTTCACCTTTTGTCCCTTTTAAGTCATCTTCATATGGATTAAAGTAGTTTATCACTACTACTAGTGATAAACAACTATACTGAATATTTCCCAAGTATATACTTTGCTAAGTGATTTAAATAGACCTTCTTGCTTAATCCTTTTAGTAACCCAATGGATTAGAGGTTATCATTCTAGTTGAGTTGAGGAATTGTTATTCAGAAAGGTTTAAGTAATCTGTGCCCTTTTTTTTTTTTTTTTAAGGTTTTGGCCTTAGGGGCGTGGTCTTGTGTGGGGGACAGGTCGCAAGAGAGAAAGTGAGAAATCACCCTCCATTGGGGATGGGCATACCACAATCCCTTCTCCATATGGATCTTGGGCACACATGCACACAAGCCCTGCATGATTTTCAAGCCACCAGGTCCAGGATTCAAAACCATGGTTGGCCATGGGAATCTAGCGATATAACCACTATGCCATCTGCCAGCTTTAGTAAAATATTCATACGTTCTCTCTAGGTGTTGTCACAGTGTCTCTTGCCTTTAAAACTTTCTTTGTACATTCTAGTTCTTCTGCTAGGCATGCCCTCTTTTTTCTCACCTTTGGTAAATGACCCTCAAATCTTCAACTACAATAGTTGCAACCTCCCAGGATGTCTTTCCTAAAATTGTGAGAGTTCCTTAAATTCCCCCAGCATCCATGCTTAAATCTATCACATTATGTGTAAGAGTTTCAAAAAAAAAAAAGAGAGAGAGAGAATTTGTTCCTTGTAGGTTTATAAGATCCTTTTAGGCAGGGATTATTATGTGTATTTTTTCTGTAATTCCAGAAGTTCAACAAATTTGATGAATTTTGTTTTGATTTGTTTTGCCTCAGGGCATGAGGACTAGCCAAGGAGAGACCAATAGACAGAGGGCGAGGGAGAAAGCACCCTCCAATGGGGTATGGTCATGCTGCAGTCCCTTCTTCATTTCTCTGTCTTGTCATCCTGTCAGAATATGGGGCATATACACAGAAATGCCCAGTGTATTTTTTTTTTCTTTCTTTTAAGATTTTTGCCATAGGGAATGTATGCTGCTCACCAGAGAGAAACAGAGAAATGAGAAGGAAAGTGAGAAATCACCCCCTCAGGGGGGATGGCCACCCCACCACATGCTTTTCCTTCATCCTCCTCCTGGGATCTTGGACATGCACATACATGTGCCTGGTGGGTGTTTGTTTTTTCATGCCACCAGTTCTAGGACTTGAATCATGGTCAGCTGTGTGGGAGTCCAGTGCCTTAACCACTGTACCACCTGCTGGCCCCATCCAGTGTGTTTTGCAAGCCACCATGGCTGGGATTTAAACTGCGTTTGGCCACAATCCCTTCTCCTCCATTCTCCTCTCGGAATTTTGGGCCCACATGTACATGTACCTAGCATGAGTTGTAAGCCACCGGGTCTGGGACTCGAACCATGGTTTACCATGTGGGAATCCGGCAAACTAACCATTACATCATCTGTGGTCCCAATTTGACTGACTTTTTAAATAAAATAACCCCAGGTCGCCTTGAAGACATGGTAGACATGTGCCCAGAATCTTGACAAGTGAAAGGACTGGAGAAGGGGGATTATGGCATGATGGAATCCTGTCAAGGGTGCTTCTCTCTGTCTCTCTTTTCACTCACATATGTACATGGTCTACCATCAATAAAATAAGCTATTAAAAATTATTATCAGACATAATACTGTATAGTCAGCTTCACACATGAATACTAACCACTCTGTCTTCTTTTTTCTTTTCTTTCTTTCTTTTTTTTTTTTTTTTTTTTTTTTAGTGAGAAATCCTCCCCCATGGCCATGTCTCCATTCTTCTCTTGGGATTTTGGCCTGCTCACAAGCTGCTGGGTCCAGGTTCGAACCACCGTAGGCTATGTGGGAGTCTAGCTCCTTAACCACCATGCTACCCGCTAGCCCTTCTACTCATGCCCCCTTCTAAGCTTTACCTTTGGAAGCACCCCTAAACTCCATAGAACTCAGTAATACAAAAGTCATTACTTTAGGGGAACAGAAACCTTAAATATTTGAAAATGTTTGAATCTTTAATTTACTGATGTTTCAAGATTTCTAAATTTAATATTTATTATAAGCCCAGACTAATCAAGGTTATGAGCATCACATAGTAAACACTTTCTGCTTTGTACTTTAAAAAAAAAAAAATGTTTTGCTTTAATGAGAATGAGAGATGGGGGAAGAGGGGAAAAAAGGAGAGGAAAAACAAGCACCCTTAACATGGTCTCACACTATGATCCCCCCCCCCCCCCCGTCTTCCCAGTCAGCCCTGATCATTAATGTGCATGCATCTAGTGTGCACAGTCGACCAGGGGACTGAACTCACAATGTTCATATGAATCTGCCATCAGTTGAGCAGCATGTTAACAATGTGCCACTGAGCAAGCCCTGCCTTTCATTTTAAAAGGAAATAACAGCGCTTCATTTCAATCACATAAAGCCATTTTACCAAATGCTTGCTGAGATTTGTATAATACTATATTCATGTATTAATTCATAATACTTCTATTCTGTGGTGGAGACTAATATTAGAAATGTTTGTGTTTCAGATGAAGACAACAGTGTTGTGTACAGTAAATGATAGAATATATTAGATCTCATACTTATGTACTGTAATAAAAAACTTCTACTTGTGTGTTCACTGAGCATCTTGGGATTGCTGCATATTAGATATTTTGATGGGATTTAAAAATATCATAGAAACTATGGTGAGGTGAGCTTACAGTATAATTTAGTCTAAAGGAAAACAAAATGGAGAATAGTATTTGTGTGTCGAACAGTGTGCTAGGGACTTTACATGGTTTGTGCATTTAATCAACATAAAGTACATAGTTATACCAAACTGATTTGGGATAATGATGACCACGTGCTTATAGGAAAATATTAATTATAGAATATTTGCAAAATAATGTACTTATTTATTAACATAGTGATTTAGTCTGTTGGACTATTATAACAAAATACTTCGGACTGTATAGCTTAAACAAGAGGCCATTATTTGTCACAGTTCTGGTGTTTGGAAAAGTCTGTGATTAGGGTACCAGCGGATTCAGTCCTCGTGAGGACCTGCTTCTGGCTTGTAGACTGCAGCTTCTCATTCTGTGCTTGCATGACCTTTTCTCTGTACTTGTGCACAAAGGCAAAGAGCAATCTCGTCCTTCTCTTGTGAGATGACTGATCTCATCATGAGGGCCCAATACCTAATCGAAACCTAACTACCTACGCAAGGCCCACCTCTAAATATCATATTCAGGTTAAAGCTTGAACTTAGGAATTTTGAGAGGACAGAAACATTCAGTTCATAGAGTCAGCATGATAAAACAAACCATTAATCTAAATAAAGTGAAGTTACGAGATGAGTATCTAGAGCCAGCAGGTGATAATGGAGGTTAAGGCAACTGGATCCCACAGGCTGACTCCCTAGTTCATGTCCTGGACCTGTGAGCTTGAAAATCATGTGAGGCATGCCCAAAACAAACCCTAAGAGGAGAAGGGATTGCTGTGTGGCCATCCCCACTGGGGGTGATTTCTTACTACCCCCCACCACCCCAACCATCCTCTTGTCTCTCTGGTGAGTGCACATACCCTATAGCAAAAAAGCCCTGAATAAATAAATAAAAGAAGATGAATATCTAAAATATATGAGACATAAGTATTCTCTACTTTACAAAAATGAAAAAAGTACTTGCAAATGAAAAATAGGTAAATTGAATTCATATCAAAAGAACCCTTGATTTGTTAAAATTTTGAAAAGGAAAACATCAATTCATTTAACAGATCTGACTGTCCTGTAATACTGTAAGGAGAGACACAACTTCACCTTCTAGCTCAGGATAAAGATTAAAGAGAGAACCGAGAGATAAGAGTATTATTTTGCTTAACTGAAATTGGCCAAAATACTCTAGGTGATAATAGTGGTAGATAAAATCCCTTTGATTTCTTTAGAATGGAGACGTTTCTTGATTTATTCCTGGTGTCACCCTTTCCCACTTCTGTTCCCTTTATGCACTCAGAGGGCACTCGGCAGGCAAGAGTAAAAAGACAAAAAAAGATATTGAAGTATTAACAAAAGGATCAGGGTGACCAGTGTTTCAGTAAGCATTGGCAGTCCTTTTTCTTGGCTCTATGCCCCAAACCCTTAACTTCTGGCTATAGAGGCATGATTTCCTTTGCAGAGTTAGCAACAAGCAGTTATATAGAACAGGTAGAGAGAAGCTTTGGTACCAACATTTATTAAGGTAACTTAAATAACTAGAACTAAAACTACCACTTTCTCCTCCCCTGGATTTTTAAAAAATTATTTTTGAACCAGCAGGTGGCATGGTGGTTGAGGAACTAGATCCCACATGGCCAGTTCTGCAGTTTGAGTTCAGAATGTGGAGGCTTAAGAAAAAAGAAACACGCCTGGCACATGTGCATACATGCCTCAAATTCCAAGAGGAGAATGGAAGGGATTGTAGCATGGCCATCCCCGCCTAGGGGGATGATTTTTCACTTTCTCCCTTTCTCACTTTGTTCTCTGGCACATGTTCCTAGAATGTGCCCTGTGGCAATAATTTTTTAATAGAGAGCACATGTGTGTGCACAAGAGAAAAAGGCAGAAAGATGTACCCTGAACAGGGTCTTGTGCCACAATCCCCTTTTCTAAGCCCTCTGGCTCATCAGGATTCTGGGCAAGCACACATGTGCCTGTTGTTTTCAGGCTGATCTAGGGATCTGAACTAGCAGTTCACAACCATGTGGCTTCAGGCAATACAGTCTAGTTTGTGACCAACCGTGCTACCAGGCTGGACCTACCTCATTTCTAAAGAATGAGAATCACAGAAATTCTTGGTAGCTTGTACTCTAGCCCTGACAACCATAAATCTTACATTGCTAATTATGTCCTGTAGAAAAAGAATCAGTATTACAGGTAGCAGGGGGAAGGACATAGGTAAGGCCAACAGTCAAGGTGTTACATAGCAGACATTTTAGATGAATAGTAAGTGAGGCAACAGAGACCAGTAGGAACTTTAAAGACTTATTTTGGAGGGAGATTCTTAAATAAAAAATTAATACCATAAAACTTCTCACAAGACAATTTTAGGTAGTTTTGTTCAGTGATTGCTTGAAAATAATTACTTAATTTAAATGATTTCAGATATCAGAGAAATTACAATTACTTGATTTTTTGGGAAGTGAGCAGAGATGATAGATACTATTAAAAGTAAGTTTTACAGCAGGTGGCCTAGTGGTTAAGGTGCTGGACTCCCACATGGTTGACCACCGTTCAAGTCCCAGACCTGGCAGCTTGAAACTCATGCTTGGTACATGTGTGCCCAAAATCCTGAGAGGAGAATGGAGGAGAAGGGCCGTACCCCTGGGGGATGATTTCTTACTTTCTGTCTCTCCAGTGAGCGCATGTGCCCTATGGCAAAAATCTCTCTTAGGAAAAAAAAAAAAAAGTACATTTTAGGGGCCAGAATGTGATGTGGTGGTTAAGGCACTGGACTCCCACTTGGCTGACAGTGGTTCAAGTCCCAGACCTGGCAGTTTGCTTTCTCCTTTTTTCCTTCTCTCTCTTTCTCTCTGGTCAAATTAAAATTAATTAATTAATTAAATTCCTTTTTTTAAAAAAGTACATTTTGGGGATCAGCAGATGGCATAGTAGTTATGTCTCTGGACTCCCACGTAGTCGACCACGGTTTAAGTCCCATACCCGGTGGCTTAAACTCCCACTGGGCACATGTGCATGCATGCCCAAGATCCCAAGAGGAGAGTGGAGGAGAAGGGATTGCGGCGTGACACCCCCCATCCCTGGAAGGTGATTCTCACTTTCTGTTTCTCTTTGTCTTTCCAGCAAGTGCACACACCCTATAGCAAAAAATTTCTCTTAAAAAAAAAAAAAAAGAAGTGTATATTTTAGGACCAGTGGTGCTAAAGGGAGCTGGATTCAATATGGTCAGCTGCACAGTTTGAATTCCAGATGTGGCAGTTTGAAAATATGCTGGGTACATGTGTGTGCTTGTCCCAAATCCTGAAAGGTTAGAGAAATGGAGAAAAAGAGATTGCTACATGACCATGCCCCATTGGGAAGTGCTCTCTTCGTCTTCCCCTCTCTCTCTCTAGAAAGTGCATGTGCCCTCTTACAACTAGAATTGTTATTTGGATTTTTTTATTTTTAGGTGGTGATAGTGGACTGGATGGGTTAGGAGGACCAGGTGTACAACTAGGAAGCCCAGATAAGAAAAAACGCAAGGCAAATGCACAGGTAAATTAGCATTTTTTTAAATAACGTTTTCTTTGTTGGTAAGATCAGGCTGATGAGGTAAATTTAAATTTTGACATGGGTTTTGCTTCCTACCCTCATTTAAAGCTTAATGGTGATTACTGCAGTGAATCTTTTTTTTTTAAAGGCTGCAACTAGTGGCTATTGTTAGACTGTAGGCCCAGGATAGATATTGTAAGAAGAAAATATGGGCAAATTAAAATGATTGTTCTTAAATCTGATTTGAAGATTATTAAAAGGTATAAATGCCTATAGTTCTATTAAGAGATCTAAAAATGTGTGGAACAATTTTAACTTGAAGTCATATTCACTGTTAACAATAACTCGGTATTATGTGTATATCACAACCATTATAGTAATTTAGTATTATTTGCATATCACAATGGAATCATGATGGAAGTATCCTTTGTTATACCATGTGAATATAATAAACAATTTTATATGCAGGCTTTCATGATTTTATTCTCTATAAAATTGAAACATTTTTTATGATAAAGGCTAGAGTGTGTACAGATGATTTTTCCCTCATTTAAGCCATAGTCTTTTAAACTTGCAGTGCAATTAAAACTGGCAGTTTATTTTTCCAATCAGAGACCTGGAGTATAGTATTTAGGGAATACTTTAATAGTGGCTCTGTGAAGTTAGGCTAGGGAAAGAAATTAAAGTAACAGTTTATTGTGATTTTAATATTATGACTGTTTGGGGGGTGAAGGGTATTTTTGGTTAGAATGCATTAGTATTTTAAGTGAATGATTCTAGAGTTTTAGGCAAGCGTATTAAAAGAAATTAAAATAATGAAACTTCTTTTGAAAGTTAAATACTTTTGGGGTTTGAAGTAACAGTGGATTTGAACTTAGAAAAGCATACCTTATTTCTTTTCCTAAATAAAAGAAACCTACGTATTTTTAATTCATAAGCACAAAATGTTAACATTAAGTGTAATTAAAAGATGAAGTAAAGAAATTAAATTTTTGTAACACTGCAAGAGAAGTTTGCTTCAAACTAGTTTCATAAATGTTAAGATAATAGGGCAATTTCAATTATTTCTTTGACCAAAAACATGTATTTTACTTGGCATTCTCATTTCAGGGACCTTCCTTTCCTCCATTATCTGAGTATGCTCCGCCACCGAATCCAAACTCTGACCATCTAGTGGCTGCTAATCCATTTGATGACAACTATAATACTATTTCCTATAAACCACTACCTTCATCAAATCCGTATCTTGGCCCTGGTTATCCTGGCTTTGGAGGCTATAGCACATTCAGAATGCCACCTCACGTTCCCCCAAGAATGTCTTCCCCATACTGTGGTCCTTACTCACTCAGGAATCAGCCACACCCATTTCCTCAGAATCCTTTGGGCATGGGTTTTAATCGACCTCATGCTTTTAACTTTGGGCCACATGATAATTCAAATTTTGGAAATCCACCTTTTAATAATGCACTAAATCAGAATGTTAACATGCCTAATCAACATTTTAGACAAAATCCTGCTGAAAACTTCAGTCAGATTCCTCCACCAAATGCTAGCCAAATATCTAACCCTGATTTGGCATCTAATTTCATCCCTGGAAATAATTCAAATTTTACTTCTCCTTTAGAACCTAATCATTCTTTTATTCCTCTCCCAAACACTTTCGGTCAAGCAAAAGCACCACCCCCAAAACAAGACTTTAATCAAGGAGCAACCAAAAACACTAATCAAAATTCCTCTGTTCATCCACCTCACGTAAATATGGATGACACAGTGAATCAGAATAATATTGAATTAAAAAATGTTAATCGAAACAGTGCGGTGAATCAAGAAAACAACCGTTCAAGTAGCACTGAAGCTACAAACAACAGCCATGCAAATGGGACACAGAGTAAGCCACGACAACCTAGAAGCGCAGCAGATACATGCAGCACTGAGAAAAGCAATAAATCCTCTCTCCACCCGAGCCGCCATGGACATTCGTCTTCCGATCCAGTGTATCCTTGCGGAATCTGTACAAATGAAGTGAATGATGATCAGGATGCCATCTTATGTGAAGCGTCTTGTCAGAAATGGTTCCATCGGATCTGTACTGGAATGACCGAAACAGCTTATGGCCTCCTAACTGCAGAGGCATCAGCAGTGTGGGGCTGTGATACCTGTATGGCTGACAAAGATGTCCAATTAATGCGCACTAGAGAAACTTTTGGTCCACCTGCAGTGGGCAGTGATGCATAATTACAGGCATTAACTGAAGTGTTTTGTTTTGTTTTTTCCTGTGTGTTACAGAGGTTCGGTATACAGGATTTTAAAGTTTTACATAATATTTTAAATGCACACTCAAAAACATTTACCTTTTGGTTTTTATTAATATTTCACTCATTACTAGTGCAGATTTTGTATTGTCGTTGTCTGCTATCTTAAATGAGAATAATGTATATGGGGTGCTTTACAAACATTTATAAATAAATGTCAGTTGTTATTTATCATAAACATAAAAGCCTCTTCAAGCTTCAAAATAATATATTACAAATGTAGGCAAGTTTTAACTTTTAAAAGGTAGAATCATTGAACATGTATATTTTAGTGCCCAACATTATATCATATTAAACATTAAATTTAAAAAGGTTATCAAGGATCCATTAAACATGTTTTCAGAACATATTGTAGGTAGCCATAACATGGGGGAAACGTACATTTTAATGAATTTTTTTAAAAAGTAGTAGGGTATGACACCAGATTCTTTCTCCATTAGGGTCTTTGAAATGAGTGAATTTCATACTTTCAAGTAAGTCTTTCCAAGATAGCTGTTTGTAAGATATGAGACATCCTAGCATATAGTAGGTTCTTAGTTAAGTATTTGTTGATTAACTGTAGATTATACCACGTGAAGTGGCTAGTATTAGATCAATTGAAAACTGACTGCAGTTAGTGAAGTTGGCATAAAGTATATTTCCAGTTGAATTATAATGGTGATATGTTCTTAATTTTCTTCAATATTGAGGTTTTTTTAATTGCTTATTTGTTTTTCAGAGAAAGAAAGAATATCCTATAAAGAATTGTGAATATCTCTTTAAGGTTTGATTTTAAACTATGACATAATTGCAAATGAGGAGGATAGAACATCCTAGAGGATTCTGCCAGTAAGATTGCTATTCAGTGGTGGTATTAAAAATCTTGTTCTGGGACTAGCAGATGGCATAATGGTTATGTCACTGAACTCCCACGTAGTCAACCTTGGTTCGAGTCCCGGACCTGGTGGCTTAAAACTCAGGCTGGGCATGTGTACATGTGTATATGACCAAAATCCCAAGAGGAGAATGGAGGAGAAGGGATTGTGGCATGGATATCCCTCCAGGGGGTGATTTCTCACTTTCTGTCTCTCTGGCGAGGGCTCTCACCCTATAGCAAAAATCTCTCTTTAAAAAGAAAATGTCTTGTACTAGGACTGGCAGGTGGGGTAGTAGTTAAGTCACTGAACTGTCACATGGCCAACCATAGTTTGAGTCCCGGACCTGGGGACTTGTTTTCTCATTTTCTCTGTGTGTCTCTCTCTCTGGTCAAATAAAAATAAAATAATAAATAAAAATTAAAAAAATCTTATTCTAGGGACCAGCTGTTAGCATAATGGCTATGTCGCTGGACTCCCATGTAGTCGACAGCGGTTCACGTCCCGGACCTGGTAGCTTAAACTCACACCGGGCGCATGTGCGTGTGTGCCTAAGATCCCGGGAGGAGAATGGAAGAGAAGGGATTGCGGAGTGGCCATCCCCCCTGGGGGGTGAATTCTCGCTTTCTGTCTCTCTGTCTCTCTCTGTCTGTCTGGCGAGCGCACGCGTCCTATAGCAAAAACCTCTTCAAAAAATAAAAAGGAAAAAAATCTTATTCTAGGGATCTAAATTTCAAATATGAATCTCATATGAACGCAAAATCTATTTTTTTTAAAGTTTTTGCTGAAGGGCACATGTGCTCACCAGGAAAAAGTCACTCCCCCAGGGGTATGGCCACACTGAGGTCCTTTTTCCATTCTCCTCTCAGGATTTTGTGGAGATGTAAAAATGGATCTGAGAGTATCCTCTAGAGAGAGAACCAAGACCAGAGACAGTTGGAGGAGTGCTTTTCTGCTGAAATCCCATTTTTGGAGCAGTTTATAACTTGTGATTGAACAAAACAAAAGGAATACCATGTAACAATTGATAACAATTTATAGAATGGATGGATATTGATGAACCCCCTACTGTGTGCCACCATTATTATTGCAACCAAATAAGTTCGACGAATTGTATGGTGATCTGTGAAAGGAATAAACAATTATGACTATTTAAATCCAGGTGAAACAAAGACAGCAGTAGCATATTGTCAAAAAATTTAAATTATGCATGCAAAATTTTATTTAAAAACACATCTTTTGATTAACATGAACCTACTCGTTATGTGGCATGTCACAAACCACTAAAGCAATGTTAATTGGCTTGGGCTGTGAAACTTTGTCACGTCTATTGTAGTCACTGAATCAATGGACTATCATCTTTTTTATTATTTGGATCTTCTAAGAAACAACACATTCCCCAATTGAGAAGCTGTAACTGGAGGATTTTAACAATTTATACTAATGAATGATGGATTTTATAAAAGTTAAATATTTGGTAGTCTGTTGGAAGAGAACTATTAATGCTCCCAATACCTATTTCGACTGAATAAAACATTTTTTAAAAATACAGAATTTTAGGGATCAGCAGTTGGCATAACGGCTATGTCACTGGACTCCCATGTAGTCAACTGTGGTTCGAGTCCTGGACCTGGTGACTTAAACTCACACTGGGCGCGTGTGCGTGGTGTGCGTGTGTGCCCAAGATCCTGAGAGGAGAATAGAGATTGTGGCATGGCATCCCCCCGAGGGGTGATTTCTGTTTCTCTGTCTCCCTGTCTCTGTCTTTCGCATGCACCCTATAGCAAAAACCTCTCAAAAAAAAAAAAAAAAAATACAGTATTTTAGTTTTGACCTACAAAAATAGTGGTCTCCTATGGTACAAAGCAACAGGATTTCTTCCATTTGCCCTTGATTAGAGGTGAATACAAAATACTCTGAAATGATGTAAAATCTTTACAATTTTAGGAAATTATATGGATGCTAATACTAGGTACGCCTTTGTGTGAAAACTTTATTAGTTGAAGCAGATTAAAATGCAATCTTTGGGTCTGATAACATTTGGTTGTGTTCAGTAGGATACTTGAAGATTCTACTTTGCTTACATTGGAATTTTTGTTAGCGATACATAATTTTCTAAACACTTAAGGATTTTTTTTTTAACGATTGTGCCATGGGGTGTGTGTGCTTGCCAGAGAGAGACAGAAAGACAGTGAGAGGAAAAGTGAGAAATCACCCACTAGGGGGTTGGCCATGCCACAATCCCTTCTCCTCCATTCTCCTCCTGAGATTTTGGGAACGTATGTACATGTGCCCTGCATGATTTTCTAGTCCCAGGTCCAGACCTTGAACTGTGGTTGGCCATATGAGAATCCAGTGCCTTAAGCACCATGCTAACTCCTGGCCCCCTAGTTATGTTTTTATTGAAATTCTAGTGAATGCTGATATTTAAGAAATTATGTGTACTGCATACTTTATGTCAAGTCTCAACATCAGGTAATAATTTTCTGTGACTGAATTGTGGGTAGACCCTCCTAATGTTCTCAGGAGTTAATACTTTATGGTAGTGCTGGAGTTGTGCTCATAGCTAAAATTGGTTATGTAGTTTCTAAAATCTTTTTATTGCTTACAGTTTCAGTGGTTGGCTGTTTTTGTGAAATTGAAATACCCTCTCTCAAGCTAGTCTAAAAATACTTGATTTCTTTCATTCTCTATTTCCAAGTAGAGTTTTTTGTTGGTGATAGTAGTTTGCTATTGTTGTTTATGAGAGAGAGTTTGCATGAGGGAGAGAGAAAAAGAGGTATTTTTAAACAGAGTCTCATCATACTGTGATCCTTTGCTTCAGCCTCGCAGTTTAACTAGGACTACAGGTATATGCCACTGCGCCCTGCCTGGTCAGGCTAGTCCAGGATCCGACCTTGGCCTTCCATGTGGCTCCAGCCTTGTACAGCAGCTCCCCCCTCTACCACCCTTGGCACCACCATGGCTGGACCCTACTAGTTGTTTTTAAAAACTTAGATGAATTTTTATTTGAATGTTTAAGTCTTCCGATTTATAAATATCCAAAAGAAAAATGTGTGGTTGATTCTAACAGTGACTCATATTCAAACTAATCATAGCTGATAAACCTTTTTGTGTATTTGAATTAACTTTCTTACTGGTTCCATATTTGTTTCTACGTAACACTAAGTCAAAAGATATAGAGATGCTTTAGGATAGGAAATGTGATGAACAATCATAACTACCAGATAATAATTTGTCTCATTTGACCAAAAGAAGGCTATTATACAAATCATTAGTTCGTCAAGAAAGTCATGACATATGTTTCTATTTTCCCATGCAAAAATGCATTATGACTTTCCAAATAGCCCAATAATAGGGCTTTCTTAGGAAAAATGATGAATTGCCCTCAACTTTGAAAATATGCAGTCGTGGAAAGACATACAGGTGAAATTACACCTTTTTTTTCTTTTTTGGTATAATCCTTTTTCACTAAAAGGCCTCACATGTAAACAAGATACACACACACACACACACACACACACACTCCCCCATGAGCAGGAAATCCTAAGAGTTTTCCTACACTCTCAAATTTTGCTCAAGTTCAATCTGGTTAACAGCATCTAGATTCACCAAGGCCAGGTTACTGACAGCAAGTTTTAAAGCATCAGTTCACAGAACTTACTTTGCTCATTCACTAGAGAGTTCTTAGTCCACATTCTTCTAGATGTTATTGGGCTTACTGACACTGAAACAGCTTATAAAAGAAAATTGTTCTTCAGGTAGAATGTTTAGAATTAGATATGTGATCTGTGTTTTCCTTTTGTGTGAAATACTTTAGAGTAATGCTGTTATGGTCCTTGTGTCCAAATTAGGTCATATACATAAAAGCGAAGATTTTCTTGTACTAGTTACTTGTTCTTTATAAATTAACACAGTATAAAGAAATCGAGTCTTGTGGTAGATTTTGTTTTTAGACTCGCATCTCTGCCTCGTAAGCAAAAATCACCTCTTAATTGTAAAGGTCACCATGAAATCTGTCAGGTTTAATCAGCCAAATATAGTAAGCAACAAGTCATTTAATATTCTTTCAAACTTTTCTTGAACAAATTAGGATGCTAGTACATTCTGCAGTAGTTGTATTTAATAGTAAGAAAATATATAAGCAATGATTTTTTTTAAAAAATGCTAAAAAGTTTTGCATTTCTTGTTTGCAGTGTATAGAGATTTCATCTGCACAAACATTTGTGGTATTTTAGATTTTTTTTTTAATTTAAAATGTTTAAAAGTATGCAGGTTCCCAAAGTTCATTTATAAGTAGTAGCTTGGAATTCTGTATAAAAGGCTTAGAATCTTAGGGAAGCTCATAAAGTCTTGTTTAAATCATCATGTAGTTCTCTCTTAGTATCATACTGAGTTCTATTTTCTTTAGGGAGTGAATCCACATAGGAAGGAGAGAGGTCTTTCTTTTTTTTCCTAATGTGATTAGGAAGGTGAAATTCATTCTTAATTGTGGTTGCTTCCTGGTTATTCTGTAATGCTATGTAAGCAGGCTTGCTTTCTCCCCTGCTGGATGCTCTGTGCTTGAAAATTTCCTCTTTTCTCTAATCAGAAATCTTGTGTATTTGTGTAGCTGCTGTTGGCTAGATTTTAGGAGAAAAGCATTCTTCACGAAGATACAAGTGAAAATAGTGGAAAAAGTGGCATCAAATGTCTTTTTTAAGAAAAAAAAAAAAGTTCAGAATGAGTCTTCTTTTGTTTAACTTACTAGAGGTTGTGAGGTCACCTGAGATAGAAAAAGAAGGATAGGGAAAAACACACCCATTAGGGCTTAAGTCATGCCACAATCCTTTCTCCTCCATTCTTTCTTTTTTTTTTTTTGGAGAGGTTTTTGTTAAAGGGTGCGTGTGCTCTCCAGACAGAGAGAGACAGAGAGACAGAAAGCGAGAAATCCCCCCCAGGGGTGATGGCCATGCCGCAATCCCTTCCCCTCCATTCTCCTCTCGGGATCTTGGGCATGCACGCACACGTGCCCGGCATGAGGTTCTCCTCCGTTCTTTCATCCTGTTGAGATTTGGGGCATGCACTCACATGCCCGGCATATCTCTCATGCTACCGTGTCTGAGACTTGAAATGTGCAGTTGGCCATGTGGGATCTGCCTCCCTTAACTACTAGGCTATAGGACTAATTATAGAGTGATTCTTTAATATCTAACATTTCAAACAGTATGACCACATTTCAGTAGCCATGAGAAGCAGCATTTTTAGCAAATTAACTGATATTAACTCAACAGTACTTGGAATTTCCTCTAGATTATTATTTTCATAGCTTCCTGTCCTCTACTTCTGAACTTAGAAGTTTTCTTCTCACTTTCCAGTTTTAGTAACTTCCTCTTTCTCTTCCATTTATCCAATAGAATAGTCTAAAAGTCATATCTGCATTTTCCAACTCTTGGTGGTACAGTGATGGGAGTTTGAAAGCACCATTGGAGCAAGGAGGCTAGAAATTGGATTAACATCTCTTAAGACAAGTGGTCTAAGGAAAATGAGGGGAAGAAAGTGGGCATGTATATACCAGGCATATCAGAGGCTTCCTGTATTTAATCTAAAACTAAATGAAACCCAGTGGATAAGTCATCTTTGTCATATTTATCAATAATACATTACCTGCAATTATATTAAAACTTATTCTAAATACCTGTACCTTTCTTTTTCTGTAGATGTGTAGATGATGTTTCTTATTAGTTGGAATATTATCTTTTATAAAAGAAAGTCCTGCTTCTTATCATGATGTATGTGACTTAAATGATTGTTTCATATTAAAACTATTTCTTCCTTATGTACTGTTTACATATACCTCTTTTTGGGATATTAGTTCAGTACTTTTATACAAATCTGAGTGTGTTCCACATTGGTGACATGTATTTTTGCAGTAATTTTTTGTTTTGTTTTGTTCTTAGAGCATGTCTAAAGTAACACATGCACTAGTGCTGTGGTCTGTGGCAAAATTACTGTAATTCAAATTGGAAAATAAAGTGTTTCCAGACTTTGTCCAACATTTTCTTCCTATGGCAAAGGAAATTACTATGTAATACTAATTTTTTCATATGCTGGTATGTTTTAAGCTACTCTATGAAGTATGTGAAACATCAATATTTGTGGATTAGTAGATGGCCAAATGTCTTTGAAATGGGAGAGTGGGGTAAATTTGGTGTTAGCAATTCATGACACTCATAATACAATAAATACTTCTTAACATTTGATCTTCCATTTACAGGTATAATTTACTAAGGAACTATGTTAACTGACAGTGCATGTCAAGATTTTTAAGTTTATACTACTAAAAATATATAGCAGACTTTGAACTTATGCTGATACCTCCCAACCAAAAAAGATAGCCACTCTACCATGACCAAAATAACTAAATACTAATAATACTAATCTTCATTTATTAAGAAATGATTAAGAGACCATAAAATCCTCTAATTTTCTTAGAATTTGTAACCATTAATACAAGGACTTGAATGCTATTTACTTTGTATTGTAAATCATAATCAAGATTTTAAAGAAAAATGTTTAATCTTAAAGACAAAATTTTAAGGTTTTTATTATAGAGGCATTTATTTAAGAACATTGGTTGAAAAGCTTTCTTATTTTGTTACTAAAACAAGTACCCAAAAGAATTGTAATAGATAGTATTTGGCCAATGCAAATTTATATATTTAAAAGTATATACTTGAAAGAAAAAGTGATTATGAGTGCTTCAACTGCAAATCTTTTTAAAATACTCAAATTTTTAGACTTTATCAATTCAAGCTGTCCTGAATTAATAAGGTTTTACTATTGGGTTGTTGGAAAAGTCATGACGTATTTTTTCTCTGTTTTTCTATGCAAGATGCATCATGACCTTTCTGAAAACCCAATATATTAGTGATGTATATTACAAAATGTCTACCTATGTTATGTTGATATCTCAGCACTGCATCATATTTGGAATGGTGGTTGTGGTATTGTACTTTTAATTGTTGACTGTTGATAGGATTGATATAGCAATAAATCTGATTTATCTTAATATTTTTTAAAATACCAGATAGGTACTGTGTCATAATCCCATTATATTTGACTTGAATATCCAGAATTTCATAGGTCTATTTTTTGTGTTAAAATTTAGTATTATACATTAGGAGTTTATTTTTTATCTGATATTTTTTACGTACAACCTCTTAGAACTGAGTCCGTTTCTACCTAAATCATAGCAGGTTAAGGAAGTATTAGTATTAAGTGATTCATGAATTGCTTTGTGAAAAATTTAAAGTATGAAATGACTAGATCACCCCAAATTGTTTATTTCTTTATATGGTTAATGTACAGGTTACAAGTTTTAGAGAAATAAAGTTGTCTTGGTAACTGATTGAATGTAATAGATAGTGGATTGTGTGACTGTTTAAGAGCTTCCAAGTGTTAAACCAATTATATTCTCAATTCTGAATTATTTTAGAACAGTTACTGTAAATAGTGGTAAGCCAGTTCTCCTTTTCCTGAGACACTTAATTCTTACACTGTCCCCTTTCTGATCCATTCCCATCTTCCCTAAACACCAAATGAGAATTTAAAATTAGAGGAGTTTGATTTGTCTTCCACATTTTACTTTTTTTATTTTATAGATAAGTGAAAAGATAGAGGTTCTACCATCAAGGCAGCCCATGTTATTGTTGGCTATTCTTTTCAGGGATAATGCTAAATGTCATTTGTGCATTGTGTAAGGAATGTCTTTTGTCAGTATTTGGACTATTAGTAGAAATTATGTATGGCAGGCTTTCTTGAATATGTATTGTAAGTTTGTTTCCTATAGTGTTATTATGCTTCAGATTCTTTCAAATAAAGCTAGTTTTTAAAGAGGAAAAAAACTTTTAAAAGTGTTTGACTTTTATCAGTAAAGTAGGTGTGAGACTATTGGTTTTGGATGGGAGATGTCTAACAAAACATTAAGCAGAGGAATAGCTTACAGTTTACTAGGAATTTAATTTTATGCTGAGAATAGAACCAGTATTTTTGGTCAAGTCTTATATTTTGTTTTCCTGTGAAGATTATACATGACACTAAGTCCTGGATTTCCTTACAAACTGTGAACATAAAATATATTTTTAAATTTTAACAAATTAGGACTTCAGGTTTGTAAATAGAAAATTAACTGGAGCAGAATTCTACAGCTTCAGGAGTTTAATGATCCCTAAGACAGAGAAACCACTGTAGCAATATTAAGAAACATTGGGACCAGCAGTTGGCGTAATGACTATGTCGCTGGAGTCCCATGTAGCCGACCACGATTCGAGTCCCAGACCCGATGGCTTAAACTCATGCCAGGCACGTGTGCATGTGTGTCCAAGATCCCGAAAGGAGAACAGAGGAGAAGGGATTGCAGCATGGCCATCCCTGCTGAGGGATGATTTCTCGCTTTCTGTCTGTCTCTCTTATCTTTCCAGCGAGCGCTTACGCCCTCCAAAAAAGAAAAAAGCAACGGTTCTTCAATGATAAGATTAGGTTTACAAATTACCTACAAAGTTTATTTGAAACAACTATCAGTTGCCTTGAGTCTGTTACCTGAAAAGAGTGAAATGTGAACGTGTTGGTTGAAGCAGACTTTATTGGTTGAAGCAAACTTTTTTTTTTTCTTTTTTTGGAGAGGTTTTTGCTATCGGGCACATGCACTCGCCAGACAGACAGAGAGAGAGAGAGAGAAAAAGCGAGAAATCACCCCCCAGAGGAGGTGGCCATGCCACAATCCCTTCTCCTCCATTCTCCTCTGGGGATCTTGGGTACGCACGCACGCACCCGCGCCCGGCGTGAGTTTAAGCCACGGGGTCCAGGACTCGGACCGCAGTCGACTACGTGGGAGTCCAGCGACATAGCCACTATGCTAACTGCTGGTCCCGATTGAAGCAAAGTTTTGATCATAGGTAAAAGAGGTGACAAAAGATTAAGTTATGTTAAGGTAAAATTTGAATGCATGAAAATTCTATTTAAACTAATGTAAGGAAAAAACATCAATAACAATATGTGTATCTTACCTGCTGTAGGAGAAGGGGAAAAGATGTGATTATGATTTGTTGCTGTAAGGTTCCAAACATACAAGTGATAAATACGAAAAAATAAGATTGTGTCCAAAAACAAGGTAAATTTAGATATATTTGTCAGATAGGAAATATACATATATATATAAAAAAAAAAAAAAAAAAAACTATGAGCTATGATGAAGTAAGTAGCCTGCCTGACTCTAGGTCCCAAAGCAGCAATTTGCAGTCAGAAGTTGTAATCTGGCAGGGTAATGAGGTCTAAACATTTCAAAATTTATGAGATGCAGTAACAGTGTTGAAAGGGAAATATAAAACTTTAGATTATTTTTAAGTCTCAGCTATAATGAAGTAAGTATTGATCTCAAGAGAATAAGAAAAGAGCAAGAAATCCCAAAGAAAGAAGTAAGGAAATAATTTAAAAAACAATAAGAAATAGGAAACAAATGTTAGGGAGAATTAATAGTCACAGAAGTTTATTTAAAAGATTAATAAAATGGATGAGCCTCTGCTGAGTTTTTGTTTTTGTTTTTTTAATGGCAGGCAGGAAAATCAAGAATTTAAAAAGTGGGAGACCAACTGTTAGCATAATGGCTATGTCGCTGGACTCCCATGTAGCCCACCACGGTTTGAGTCCTGGACCCAGTGGCTTAAACTCACGCAGGGCGCATGTGTGTGCGTGCCCGCATGCCCAAGATCCCGAAAGGATAATGGAGGGAGAAGGGATTGCGGCGTGGCCATCCCCCCGGGGGGGGGGGGGGGGGGTGTGTGTGTGTGTGTGATTTCTCGCTTTCTTTTTTCTTTTTTTCTTTTTTGAGAGATTTTTGCTGTAGGATGCATGTGCTCACCAGAAATACAGAGAGAGACAGAGAAAGAGAGAAAGAAAATGAGAAATCACCCCCCAGGGGGATGGCCATGCAGCAATCCCTTCTCCTCCATTATCCTTTCGGGATCTTGGGCATGCGGGCACGCACACACACGCGCCCGGCGTGAGTTTAAGCCACCGGGTCCAGGACTCGAACTGCCGTCGGCTACATGGGAGTCCAGCGACATAGCCATTACGCTAAGTGCTGGTCCCGATTTCTCACTTTCTATCTCTCTGTCTCTCTCTGTCTCACAAGCGCACGTGCCCTGTAGCAAAAACCGCTCAAAAAAAAAAAAAAAAAAAAAAAAAAAGAATTTAAAAAGTGGGCAAATAACAACTCTATTTTAAGCCAGGGGCTGAGCTGGGATTCTTCTCCACCACTGTATCACTTGGGAATGGAGGCTAAAAAAGTTACATCTACCTTTATCTGAGACCTGGGGAAATGGGAAATTCACAGGAAAATTCAGGACTAGATGGTAGAAGTATTTTTTTTAATTTTCAGTTTGCTGAGTTTGTAAGAAGTCTATGATATCACCAGTATTACAAAATAATTGAAACAGTGAATTAGCAAATAACACCTGGCTGAACCAGGGTCCCTAGGATGCAAGTTGGAAACAACTCAAAATTGCTACTTAGGAAAGTGTGAGCCAAGAGGAAAGAGAGAGAAAATACAGAGGGGGAAAAAAGAGAACACAGTGAACAACATTTCAAAACACGGTCTTAGAGAAAGACTCTAAGTGTTTAATATCTGGAAGGATACATGCCAAACAATAAAAATAAAAATGATGAAACCCAAATAAGATATTCATTCAGCATTTATTGTCTATGCATCAGGCACTGTTCTACATGCTAAAACTAGCAACAAATCAAACAGACAAAAATCAATACTCATGTGATTTTTAATGCTAATGAGGCACATAGTAAATTAAAAAAAAAACTATGTTAGAGGGTTAATTCTATAAAGAAATAAAGGGACATTTGGGAATATCTGGAGACTTTGATCATCCCAGATATTGAGGACACTTCTGGCATCTAGTGGTTAGAGGCTTGGAATGCTGCTGAACATCTTACAGTAGTCAGGACAACCCTGCTCCATGATTATCTAGCTTAAAATGTTTGTAGTGCCAGAGTGGAGAGACCTTAATCTATAGAGACTAAAAAACACACAAATCTAATATTCTCATTTCCTCAAAATGGAGAAACCGAATATGTAACCCTTTAAACGTGGTAGCTCTGTTAAAGAAAAATATGCTAGGGTTAGCAGGTGGCATGGTGGCTAAGGTGTTGGATTTCCACATGGCCAACTACAGTTTGAGTCCTGGACCAGATGGCTTGGGTGTATGCATATGCATGCCCAAAATCCAGAGAGGAGAATGAAGGAAAAGGGATAGGAGTCTGGCCATCCCTCAGAGAGGTGATTTCTCACTTTCCCTCTCTCTGTCTCTCTCCAGCAAGCATATGCACTCCATGACAAAAGTCTAAAAAAAAAAAAAAGAGAAAAGAAAAAAAAAAAAAAATGCTTCTCATATAAAATGCTAGCTCACAGGCATTTAAAAAAAAATAAATAAATCATGTACATGCAAATTAATAAAACTTATTTGGTAATTTGGATTTAAAAAGCACTATGTCTTTCCCTGATTATATCCAGGGAAGTCATTTGTTCCAAGTTTCACTTTCTCCTTTTTTCTTTGTTAAAAATTGTGTCAGAAAGCAAGAAAGAGAGGAAGAGAGAAAGTACCCCTCTCCCCATTAAGGTGTACTCACGCTGCACGTTTATGCAGTCCCCATGTTTTCCAAGCTGCCAGGGCAGTTTCACACTGTGGTCGGCCGTGTGGAATCCCTTAGCCACTAGGCCATGGGACCAGCCTCATTTCATATTTTGAAGTGCATAATCTTAAAATGAGTGAAGTAAAATGCCAGTGTACATTTTACTATTCTAAAGATATGGCTTTCTTTTCTCATGAAGAGAATGGTCAGTCTGAACTTCCAACATTTCTTCTATAGATTTAACCTGATAAATTAATATTATTCCTACTTCCTACATAAAAAAAATTTTTTTTTTGAGAGATTTTCGCTATAGGGCACGTGCGCTCGCCAGACAGACAGAGACATAGAGACAGAAAGCGAGAAATCACCCCCCAGGGGGGATGGTCACGCTGCAATCCCTTCTCCTCCATTCTCCTCTCTGGGTCTTGGGCATGCATGCACACGCGCCCGGCGTGAGTTTTAAGCCACCGGGTCTGGGACACGAACCGCGGTTTGACTACGTGGGAGTCCAGCGACATAGCCATTACACTAACTGCTGGTCCCCATATTTTTTATTTTATATGGAACAATGAAGAATTTTGCTTAGGCAAATTGATGTATAATTCTGACAAGGTTTTTAAAAAAGAATTATTTAATTTTATTTATTATTACTATTATTTTTAAATTTGCTTTAGCGCCTGTGCAGAGAAAGTGAGAATGGAAAGTGAAAAAGCCACCAGGTCCAAGACTTGAACTGCAATCAGCCATGTGGGAGTCCAGTGCCTCAACTACCACGCCACCTGTTGGCCCCTTGACAAGGTTTTATAATATTGAGTATATTATGTTCTAAAGTGTGTCAATTTAAATGTTAACTTTAATATTTGAACTATATTGAATTAATAAATAATCTCTGGATGCTCTGATGATTTCTAAGTAATATAGAATACCAAAACTAGTATTAGTTATGCATAATTTTCATCTATACACTTGTGGATTTTATTTTTACAGGTTATAGAGTGGTTCTGTCTTTGGGATTTTTTTTTAATTCTTTTTTTTTTTTTTAGATTTTTTGCTATAGGGCATGTTTGCTATAGGGCGTGTACGCTCACCAGAAAGACAGAGACAGAGAGACAGAAAGCGAGAAATCACCCCCCAGAGGAGCTGGCCATGCCGCAATCCCTTCTCCCCCATTCTCCTCTCGGGATCTTGGGCACGCACGCACACGCACCCAACATGAGTTTAAGCCACCGGGTCCGGGGCTCAAACCACAGTGGACTACATGTGAATTCAGCGACATAGCCATTATGCTAACTGCTGGTGCCTATAACAGATAGTTCTTAACTCCTCTTTTTAGTAGTTTCTGTGAAATAGTAGTTTCTGGGCCAGCTTCATAGCCTAGTGGTCAAGTTGAGTCTGATTCCACATTCCAACCTTAGCCCTGATGTCTTAAAAAACATCGGACATGAGGGCCAGTAGGTGGCTTGGATTCCCACTAAGGCTCTGGCTTCCCACATGTTCAACCACGTGGTTTGAGTCTTGGACCAGGCAGCTTGAAAAATCACATGGAATATGTGAGATGTGTGCCCAAAATCCTGAGCGGAGAATGGAGGAGAAGGGATTGCTGTGTGACCATCCCTCCAGGGGGTGATTTCTCACTTTCCTTCTCCCTGCCTTTGTCTCTCCCCAGTGAGTGCACATGCCCTATAGCAAAAACCTAAAGAAAAAAAAAAAAAAAGACATGCATATGTGTGCCTAAAATCCAAACAGGGTGGAGAGATGGAGAAGGAATTGTGGCATGACCATTTCCCATTGAGGAGTTCTTTCTCTCTCTCTCTCTCTTTCTCTAACAAGTGTAGGTGCCCTCTGGCATTTACAAAATTAGTAGTTTTTCACACACGCACCCCCCCCCTTTTTTTTTTACTTTTTAAGCCCAAATTTAAAATTGTAAAATAACTAATAAATTAAAAACCCAGGGGCCAGGAGGTGGTGTAGTGGCTAAGGCACTGGACTCCCACATGGTCAACCGTGGTTCGAGTCCCAGACCTGGCAGCTTGAAAATCACACTGAACATGGGTGTGTGCCCCAATCCCAAGAGAATGGATGAGAAGGGATTATGGTGTGGCCATCCCTCACTGGGGGGTAATTTCTCACTTTTCCTCTCTCAGCTCTCTCCAGTGATCACACACACCCTATGGCAAAAACAGAAACAAAACAAACAAAAATAAACTAGTGCCTAAATTTTTGTCTGTAAGGCTAGTGCCACTACAAAGAACTAGAGCTTCATGGACAATGATATATTCTATTTCCTAGAAATAAAAAGAAGAAAGAAAGTTTTAAGGTGGGCCTAAATCATCTTGTTGCTAGAACGAGAGAATTTTTTATTTATTTTTTTATTTTAACATTCTGGAGTAGGGTTAAAATAATATGGAAAGCAACTTTTTCCAGATATAAAAATTTGGTCATTGAAAATAAACAAAATAAATAAACAAAATTATAGTTAACTAGTTTTAGATTTGGAATAATAAGTCAGATTTGATTTTTACTTAATAATGTACATGGACACTCTCTAAGAACATCATGATATGCAACAATTAAATAAGGATGCTTCTTTACCACATAGCTTATTTTCTAAATGTTACTTTAATCTTATAATATTTTGCATATATATGTATATATATGTTATGAGTCATAAAATGAACAAATATAAACTCATCTCTCAAAACTAGAGAGAAGGAAACAAAATAACTTGGCAATCTCTTTGATGCTCTCTGCGTGCTTTAATGGGATGAAGAGAATCAAATGAAAATGATCTTGGTTGTCCTCTGTGGGTTTTCCTAGGCAACCAGCCAATGGGACCTGGACCTTCTGGGTCCGGAGAGAAAAGCTGCTCCTGAACACAGCTTCCCATGGGACTAGTAGTTACAACTTCAACTTTCCATGTGATCCAAGGTCTCTAGGTACTGGCATGCTGGCTTTCTCAAAAACTCCTATAAATAAACCAAGACTTCCTGGTGCCCTAGTAGTTTTCATACTGACAAGGCTCATCTCATGTTTTCCCTTTCCCTAAGAAGGAAGAACAGCTCTCCAGTAATACAAGCCGACACTGTAGTTCTATCAGAGAGCCCTGGCGCCGGCGTGCTTCTCCTTGGGATGATGAGAGAATGGGTAACCTGGGTTTGCTTCTTGTTTTTTTAAGTTTCCCCTTTCTCCAATAAAATATATCTGTTAACCTAGTTGTTCTCAAATTTTGGTGTGTATCAGAATTACCTGGTAGGCTTGTTAAAACATATTGCTTGACCTTATCTCCAGAATTTCTGGTTCAAAATATCTAAAAGGAGCCTGAGAATTTGCATTTATTTCTTTTTCTTTTTTCCTTCTTCTGTTTTAGTATTACCAGAGGGCATGTGCACTTGCCAGAGAGACAGAAATAGAGAGGGAGATGGGGCCAGCAGGTGGCATGGTGGTTAAGGCACTGGACTCCCACATGGCCGACTGGGGTTCAAGTCCTAGACTTGCTTTCACACTTTCCCTCCCTCTCTCTCTCTGGTCAAATTATAATAATAAAAAAATAATGAATGGAATTAAATTTTTTTTTTAAAGAGAGAGAGGAGAAAGCACCCCCTCTCCCCCATGGGGAATGGTCATGCCACAGTCCCTTCTCCATTTATCTCCCCTTTTAGGATTCTGGCCTTGTTCATGCACATTGCAGCCAATATGTTTTTCAAGCCATGGGATGGAGAACAGAACTACGCAGCTGGCCACGTGGGATCCAGCTACCTTAGCCACCAGGCCACAGCTGTCCCAGAATTTGCATTTCTAACCAGTTCCCAGATGATGGTGATATCACGGGTGGTGGTAGAGAGGATAGCATTCTGAGAACCTGGGTTTTAGTTCACACAGTTGACCGCGGTAATCAGCTCATTGCCTACCACAAATGATCGCATTTGAATGACTTTTACCTAAGATTTCATCACTATCCTTCCAGGGTCTTACTTTCCTCCATAGTTTTATCATATACATAGAAATTCTTATCCAATAGATTTAGTGTCATTCATTTTAAAGTTTTATAAAACATTATCATGCCTTAAGATTTTATTTGATTTTTACACTGCCCATCTAGTGTACAGCTAATCCACTCATTTTTATTGTATGAGAGTCTGTCGTCTGTTATAGAGACATTTGACTTTCTTTCAGGTTTTTGTTGCACAGCTAATATGAATACGTATAAATGTCTCCTAGTATACATGGCCAAAACTTTTCCTAGGCCAGTAATTCTCAGTAGCAGTTTTTCTACTCCCAGTGCCCAACCCAGGGGACGTTTGGTAAGGTCTGAAGATATCCCTAATATCACACCTAAGGAGTGTTAAATTGAGTGGATAGATGCTGCTAAATATCCTGCAATGCATAGGATATCCTAAGTTACCCAGAATTATCCAGCCTGAAATGTCAACAGTGTGAAGGATGAGAAACTGTTCCAGAGCAGAGATTCACAAAACATCAGTACCACCTAGGAACTTGTTAGAAAGCTCTAAGGAATATATACATAGAAGTGGAATTGCTAATTACCAAATAAGCAGGTATTACCCTTAATGTGCCAATTTCCCCACTTACCTGCAGGTTTATGCTTTTTCTTTACATATGTTGTTTATATATTCCATTTGTTTATTGAGAAAGAGGAAAAACAGAGCAGCCCCTGACGTTCGGAAGCTGCCCCAGGACTGACTGCACGGTCATGCTGGTCTTCAGTTGGACATCAGCAGTCTCACAGAATAGCAACCTGAGACATGAGACCAAACAAAATGAGACCAAATCAAAATGAGAAAGAACAAGGCCATTTCATAATTTCGTCTAATCACAGACAAAAACAAGGTCACTGTACCACCCATAAAATAAGACATCTCTTTTTTTGGATAAAATGAGCAACAGCTACTTCTTTACAGAGTCCTCATGTAGGAGAGGAAAAATTATCTTTTCCTTCTATCCTTCTAAGTTCTTTGGTGGGTACCTGTAACAAAAGACAGATTAACAAGTGAAAAGTAGACACATGTATTTAAGTTTCATGTGACACTGGAGCCTTCATAAGAAAATGAAGAGCTGAAGAAATACTGGGTTGTCAGAAAAGTCATGACATACTTTTCTGTGCAAAAATGTGTCGCGACTTTTCCAACAAAAGTTAAACCTAAGGATTTGTATGCTAGGTTTCATAAAGAATAAAAAGTCATGGGAAGGGATCAGCAGATGGCATAATGGCTACGTCACTGGACTCCCATGTAGTCGACCATGGTTCAAGTCCCGGACCTGGTGGCCTAAACTCAGCCAGGCGTGTGTGCGTGCGTGCTCAAGATCCCGAGAGGAGAATGGAGGAGAAGGGATTGCAGCGTAGCCATCTTCCCTGGGGGGGGCGATTTCTCGCTTTCTGTCTCTCTGTCTCTCTTTGTCTTTCTGGTGAGTGCCCACACCCTACCTATAGCAAAAACCTCTCCAAAAAAAAAAAAAAAAAAAAGTCATGGGAAAATGTGATAGGATAAAGGATATGAGTGAACTGGGAAGAATTTAACAAGGGCTCTTTGTTCAGTTTTCTCTTCTTATTTGAAGATAAGGTAGGTCACTTCTTTTTTTAAAAGAGAGATTTTTGCTATATAGGGTATGTGCACTTGCTGGAGAGACAGAGAGACAACGAGAAATCACCCCCAGGGGGGATAGCCACACCACAATCTAATTTTCCTTTTTTTCTTGGGATCTTGGGCATGCATGTACATGTGCCTGGCATGAGTTTAAGCCATCAGGTCCAAGACTTGAACCACAGTCAACTATGTGGGAGTCTAGTGACATAACTATTACACCATTTGCTGGTCCTTCCGGAGGTACTTCTTTATTTATTTATTTATTTTTGGAGAGGTTTTTGCTATAGGGCGCGTGCGCTCAGCAGACAGAATGAGAGAGACAGAGAGAAGAAAGCAAGAAATCACCCCCCAGGAGGGATGGCCACTCCACAATCCCTTTCCTCCATTCTCCTCTCAGGATGTTGGGCACGCATGCACACGCATCCGGCATGAGTTCTAAGCCACCGGGTCCAGGACGTGAACTGCGATCAACTACATGGGAGTCCAGTGACATAGCCATTATGCTAACTGCTGGTCCCCGGAGGGACCTTCTTAAATGAAGGTCTTATGGCCTGTTTCAGGGAGCAGAGACCAGGAGAGGTCAGAATCCTCAAATTTCCTCAACTTAAAACATGCCAAGGTAAGGACCGGCAGTTAGCGTAATGGCTATGTCGCTGGACTCCCACGTAGTCGACCGCGGTTCGAGTCCCGGACCCAGTGGCTTAAACTCACGCCGGGCGCATGTGCGTGTGTGCCCAAGATCCCGAGAGGAGAATGGAGGAGAAGGGATTGCGGCGTGGCCACCCCCCCTGGGGGGTGATTTCTCACTTTCTATCTCTCTGTCTCTCTCTGTCTGGCGAGCGCACGCACCCTATAGTGAAAAACCTCTCAAAAAAAAAAAAAAAAAAAAAAAAAACATGCCAAGGTAGGGCCAGCAGGTGGCATGATGGTTAAGGCACCAGACTCCCACATAGTTGATCATGGTCTGAGTCCAAGACCTGGTGGCTTGCTTTCTCATTTTCTCTCTCTGTCTTTCCCTGGTAAATGCATACGCTCTATAGCGAAATTTAAAAGTAGTAATAATAATATTGGATTTTTGGAAAAATCATGACATATTTTTGCATAGAAAAACATGAAAAAATATAGCATGACTTTTCTGATGACCCAATAAATAAAATTAAATAAATAATTCTAAAAATAATGAAAGCCAAGGTGCCCTATTTTGCAATGACATGTCTTAAATCCTATCAATAGAATTACTCTCATTTTCTGAAAGTACCTAATCTAGAGAGAACCCTCTCTTCTCAGACCTCTCCAATTCTAACATTCTTTTATTGGGGATTGTGTTCTCTCATGGCATGTGTTCTCTCTTGATCAACAGGGAATCAACATAATTTGTTCAACTACAGGTATTTGGTGATCTTTGACTGAAGAACTATTATGGTTTGGATAATGGTTGTCACCAAAAGTTTACGTTTTGGAATTTAATCTTAACAGGTGGTGATTGAATTGTGATGATCAGATCCTGGAGGTACCAGCCTTATGGACAGATTAATGCTGTCTCAAAAGATAAGTTCTAATGTTTTCTAAGTGAATGTGACTTCAGATCTGGGCAAATGAAGACTTTTCTGGGGTTAAGAGTGCTATTTCCCCTTTTTTCACTGTTGTGGACTTGTACTGGGGATTGGTCAGCCATTCAAGTACAATGTACCAATTTTTGGTTCTATACCAAGATTAAACCTACTATATTCCACAATTTGTATATGAATGCCAGTGAAGTATATTTAGGTAATAACTGCCCTGTAAACATTTTGCCAATGTTTCTTATGAGTTTTTCTATCATCCTCATGACTGTGGCATCGTAGCTAAAACTCTTGAGGAAATTCTGCTGCTTAAAACTAAAATCAAGTATATCTCAAATTCTACCATCCAGTCTTGCTATAGGGCATGTGCGCTCTCTGGGAAGACAAAGACAGAGAGATAGAGAGTGAGAATATCACCCCCCAGGGGGGATGGCCATGCCACAGTCCCTTCTTCTCTATTCTTCTCTTGGGATTTTGTGCATGCTTGCACAGGTGCCCAGCATGAATTTTAAGCTGCCAGGTCCGGGACTCAAACTGCGGTCAACTACATGGGAGCCCAGTGACATAACCATTACACCATCTCCTGGTCCCTAGGCATCCTCTTTTAAATCAAGTTGAAAGGAGAGATGATGAAAACAGTGATACTACTGAATGGAAATAAAGGTGAGCATACATGTCGCAAATGAAGGCATGGGAGTTTCTTCTGCAATGTGTCCATATGAGAATATGAATGTTACATTTTCTTATTTATCAAATGATGTACCTTTATTGCAAGACAAGAGACTATTCACCTTATATTGACAGGCGATTTGGAAAGTCTGCAGTGACTGCTTAGAACTGAGGACTTAATGTACTGTCTTGTAGAAAGATGAGTGATAAGGAGTGGGATAAAAATCTTAAATCTCATCTACTTAAAATAACTAATTGCAATTTTAAATTGGTACTTACCTTCCTGTGTCCTCTTTTAAAAAGAAAGACTGTGCTTTTAACTGTGTAGAATCTTATTTATGAATAAAGTTTATTCTATCAAAAAAAGATAAGAGAAAGAAAAAGAAAAAAAAAAGGAAATGAATTCTAGTTGTCATGAGGAGGAGCTTGTCCTCATGAGAACGGGTTGTTATAACAGAGACAGCTGTCCTCAGCTCTGTATACCTGCCTGCCATCTCTCTGCTTCTGTTGGCTATGTTGTAGCCAGCTTGCTGCCAACTGTCCACCTTTGGACTTTCCAGCCACTGGAATTGTGAGTCAAATAAACCTCTATTCTTATAAATCACCCAGTGTTATTTCTGTCAGCAATGTGATGACAGATGAAGACAAGGGTCTTGCCTATATATACACTGTTTGTTTCTGCTTGTTTGTTTGTTTTTGCTATAGGGTGTGTGTACTTGCCAGAGAGAAACAGACAAAGTGAGAAACCACCCCACAGGGCTGCAATCCTTTTTCTTTCATTCTTTCTCATGATATTGAGCATGCAAACACATGTGCCTGGTGTGATTTTTCAGACCATTGAGACTGGGACTTGAACCATGCAGTGGGTATAGTACCTTAACTTCCACACCATTTGCTGGTGTGTGTGTGTGTGTGTGTGTGAGAGAGAGAGAGAGAGAGAGTCAGAGAGAGACACACAGAGAGAATATATCTCCTTTTTTATTTTGACAGGTTTTTGCCTTAAGGCACATGTGCTCATCAGAGAGAGAGAGACGGAGACAGTGAGAGGGAAAGTGAGAAATCCCCCACTCCCCTAGGGGGGATGGCCATGCTGCAATCCCTTCTCCTCCATTCTCTTCCTAGGATTTTGTGCGTGCATGCACAAGTGCTCAGTGTGACTTTCAAGCCACTGGGCCTGAAACTTGAACTGCAGTCAGCCATGTGGGAGTCCAGCAATGTAACCACTATGCCATCTGCTGGTCCCTCAGTTCTTAATTATAGCTCAAGTTTTCAATCTTTTTTCATAATTAGAGCTTTTTTGTGCCATATTTAAGAAATCCTTTTTTACTCCAAGATCACATCAATATTATGTCTTTTTTTTCCCCTACCAAATGAGTTTTTGTTTAGTTTTCTTTTGAGAGGTTTTTGCTATAGGGAGTGTGTGTTTTCCAGAAAGATAGACAGAAAGCGAGAAATTACGCCCCAGGGGGTTAGCCAGGCTGCAGTCCCTTCTCCATTCTTCTCTCAGGATCTTAGGCAAGCACGCACATGCGCTCTGTGTGAGTTTAAGCTACCAGATCCAGGATTTGAACCACCGTTGACTACATGGGAGTCCAGTGACATAGCCATTATGCCATCCGCTGGTCCCTCAGAGGAGTTTTATTTGTTATATAATAAGGCACCTAACCTCTTTCAGGTAAAAAATACTAAATTTTTGAATAAAGATATCACAAAATGAATTAGATTAAAATCAGCTTTGAAGAGGAAACACAATTCCATTCAATTAAAAACGTTTTTATAGACCACAGATTAGTTTACTTTTTAACACCCATCATGCCATGAATTCATAGGGACTAGGTTTCAGAAGCTCAGGATCCTTTCCATTGGTTCTCACAATGTGTGCTTCTCTGGGTGGAACAGGCCGGTGTTTCAGTTGAAACCAGGTTACCATTTTTTTTTTTTTTTTTTTGGCTTCCTTCTTTTTCTGATCATTTTCCTTCACACATTTTAGGAAGGTATCTCTGCCCTTAGAATGCTTAATATGCTCAATACACATTCTCTTGGCAAGAATCCTGGCCTTGTTTGTTTACAACAATGCCAACAGCATGCTGGGTAACATTGTAGACTCTTCCAGTTTTGCCGTGGTAACATTTGTGGGGCATTGCTTTTTGAACAGTACCCATTCTCTTGATGTCTAGGGTATCACCTTTCTTATAGATGTGCATGTATGTTGCCAAAAGAACAATTCCATGTTTTCTAAAAGGCCTAGAGAACATATATCGGGTGCCTCTCCTCTTTCCCTTTGTGTTCATCATTTTGGTTAATTACTGGAAGGTGGTGGTTCCGGCCAAAAGAAAATTTTTAAAAAATAATTATTTTATTTATTTATTAAATTTGCTATAGGACATGTGCGTATTTCAGAGAGAGACAGAGAGAAAGAGAGAGGGAAATGAGAAAGCAAGCTGCCAGGTCTGGGACTGCGGTTTGAGGATGGTCAGTCATGTGAGAGTCTAGTGCCTTAACCTCCATGCCACCTGCTGGCTCCAATGTCTTAAATGTCATATGTTTATCTTTGGCTCATCTGGAGTTCATTTTTCTGTGTAACACTACGTGTGCGTAGAGACCCAATCTTTGTTTTTTCCTATGGCAACCATTTCTCCCCATGCTGCGTAGTCAGTAGTCACCCTTTCCTTTGCATTTCCCTGTTTATGTGCAGAGCAACCTTTGCCACATATCAAATATTTATCTCCATGGGTTAAACTAGAGATATTTTGTTTTTTAAACATAAAAGGAAATGCAATTTAAGACTTTAAGATTAATTTCAAGGCCTGTGAACACTGTTTAGATAAGTACTTGGTTGTGAAACAAGGCATGAAAAATAAACAATGTTTTAAATTGGTATCAGTTGGTGTACACGTGCGTGCATGCCCAAAATTTCAAAAGAGAAGTGGAGGAGAAGGGATGGTGGTGTGGCCATCCCCTGGTGGGGCAGGGGAGTGATTTCTTGCTATCTATCTGTCTCTCTCTTTCTGGTGAGCACATGTACCCTATAGCAAAAATCTCTAAAAGAAACAAAAACTTGTAACAATACAAATTACCCTTTTTGTTAGTTTCCCATACGTATATAATCTCACTTTTATTTTTATATAGTGAGAGAATCTAGACTTAAAATTTTTATGGAACGAATGTATAAATACTATGGAAGACACATGAAAGTTTGAAACAACATGGTTAAAGTAGAAATAGGACAAAGAAGGGAAAAGGCAAAAGCAATACTAAAGAAAAGAATGAATCTGTAGGATTCATAGGGTTCTACTCTCAGAGGGAAAAGGCAGAAGTCTAATTTGATTCTCTGTATCCTAATTACTGGAAGCTTAAGATGATAGACTGCTGACAAAATCAGTTAAGGTAAGTAAGGGTGCTCTGCTGGGGAGTGTCAAGATATAGGGTTTATATAGTAAAGAGATTGCCATACCTAAAGAAAATGATGCTGGAGGACAAAAAGAGATATACTAATAAACCCGCTTACCAATTACTTTCTATTGACTGCACTGCGGTGACTAACAAGACTTTTTTTTTTTTTTTTTTTTGGAGAGGTTTTTGCTATAGGGCAAAAGACAGAAAGCGAGAAATCACCCCCCAGGGAGGATGGTCACACCACAATCCCTTCTCCTGCATTCTCCTCTTGGGATCTTGGGCACACACACACACGCACCCCGAGTGAGTTTAAGTCACCGAGTGGGGGACTAGAACCACAGTCAAATACATGGCAGTCCAGCGACATAGCCATTATGCCAATTGGTGGTCCCAATGAGACATTCTTTCTGCAGATAATTGTAACTTGTGTCAGAACGTCCAATCTTCCTGTTGACACAAAGAATCCACTTTTGCCCCTTCTCTCCCAGACCCTTTTCTGCTACCTTTGTCTAATGTGAACATTTTCAAAACAATTTCCATGTACTATACCTTATATACTTGTTTAAAAGACTCACTTTCTCAGGGCTGGCAGCCATGTTTGTCATTTCTATTTGGTCCTGTTATTGATGGTTCTGACTTCTGGTCCCAGGGTCTGATCCTTATTTTATGCTACCTTTTTTCTTTTTTAAGAATTTTATTTATTACCATTACTCTTCAGTTTGATGAGAGAGAGAGAGAGAGAGAGAGAGAAAGAAAGCAGGCCTCTCTGGTCCAGGACCCAAACCATGGTGGGCAGTGTGGAAGTCCAGTGCAGCAACCACTACCTGCCAGTTCCTTTGTGAGAATATGTTCGTTTTAAAATAACTTTTTGCTTGAAGTTGTTTCTTTTTCTTCAAGAGGGAGAAAGTTTTAACATCCAAATTGCTGGTCCTAAAGTGTTTTCAATGCATTTCTCAAGAGCTTTGAAATTTGTGTGAATAGGCTCCAAAAGCAAAAGGTTTAAAATGTGTATCCATAGGTGGCAAGTCACTTGCAGGTGCTTAATTACCGTGTAGATTCACTGTGTTAGCAACATATTCCAGTAAGTTATAAACTGGGTCTACAGAAAGCAGGCTCAGAAAAGCACATTGGAATGGGAGTTAAAAGAGATCAGGATTTTATTCATTGTTCTGCCACTAATCTACGTAGCAACTATTATTTAAGTGTATGGTCTCTTACTCTTTAAATGTGTAAGAGACTTTTTCTACAAGTGCCTCTGCAGTGCTGAAGTTGCGTCTACCCAAGCATAAGATCGATCAATTATAAATCCAATTTATCCACTCGAATTGTATCAAATCATTGGTCATCGGGGCCAACGTGTTTTCTTCCCTGTTCTCAAATCTTGGAGCGAACTGTACCTAGGTGGTTTTTGCGGTCTTACAGATGAAAGGAAGTGAAGACTACTCAAGCTCCCAGTATGTCAGTATGTTCGCATGATCGAGGACTTTCGTAATCAGGAACATCAGATGGTGCTAACTCTTGATAGCTTCCATCAACACAAAACGTCTGGGTCTCCAATTGGTCAGGAGCGTCCCACCTGGTCCTCGCAGGTCACCTTTTCATTCTAAGGCCTGAAGCTCCTTTTCCTCTTAGCAGAAGATGCGGGCCTACTTCAGACATTAGCTCAAGCTACCATGAAGAGCGTACCCCCACGAAGCGGCCTGACAGCCCTGCCCGTACCCCGACGGTCATGAGCGGAACCTGCAGCACGGTGGCAGGGCGGCGCCGGGGGCACGCTGGGAACGCCTAACCCGGAAGAGCTGGCTCCTGGTAACCCCAGCTTCCCTAGCAACAGAGCCGGTGCCTGCAGCCGCTTGCACGCGCGGGGCCCGGCGGCGCTCCCGCGATGCCTCTGCAGGTTAGCGATTACAGCTGGCAGCAGACGAGAACCGCCGTGTTCCTCTCCCTGCCCCTGCGAGGGGTCTGCGTCAGGGACGCCGACGTGTTCTGCGCGGAGAACTACCTGAAGGTGGGACCGCGAGTCGTGGGCGGGCCCGGGGTGAGGCCCGGGCTTCTGAGAAAGTGCGGCGGGGCAGTCGGCAGAGGCGCGTCCTCCATTTCTACATTATATATATATGTATATATATATGAGTCCCGGACAGGTGACCTCTCATCTACAGATGCCGTCAGGTCAGACGTTACTTTTATGCAGAGATCCCTCAAACAGATAATGTCTTGCTAATCTTTCGCAATCTGGAATAAATTTAGTGAGCCCTAAAGAAAAAAAAAATTGGCCCCTTTAGCATGTATTTCTTAATGGCAATCTCTAACTTGATTTCCGTTTTCTTCCTTATTAACAGGTCAACTTTTCTCCGTTTTTATTTGAAGTATTTTTCTACGCCCCCATAGACGATGCAAGCAGCAAAGCGAAGATTGGGAATGATAATATTGTTTTCACCTTGTATAAAAAGGAAGCAGCCATGTGGGAGACCCTTTCTGTGTCAGGTGATAAGTTGCTTAGTAAGAGATGCTCGTCTGGATCTGCCTTTCTGTGTTTTACTTTTTTAGAAATTCTCTTTTGAAACAACTGTATTGTGTAGGTAAAAGAAGACTTTCCTTTTATTTTTTTAGATTCTGTCACTGGGTCTGTGAAATAAACTAACAGTAGGCATATTTATAGGAGAAAAGGTATGCGAATGTATTAATTTTTTCTGCTATACAGCTTGTGTGCTCTCCAGAGAGAGAAGAGAAATAAGAAGTCACCCCTGGGGGGATGTCCACACTGCAGTCTTGTCTCTTCCAGTCTCCCAACAAGTCTTTGGGCACAAATGCCCTCATGACTTTCAAGCTTGGGTCCAGGACTGGAACCATGTGGGATCAGTCAGCCATGTGGGATCCAGTGCCTCGACCTCTACACCACCTGTTCGCCCCATATTAATTTTCAATATTATGTGGTTGGGAGCATCACAGGAAAACAGAACCAATACCCAAAAATGTAGTGAGATTTGAGAGCTTATAGACTCCCGTAATTGAGAAAAAGGAGAAAGTTGCAGGCCATTTAAGACTATAAATGATTTTTAGGCAAGACAAACTGATCCCTAGAATAGATGGCAGATCCACAGTTTTTAACAGTTTGTCAGAATGTGGTGTTGACTTCTAGTCTAGTCTAGTATGATAAGACTTAATATCCCGGGTTTGGTGAAACTCTAGGAAAGGGGATTTCTGATGCTTGAGTTTCTTTTGTAAAGAGTGTTTTTAGGCAGGTAAGAGAAGATCAGAGAAAGCCTCTCCTTGCATTTGCTCAAAATAATATACCAAAGCAGTATCTTTTGGGATAGCAGGTCTCCTGAATTCCTTCAGTTGTTCTAGAGAAGGAAGTAAGCACATGGACCTAATTTAAATGAAATAATATTTCAGCTGCCACGTGCCTAAGTATTGAAGTATTTATAGTTAGGGCACATTAAGCAAAAGGTATGGGCTTGCATTAAGAGGTAAGCCCATCTGATACGGCCTTTTTTGAAAACTTACTTTGATTAAGCAATAACATATCTGATAATTCTCTAAACAATCTTGTCATTTAGGAATTATTCTTTTTTTAACAAATGCCCAGAAAGGTTGAGTAATTAGTAAAGGTAACACAGGTGGTACAGACTGCAATGGGGGCCTTATACTAGTTTTACCCAAGAGCAGTGGTTCTCAGCCCTGTCTACATATTTGAGTCACCTGTGGAATTTTAAAATAATACAGATGTCTGAAATTCACCTAGATCAATCAAATCAGTTTCTGGGAGTGAATCTCAGGTATTGGCAGTTGTTTTGTTTTTTTTTTAAGAGAGTTTTTCTGTTTGTTTGATTTTTTGGCTATAGGGCATGTGCGTTCACCAGAGAGAGAGAGAAAGTGAGAAATCACCCCTCCCCAGGGAGGATGGCCACACTGCAATCCCTTCTCCATGTTCCTCTAAGGATTTTGGGCACACACCAAGTCAGTGAGAGCAGCAACCAGCCTGTGCAGTCCTCAGCGGTGCTCCCATGATGTCTCTGCAGGTTAGCAATTACAGCTGGCAGCAAAGACAGCAGTCTTTCTCTCTGCCTCACAGTGTTTCAATCCTCTAGATCTGGGATTCGAAACACAGTAGGCCATGTGGGAGTCCAGTGCCATAACCATTATGCCACCTGCTGCCCCAGGTAATGGCGTGTTTTTTTTTTTAAAGAATTTTTAAAACTTTTTTTAAGTTTAATTATTTATATATTTATTTATTTACAGTCATTCACTTTACATCAATACAGTATACAAAATGAGATTTTCCACCCAGTATACACTATATATTGGCTCAGTCTAGGATATTACCATACATGTTATCATCAGCAAATAATTTTCTATTTATTCTTTTTTCTTTTAAAAATGTATTTATTTAATTTTTAAAATTAATTAATTTACATTCATTCATTCATTGAGTATTGTCATGGCATACAAAATGTGATTTTCCATCCAGAATATCCTGCATAGTGGGCTTAATCATACATGTTGTTGTTAATTTTCCATTTCTAGTTTCTCATATATATATATATATATACACACACACACACACACACATATATATGTATATGTATATATATAGTCCTCATATATATATTTCTCATATATATATATTTTCCCCCCTATTTCTCACCATCTGCCATTTCCCACACTCCTCCCACACTCTCTGGTGTCTACAGTTGTTTTCCATTCCTTTTTTCCCCTGCATTTTATTTATTCACAAAATTTTTAAAATAATCTTACTACTTTCTTTCTTTTTTTTTTTGGAGAGGTTTTTCGCTGTAGGGCGCGTGCGCTCGCCAGACAGACAGACAGAGACAGAGAGACAGAAAGCGAGAAATCATCCCCCAGGGGGGATGGTCACGCAGCAATCCCTTCTCCTCCATTCTCCTCTCAGGATCTTGGGCACGCACGCACACGCGCCCAGCGTGAGTTATAAGCCACCGGGTCCAAGACGCGAACCGCGGTTGACTACGTGGGAGTCCAGCGACATAGCCATTACGCCAACTGCTGGTTCCCTCTTACTACTTTCAATAGCAAGTTCAGCTGATATATACATATCTGTGAATACATGTCTGACTTTAGGTGTGAAACTCTTGAGTGGAATGAATATACTATAAAGTAGCCCTAGCTGATGCTATATAGCTTACTATAGTCATTAAATAGGTATTTTTTAATATATTGTTTTAATTTCCAGAAAAGCAGTTTTAGCTGTAATAAATCAAAGAAATGCTAAGAAATTTTGCTTAAAACTTAAAGCCAGGAAACAGGTTAGGACTCTGTTTGGATAGTAAGTACATGAACCTATCAGCATCTCAAGGCAGGACAAAAATCCTTAAAACCAGAAAACAACATCTAGAAGAAAATCAGCAATGTTTTAGTCAAAAGTCATAAAATTCTATTTCACCAGTTCAGTCTTATGTGCTTAATCTATTTTCTGTTGTGGTCCAATATTCCTGATTAAATTCTGGGGTATAATATTCAATTCCAGATTTGTCCCTATGATTAAGTTGGCCATTTTCTTAGTTTTTGAACTCTGATTTCTGTGTGTCTGCATTTAATTTTCCTGGTATAGCACTCCCTTGAGAACTTCTTGGAGAGCTGTTCTTAAATTCTTTCAAGTTTTGTTTGTCTGAGAATGTTCTTGTCTTTTCTTACCATATGAAGGATAACCTTGCCAGGTACAGTATTCTTGGTTGAAATTGCTTTTTCCTTAACCCTTTGAATATATTTTCCCATTCTTTCCTTGCTCACATTGTTTCCAATGAAAGGTCTGCTGTTAGCCTGATGGGAATATCCTTTGTAGCTAACTTGATGTTTCTCTCTTGCCAGTCTTAGTATCTTGTCTTTGTCTGTGGTTTTGGTCAATCTGACTATATGTGTCTTGGAGAAGATATTCTTGGGTTGATTCTATTTGGGGTCCTTTGTATTTCTTAGGACTGAATCTTTGAATGCCTCTCTAGGTGTGGAAAGTTTTCTTCCAGGATTTCATGAAATAGATTATCAATGCCCTTATGAGTCTCTTCACCTTTTGGGATAGCAATTATCTGGATGTTTGAACTTTGATGGTATCTAGTATTTTTTGTATGTTATTCTCATTTTTTTGAGCAATTTTCTCAGTCTTTGTGGTGGATTTTTCTAGGCCAGCAATTTTCTCTTCTATGTCTGAGATTCTATTTTCTGTACGATCTAGTCTGCTTTTAATACTTTCAAGGAGATTTTTGACTTCCTGTATTATAGCCTTCATCTCTAACAGGTCCATTGGATTCTTTTTTAAAGTGTGTATTTCCTTTTTTATATCTTCCAAGAATTTCCTCACCTCTTGGAACTTGTCAGCTCCTTTCCCCTGCTTCTTCTGCAGTTCATTGTCTCTCTTCTCTTCCATCTCTGTTAGCTTCGTCATTATGAATATTCTAAATTATTTATCAGAGATTTCCATGATTTCCATTGTACTGTCTATGGATGAAGAGGACTTGGAGGAGAGGTATTTTCTTGCTTTCCCATATTTCTTATGGCACTGTGGTGATTTCTAGTCATCTGATGGATGGTGCATTTCTTCTTAGTTCTTGAAATTCAACCTGAGCGTTCAGAGGTGTGCAGGAGGAGGTCATCCGCAATCTCTTTTCCATTCCATTTTCATTCTTTGTGCATCAGATCCAGTGGGAATAGAGGAATATTCTGACCTGAATCGTATTCAGATGTTTGAATACTGTTCACTTGGACTGTTTAGACACTTAGAGTGTAGAGGCCACTAGAAATGAGTCTGGAGGAGGAAGTCTCAGCAGAAAATCTTCATTTTTAGTCGATGAAAGCAGTATTTCACAGCTCAAGTTCAGTAGCCATCTCTTTATTTTAACTTTATTTATTTATTTATTTAAATTTGACCAGAAAAAGAGACAAGAGAGAGAGTGAGAAAACAAGCCACCAGATTTGCAGTCGGCCATATGGAGTCTAGCACCCTTAACCACCACATCACCTGCTGGCCCTGGTAATACCGGTAATAGCAGTTTCTAAAAGGCTTTCTAGAGATAATAAAATATTGCCAAAGTTGAGATCTCTTGTTCTAAAGCTAGTTCTCTGTATTCCTTTTTCTTTTTTTTAGAGAAATTTTTGCTATAGGACGCATGCGCTCACTGGAGAGACAGAGAAACAGAAGGAAAGAAATCACCTCTCAGAGGGGATGACCATACCATAATCCCTTCTCTTCCATTCTCCTCTTGAGATTTTGGGCGCACACACACACACACACGCCTGGCATGAGTTTAAGCTGCCAGATCTGGGGCTCGAACCACAGTCAAGTATGTGGAAGTCCAGCGACGTAACCATTATGCCATCTGCTGGACTGTTTTTAAATTTGCTATAGGGTGTGTACATTCATTAGAGAGAGAGAGAGAGAGAGAGAGAGAGAGAGAGAGAGAGAGAGAGAAAGAAAGAAGAAAGAAAAGAGAGAGAGAGAGAGAGAGAGAGAGAAAGAAAGAAAGAAAGAAAGAACGCACGCACGCACGCACGCACGCACGCACTCCCTCCGGACAGGGGTATCCATGCCAGAATCTCTTCTTGGGAGTTGGAACATACATGCACATGTGCCCAGAATGGTGTTTCAAGCTGCTAGCTCTGGAATTCAAACTGCTCAGTCAGCTGTATAAGATACAGCTGCCTTAAACACCATGTACCATGTGGTCCTCTAAGTGTTTTAATATAACTGGATTTCATTGTAGTCCTGTTTTATTTCATATATTTTGAAACATTGTGAAGGGTTCCATAAGGCTTTACTACTCTGTGAAGGGGTCTGCTGTACACACAAAAAAATGTTCAGAACCCATACTTGGGGCCTGATTCATCCTTCTGTCCAACCCTCCAGTCTACCAGTCTGCTTTACTTCTGCCACTCCCAAGATTTTCCCTTCCTCTCTCAAGTTTTTCTTCTCAAAAACTAGATCCCATGGGACCAGGAGATGGCATAGCAGTTACGTCGCTGGACTTCCACTTGGCTGACGGTGGTTTGAGTCTTGGACCCAGGGGCTTGAAAATCATGTGGATCATGTGTGCTTGCGTGCCCAAGATCCCAGGAGGAGAATGGAGAAGAAGGGATTGCAGTGTGACCATACCCCCTGGGGGATGATTTCTCACTTTCCCTCTTACTGTCTCCCTCTCTCTCTTTCTCTCTGACAAGCATACATGCCCTAAGGCAAAAACCTCTAATATAACAACAACAACAAAAACTAGATCCCTTTCCTTAGAGCCTGATCCCTCCTTCTGTAAGATAATTACCCACTAATGGATCAAACTTGCAGTTTGTAAAAGATTGAGTCACACTGAATATGAAAATAATTGTGAACTGTTAAGTTCTATGTGTAACATGTCATGTTACTTCATAATTTTTCCTAGAGCTCCCTCTGTATTCTTCATATGTATAAATTACCATTTTGTGCAGATGATTGATCATTTCAGGTGACCTCAATCCATCTTCTCTTCCAGGAAATTCCATAGTGGTGATTGATTATAATCAGTTTTATAAGCAGGTAGCCACAGTTTCCCAGCAGAGAAGAAGGAGGATAAATGTGTTTGTGTTTCCCCTCTCTCCTGCTCCCTCACATTCCCCTTTTTTCCCTTTCCTTTCCACCCTTTTTTGTATCTCTCCCCATCCCTTCCTCTCCATCTTAGTCATTTAGTTGTTTTTTTTTGTTTGTTTGTTTTTTTGGTTTTTTGGGTTTTTTTTGGAGAGGTTTTTGCTACAGGGCACGAGCGTTCACCAGACAGATAGAGAGAGACAGGGAGACAGAAAGCAAGAATTCACCCCCCAGGGGGGATGGCCACACCGCAATCCCTTATCCTCCATTCTTCTCTCGGGATCTTGGGCACGCACGCACACGCACCCGGCGTGAGTTTTAAGCCACCGGGTCCGGGACTCGAACCGCAGTTGACTACATGGGAGTCCAGCGACATAGCCATTACACTAACTGCTGGTTCCTTAGACATTTAGTTTTAAATGTTAGCTTCTTGGCCAATTTAGTATTCAAGTTGGGTCAAAAGAGATCTCATCCTGGATCAGTATGTTAAGTTTTTTTTTTCCTAAGTAAAACAAATTTATATCATCATTCTAATTTAGCGGTTTTCCTTTCATTTCAGTTGACAAAGAGATGATGCAAACAATAAGAGAAAAGTCTATTTTACAAGCACAAGAGAGAGCACAACAAGCTATGGAAGCAAAGGCTGCAGCAAAGCGGGAAGATCAAAAATACGCACTGACTGTCATGATGAAGGTAAGTTGCAGGTTGATAGGAAAGTCCTCTACAGAGCTAAGAGTGCACTGCATAAGGGTAATTACTTGTACTTCCAACCACTGTACTTTCTCAGCGTTTTGTTCATACTTTAATTATAGGGGTCACTATGTTATATAGTTTATCTGCTGCTCAGCATGTTCCTGAAAATCTGTATGAAAGTCAAGGGTGTGAAAGTTGGACAGTTGGATCAGCAGGTAGTGTGGAGGTTAAGGCAGCTGGATTCCATATGGCTGACTGCCTAGTTCAAGTCCAAACCTGGAGGCTGAAAATCACATTGAGTGTGTGTGCATGTGTGCCTAAAATCCCAAGAAGAAAGGAGGATAAGGGATTGTGATATGGCCATCACCACCCTGGAGTGATTTGAAAACCAAAAAAAAAAAAAAAAAAATGGACAATAGATATAGTTGTCTCAAGGAGAGGATTCTATGTTTCTAGGAAGCATGCTTAGTATAGAAATAATACTTTTTTGGGTGCATTTATTTCTTTTTAAGTCTTGAAATAATGGACATGATTGTTTAAAGTAAAAAAGGGTGGGTTGAGACCAGCAGGTGGTATAGTGGTTACATTGCTGGACTCCCAAATGACCAATCACAGTTCGAGTCCCAGACTCAGAGGCTTGAAACTCACACCAGGCATGCCCAAAATCCAGAGGAGAGTGGAGAAGGGGTTGTGGCATGACGACCCCCTCAGGGGGTGATTTCTCACTTTCTTTCTCTCCGTGAGGAGCATAAGCATCCTATAGCAAAAATCTCTTTAAAGAAAAAAGAATGGGGACCAGAAGTTAGCGTAATGGCTATGTCGCTGGACTCCCACATAGTTGACTGCGGTGCGAGTCCCGGACCCGGTAGCTTAAACTCACGCCAGCGCGTGTGCGTGCGTGCCCAAGATTCCAAGAGGAGAATGGAGGAGAAGGGATTGCGGTGTGGCCATCCCCCCCCGGGGGGTGATTTCTCGCTTTTTCTCTCTCTGTCTCTCTGGCGAGTGCACGCACCCTATAGCAAAAACCTCTCCAAAAAAAAAGAATGGATAGGTTAAACACTAAATATTGATATTTTAACTTCTTTTTAACATAGACTTTCAAATGAAGCTTTAATAAACTGTGTTATGTTGGTGCAAAAGTAATTGTAGTTTTGCATTGCTGAAATTTGCCATTTGATATTGGATACACTTAAATAAATGTGGTTATCTTATTACATCATTTTTCAAAAAGAATTATTCATTGGGAACCAGCAGTTAGCGTAATGGCTATGTCGCTGGACTCCCACGTAGTCGACCGCGGTTCGCGTCTCGGACCCGGTGGCTTACAACTCACGCCGGGCGCGTGTGCGTGCGTGCCCAAGATCCCGAGAGGAGAATGGAGGAGAAGGGATTGCGGCGTGACCATCCCCCCTGGGGGGTGATTTCTCGCTTTCTGTCTCTCTGTCTCTCTCTGTCTGTCTGGCGAGCGCACGCGCCCTATAGCAAAAAACCTCTCCAAAAAAAAAAAAAAAAAAAAAAAAAAAAAAAAAAAAGAATTATTCATTTATTTAATTTGTTATTATCATTTAGTTTGACTTGAGAGAGACAGAGAGAGAAAAGGAAAGTGAGAAAGCATGCTACCAGGTCCAGGACTCAAACTGCAGTCATGTAGGAGTCCAGCACCCTAACTACCATACCACCTGCTGGTCCCACATTATACATCATTTTAATGCACATTTCTCACTTTATTTTTTTTTGCTAATGACTTATTGCTATTTATTTTATATGTATTTTAGACTATAGAAATGATACTAGACAAAAAAACAAATACGAGCGATTTTCTTATTTAAGTTAGAAAAGGGTTGTAAGCAGCAGAGACAACTCCTAACATCAGTGCGTTGGCTCAGGAACTGCTAATGGACATACAGTGCCGTGGTGATTAAAAAAGTTTTGCAAAGGAGACGCAATCTTTGAAGATGTGGAGCATAGTGGCTGTCCATCAAAGTTGACAATGACCAATGGAGAACTATCATAGAAGCTGATTCTCTTATACCTGTATGAAAAGTTGTTGAAGAACTCAATCTTAACAATTCTGTGGTCATTCGACGCTTGAAGCAAATTGGAAAGGTTGCAAAGCTCAATAAGTGGGTGCCTAAGGAACCAACCAAAAAAAAATCATTGTTTTGAGATGTGATCTTCTCTTATTCTGTACACCAACAGTGAACTATTTCTTGACTGTGATATGTGATGAAAAGTGGATTTTATATGACAACCAGCTTAGTGGTTAGACTGAGAAGAAGCTCCAAAGCATTTCCTGAAGCCAAACTTGCACCAAGAAAAGACCACAGTCACTGTTTGGTGGGGTTCAATCCACTATGGTTTTCCAAATCTTGGTGAAACCATTACATCTTAGAAATAGGTTCAGCAAATCGATTGGATGCACCCAAAACTGTAATGTCTGCAGCCAGCACTGATCAACAGAAAGGGCCCGGGACCAGCAGTTAGCATAATGGCTATGTCACTGAACTCCCATGTAGCCAACCACGGTTTGAGACCCGGACCTGGTGGCTTAAACTCATGCTAGGCGCGTGTGCATGTGTGCCCAAGATCCTGAGAGGAGAATGGAGGAGAAGGGATTGTGGCGTGGCCATCCCCCCTGGGGGGTGATTTCTTGCTTCCTGTCTCTCTGTCTCTGTCTCTCCAGCAAGCACATGCTCCCTATAGCAAAAGTCTCAAAGTTTCAAAATAGGAATATATAATTCTAAGAATTAGAATGGGGGAGCAAAGAGGAGAAAGAGAAAGAGAGTGCCTGAGGAAGAGAAAAACTAGTGGGACTTTTTCTGTCTCTCTGTCTTTCTGGCAAGCGCACATGCTCTATAGCAAAAACCTCTTAAAAAAAAAAAAAGAAAAAAAAAACAGAAGGGCCCAATTCTCCCCAATAGCACGTCACACCACTAACACTTCAGCAGTTGAACAAGTTGGGCTACAAAGTTTTGCCTCATCCGCCATATTCACCAGACTTTTTATCAACTGAATACCACTTCTTTAAGCGTCTGGACAACTTTTTGCAGGGAAAATACTCCCACAACCAGCAGGATGCAGAAGATGCTAAGGGTTCGTTGGATCTCGAAGCATGAATTTTTACGCTATAGGAATAAACAAACTTATTTCTCATTGGCAAAAATGTGTTGACTATAATGGTTCATATTTTGCAAAATAAAGATGTGTTTCAGCCTAGTTACAGTAATTTAAAATTCACAGTTTAAGGGCCAGCAGGTGGCATAGAGGTTGACTCTGGACTTCCACATGGCTGATTGCAGTTTGGGTCCCTGACCCAGAGGCTTGAAACTCATGCAGGATCCGTGTCCATGTGTGCCCAAAATCCTGAGAAGAGAAGGGAGGAGAAAGGATTGTGGCATGGCCACCTCCCTGGGAGTGGGTGGTGGAGTGGTGGTGGTGGTGGTTTCATTGTCTCTCTGTCTCCATCTCTCTGACGAGCACACACACCCTATAGAAAAAAATACCTCTAAAAAAAAATTCACAGTTCAAAACTGTAATAGCTTTTTTTTTGGGGGGGGGGGGGAGAGGTTTTTGCTATAGGGTGCCTGTGCTCGCCAGAAAGATGGAGTGAGACAGAGAGACAGAAAGCGAGAAATTACCCCCCCCCCCCCCAGGGGGGATGGCCATGCCACAATCCCTTCTCTTCCATTCTCCTCTTGGGATTTTGAGCACGCACACACATGCACCCGGCATGAGTTTAAGCCACAGGTTCTGGGACTGGAACTTCGGTCAACTACGTGGGAGTCCAGCAACATAGCCACTACACCAACTGCTGGTCCCCGTAATAGCTTTTGTACCAGCCTAATATTTCTTGAGCTATAATTTCACATACTATATGTTTTGCCCATTTAAAATGTATAATTTGATGGGTTTTAGTATAATCATTGTTGTCTAATTTCACCACGGTCAATTTTAACACATTTTTGCTACTCCAAGAAGAAGCCCAGTATTCATTAACAGTCACTTTCCGTCCTCCATCCCCTAGTCCCAGGCAACTACTGATCCATTTTCTGTCTCTGTAGATGTCCCTGTTTTGCCTAATTTTTACAAGTAATTTCTTACCTCAAACCTCATTCTGATGGTCTTGAGATGTTTAAAGAATCTATAGTAAGCATTGTCAGGAGTGCTGTGTATTCATAATTATTCTTTTGCATTTGCATCACTAGTAGATTTTTATAATCAGCATTTCATGATTCCAAATAACTCTCCACTTCTTTTATCACTTCTGTTTGACTTTTAAATATAGCTTATGGTTAAATATTTTGTCTTTTGCTTCATAATTAGGCATGTGCTCAGCTGGGCAGAGAGTCCTATTTTCGGGAAATGTAATGATTTCCATGGTTTTTGATTATATAATCATGCCTATCTGCCCTTAATTTTTATCATTTCTCTGAATTTGAAAAAAATGATGGAACCAGCAGGTGGCATAATGGTTATGTTTGCTGCATTCTCATATGACTGACCACAGTTCGAGTCCCGGATTCAGCAGCTTAAAACTCACACTGGGTGTAGGTGCCCATAATTCCAAGAGAGAATGGAGGAGAAAGGATTGTGGCATGGCCATCCCCATGGGGGGTGATTTCTGGCTTTCTGGCTGTCTCTATCTCTTGGGCGAGTGCATGCACCCTATAGTAAAAATCTCTCTCAAAAAAGGAGAAAGCAACAGGGCCAGCAGGTGGCATGGTGGTTAAGGCACTGGACTCTCACATGCCAACTGCAGTTTGAGTCCCGGACCTGGTGGCTTAAAACTGATGCTTGGCAAGCATATGCACCCTTATAGCAAAAATCTCTCATCAAATAATAAAAAAAAAGAGCAAAATAATATGAATGTATGGCAGCAGATAAATACTGGGTCATCAAAAAAGTCATGGGACCAGCAGATAGCATAATGGTTATGTTACTGGACGCCCACATGGCCGACTGTTGTTTGAGTCTCAGACCTGGCAGTTCAAAACACACACTGGGCACGTGTGTATGTGTGTGCCCAAAATCCTGAGAGATAAATGGAGAAGGGATTACAGCATGGCCATCCCCCATGAGGAGGGATTTCTCGCTTTCTGTCTCTCTATCTCTTTCTCTCTGTTGAGCTCACATACCCTATATTTTAAAAAAAATCTCTTGGGCCAGCAGGTGGCATGGTGGTTAAGGTGCTGGAATTCCCACATGGCTGGCCATGGTTTGAGTCCTGGACCTGGCAGCTTGCTTTCTCACTCTCCCTCTCTCTCTGTCTTTCTCTGGCAAAACTCATGTGAAAAATAATATTAACAATAATAATAAATAAGTCTTTAAAAAAATCTCTTAAAAAAGAAAAGAACAGTCATGGTGTATTTTTCTACTTGTCTATGCAAAAATGCATCACAACTTTCCTGATAATCCAATAGTTTAATAATGGCTCTATTATATTGGTAAATATGACAAAATAGAACAATTGACTGGCAGGGAGCACCACCATGCTATATCTTGAAGTTATTAATTAGTGAAGTATGAAAACCTGAGTCTGGTATTTGGAAAGGTGGTTTAGCAACATTGATGTATAAAATATAAAGATGTGGATTATATTGAGGTAGAATCTATTAAAGCCTGTAGCCTATGCTACAGTTTGTCTCTCTAGTAGTGTGGAGGGTTGGGATTGTTTTCTGCTACCCTTATTAAAGCCATTGCCAAGTAAATAGCTGTTGCTCAGATATTTGCGTGAATTAGTGTGAGTGCATTGCTTTAGAACTGATTACGCATAGTAAAATTCTACTTTGGTGGGCAGTTGAAAATGTTTTCACTCTGTACAGTCTTAGACACCTTTCAGAGAAGAATGTCAGTGTTCTGATAAGAGCAGATGATGATTTACGACAACAAAAGGCATCCATTATTAACTTAAACTTTAAATTAGCTTAAAACTTGAGTCACTGGAGCCTGCAGGTGGCATGTCATTAAGGCACTAGACTTCCACATGGCTGACCACAATTCAAGTCTCAAACCTGGAGGCTTGCTTTCTCATTTTCCCTCTCTCTCTATGTGTGTCTCTCTGGTGAATGCATGTACATGCCCTATAGCAAATTGAAAAATAATAATAATAAATCTAAAAAAAATTTAAACTTGAATGACATCTCTACCAAAAAATAGTTGGGTTTATGTTGTGTGTTTTTATTATTTGCTAGAGGGTACACACACTCACTGGAGGAGAGAAACAGGGCAAGGGAAAGTGAGAAAGCACCTCTTTTGGGGGATGGCCACACTACAACCTTTTCTGTTCCTTTCTCTTTTTAAGACTTTGGACGTATATCTTTAGTAATTCAATAAAATGTGGGGGAAAAACAGTACAGAAAGCAAACATAGATACCAAAGACAGTGTGGGAAGAGAGTGGGAGATGGTAGAGGGTAAGAGATAGGGAATCAAGGATTGGGGGGGGGGGGAAGCAAAACATACAGAAAACAAGAAATGGAAGATTATTTGCTGACAATAACATGTTTGTTGATCTGCTTGATTGAGACAATATACAGTGTACTCTGGATGGAAAATCTCATTTTGTATGCTGTAATGATGTACAGTGAATGAATGCAAATAAATAAATTGAAATAAAAAAAAAGACTTTGGATGTGTACACAAGCACTACTTAAAAATGACTAGATTTGGGTCAGCCAGTGATGTGGTAGTTAAGGTGGCTGGATCCCACATGGTCAGTCCTACGTGATCAACTGTGTCGGACTAGCTGAAAGAGTTCAGAGAGAGAATCAATTGACCATGTGGGATTGGCCATATGGGTTCTGGCCACTTTTACCACACCACAGGCTGACCCAAAACTATTTGTCTTTCTTTTCTTCTTTAAGTTTTTTCCCATACGCATGTGCATTTGCCAGAGAGAGACAAAGAGAGACAATGAGAGGGAAAATGAGAAATCACCCTCCAGGGGGCTAGCTCCCTCACAATCCCTTCCCCTCCATTCTACTTCTGGGATTTTAGGCATGCACGCATATGCACCCGGCATGAGTTTCAAGTCACCAGGTCAAGGACTTGAACTGTAGTTGGCAATGTGAGAGTCAAGTGGCTTAACCACCATGCTGCCTACTGGCTGCACTATTTTTTTTTTTTTTTTTTGAGAGAGATTTTTTGTAATAGGGTGTGTGTGGTGTGCTTGCTGGAGAGACTGAAAGAGACAGATATAGACAGAAAGCGAGAAATCACCTTCCGGGGGGGTGGGGGGGTGGCCGCATCACAATCCCTTTTTCTCTAGTCTCCTCTCAGGATCTTGGGCACGCACGCACACGCGCCCGGCGTGAGTTTAAGCCACTGGGTCCAGGACTTGAACTGCGGTTGACTATGCGGGAGTCCAGCAACATAGCCATTACGCTAACTGCTGGTCCCCTGGCATCAGTTTTAAGCTGCTGGATCTAGGACTCGAATCACGGTCGACTATGTGGGAGTCCAGCAATATAAACATTATGCCATCTGCTGGTCCCACTTGTTTTTAAGTAATTAATCTTTTCAAAATAATCGGTAGAGCTATTGCTATGACTTGCTGTGTCTATTCATGATGTATATTAGTCTGCTTGAGCTACCAGAACATTAGTGCAGACTGGATTGGTTTAAACAACAGAAATGTATTTTCTCTTCTGAAGGCTAGAAATCTTAGGTCAAGTTCCAACAGTGTTGGTATGTGGTGAGGCTATCTTTCCGATTTGCAGACCTTTATGCTGTATACTCTCATGGCAGAGAGAGAGTGAGTCAGTGACTGAAGAAGCTCTCTTGCATCTCTTTTTACAAGAATACTAATATTAGAGCAGGGCCCCACCCAAATACATCTCCAAGTATAGCCATACTGAGGGGTAGGGCTTCAATTTCTGAATTTTAGAGGGACATTCAGTCCATAACACTATGTAACAAACCATCCAAAATTTATCCTAAATCAGCATTTATTTTTCAAGGTCTGTGTGTTGATTAGTCAGTTTTTGTGATTTGGGTCTGGCTCAGTTGTGACAATGTTCTTTACTGGCATCACTTACATGCCTTCAGCCTTGATTAAGAGAGCTGGAGCCTCTTTTCATGTGGCAGCTCATCCTTCAGGAGCCTAGCCCAGGCTTTTTTTTTTCCCCTATGGGGTGCACATGCTCTCTGGAGAGAGACAGGGAAAATGAGAAAGCACCCCCACCCCAACACAACACCAGAGGAATAACCATTCCACAACCTCATCTCTATTTTCCTCACAGGATTTTGGAAATGCACATACATGTACCCAGCATGTTTCTTAAGCTTCCGAGTCTGGGACTCAAACCACACGATTGGCCATGTGAGATCTGGCTGCCTTGACACTGGTTGGCCCTAGCCCAGGCTTCTTCTTACTATCATTTTTTAAGCGAGAAATATTTTAAAATAGGGCATGTGCACTCACTGGAGAGACATCCCATGTCCTCCATTCTCTCCGGATTTGGGACATGCACGCACACATCCCCAGCATGAGTTTCAAGCCTCCAGGTCTAGGACTTGAACTGCGGTTGGCCATGGGGGAGTCCAGTGACATAACCTTTACAACATCTGCTGGTTCCTACTTGTATTATTTTTAAATTTACTGTAGGACACATGCCATCATGAGAACGAGAGAGAGAAAGCAAGCCACCAGGTCTGGGACTTTAGCTGTGGTCAGCTATGTGGGAGTCCAGTGCTTTAACCACTATACCACTTGTTGGGTCCCAGAAGTAAAATGTTAAGATTTTTAAAAATTTCCTGATAGTAATAGGAATTCATAAGGGATTTTCAACAATAAAATAAAATTAGTTGCGGAGCCAGCTGGTGACATGGTGGTTAAGGCAGCCGGATCCCATATGTCTTACTGAGCGCTTTGAATCCCAGACGTGGCGTTTTTCAAGCCACTAGGCATAAGTGCACGCCTAAAATCCAGAGAAGAGAAATGGAGGCAAAGAGTTTGCTGAGTAGCCAACCTTCCTAGGAGGTGTTTTTTCTGTCCCTGTCCTCTGCCCCCCCTGCCCTTGTGAGTACATGTGCCCTATGGCAATTTTTTAAAAAATCAAATTAAATTGTGTTTGGGGCTGGTGGTGTGTGGTTAAGGGCGCTGGACTCCCACATAGCTGACTGTGGTTTGAATCCTGGATCTGGAGGCTTGCTTTCTCACTTTCCCCTTCTCTCTCTCTCTGTCTCTCTCTGGTGAATTTTCCCTTTCTCTGTCTCTCTCTAGTGAATCTGTTCTATATATAAGTTGTGACCTCTAGGAAAACAGTAAAGCAGTAGGCATACTTGCCTTAGTTATTTTGCTGGAAATATTTCTAATATTCCATCATTAGGTATGACATTATATGAGTCCTTTTATAAAGCTCAGAAATTTTTTTTTTTTGAAGAGGATTTTGCTATAGGGCACATACACTTGTCAGAAAGCAGAGAGAGACAGAGACAGAAACCAAAAAATCATCCCCCAGGAGGGATGGCCACACTGTAATTTCTTTTCCTCCATTCTCCTCCCGGGATCTTGGGCATGCATGCACACGCGCCCGGAGTGAGTTTAAGCAACCAGGTTTGGGACTCGAACTGCGATCGACTACATAGGAGTTCAGTGATGTAGCCATTATGCCGATTGCTGGTCCCAAGCTCAGACATTTTTGTTTCTTACCTGTATTAATATCAATTAATACTACTACATCTTAGCTATAATACCTACAATTCTATAGGTATTATAATAATACCAACTATGATAATGCTTATAATAATAATACTAATTATAATAATACCAATAATAGTAATAATAATTATACCTGTAATACTAATACTATAATAATAATAAACAAAATTAAATAATTTCTTTTTTTTTTGGAGAGGTTTTTGCTATCGGGCACGTGCGCTCACCAGAAAGACAGAGAGAGACAGAGAGACAGAAAGCAAGAAATCACCCCCCAGGGGGGATGGCCACGCTGCAGTCCCTTCTCCTCCATTCTCCCCTTGGGATCTTGGGCACGCACGCACATGCGCCCGGCATGAGTTTAAGCCACTGGGTCTGGGACTCGAACCGCGGTCGACTACATGGGAGTCCAGCGACATAGCCATTACGTTAACTGCTGGTCCCCAATAATTTCTTTTTTTAAAGAATTATTTTATTTAACTTTATCCATTTATTTCTTTTAATTTGACCAGAGAGTGATAGCATGAAAGAGAGTGAGTGAGAAAGCAGGCTGCCAGGTCTGGGACTTGAACCACAGTCAGCATGGGCATTCAGCAACTTAACCATTACACCATCTACTAGTCCAAAAATTAAATAAATAATTCTTTTCTTTTTTTTTTTTTAATTTTTTTTGAGAGGTTTTTTGCTATAGGGCGCGTGCGCTCGCCAGACAGACAGAGAGAGACATAGAGACAGAAAGCGAGAAATCACCCCCCAGGGGGATGGCCACGCCGCAATCCCTTCTCCTCCATTCTCCTCTTGGGATCTTGGGCACGCACGCACACGCGTCCGGCGTGAGTTTTAAGCCACCGGGTCTGGGACGCGAACCACAGTCGACTACGTGGGAGTCCAGCGACATAGCCATTACGCTAACTGCTGGTTCCTAATAAATAATTCTTAAAAAGGAAATAATCAGCTTTCCAGAGGAAGATACTAAGTCATGCATGTATTACAGAGCACCTCTCAGTGCAATTTTCATAACTATAATGTTAGATTTATAATCCTAAAATAATACATCTAGGAACTTTCATCCCAGCAAATCCTTATTTTGAAATTCAGTTTCTCAGTCACATCAGCTACATTTGAAATGCTTAAGTAGACCGTTGTGCCTGTGACTACTATATTAGATAGTACAGAACATTTCTATTTTTTAAAATAATTAACGCATTTTCTTTCTTTTTCTAAGAGAATTATTTTAAGGACCAGCAGATGGCATAATGGCTACGTCACTGGACTCCCATATAGTTGATTCCGGTTTGAGTCCCAGACCCAGTGGCTTAAACTCATGCCAGGTGCATGTGCGTGCGTGCCCAAGATCCTGAGAGGAGAATTGAGGAGAACGGATTATGGCGTGGCCATCCCCACTGGAGGGTGATTTCTCACTTGGCAAAAACCTGTCCAAAAAATATTATTATATTTATTTATTCATTCATTCATTTTAATTTGACCAGAGAGGGACAGAGTGAGAGAAAGAGAGAGAGAGAGAAGGAAAGTGGGAAAGCAAGCTGCCAGGTCCAGAACTTGAACCATGGTCAGCCACATGGGATTCCAGCGCCCTTAACCACTATGCCACCTGCCAGGCCCTCATTTTTTTCATAGATTTTTACTTTAGGTCCCATGTGCTCATTGGAGAGACAAAGACAGAGAGACAGAAAGCAAGAAATCACCCCCACAAAGGGGATGGCTGTGTTGCAGTCCCTTCTCCGTTCTCCTCTCAGGATCCTGGGCACGCACACACACACGCCAAGTGTTAAGCCACCAGGTCTGAGACTTAAACCGTGTTCTACTACGTGGGAGTACAGCAACGTAACCTTTATGCCATCTGCTTGTCCCAGGACAGAAAATTTCTTTCTTTTTCTTTTTTTGAAGAGGTTTTTGCTATAGGGTGCATGCGCTTGCCAGAAAGAGAGAGACAGAGACAGAAAGTGAGAAATCACTCCCCAGAGTGATGGCCACACCACAATCCCTTCTCCTCCATTCTCCTCTCAGGATCTTGGTCATGCACGCACACTCGCTCGGTATGAGTTTAAGCCACCGGGTCCAGGACTCAAACTGCGGTCGACTACACGGGAGTTTAGTGACATAGCCATTACACTAATTGCTGGTCCCCCAGGACAGAAAATTTCTATCATTGAAGAAAGTGCTTCTCTAGAAGAAGTGAGAACTTTTTCTTTCCATTGAAAGTCAGATACTGGGACCAGCAGCTAGCGTAATGGCTATGTCGCTGGACTCCCATGTAGTCAACCGCGGTTCGTGTCCCGGACCCGGTGGCTTAAACTCACTCCAGGCGCGTGTGCGTGAGTGCCCAGGATCCCGAGAGGAGAAGGGATTGCGGCATGGCCATCCCCCTGGGGGGTGATGTCTCCCTTTCTGTCTCTGTCTCTCTCTCTGTCTGGCGAGCGCACGCGCCCTACAGCAAAAACCTCTCCAAAAAAAAGAAAGTCAGATACTTAGAGTCAACCATATACACCAAACAGGCTCTCTATTTCATAGGTGGTTTTCTTGTTCATGTGAGGGAAGTTTGTAAAAGGCAGAAAGGTTGCCATACTCCTGTACAAGATACTGCTTTCAGTGGCTGGCACCATGGCCTGGCGGTTAAGAGACGAATCCTACATAGCTGAATGTATGGTTTGAATCCTGGCCTCAGGAGCTTTGACAACCATGCCGGGTACGTGTGTGTGCATGCCCCAAATCCCAATAAGGATAGAGAAATGGAGGAGAAGGGAACGACGGGAGATGCATTCTCCCTCTCTGTCTCTCTGTCTCTGACTAGTGTATGCCTTATAGCAATTAAAAAAAAAAAGATACTGCTTTCAGATTCATCTGATTTGTAGGTTCTTCCATGAAAGTGTCAGAAAACTGCTAGTGTGTAGTTGGCAGCAGGAGTGAATTCAAATATTCGTGCCCATCTAAGATAAACTCACTGGTCCATCCTTCCTGTATCCCTTCCTGCTCTTCCCTTTCTCATTCCTCGGATGAAGGTTGGCACAACCTCAATCCTAAAACAAGGTGAAACTGCGATAAATAGACAAATGTTTGTGTACATATTAATATGTTGATGTGTGTATCTGTTTAGGTTTTAGGAGCAGTGAATTTTACCTACCTATTCATTTTTAATTTGCCAGGGGTGTATGCACTGGCTAGAGAGAGACAGAGTCAGAAAGAGGGGGAGAAAAAGAAAGCACCTCCCAGGGGAATGTGGTCATGCCATGACCCTTCCCCAAGTCTCCATTCTTTCTGGATTTGGGGAATGCTCACACATGTGCCTGACTGGTTTTTCTAGTCACTGGGGCCAGAATTTGAACCACATAGTCAGCCATGTGGAATCTCTTTTAACCACCAGGCCACAGGGCTGGCCCGAGAAGCGGCATTTAGAATAATGAATTCTTTATGTCTGTCTGTCTGTCTGTCTGTCTACCTATCCATCTATCGATCTTTCTATCTATTTTTAATAAGTCCTTAGATATCATCTCATTGAATGCTCACCCATGTTTTTTATATGAGTAAACCAATATTAGAGGATATGATTTCCCAAGATCATATCAGTAGTTAGTATTAGATCTAGGACCAAAACCTTTATCCATGACCTCTAAATCAGTATGTTCTATATGATTTTTTAAATTATTTTATTCAATTTTATTTATTCATTCATTCATTTATTTTAATTTGACCAGAGAGACACAGAGAGAGAGAGGAAAGTAAGAAAGCAAGCCACTAGACCCGGGATTTGAACCATGGTCAGCCATGTGGGAATGTCCAGCACCTTAACCACCATGCCACTTGCTGGTCCCTTTTATTTTTAATTATTTTATTCTATTTCATCTATTCATATGAAATAATTTTTTAAGAGAGATTTTTGCTGTAGGGCACGTGCACTCACCAAAGAGACAGATAGATAGAAAGTGAGAAATCGGGACCAACAGTTAGCGTAATGGCTATGATGCTGAACTCCCATGTAGTCTACCGTGGTTCGAGTCCCGGACCTAGAGGTTTAAACTCACGGTGGGCACATGTGTGTGCATGCCCAAGATCCCGAGAGGAGAATGAAGGAGAAGTAATTGTGGCGTGGCCATCCTCCCTGGGTGGGGGGGTGATTTCTTGCTTTCTGTCTCTCTGTCTCTCTCTGTCTTTCTGGCGAGTACACGCGCCCTATAGCAAAATCCTCTCCAACAGGACGGATGGCCATGCCACATCTCCTCCACTCTCCTCTCGGGATTTTGGTTATGCATGCACAGATGCCCAGTGTGAGTTTCAAGCCTCCAGGTCCAGGACTCAAACTGTGGTTGGCCATGTGGGAGTCCAGCCACATAACCATTATGCCACCTGCTGGTCCTTGCATTAAATAATTTACCTTTCCCATTTTAATTTTTCATTTACTCCTGTTGTTACAGATACAATAGTAAGAGTTTGGAGGTATGAATAATATTGCAATGAATTTCTTATTTAAAGAAATGTTGCTTTTTTACATATTTTAAAGGATTTGGTAAATGCAACTTTTACAGATTGAAGAAGAAGAGAGGAAAAAAATAGAAAATATAAAGGAAGAGGAACGGATAAAGGCAACTAAAGAATTGGAAATCTGGAAAAAACATCAAAGAAAGGCTGAAGAACAAAAAATAATTCAGAGAGAAGAGAAATTAAGTCACCAAGAAAAGCAAACTGAAGAAGAAAGGAAAAAATTAAAACATAAAAGTCTTACTAGGAATTCAGCATCTAGAACTCTTGCCATGAAAGGTACAATGACTATTTTAATATTTTCTGCAAAAGTGAGTCCTGTTGCTGAAGTATATAGGACTTCTTTTTTTTTGTTTGTATTCTGGTAAATTGATTTACAATATTAAATCATTCTTCTGGTATATTGAGAATAAAAAATATAATAAAAGACTAAGGTGAAAGGCATTCTTTTTTTCGGAGAAGTTTTTGTTATTGGGTGCGGGCGCTCGCCAGACAGACAGAGAGAGACAGAGAGACAAAAAGTGAGAAATCACCACCCAGGGGGGATGGCCACGCCACAATCCCTTCTCCTCCACTCTCCTCTCAGGATCTTGGGCACGCACACACATGTGCCCGGTGTGAGTTTAAGCCACTGGGGCCAGGACTCGAACCGTGGCCGACTACATGGGAGTCCAGTGACATAGCCATTACACTAACTGCTGGTCCCGAAAGGCATTCTTTTAAGGAGTAGTGAAGTTTTCTAATAAAATGAGTAAGGTGTCAGTCTACGTATATGCTTTCTTTTGAAATTTATGCAGGTATTGTAAATATGCACTCATGTCAGGCATGAAAAGACTTAAACTGGACTAGTAATACTGAGCACTTACTGCTTTAGAGATAAAAAAAGAATTTCATAAAAGAACGTTTCCTCCCATGACTCAAGAAAATGAGTACTAGGACTGGCTCCATGGCCTATTGTGTAAGGCAGCCAGACCCCACAAGGCTGACTGTATGGGCTCAAATCCTGGCCCTGGTGGCTTGAAAATAATAAGTGTATGTGCATGTGTGCCCCAAATCTCAACAAGATGCAGAAATAAAGGGAACTAGGGGAGAAGGGGTTGCAGTGTGACCATGCCACATTGGAAAGTGCTTTTCTCCCTTTCCTATGTCTTTCTGCCCCTTTCCTTCTCTTTGTGTCTCAGGTGAGCATACATGCCCTCTGGGAATTTTTTTATGGGGGTGGGGGAGCTATAGGGTTGCGCGTTCTCTGGAGAATGGCGTGGGGTGGGGATGGGGGATGAGAAATCACCCCCGACAGGAGATAGCCATGCCACAGTCCCTTCTCCTCCATTCTCCCCTTGGAATCCTGGATATGCACGCACACATGCCTGGCTTGTTTCCCAAACTGCCAGGTCCAGAACTTGAACTGCAGTCAGCCATGTAGAATCCAGCCACCTTAACTACCACACCGCCTGCTGGCTCCACTTTTGTCATTTTTTAAGCTGCTTTTCCCTCTCTACATATATTTTTTCTCCTGTGTCGTCATATCTAACTACCTTTATAAAAGCAGATGACTTTTCATTAATATAGATAACTTTTCATTAACATAGATAAAAACAGATAACTTTTCATTAATAAAGACGAAGGCCTTTCTCATTGGCTCTAATGGCTGAAAAACTGAAACCATCACAAAATGTGAATAGAAAATATTTTTGTTACAGGAGCTTAAGGAATGAAAGATGGTATTGACAGGGGTAACTTTGCTTAGAGAGCTCATTCCTAGAGTTGATGTACGTTAGATCCTGTGGCTTAACAAAGAGAACCCCAGAACATTCAGTATGGTCAATGGTTAAAGAACAAATCATTAGCTGTCACTTTATCAGTGGTGAAATTTACATTATTTTTTAGAGAATTTATCTTCGGTCTTTGGCTTAGTTGTTTGAGATGTTAGAAGTAGCTTTGATGGGAACCAGCAGTTAGCGTAATGGCTATGTCGTTGGAGTCCCACATAGTCGACTGCGGTTCGCGTCCCGGACCCGGTGGCTTAAAACTCATGCCGGGTGCGTGTGTGTACGTGCCCAAGATCCCGAGAGGAGAATGGAGGAGAAGGGATTGCGGCGTGACCATCCCCCTTGAGGGGTGATTTCACGCTTTCTGTCTCTATGTCTCTCTCTGGCTGGCTGGCGAGCGCACGCACCCTATAGCGAAAACCTCTCCCAAAAAAAAAAAAAAAAAAGAAGAAGTAGCCTTGATATATAGTTACTTTAAAAGCTTGTTAACTATTGGGTTGTCAGGAAAGTCATAGAAAATGAGAAATAAATGACTTCTTTGCTATTATTGTTGTTTTAAAGTAAGAAATTCAGAAAATATGTTTTTTGAGAAGTTAAAGGAAGACAGTATCCCTGCTCCTCGCTCTGTTGGCAATATTAAAATCAACTTTACTCCTCGAGTATTCCCAACTGCTCTCCGTGAATCACAAGTTGCAGAAGAAGAGGAGGTAGGTATGCCTATTTTAATTGCAATTACCACAAAAGAAAATGTTTTATATTTATTTTATGTATTGAAATTAGCACTGGTCCTGAATTTCTTAAATTTTTATTGTGTTGAATATTTTATTTTGTGGGGCTGGTCCCATGGCCTAATGTTAAGGGAGCCACATCCTACATGGTGGAGTATGCAGTTTGAGTCCTGGACCTGGCAGCTTTGAAAACAGGTTGAGCACATGAGTGTGCATACACAAACCCCTGAAAAGATGGAGAAATGGAGGGGAAAGGATGGTGGGGTGACTATATCTTACAGGGGTGCTTTCTCCTTCTCCTCTCTGGTGAATACTCATGCTTTCTAATTTACAGAAGACAAAATGAAACAAAAAGATACTACTTTATGAATGGATTTTTAAATTTATTTCTGAGAAAATATATTTTACAGTTATTTTTTGTTGCCAGAATACTAATGAGAGAAAACTGATTTAATGGAGAATATTATTGCTTTTTCCAAAAGATAAACTGTTACTCTTGCCACTTATTTTATCTCATACATCATTTTCTTTTTTTTTTTTTAATCTTTTTTTATTTTTTTCTTTTTTTGGAGAGGTTTTTGCTATAGGGTGCATGCGCTCACCAGAAAGACAGAGAGAGACATAGAGATAGAAAGCGAGACATCACCCCCTGGGGGTATGGCCATGCCGTAATCCCTTCTCCTCCATTCTCCTCTCGGGATCTTGGACACGCATGCATACGCACCCGGCGTGAGTTTAAACCACCAGGTCTGGGACATGAACCATGGTTGACTACATGGGAGTACAGTGACATAGCCATTATGCTAACTGCTGGTACCTCATACATCATTTTCTATATAGATTTTTTTAAGTAATTATTTTATTTAACATTATTTATTTATTTAAATTTGACCAGAGAGTGACAGAGTGAGAGAGAGAGGGAAAGTGAGAAAGCAAGCCAAGTCACCAGATCTGGGACTTGAACTGCAGGCGACCATGTGGGAGTCCAGTGTCCTTAAATACCATACCACCTATCAGCCCCTATATAGATTCTTTTAAGAATTATTTTATTTAACTTTATTTATTATTTATTTATTTTTAAGAGAAATTTTTGCTATAGGGCACATATGCTTGCTGAAGAGACAGACAGACAGAGAGATAGAAAGTGAGAAATCACCTCCTGTAGGGAATGGCCACGCCACAATGCCTTCTTCTCCATCCTCCTCTCGGGAGTTTGGTCACTCATATACACATGCCTGGTGTGAGTTTTAAGTTTCTGGGTCCAGGATTCAAACTGCGGTCAACTACGTGGGAGTCCAGCAACGTAACCATTATACCATCTACTCGTCCCTATTTATTTACCTTTAATTTGACCTGAGAGAGATAGAGATAGAGAGGAAGAGAGAGAGAGAGGGAAAGTGAAAAAGCAAGTCACCAGGTCTGGGACTCAAACCACAGTCAGCCATGTGGGAGTTCAGCGCCGTTAACCCCAACGCTACCTGCTGGCCCCATCTATATAGATTTACAAACTTTGGATCAGTGTGGGTTTTAGAAAGAATATTTGAAAAGTTTTAATGTATTATTACAGTTTTTGTTAACAGGAATTTCTAATGTCACATTTTAGAATTAATATCTTTCATTAATTTGTAAATTTTTTAAAAAGTTTTTGCCTTAGGGCACATGTGGTCACTGGAGAGAGAAACAGAGACCATGAGAGGGAAAGTGAGAAATCACCTCTTGGGGAGAATGGCCACATCTCATTCCACTTTCTTCCATTCTCCTCCTGGGATCTTGGGCATGAATGCACACATGCCCAATATGAGTTTCAAACCAGCAGGTCTGGGACTCAAACCGCAGTTGGACGTGTGAAAGTCTAGCCATGTAACCTCTACATCATCTCCTGGCCCCCCATCTGTAAGGTTCTGATTCCTGGATAAATATATTTGTTTATTATTTTGAACATTACGTCTGTAGTTATGTAAAAACTAAGAACTGCATATTTTAAAAGAATTATTTGCTGGGGAAAACAAAAAGAGAATTTCTTGGGGGACCAGCAGATGGCATAGTGGTTACGTTGGTGGACTCCCACATGGCCAACTCCAGTTTGAGTCCCATGCCGGGCATGTGTATATGCATGCCCAGAATCCCAAAGAGGAGAGTGTAAGAGAAGGGATTTCAGCCTGGCCATCCCCGTTGGGAGTGATTTCTCACTTTCTGTCTCTCTGTCTCTCAGGTGAATGCACGTACCCTAGAGAAAAAAATAACTCTTAAAAATTGTGTGTTTAATTTTATTTATTGTTATTCTTTTTAAAGAATTATTTAGGAGTGGGACTGGCAGGTGGTGTGGTGGTTGAGGGCACTGGACTCCCACATGGCCAACCACAATTCAATTCCCGGACCTGATGGCTTACCTTCTCACTTTCTTCCTCCCTTTCTCTCTCTCTCTGTCCCTCTCTGGTCAAATTAAAATAAATAAATAAATGAAGTTAAATAATATTGAAAGGGAACCAGCAGTTAGCGTAATGGCTGTGTCGCTGGACTCCCACATAGTCGACCGCAGTTCGCGGTTCGCGTCCCGGACCCGGTGGCTTAAAACTCACGCCGGGCGCGTGTGCGTGCGTGCCCAAGATCCCGAGAGGAGAATGGAGGAGAAGGGATTGCGGCATGGCCATCCCCACTGGGGGGTGATTTCTCACTTTCTGTCTCTATGTCTCTGTCTGTCTGTCTGGCGAGTGCACATGCCCTATAGCAAAAACCTCTCCAAAAAAAAAAAAAAGTTCATGCTGGGTATGAGTGTGTGTATGTGCCCAGTATCCCAGGTGGAGAATGGAAGAGAAGGGACTGAGGTGTGGCCATCCCCTCTAGGGGGATGATTTCTCACTTTCCCTCTCATGGTCTCCCTCCTTCTCTCTTTGGCAAGCACATAAACCTTCCTTTTATCATAAAACTTAAAAACAAACAATAAAAAAGTAAAATTATTTGTATATTTTTCAATATAGACAAAATATATTATGAACAAGAAAAATAATTACATGAATTCCCAGAAGGGATGAAATTTAGACTAAAAACTTTTATCTAGTTGATCTATACCAGCTAGTGAGATTTAAAACATAAGTTTAATATTGTATAAATACTAAAAGTTTAAAATCACCATCATCAGGGGACGAGCAGTTGGATTAATGACTATGTCGCTGGACTCCCATGTAGTCGACCACAGTTCAAGTCTGGACCCAGTGGCTTAAACTCACACGGGGCACACGTGCATGCATGCCCAAGATGGAAAAGGGATTGCGGTGTGGCCATCTCCCCTGGAGTGGGGTGATTTTTCACTTTCTGTCTCTCTGTCTGTCTCTGTCTGTCTGGTGAGTGCACACACCCTATAGCAAAAACCTTTCCAAAAAAAGAAGAAAAATCACTATCATCCAGACTAGCAGATGGCATAATGGTTATGTTGCTGGACTCCCACGTAGTTGACCATGGTTCATATTCCACACCCAGCAACTTAAAACTCACATAGGGTGGGGCACGTATGTGTGTGTGCCTGCCCAGGATCCCAAGAGGAGAATGGAGAAGGGATTGTGGAGTGGCCATCTCCCACTGGGGGGTTATTTCTTGCTTTCTGTCTCTCTGACTCTCTGGCAAGTGTACTCTCCCTATAGCAAAAATCTTTAAGAAAAAAAATCACCATCATCAAATAGTACATTAATCTGTTTGGGTGGTTTTAGACAAAATACCATAGACTGGGTGACTTAAACAACAAACATTTATTTCTCATAGTTTTGGAGCCTGGAAAGTCTAAGATCTAGATGCCAGAATAGCTGGGTTCTCGGTGGGGAACCTTATCCTGGCTTGCAGATGGGCACATCTTCATCATGTCCATAAATGGGGAGGAGAGGGAGCATGAGATCTAATCTCTTCCTCTTCTTATAAGGATGTGTATCCCATCATGGAGACTGTACCCTGATGACCTCATTTAAACCTAATTCCCTCCCAGAAGTCCCACCTCCAAATACCATTGCACAAATGGTTAGTATTCAACATATGAATTTTAGGAAGGACACAAACATTCAGTTCATAACATGTCATATTGGGACCAGCAGTTGGCATAATGGCTATGTCGCTGGACTCCCATGTAGTCGACCGTGGTTTGAGTCCCAGACCCAGTGGCTTAAACTCACACCGGGCACGTGTGCATGCGTGCCCAAGATTCCAAGAGGAGAATGGAGGAGAAGGAATTGCGGCATGGCCATCCCTCCTGGGGGGTGATTTCTTACTTCCTGTCTCTCTGTCTCTGTCTTTCTGGCGAGCAAACGCACCTCTCCAAAAAAAAAAAGTCATATTTACATCTGTGAGAAGCAGATTCTGGAGGAAGATGGAAAATCTGAAAGTAATTGTTAATAAAAACAAGATCTTGTGTGTTTCATAAGACTTTGTTTTATTTCAGTGGCTACACAAACAAGCCGAAGCTCTAAGGGCAGTGAATACTGATATTCCTGAACTTTGCGACTTAAAAGAAGAGGAAAAGAACCCTGAATGGTTGAAAGACAAAGGAAAGTAAGTTGCTCTAACTCTAATCCTGAGATTTATCTTATATTTGATTGTTAGTACTTAGCACATTCTCTAGGTATTTTGACCTATGTGTTTGTATGATGTGTGTGTTGTTGTGGACAGATAATTCAAATAAACAAATTAGGTGAGCAGAATCTCCATATTTAAAAAAGTCAGATCAGGGCCAGTAGGTGACATAGTGCTTAAGAAGCCATTGGGTCCAGGACTTTAACCACAGAGTTAGCCATATGAGATACAGGACCTTAACCACCAGTCTACCTGCTGGCCCAGAGCTGCATTTATTTTTAAATAATTATTTTATTTAACTTTATTTATTTATTTTAATTTGGCCAGAGAGGACAGAGTGAGAGAGAGAGAGGAAAAGTGAGAAAGCAAGCTGCCAGGTCTGAGACTTGAACCATAGTTGGCCATGTGGTAGCCCAGCATCCCCAAACACTACGTCACCTGCTGAACCTACAGAACTGTGATTTTTTTTTGTTTTTTTTTTGTTTTTTTTGAGAGGTTTTTGTTATAGGGCATGTGCGTTCGCCAGAAAGAGAGAGACAGAGAGACAGAAAGTGAGAAATCACCCCCAGGGGATTAGCCCCGCTGCAATCCCTTCTCCTTCATTCTCCTCTTGGGATCTTGGGCACGCACACACACTCACCCGGCGTGAGTTTAAGTCACTGGGTCTGGGACTCGAACCGTGGTAGACTGCATGGGAGTCTAGCAATGTAGCCATTATGCCATCTGCTGGTCCCAAGAACTGCATTTTTTACTATAGGGTGTCAACCAGTGCCTCTCTGAATCAATCATTTGTAGACATAATTTGTAGACACATGGCTGACTGCAGTTCAAATCCCGGACCCAGCAGCTTGAAAATCATGCCAGGCATATGTGTGTGTCCAAAATCCTGAGAGGAGAATGGAGGAGAAGGGATTGCAACATGGCCATCGCTGGGGATAAATTCTCACTTTCTCTTTTTCTTTCTCTCTGGAGAGTGCACATATCCTATGGAAAAAAAACTTTAAAAAAAATCAGATCTTATACCAATTAAATAAGGCTCTTTTTTTTAATTTATCTGTCATAAAAATGAAAACACACCTTTTGGAATGCTTGCTAAAATATGTCTTAAAATCACTTTTATATTTAATATAAGTTATTTCTGACATATCCCTTAAAAATATACTTAAAAAAAAAAACTAGAACTTTATTTTTTAATTGCCACAAGGTATATGAGCTAGCCAGAGAGAGAGACAAAGGCAGAGAGAGACAAAGTCATGTCTGTTTTTGTCCATATCTTTATCCTATCAGGATTTTGGAGGCATGCACACACACACACACACACACACACATGTTTTTCAAGCTCCTGGGTATGGGACCTGAACTACATAGTCAGCCATGTGGGATCCAGCTACCCTAATCACCACACCACCGGCTGGCCCTCTTTTTTAAAACATTAGTGATAAAGTATGTGTGCAATCATGGAAGAGAGTGAGAATATCAGTCTGTTTCTTCTAGTCCCCAGTCTGTTAGGATCCTAGGCACGTGTGCACACACCTTGTGTGTTTTCTTCTTTTTTTTTTGGAGAGGTTTTTTTTTTTTTTTGCTATAGGGCACATGCGCTCGCCAGACAGACAGAGAGAGACATAGAGACAGAAAGCGAGAAATCACCCCCCAGGGGGGATGGTCACACTGCAATCCCTTCTCCTCCATTCTCCTCTTGGGATCTTGGGCACGTCTGGCATGAGTTTTAAGCCACCGGGTCCGGGACGCGAACCGCAGTCGACTACATGGGAGTCCAGCAACATAGCCATTACGCTAACTGCTGTTTCCCACACCCTTTGTGTTTTCTGGTTGACTATGGCAGGGATTCAGTCAGCATGTGGCTTCTTGTTCTGTAGTCTGGTATGCAATTGTACCGCAGAGGCTTGGCCTCCTGTAACAAACTGTCATAAACTTAGTGGCTTAAAACAAAACAGATTTTGGGCCAGTAGGTGGTGTGGAGGTTCAGGGGCTCAATTCTACATGGCTGACTTCTCAGTTCAAGACCCAGAGGCTTGAAAAACATGCCAGGTGTGTGTGCATACATGTCCAAAATCCCGAGAGGGGAAAGGAAGAGAAAGGATTGTGGCATGGCCATCCTTTCTGAGGGGTTGATTTTCTCACTTTCCCTCTTGCTCTCCCTGTCACTCTCCAGTGAGCACATGTACTTTAAACAAATCTAAGCTAAACAAGCAAAAAATAAATTTATTCTGCTCAGTATGTGCCGTGGTGGTTAAGGCACTTAAGGCCCACATGGCCAACTACGGTTTGAAATCCAAATCCAGTGGCTTGAAATGCACGCTAGGCATATATATGTGGGTGTTCAAAATCCCAAGAGGAGAATGGAGGGAAAGGGATTGCAGTGTGGCCATCCTCCCTGGGGGGTGATTTCTCACTTTTTGTCTCTTTGCCTCTCTTTGTCTCTCTGGCAAGTGTATGTGCCCTATAGCAAAAAATTTCTCAAAAACAAAACAAGGAACCAGCAGCTGGTGTAATGGCTACATTGCTGGACTCCCATGTGTCCAACTGTGGTTCGAGTCCCAGATCTGGAGGCTTGAAACTTACACTAGATGCATGTGCATGCATGCCCAAGATCCGGAGAAGAGAATGAGGAGAAGAGACTACAGCGTGGCCATCCCCTGGGGGTGATTTCTCTCTCGCTGTCTCTCTGTCTCTTGTGATTACAGTATTCCTACTTGCAGTCACTAAGGAGAAGGGATTGCCATATGGCCATCCACTCCTGAGGGGTACTTTCTCAATTTCCCTCTTGCCATGTCTCTCTCTCTCTCTCTCTCTCACTGGAGAGCACAGACATCCTCTAACAACAACAACAAAAGGAGCAGCAGGTGGTGTGGTGGTTAAGGTGGCTGGACTCCCACATGGCCGACCACTGTTCAAGCCCTGGACCTGGTAGCTTGAAAATCATGCTGGGCACATGTGAGCATGCACCCAAAATCCTAAGAGAATACAGGAGAAGGAATGATGGTGTGGCAATCCCCTGTGAAGGGGGGAGGGGGTGTGATTTCTTCCTTTCCTTTTCTGTCTCTCTGTATGTCTCTCCTCTCTGGAAAACACATTGCCTTATGGCAAAAACCTCTAAAAAAAAAAAAAAAAAGCCTGTAGGAAACAGTGCCTAGAAGATTCCAGGATAAGATGTGAATTCCAATGGATGTTAATTTTTCCATACAGGAAGAGTTACTGCTTGGAACTAATGGAAGTCAGCCTGAGAAGTTCCAGTTACTACAGTTTTGGCCCCTTATGTGGACCTTAGTAGAGAGGGGGGCTGGTAGAGCTATCACTGCCCTCAGGTCAGAACCAAGTTTTTTTTAAGAGAGAGAGAGATTTGGGGACCGTAGGTAACGTGGTGGTTAAAGTGCTGGACATTCCCACATGGCTGGCCATGGTTTGAGTCCCAGACCTGGTGGCTTTCTCTCTCTCTCTCTCTCTCTAGTTAAATTAAAATAAATGAATGAACTAAAAAATAAAGTAAAATAATTATTAAAAAAAAAAAGAAGAGAGAGAGAGATTTTTGCTAAAGGGCATGTGCACTCACCAGAGATACAGAAAGAGAGAAAGTGAGAAATTATCTTTCAGGGGTGATGACCATGCAACAGTCCCTTCTCTTCCATTATTCTCTCAGGATTTGGGGCAAGCACACACATGCACCTGGTGTGATTTTCAAGCTGTCGGGTCCAGGACTCAAACCTCAGTCAGCCATGTGGGAGTCCAGCACTGTAACCACTATGCCACCTGCTGGACCCAAGCCAAGATTTTATTTTATTTTTTTTTCGCTATAGGGTGTGCACTCGCCAGAAAGACAGAGAGACAGAAAGCAAGAAATCACCCCCTGGGGGCCTGGCCACGTGACAATCCTTTCTCCTCCATTTTGCTCTCGGGTTCTTGAGTACCCATGCACATGTGCCCAGCGTAAGTTTAAGCCACTGGGTCTGGGACTCAAACCACGGTCAACTACATGGGAGTCCAGTGACATAGCCATTACACCAACTGCTGGTCCTGCCAAGTTATTTTTTAAGAATTATTTATTCTTTTTTTTTTTTAAGAATTATTTTTTTAACATTATTTATTTTAATTTGACCAGAGTGAGATAGAAAGAGAGGGAGAGAGAGAAAAAGTGAGAAAGCAAGCCCAGGTTTTGGACTGGAACTACAGTCGGCCATGTGGGAGTCCAACACCCTTAACCACCATGCCACCTGCCAGCCCCAATAAGCAGTTTTTGGAAATGTCCAGGATATAGGAGAAGATTGGGAGGTTGAGTCAATTGTGGCAAAAACAGGAATGAGAAAGTTTAAAGGGGCAGAGAGGGATGAGGGTAGTAAGAAAAGCCAATAAACAGGGACTTCGACATGAGGACAAGGGAGAAGCTTGCTTTTTGATCAGTGCCCAAAGATAACAGGTTTGATGGACATGGTTAGAAAGTACCGTGGCACTAGGCTGGCCTCATGGCTGAGTGGTAAAGGGAGCCACATCCCATAATGGCCAACCACAGTTTGGATCCCAGCCCTAGCAAGCACCAGGTGCATGTACGTGGTAGTCCAAAATCCCAGCAGAATGGAGACATGGAAGAGATGTGACTGCGGCTTGACTATAACCCGTTGTGTGGTTCTTCTCCCTCTCTTCCTCTGTCTCTCTGTCTCTCTCTGGCGAGCACATGTGTCCTCTGGCAAGAGAGACAGAAAGTACTTTGGCACAAGGTGTTACTGTGCTAAAACTGGCTGAAGGACCTAGGCAGTGTTTGGTCTGGTCTTATTTCCGATAGACTAATGATGTGATTTGGATTTAAGAGTGGGAAGCGTGGGTAACATTATTAGTCAGGGCTGGAGTTTTGACTGACAGGTACAGCAGAACACCAGTGTGTGTGTGTGTGTGTGTGTGTGTGTGTGTGTGTGTGTGGTTACTGATTTCTGAAAAACAGTGTATTTGCAGGAACCCAGAACAGAATGTTCTTTGTGCCAGCCCGGAGTGACTGGTAGATTGTAATTACTTTAGTCTTTAGTCTCTGTTGTTTGGGTGCCATTTTGTCTTACGTACCTACAATTTGAGTAGAAAAAAAAAAGAGAGAGAGAAGCAAAATACGAGAAGAGGAAAAGAGTTGAAAATAAGGAGAAGTGGGGGAAACTTAGTAACTAATAACACCCAGAGAAGCAGAGTACAGTGGATCAGAGCACCAAATATACACAGATAAAAGGAAAGGTACAATTGTTAGAAAGAAATATCTTTCTTGGCAATTTTATGCAGTATAGAAGAACCAAGTGAGAAGCAACATGTAGAATTTAAAGCCAAAGGACGAATGCTTTCATCTCCGGAGGCTTTGCTTTATGGAAGCTTTATTTGCATAGGCAGAATTGGTATAGCTGTCTTCACTGTGCTTAAACACACTTGTTTAATGAAAGTATGGAAATGGGCATGCCTTTCAAGAAGCTTGGGAAAATGATTTAGGAACTATTTTCTTCTCAAAAATGGGTTGAAAAAGCCACAGAATGTTTTCATTGTTCTCTACCTAGCCTTCTACTGTGGTGTCTTAGCTTTAAGTGCCAAATCTACCTTTCAGAAAAATACATATAGCGTAGGTAATTTATTTGCTCATGAACATATTTTACCTTTTCCAATTCACATTGTACCAGAGAGTTTCTTACTGAGAATATCTCACATAAAACAGAGTCTAGGTAATCTAATTTAGGTATATGTGTGGTATATTATTTAATAGCTTTACATGACTCAGAATCTGTAAATAACTTTAAGAGCTACTCTCCCAGACACTGGTAATCATCAGGTGGATGGACCATTATTCTGTTCCTTTGACATTACTTAGTGTTTGATTTTTAGTGTAGTTTTTGCTGGGTCTCGTCCTGACCCCAGACTTAAAATCTTTTTCTTCACACCAAGGCTACTGCATACCTCATTCTCTAAAGCAAATTATAATGTGAGAAAGGAATGAATTGGGACCAGCAGGTGATATGGTAGTTAAGGAGCTGGACACTTCCACATGGCCAACCATGGTTTGAGTCCCAGACCTGGAGGGCTTACTATCTCTCTCTCTCTCTCTCTCTCTCTCTCTCTCTCTCTCTGTGTGTGTGTGTGTGTGTGTGTGTGTGTGTGTGTGTGTTTCTCTGGTCAAATTAAAATAAGTGAATGAATAGATAAAATTAAATAAATAATTATTTTTTTAAAAAGAAAGGAATTAATTAGGGATATAGAAGGGAACCTTAAACGGGTCATGGAAAAATAGAATTAAAGCACAAATTTATTTTGGTGCGAATAAATTTTAAAATATTTGCATTGTTTTTTTCATAATGTGCATTTTCCGTGAAGTTTTTGAAGACTTCTCTGCAATTCTACAGTCTAATACCTAGCATTTTATTATGATTGTGACATAAAATCACTTTCTACTCTAATTCTAGTCTCTGTATAAGTGCCAGGATGTATCACCCTAATTAAAAAATGGGCAAAGGACTTAAATAGGCGTTTCTCCAAAGAAGATATACAAATGGCCAGTAAGCCTAAAAAGATGACATCACTGATTGTTCAGGAAATGCAGATCAAAACCACCATGAAGGACCAGCAGATGGCATAATGGTTACGACTCTGGACTCCCACGTGGTGGTCAACCGCAGTCCGAGTCCCAAACCTGATGACTTGAAACTCACCCTGGGCACTTGTGCATGTGTGCCCAAAATCCTGAGAGGAAAATGGAGGAGGGATTGCTGTGTGGCCATCCTCCTAGGGGGTGATTTCTCTCTTTCTCTCTCCAACAAGCGCATGCACCCTATGGCAAAAACCTCTCAAAAATAAAAATAGATAAATAATAATAATATATCCCAGGGCCAGCAGATGGCATGGTGTTTGAGGTGCTGGACTCCCACATGGCCAACTGCAGTTGGAGTCTCAGACCTGGAGGCTTGAAACTCATGCCAGATGCATGCATGTGCGTACATACCCAAAATCCTGAGAGGATTATGAAGGAGAAGAGATTGCGGAGAGGCCATCCCCTAAGGAGGTGATTTCTTGCTTCCTGTCTCTCTGTCTCTCCAGCAAGCACATGCTCCCTATAGCAAAAGTCTCAAAGTTTCAAAATAGGAATATATAATTCTGAGAATTAGAATGGGGGAGCAAAGAGGAGAAAGAGAAAGAAAGTGCCTGAGGAAGAGAAAAACTAGTGCGATTTTTTCTTTTCTTTCCTTTTCTCTTCTCTCTTTTTTTCTTTTTCTCCTCTCCTCTCCTCTCCTCTCCTCTCCTCTCCTCTCCTCTCCTCTCCTCTCCTCTCCTCTTCTCTTCTCTTCTTTTCTTTTCTGAAGAGATTATTGTTATAGGGCATGTGTGCACACCAGAGAGACACAGAGACAAAAGGCAGGAAATCACCCTTCAGGGGGAATGGCCACACCGCCATCCCTTCTCCTTCATTCTCTTCTTGGGATTTTGATTTTGGGCATGCACGTGCATGCACCCTGTGTGAGTTTTTTTTTTTTTTTTTTTTTTTTTTTTTTTAGCGGTTTTCGCTATAGGGCGCCTGTGCTTGCCAGAAAGACAGAGAGAGACAGAGAAACAGAAAGCGAGAAATCACCCCCAGGGGGGGATGGCCACGCCGCAATCCCTTCTCCTCCTTTCTCCTCTTGGGATCTTGGGCACGCACGCACACGCGCCCGACTTGAGTTTAAGCCACCAGGTCTGAGACTCGAACTGCGGTCGACTACATGGGAGTCCAGCGACATAGCCATTACGTTAACTGCTGGTCCCACCCTATGTCAGTTTTAAGCCCCCAGGTCTGGGACTCGAACTGTGGTCGCTACATAGGAGTCCAACGACGTAACCATTTGCCATTTGCTGGTCCCACAGTGAGATTTTTTTTTTTTTTTTAAGGGTAGCTTGGTCAATGAAACATCAAAGGATCTAAATGAGGTTTCTGAGGTTTTTACTCTTAGGTAGTATATATGACATACTGTCCTTTTTTCTTCTGATGGATATTATTATCATTATGGCACCTTGAACTGATGCACACACGAGGAAAACCAGCCCGAGGATGCGGCTGCTGCTGAGTTCAGGAGTGTGGAGAGAGGGTGGGGACCAGAGGCTGTGAGGACGTCCTTGTGCTGCCGATTCTGTACTGTATGGACTGGGCATGGAGCCTCTTCTCTCTGGCATTTTGTTATTGTTGTTTGTTTACTATAGGGTGCATGTGGTTGCTAGAGAGAGACAGAGTGAGAAAGCATCCCCCAAAGGGGATGGCTGCACTGCAATCCCTTCTCTTTTATTCTTCTCTCAGGATTTTGAGCATGCACACACATGCGCCTGGTGTGTTTTTCAAGCCACCAGGTTGGGACTTGAACCATGCGGTTGGCTCTGTGGGTTCCAGCTACCTTAGCCACCATGCCACTTGGCTGGCCCCCTTCTGGACTTTTTCAATGTAAGATAATTCTTTCTTTCTTAAAGAATTATTTTATTTAACATTATTTACTATTATGATTTTCCAGTTCGATCAGACAGAGAGAGAGAGAGAGATGGAAAGTGAGAAAGCAAGTCACCAAGGTCCAGGGCTTGAACTGTGGTCAGCGATGTGGAAGTCCAGTGCCTTTAATTACCACACCACCTGCCAGCCCTGATAATTTATCTCTTTTTTAAAAAAATTTTTTATTCATTCATTTATTTTTTAATTTGACCTGAGAGAGACAGAGGGTGAGAGTAAGCGAGAGAAGAAGTGAGAAAGCAAGCCACCAGATTCAGGACTCGAACCCTAGTCGGCCATGTGTTAGTGTCCAGCACCTTAACCACCACGCCACCTGCTGGTCCCGATAATTTATCTCTTGACTTGCTTAAGCCAATTTGAATTGGTGAATTGTGAGTTTTGCTACATGTGGTCAGAAACGAAACATCCTAGCCATATTATGTATTTCAGAAATGTAAACTATTCCCATAGGATTAGCTTTTCTATTTGTGCAAATTATATTAAGCTGGCATTACGTTTCAGTTAGATGTCACATGGTGCTACCTTACCCTTTCCTCATAATTGAATTACTGCCTTTATGGGTCTACTTTTGTCATCATGCTTAATATTCTGTAACAGTCAAATACGAAGCATAATTGCCTAGAAATGAATATGAAGATGTTATGTATATGGAATTCTATACTTTCTTATTTATTTATCTTTACTCATGATAGAGTGTGTGCACATGAGTGAAAGAAAGAGACGAGCACACGCCACAGGGTCTGGACATGCCACGATCCCCTCCTATCCTGCAGCCTGCTAGATGCGTGCACTTTGGTGTGTACCTGGCATGTTTCAGGCTGACCAGGTCAGGGATTCGGCTGCAGTTTGCATGTGAGATCCAGCCTCTTCTCAGTAGCACATCACCTCTGCACCCTGGACCAATTGGTTCTGACTACGTATTTTTCATTTTCACATGTATGCATTTATCTTTTTCTTTTTTTTTAATGTATGCATTTTTCAACCTTTTATAAATGGAAATCATATGCGAAAAGCAAAAAAGAAACTTTACATTTGAAATAAGTCCTTTAATTATGTACATTTCTTTTAATTTTTTTCCAAGAGATTTTTGCTTTAGGATGTGTACACTCACTAGAGAGACAGAGAGAGGTAAAGTGAGAAATCAGTCTTTGGGGGGACTGCCATGCTGCAGTCCTTTCCCCTTCATTCTCCTCTTGGGTTACGCAAACACATGTGCTCGGTGTGACTTTCAAGTTGCCGGGTCCGGGACTTGACCATGGTCAGCCACGTGCAAGTCCAACTCCTTATTACAGCACCTGCTGGCCCCAACCAAAATTTTTTAAAATTAGCTTTATGAATGTATTGATGTATGTAACTAAGAGGCGGTTGCATTTCAGGTAAAGTATGATCCAGTAGCTTACCTGTACCACAAAAAACTCACTTTTTATCTGCTTTTTATTCCTTTCATGCTTCCATAGTATCCGCTTTATTCTAATGCTAGCTCCTCCCAGGGTGTTAAAATGATCACCAGCCATTTGTGCTGTGTGCTTTCTTCATACATATCCAGCAGAGGTAGAAGTTTTCCCGACTTTTCATGCTCTAACTTGGAGACCAGAGTCAGAGGCTTAATTCTAAACAGATCATTTGGGGTCATAGTCCCACCTCGAGTAAATCACCATAGAAAGGAGGACAGAGAGTGCCTACTGGCTTAAACCACTGCTGGCTACCTTGGAACGGAGCAGTGTGCTCATTCCTATTCAAATTACATGCCCATGGATGTGGAGAAGAGGTGGCCTCAGGCAGCCCACGGCCCACCTACAGGAAATGCCAAAGGCCACACTCCCCTCTGCCAAGTGTCATTCGATATTATTTCGGTGATTCTGTTGCAGTGGTATATTGTTTTTCTTTTCTGTTTTGTCTCAGCAAATTGTTTGCAACAGAAAACTATTTGGCTGCCATTAATGCATACAACTTGGCCATAAAACTGAATAACAAGATTCCACTGTTGTACCTGAATCGTGCTGCTTGCCACCTTAAACTAAAAAACTTACACAAGGCCATTGAGGATTCTTCTAAGGTATATGTATCTATGTATTTACATGTGGCACTTTAAAATTGTTACCTTCCTATTTCTTAGTTTAAATGATTCTCTCTCTCTCTTTTTTTTTTTTCTATGAGAGCTAAGTGATTGAGATATGAGGTGTTTTGTTTTTTTTTAGAGAGTAATTTTGCTGTAGGGCACATGCGTTCACTGGAGAGATGGAGACAGAGAGACAAAGTGAGAAATCACCTCCTGGGGGGATGGCCACGCCACAATCCCTTCTCCTCTATTATCCTCTCATGATCTTGGGCACACACACTAACATGCTTGGTGTGAGTTTTAAGCCACCAGGTCCGACACTCTAACCGTGATCAACTACGTGAGGGCCCAACAATGTAGCCATTATGCCACCTGAGGTCTGAGATACAAAGATTTTAAGAATGTGTGTGTGTGTGGAGTTTCTTCATTTTTGTTTTCTTTTGCTTGTTTTTTTTTTTCTTTTTTCTTTTTTCGGAGAAGTTTTCGCTGTAGAGCGCGTGTGCTCGCCAGAAAGACAGAGAGAGACAGAGAGAAAGTGAGAAATCACCCCCCAGGGATGGATGGCCATGCCACAATCCCTTCTTCTCCATTCTCCTCTGGGGATCTTGGGCACGCATGCACATGCGCCCAGCGTGAGTTTAAGCCACCAGGTCCAGGACTCAAACCACGGTCGACTACTTCAGAGTCCAGAGACATAGCCATTACGCTAACTACTGTTCCCAGTCTTGCTATGTCTTGATCCTATTGCCTCATCCTCCTGAGTTGCGGAATGACGGGCACATTCCACCATGCCCAGCCATTTAGGTGGGCCAGGAATGGAACCTACACCACTTATTTATGTGGCCTCAGTTTGTGAACCATAGTGTCCAGTGCACCTTACCATGACCTCACCCATTTTCTTATGAAAAATTTTATAGACTTAATGCAAGGTAGAAAGAAGAAAACAGTGGGACCAGCAGTTAGCGTAATGGCTATGTTACTGGACTCTCATGTCGTCGACCACGGTTCGAGTCCCGAACCCGGTGGCTTAAACTCATGCCGGCGTGTGTGCGTGCGTGCCCAAGATCCCGAGAGGAGAATGGAGGAGAAGGGATTGCGGCGTGGCCATCCCCCCTGGGGGGTGATTTCTCGCTTTCTATCTCTCTGTCTCTCTCTGTCTGTCTGGCGAGCGCACGCGCCCTATAGCAAAAACCTCTCCAAAAAAAAAAAAAAAAAAGAAGAAAACAGTATTTTCTTATCTCTACCATTTGCACAGTAAAAGGATAGCTCCATTAGATGGAGCAGCAGTGGCACAATGGCTATGTCATTGGACTCCCACGTAGTCAGCTGCAGTTTGAGTCCTAGACCTGGTGGCTTAAAACTCACACTGGGGGATCAGCAGTTAGTGTAATGACTATGTTATTGGACTCCCATGTAGTCGACTGCAGTTTGAGTCCTGGATGTGGTTTAAAATCATGCCGGGAACGTGTGTGCGTGCCCAAGATCCTGAGAGGAGAATGGAGGAGAAGGGATTGCAGCATGGCCATCCTCCCTGGGGGGTGATTTCTCACTTTCTGTCTCTCTGTCTCTGTCTTTCTGGAGAGTACATGTGCCCTATAGCAAAAACCTCTCAAAACAAGCAAACAAACAAAAACTCACGCCAGGTACATGAGTGTGCATACCCAAAATCCCTAGAGGAGAAGAGAGAAGGGATGGCAGCGTGGCCATCCCCCTGGGGGATAATTTCTCACCTTCTGTCTCTGACTCTGTCTCTCAGGCAAATGCACATACCCTATAGCAACAATCTCTCTTTTTTTACAGAGATTTTTGTTATAGAGCATGGGCACTTGCCAGAGAGACAGAGAGAAACAGAGAGACAAAAAGGGAGAAATTACTCTCCAGGGGGGTTGGCCATGTGGCAGTCCCTTTTCCTCCACCCTCTTCTCAGGATTTTGGGCACACCTGTACACACACCCAGCATGAGTTTCAAGCCTCTGGGTCCAGGACTCAAGCAGTGGTCGGCCATATGGGAGTCCAGAGATGTAACCATTACGCCATCTGCTGGTTTCTTTATTTTAAGGTTTTGCCATGAGACGTGCACTTGCTGGAGAGAAACAGAGGGAAACGGTGAGAGGGAAAGTGATAAATCACCCCCACAGGAGGGATAGCAACACCTAAGTCCCTCAGTCCCTTCTCCTCCATTCTCCTGGGGTATGCATGCACATGTCCCCAGTGGGGTTTTAAGCCACTAGGTCTGGATCAGCTATGTGGGGAGTAGAACCTTAACTACCATGCCACCTGATGGTCCCCAGGGTAAACTTTCTATATTCTTTTCTTTCTTTTTTTTTTTTTCTTGGAGAGGTTTTTGCTATAGGGCATGTGGGCTCGCCAGAAAGACAGAAACAGAGAGATAGAGAGTGATAAATCATCCCCAGGGAGGATGGCCATGCCACAATCCCTTCTCCTCCATTCCCCTCCCGGGATCTTGGGCACGCACGCACAGGTGCCCAGCATGAATTTAAGCCACAGGGTCCAGGACTCAAACTGTGGTTGACTACATGGGAGTCCAGTGACATAGCCATTACACCAACTGCTAGTCCCAAACTTTATATATTCTCATTTCCATTACTAATATTTCATATGAATGCCTTATAATTCTACAACTTTTTCCTCTTTCTTCCATATCAAGGTAACTCTCTTTTTAAAAAATTTTGTGAGAGGGTACATGCTTTCACCAGAGAGACAGAGAGAGAAAGAAGGAAAAGCACCTTCCAGTGGGGCATGATCATGCCACAACCCATTCTCCTCCATTTCTCCATGCTGTAAGGATTTGAGGCACACACATGTGCCCAGCATTTTTCAAGCCATCAGAATAGAGATTCATACCACAGTTGGCCATGTAGAGTCTAGCTCTTTTTTTTTTTTTTTTTTTTAAGTTTTTTTGGAGAGGCTTTTGCTATAGGGTGTGTGTGCTCGCCAGAGAGACAGAGAGACAGAAAGTGAGAAATCATCCCCCAGGGGGGATGGCCACGCCACAGTCCCTTCTCCTCCATTCTCCTCTTGGGATCTTGGGCACGCATGCACACACACCTGGCGTGAGTTTTAAGCCACCGGTCCCGGGACGCGAACTGCGGTCGACTACATGGGAGTCCAGCGACATAGCCATTACGCTAACTGCTGGTCCCCTGCAAATGCTATTTACTTTTTCCTGTTAGTAAAGAGAAAGCTATAGAGATTTCAAATGACTAGCTAAACCATAACTTTAGATGGAGTAGAAGAGATGAATGCCATAGTAGGAATAGCTAAGCAATTCTTTAAGTTGTTCAACATAAACACATGCATTTGATGAATTCCGTACCAGCTATGCCAAAAATTTTGGTGGGTGAGAGCTTAAGACTTGTCTTTTTTTTTTTTTTTTTTTTTTTTTTTTTTGAGAGGTTTTTGCCAGGGAGAGAGAGAAACAGACAGAGACAATGAGAGGGAAAATGAGAAATCAGCCACTCCACAATACCTTCTTTTCAGTTCTACTCCTGGGATCTTGGGCATGCATGCACATGTGCCCAGCATGAGTTTCAAGCCACCGAATCCAGGATTCTAACTGTGTGTCAGCAATGTGGGAGTCCAGTGACGTAACTGCCACACCATTGGCTGACCTCAAGACTTGTCTTAAAGTTAGAATTTTTACTCTGTGTGTGTGTTTTTAGAGGTTTTTGCTATAGGGCACGTGTGCTTGCCAACAAGACAAACAGAGACAAAGAGACAGAAAGCGAGAAATCACCCCACAGGGAGGATGGCCACGCTGCAATCCCTTCTCCTCCATTCTCCTCTCGGGATCACACACACATGCACCTGGCATGAGTTTAAGCCATCGGGTCTGGGACTCGAACCATGGTAGACTACATGCAAGTCCAGTGACATAGCCATTACACCGACTGCTGGTCCTGAATTTTTACTGTTTTTGCTCACCTTTAAATGAGAAAGTTGGACCAGCAGGTGATGTGGTGGTTAAGTGCTAGATTCCCACATGGCTGAGAGTAGTTTGAGTCCCAGACCTAGTGGGTACTTTCTCTTTTTCTCTCTCTTACTCTCAGTCTCTCTCTGGTGAGCACACAAGCCCTATAGCAAATTTAAATATAATAATAATAAATAAAATTAAATAAGTAATTTAAAAAAATAAATAAAAATGAGGAAGTAATGCTTTTTCTTATTAATTATATATGTATATTTTGTAAGGCACTGGAATTATTAACACCACCTGTGGCCGACAATGCTAATGCAAGAATGAAGGCACATGTACGGCGTGGAACAGCTTTCTGTCAACTGGAATTATATGTAGAAGGTAAGAAATTGACAGATATGTTTTAAGTTGGAAGTTATACTCTGTAAGACTCCCATTATTTTATAATTTTAGCATTTAATTCTTTGCTAGATAGCTGACAAAATAAAAAATGATTTTGGAATTATATGTAAAAGATTAATTGTAGGGACCAACAGGTGGTGTGGTGGTTAAAGCACTGGATACTCCCACATGGTTGACCATGGTTCAAGTCCCAGACCTGGTGGCTTGCTTTCTCACTTTCCCTCTCTTTCTCTCCGTGTCTCTCTCTGGTTAAATTAAAATAGACTAATGAATAAATAAAATTAAATAAATAGTTATTAAAAATAAAAGACTAATTGTAGAAGAGAGAGCAAGATATGAACAACTGGTTTTGGTCAAGGAAAATGCTGTATTATCAGATGACTTTTCTACAGAAAGATGTGTGATAGAGGATGTAAATGAGTCATTTGAGATATAATGGAAATCTTCAAATGAGTTGCTTTGATTGTACCATACACACATTAGAAATAACTGATTTTGCTCTAGTATGAACACTGCTTATATTTGTGAGACTATACAGTCTATCATTCAGCCCCAGCTTAAACACACATCAGGACACGTAGTAGGTATGCCCTAAATCCCGACAGTATGGAGGGCAGAGGGGATTGTGATGTGACCGCACCCCACCAGGCGGTATCTTCTCTCTCTCTCTCTCATTCACTCACTCACTCACTATAGCAAACACACAACCTCTCTAGCAATTAAAAAAAAAGATAAAGTGGAGGTTAATGTGATTTGCCTGACGTGGCATGGCAAATCAATAGCACTTAGGGCTTTAACAGGTTTCCTTTCTCTCTTAAGTTTCTACTGCTTTTTAGGAAAGATTGAGATTCAGTTACTTTTTTCTTTTCTTTTAGGTTTTTGCCATAGAGCATGTGCACTCACCAAAAAGAAACAGAGAGAGGGAAAGTGAGAAATCAGCCCCAAGGAGGGATGGTCACACTGAAGTCCCTTCTCCTCCATTCTTCTACTGGGATTCTGGGCACAGGCACACACAAACCTACTGGTTTTCAAGCCACCAGGCCTGGGACTTGAACTGTGGTCGGCCATGCGGGAGTCCAGCTTTTCAACTACCACACTACCTGCTGGCCCACTACCCCTTTTTTTCTTAAACAAGTGTGGGAGAAGGTGAGAGAGAGAGGTATTTTGGGGAAGGTCTCACCATGCTCAATAATACTGCTCCAGCCTCCCAGTTAGCTAGGGCCGCATGCACATACACCGCTGCACCTGGCCTGTTCAGATTGGGCCAGGAACCAAACCTGGGCTTCACATAACTAGGGCAAGTTAACATGTTTTTAACCAGGAGTCCACAGGATCAGCAGATGGTGTAGTGATTGTGTCGCTAGACTGTCACGTGGCTGATCGCAGTTTCAGTCCTGGACCCACTGGCTTGAAAATCACACCAGGCATGTGTGCTTGTGTGCCCAAGATCCCGGGAGGAGTATGGAGAAGGGGTTGTGGTATGGCCAATCCCCCTAGGGAGTGATTTCTCGTGTTCCATCTCATCGTTTCTGTCTTTCTCTCTCTCCAGTGAGCACACACGCCTTAAGGGGAAAAAACTCTAAACAAACAAAAAAACAAAGAGTCCAGGGACCAGCAGTTAGCGTAATGGCTATGTCGCTGGACTCCCATGTAGTCGACCGCGGTTCGAGTCCCGGACCCGGCGGCTTAAACTCACGCCGGGCACGTGTGCGTGCGTGCCCAAGATCCCGAGAGGAGAATGGAGGAGAAGGGATTGCGGCGTGGCCATCCCCCCTGGGGGGTGATTTCCTGCTTTCTATCTCTCTGTCTCTCTCTCTCTGTCTGGCGAGCGCACGCGCCCTATAGCAAAAACCTCTCCAAAAAAAAAAAAAAAACAAAGAGTCCATAATGCTTTTCTCTTTGTTTTCAAAGTTTGCATATTTTCATGAGAGAGAGACAGAGAAACAGTCACCCCAATAGTCTTTTTTTTTAAAGAATTATTATTTTTTTAAAATAACTATTTTATTTTTTATTTATTCATTGATTTTTAATTTGACCAGAGAGACAGAGGGTGAGAGTGAGAGAGAGAGGAAGTGAGAAAGCAAGTCACCAGGTCCAGGACTCGAACCCTGGTCGGCCATGTGGGAGTGTCCAGCGCCTTAGCCACCACACCACCTGCTGGTCCCAATAATTATTTTTTATTTAACTTTATTTATTATTATTATTTTTCAACTTGATCAGCCAGAGAGAGGGAGGGAAAGTGAAAAAGCAAGCCACCAGGTCCAGGACTTGAACCATGGTCGGCCATGTGGAAGTGTCTAGCACCTTCACCACCACGCCACCTGCTTGTCCCATCCCCAATAGTCTTGCTGCTGCTCTCCACTGCTCCCTTCAGCCAGTCCCAGCTCAGGAGCATACATATGTCTGGTGTGCTCAGTCTGGATCATGGGCCTTCATGTGCCCTATGTGAGCCTGGAACCTTCCCCTGTGGGTCAGCCTTGCAGAGCATGTGTTTTCCATTCAGTCTCTAGCGTCTGTTTATGTTTTATTGAGTCTGTTCTTGTTGTAGTGAATTTAAGCTGCTAGCCTATTTGTGCTTGAACTTGAAATAACTTTCTTAATGAATCATGAATGAAATCATAATTATTCCCTAAATCACTGAACTATTTCTGCAGTCTCACAGTTACTATTGTGTGTATAAAGATGAGATTCTGACTAAAAACTTGTTCCTTGTCCTGAAACATGTTCTTAATGGTTATTTTTATTTTTAGAAAATATTGTCTAGGTAAGACAGGTATTTATGAAATATTAATTTTATCTACCATCCTTGCTATGTAAAAACAGGTCTACAGGATTATGAAGCGGCGCTCAAGATCGATCCAGTCAACAAAATTATACAAAATGATGCTGAGAAGATTCGGAATGTAATTCAAGGAACGGAACTAGACTCTTAATGACTGTAGAAGCAACTAGGTATTGTAAAAAGTGTTGGTGTAAGTTTTTCAAAAACAACCAAAGGCGTTGGGGATCTTGTACAGCTTATGGCCATTTGTGCAGATTCACTTTCCATACAGAGCAAAATGTCATTAGTCTATAGAAAGTGAAATGTTTGGCTTGAATCTTTCTGAATAAGCAAATCAAAGTAAGCAAAATCTATTTTAATTCTTTACTTCTTCATACTAGTACGTTATGTAGTCATACATATATGTGTGTGTGTGTGTATACACATATATACACATATACACACACACACACACACACACATATATATTTGAATGAATTACATTTGCCCTTGTAAGAAAATATTTGTTGGTATGGTTGCCAGGATTCTCACTAATTTTTAACAAGGTAGAATTTTTAAATAAATTATTGTATTTATGAAATATTTTGTTTGATTAAATATACTGTTTGATTGTCTGAGTGGTTGACTGTGGTATAATAAGTAATGTTAGGATTTTCGGTTTGTTTCCAAATGCACAGAATCTTGTTTTGTCTTTAATGCTTCCCTCCCACCTGTTTGTTTAGGCTGTTTACTTCAGCCTAGTAAAACAACTGTTTGGAGGGCCAGCTGGTGATATGGTGGCTGGATTCTAAATGGCTCAATTGTGTTGTTTGACTCTTAGACCCAGTGATTTGATTCCCAGACTCGATGGTTTGGGAGACATGCCCAGTGTATGTGCCTGAGTACCCCAAAATCCCATGAGGAGAATGGAGAAGAAGGGATTACAGCATGGCCATACCCCTTCCTGGGTACTTTTCAGATTCCTTCTCCTTCTCTCTGTCTGTCTCTATCTCTGCTTAGCACATGTACACTATAGCAAATTAAAAAACAAAAATCAGGGGCTGACAGGCGGCATGGTGGTTAAGGGCACTGGACTCTCACATGACCAACATGGCTTGAGTTCCAGGCCTGGTGGCTTGCTGTCTCACTTTTCTCTCTCTCTCTCTCTCTCTCTCTCTCTCTCTCTCTCTCTCTCTCTGTCCCTCTCTGGTAAAATTTAAATGAATAAGTAAATAAAGTTAAATAAATTAATTCTTAAAAAAAAGCTGTTTGGAAAATCTTATCTTCAATGTTAGTTATAGGTAGTATTACCCAAAACATTGATCATATTTCCTAACAGTATCTGACAGAAATAAGTTTTCTGGTGAGACTGTTTTCTAGTGCCTTCCAGTATACTTGGGCTGGGTGAGCGGGTGGGGAAAAAGCAAAGGGCGAGATGTTAAAAGATGTGAACTGTTATGGTATAGGTATTGGTTGTACCATCATTTGTGTTGTAACCCTGTTAGTATGCAAATATTAAGAACAATAGTACAGGGCCAGCAGATGGTATAACGGTTACATTGCGGCCTCCCACATGGCTGACCGCAGTTTGAGTCCCGGACCTGGTGACTTGAAAATCACACTGGGTTGGGACTAGCAGTTAGCGTAATGGCTATGTCGCTGGACTCCCATGTAGCTGACTGCAGTTTTAGTCCCAGACTTGGTGGCTTAAATTCATGCTGGGCGCGTGTGCGTGTGTACCCAAGATCCCGAGAGGAGAATAGAGGAGAAGGGATTACGGTGTAGCCATCTCCCCTGGGGAGGTGATTTCTCGCTTTCTATCTCTCTGTCTCTCTCTGTCTTTCTGGTGAGCACATGTGCCCTATAGCAAAAACCTCTCAAAAAGAAAAAGAAAAAGAAAGAAAATCACGCTGGGTACATGTGCGTACATGACCAAGATCCTGGGAGGAGAATGGAAGAGAAGAGATCTTGTCATGGTCATTCCCCCTGGGCATGGGGTGATTTCTCAGTGTCTCTGTCTCTGCCCCCACCCCCTCAGAGCACATGCCTCAAGGCAAAAATCTCTAAAAAAAAAAAAAAAAAAAAAAACAGCACATGGGGTCTGCAGGTAGCTTAGTTGTTAAGGTGCTGGGGAGGTGGTGGGGGGTGTGCTAGATTCTCACATGGCTGACCATAGTTCAAATCCCGGACTCAGAGGCTTGAAACTTAGGTCAGGTGCGTGTGCATGCATGCCCAAAATCCCAGGAGGAGAAGGGAGGAGAAAGGATTGTGGCATGGCCATCCCCACTGGGGGATGATTTCTTACTTTGCATCTCTGTCTCTCCAGTGAGCACATGCACCCTATAGTAGAAACCTCTCTTTAAAAAAAAGGAAGGAAGGAAGGAAGAACAAACAACAGTACAGCTTATAGTTCTTGGTTGGGTTTTGACAGTATTTCATCATCAAATACCACAATTTGAGTGAATTATCAAACAGTGGTACTTTCTCATGGAGTGTACTTTCTCACTTTCTCTCTCTCTCAGTATATGCCTGCTGGCAAAAAAAAAAAAAAAAAGAAAAGAAAAGATAAAAATTTATTCTCTCCTGGTTCTAGTGGCCAGAAGTCAAAATCGAAGGGTTGCCAGGGACATACCTCCCCAGAAGGCTCTAGGGAGGAATCCCGAGAAGAATCCTTTCTTATCTCTCCTAGTTTCTGGCAGCTCCAGCTTCCCTTGATGATGGCAGCACAGTTCCAATCTTTGCTTCCATCTTTCCATGACCTTGCATTCTTTTCTGTCACTTGTAAGGACACTGTTCATTAGACTTAGGGCCCACTCTAATCCAAGAGGACTGTGCTTTGATGTCTTCACCCTAACTACATCTGTAAAGACAGTAAAATGCAGTTCCTTTCTGAGTGTGTGCAGTATTGTATTCAGCAATTCTGGAATTTTGGCTTCTGTACAGCAGCTTGTCGTACCTTCTGCAGCGGCCTGCTTGATTACCACCTTCTGAGGCAGGATTGCTGCTTTTATAATTAACCCTGGATTTTTCTTGTTAGCTTACTTGCTTTGTTTTTGATAAAATGGGCTTCATGTAGAAAAATAGTGGTTTGACATTCAAAACCAAATTGATCTTTCCTTGGGCCTCTGTTACTACCTCAGTCAGGAAATAAAAAATTAGGTCCAGGGACTGGCAGTTGGCATAATGGCTATTTCGCTGGACTACCCTGTAGTCAACCATGGTTCAAGTCCTGGACCTGGTGGCTTAACTCATGCCGGGCGTGTGTGTGCCCAAGATCCCAAAAGGAGGATGTAGGAGAATGGATTGCTGTGTGGCCTGGGGAGTGATTTCTCGCTTTTTGTCTTCTGGTGAGTGCATTGGCCCTATAGCAAGAACCTCTCAAAAAAAAAAAAAAAAAAAAAAAGATTGGGCCCAATAGCTGCCATAAGGGCAAAGTCTCTATCTTTGGAGGAGGTAAAAGAGTTTGTTTTTGTTTTTGTTTTTTGTTTTGTGCTTCCCTAGAGAAAGTGAGAGGGAACGTGAGAAATCATCTGCTGGGGGATGGCCATGCTGCAATCCCATCTCCTCCATTCTCCTCCTGGGATTTTGGGTACACATGCACACGTGCCCGGCGTGATTTATAACTGCCAGGTCCAGTTGAACCATGGTCAGCCATGTGAGAGTCTAGTGTCTCAACCACTACACCACTTATTGGCCCAGAAAAAGTTTTTTTTTATAAAATAATTAATTAATTAATTAATTTTTTGAGAGATTTTCGCTATAGGGCGCGTGCGCTCGCCAGACAGACAGAAAGAGACATAGAGACAGAAAGCGAGAAATCACCCCCCAGGGGGATGGCCACGCTGCAATCCCTTCTCCATTCTCCTCTTGGGATCCTGGGCACGCACGCACACGCGCCCAGTGTGAGTTTTAAGCCACCGGGTCCGGGACGCGAACCACGGTCGACTACGTGGGAGTCCAGCGACATAGCCATTACGCTAACTGCTGGTTCCCTATAAATATTTAATTTATTTTTATTTAATTTGCTATAGAGCATGTGTGCTCACCAGAGAGAGAGAGGGAAAGTAAGAAAGCAAGCCGCCAGGTCTGGGACTTTAACCAGTCAGACATGTGGGAATCCAGCACCTTAGCCACCACATCACCTGCTGGCCAGTGAGAGAGTCTTAAATAGTTATTTATTGGGACCAGAAAGTGGTGTGGTGGTTAAGGCGCTGGACACGTCCATATGGCCAACCAGTTTGAATCCCGGACCTTGTGGCTTGCTTTCTCACTCCCCGCCCCACTGCTGGTCAAAGTAAATGAATGAATAAATAAAATTAAATAAGTAATCCTAAAAAAAAGTTATTTATTAATATTTTTTCCCTATCCTCTAAATTAATTATCAGTTTAAATGCATCATTCATTCATTTGTGTTCAGGAAGTATTTTACCTCTTTAGAGTAATCGCTTATGGTTTACTTATGGTTAGAATTCAGAGTAAGACTTAGGAAGCACCATTTCAGGAGAAAAAGGAAAGTTAATTGAAAGAAAGAGCACCCACAGGTCTGAGGCAGAGGTGCTTCAGCCCACCCTTCTGAGGAGAGGATGAGACCGGGATGAATTTACATGGGAGGAGTGAAAGGGTAGGGCCACAAGAATAGTGTTTTTTTGATAGCTTTGTGACCTTATCAGCCTATCTGTGGGTATCAGCTGCCAGTAAGGGAGGGCTCTGGCCTGAGGATACTGGCCAAAGGTCACTACAACCATCTCCTTATTTTCTGACAGGAAATTACCTTAAAGGTCATTTAGGGACTAATCTAACAGTTTGCAAGGGACTTTTGTCTTGGGTTAAAGTGTGGTGATAGAGGTAAAATATTGATACAGAAATTCTTATTTACTTTATGATAAAAACATGCTTCCTTGGGACCAGCAGTTAGCGTAATGGCTATGTCGCTGGACTCCCACGTAGTCGACCGTGGTTCGAGTCCCGGACCCGGAGGCTTAAACTCACACCGGGACGCGTGTGCGTGTGTGCCCAAGATTCCGAGAGGAGAATGGAGGAGAAGGGATTGCGGTGTGGCCATCCCCTCTGGGGGGTGATTTCCTGCTTTCTGTCTCTCTGTCTCTGTCTGTCTGGCGAGCGCACGCGCCCTATAGCATAAACCTCTCCAAAAAAATAATGCTTCCTCATTAAAGGAACCAGATCCCACATGACTGACCATGCAGTTCAAATCCTACTCCTTTGGTTGGAAAAATAGGCCAGGTACGTGTGTGTATGTTGAAAATCCCAACAGGATGGCGGAATGGAGGATTGTGGTGTGACCATGCCACACTGGGGAGAATGCTTTCTCTCTTCTCTCTGGTAAGCCCATCCACAGGCAAAGGAAAAAAAAAATTTTTTTTTTTAGATTTGCCAGGGGACTCATGTGCTTACTGGAGAGAGACGCACATAATGAGACAGAGAGAAAGTGAGAAAAGCACCCCTCCTCCTCATGGGGAAGGGTCATATGCATTCCCTTCTCTGCCATATCTTCATTCTGTTGGGATTTTGAGCATACACGCACATGTGCCAGGTGTGTTTTTCTAGCCACAGGTCTGGGACTCCAACTATGCAGCTGACTGTGTAGGGTCTAGCTGCCTCAACTTCCAGGCCACAGACTGGCCCTCCTCTGCCAATTTTTTTTTTTCTTTAAGTTGCTATAGGTCAGTGTACTCACTGGGTAGAGAGAGCAAGAGAGAGTAAAAGTGAGAAGTCACCCCAGCCCCCCTCCAGGTAGGATGGCCACTCTATAATCCATTCTCCTTTCAGGACTTTAGGCCCGCACATGCACACAGGCCCAGTGTGATTTTCGGGCCACCGGGTCTGAGACTTGAACCACACAGTTGGACACGTGGGATCCAGCTGCCTTAAACTCCATGCATGGCCCCTGTTCTGGCAAATTAAAAAAAAAGTGGATTGGGTAACATCAGGTTGCTTCTCTTATAAGGTCTAAAGCAGAGGAGTTCCCTATCATGCCAGCTAAAACTGGCCTGTTTGGGGATTTGACTATTATTTCTCTCCTGACTTCTCAGAAGGTCAAATAAACAACTTAGTTTTGGTTTGGAGACCTGCAACTCCAGCATGAATGACTTCATTTCAGTTTGGTCTCTTGGGGCTTAGTGTAGGAGCTCCGACCGAATCAATGGCTTCCCATACATTTTACTTAATACTTCCTAGGAAGGGGTTGGTTATAAGTTACAGTATGCAAAAAGATTCTGTCCTTGCAAGGTTTGGGATCATTTTTCTCTTTACACATTTTAGCTCTTTGCTAAAGTACTAGTTTAGTTTGTTTGTTTTGTTTTGTTTTGTTTTTGCTATGGATGTGTGCATTCACCAGAGAGACAAAGAAAGACAGAGAAACAAAGTGGGAAATCATCCCTCAGGGGTGATGGCCACGCCAGTCTCTTCTCCTCCAATCTCCTCCTGTGATCTTGGGCACACATGCACATGTGCCCCGACGTGAGTTTTAAGCCACTGGGTACGGGACTTGAACCATGGTCAGCCGTGTGGGAACAGAGTGCCTACTTACTAAATCATAATCAGAAATTGAGTGAAAATGTTCATAGGGACGACAGGTTATATGATATGGGGACAAAAGTCTGCTCTTTCCTAATTCCAAAGTCCTTTCCAAAGGGCCCTGAGGAAGGGGGTGTGAATCATACCTACAGTTATTTATTTATATTTTTAAAGAGATTTTTTCTATAGGATGTGTGTGCTTGCCAGAGAGACAGAGAGAGACAGAAAGTGAGAAATCACCCCCTGGGGGTGATGGCCATACTGCAGTCTTCTCCTTCATTCTCCTCTTGGGATTTTGGGCACACACGCACATGCTCCCAGTGTATTTTAAGCCGTTGGGTCCAGGACTTAACTGTGATTTAACCATTTCCCCATTTGCTGGTCCTGACACTTATAAACATTAACTGGCCATTTTGGCCCACTAATAACAAGACTCTTCCTACATCCTTTCCCTGGCATAGTATCTTCCTTTTTTAAAAAAGAATTATTTATTTAATTTTATTTATTCATTCAGTAATTGTCATTTGATCAGAGAAAGACAGACACACAGAGAGAAGGAAAGTAAGAAAGGAAGCCACCAGGTCTGGGGCTTGAACCGTGGTTGACCATGTGGGAGTGTCAAGTGCCTTAACCACCATGCTGCCTGGGGGCCCTCCCTGGCACAGTACCTTTGTGATGTAGAGTAAGCCCTCTTATCTCTGTTAAAATAAATCACAGACATTCTTTTGCCAGGGTCTTCCAGAGACACAGACCTTGCTTTCTAATCACCAAAATATCTGTAAACCCACCTACAGCCTACAAGCCTCCTCTTCCAGACTTCCCATCTTTTGGGGCCAGGCCAATGAAAAAACTCTTTACATTGTCTCTAACTCTCAAAACCAAATGAAAGGAATCACTGTATCTGAGTACCCCAAGAAACACTTGCCTTTCTCTAGGTATGTCACTCAGTTTCGTACTTAGTAATCAATTGCATTAATTATTATTTCTATAGAGTTGGTTATTTCCATCGACAATATTTTATTTTCTCTTTATAAGCAGATGTGTAGAGTCAGTGGAAAAGTCAATGTATTTTTTTTTTGGGGGGAGGGGGGTTTGCTATAGAGCACGTGTGCTTGCCAGAAAGACAGAAAGAGACAGACAGAAAGTGAGAAATCACCCCCCGGGGGGATGGCCACACCGCAATCCCTTCTCCTCCATTCTCCTCTCGGGATCTTGGGCACGCCCGCACACGCGCCTGGCCTGTTTTAAGCCACCGGGTCCGGGACTCGAACCGTGGTCAACTACATGGGAGTCCAGCGACATAGCCATTACTGTAACTGCTGGTCCCCATTTTCAAAATATTTTAAAGGCGTATTGATCCTAAGACTATCTCTCAAGATAGCCTCTTCAAGGAATTACTTCTAATAATACTTTATATTTCACTTTACCCTTTATGACCTAAGTAAACATTGTTTTTGTTGGGGTTAGCAGATGGTGTTAACAGTTATGTTGCTGGACTCCCACATGGCCAACTGTGGTTCAAGTCTCAGACCTGGGCACATGCGTGTGTGTGTGTGTGTCTGTGTGTGCCCAAGATCCCAGGAGGAGAATGGAAAAGGGATTGCTGTGTGGTCATCTGCCTGGAAAGTGATTTCTCAGTTTTTCTCTCACTGTCTCTTTCTGTCTCTATCACTCCTATGGACCATGTTCCAGTGAGGGGTGCTTTTACTCTCTCTCTCTGGTGAGCACACATGCTCTCTGGCAATAAAAAAAGAAAACATTTTTACAATGATTTAATTTTATTACAATTATTATTTTAAATTTGTTACTGGGCACATGTTCTCACTAGAGTGAGAGAGAGAAAGAGAAGGAAAGTAAGAAAGCAAGTCACCAGGTCTGGGATTCGAACTGCAGTCGGTTATGTGGGAGTCCAGTACCTTAACCATCATGTGACCTGCTGTCCCCCAAAAAAGTAATAGTGTTAAAAGTTTAAATATTCTGGGGACCAGCAGTTGGCGTAATGGCTATGTCGCAGGACTCCCACGTAGTTGACCGCAGTTCGAGTCCCAGACCTGGTGGCTTAAACTCATATTGGGTGTGTATGCGTGAGTGCCCAATATCACAAGAGGAAAATGGAGGAGAAGGGATTGCGGCGTGGCCATCCCCCCTGGAGGGTGATTTCTCCTTTTCTGTCTATCTCTCTCTGTCTGTCTGGTGAGCACACGCGCCCTATAGCAAAAACTTCTTCAAAAAAAAAAAAAGATGATAAATCTGGCAGAATACAACTGCTGGGGCCTTTTGAGCCACTCTGCTAAGGCCCACTCCTACTTCTCTGGTGTGTACTTTTACTTAATGAACTGCCTTTTCCATACACTGTTGCTGTGTTCCGTTCAACTTTGTCCGAAACACCAAGAATCTGGATATCATCACAGGAGCTATCCCACAGTAATGCTGGGCACGTGTGTGTGCGTGCCCAAGATCCCAAGAGGAGAATGAAGGAGAAGGGTTTGCAGCATGGCCATCCTCCCTGGGGGATGATTTCTCGCTTTCTATCTCTCTTTGTCTCTGGCAAGCACATGCACACTATAGCAGAAATCTCTCTCTCTAAAAAAAAAAAGTTCAATATTCTGATAATTGTGTAAAAGTTTGCCTAAATTCGTATGACTTTTTTTTAATGCCAGAGGGCTCACATATGCACATGAGAAAAGGGGAGAGAGCACTCCCTCAATGGAACCCAGTCATGCCGAAATCCCCTCTCCTCCAATTCTTTATCCTGTCAGGATCCTGGACGTGTGCCTGCTGGCCTGCCATGTTTTTCAAGTTGATGGTGCTGAGGCTCTAACTCTGGTTACCATGTGGGATCAGGCTTCCCTTGCATGGTGTCTAACTGTTACGCTAGAAGACCAGCCTGTTCGACTTTTTTACCTACTGTACTTTAAATACTTCTTGGAAAAATTGACCAATCAAACTGACACCTAAAATAGAGGCTTTCTTTTTGGAAAAAATTATAGGAGCATATTAATTATTTTTCTTCCTTTTACATTTTAGAGTGACATAGTCTTTTTTTTTTTTTTTGGAGAGGTTTTTGCTATAGGGCATGTGCGCTTGCCAGAAAGACAGAGACAGAGAGACAGAAAGTGAGAAATCACCCCCCAGGGGGGATGGCCACGCCACAGTCCCTTCTTCTCCATTCTTCTCCCACGATCTTGGGCATGCACGCACATGTGCCTGGTATGGGTTCAAGCCACCGGGTCCGGGAGTTGAACTGTGGTTGACTACCTGGCAGTCCAGCGACATAGCCATTACGCCATCTGCTGGTCCCTAGAGTGACATAGCCTAGAATGTCCTGCTTTATTTATATACTTAACAAGGTAGTGGACACAGCTGGAAGGGAAAGGAGTATAATCACCTCTGTCTCTCTTAGATCTTATGTGCTAACTTTGGCTGGATCTAGGAACTAAATTGACACAGTACAGATTAACAAGACAATAGCATACAAATTTTATTAGTTTTACATGTATATGGAGAATCTTCATAAGAAAGCAGAGTCCAAAGAAGTAGCCAAAGCAAGATGCTTTATATTTTTAGAATAAAAATGACAAATTTGAGGAGAAATGACAGTACAAACAGGGCTAAGACTAGGGCAGTTAAATTCCAAGTCAGTCTCTGGGAGAGAGTGGGGCGTTGTAAAGCCAGAGAGAAGGGTTACTTTAGTGAGACTGTTTATTCAGGCCTACTGCAACACCAATTCTCAGTCTATAGTGATAAAGACATTCTCTCGCCCACCTGGGGATGGAGAAAGCATCTTTCCCAAAGGAATCTGTATACACGTAGGAAAAGACAGCTCAGCTGTTTTTCTGCAATGAGTTACACCAATGTTTTCAGTGTACAGTGTTAAACTAAACTGTATTGATCATATATACTTGAGTTCTTATAAACAGCCTCACTTAGGCATCTGCTTCCTTAACAAATTGCTAAGTCACAGCCAATCACAGAGGTCACGTTTCGGTGGATCACAGCCCACCCTTTAAACCACGTTTTCATAGGCAAACACCAAGCTGGAACCAATTCAGCTGTTTCTCTTCATGTCCTTCACTTCCAATTTTTGCATATCATTTTCCTTTGCCTGTCCATAAATATAATTTGAACATGGGGCACTTCGGAATTTCTCAGAAGCCATTCTGGGAGCCACCTGATTTGTGAATTGTTTTTTGCTTAACTGAACACTGCTAAATTAGATTTATTTAAAGTTTATTTTTTTAGTTTCTTGCTAGAAGGCATGTGTGTTCACCAGAGACAGATGAGAGGTGGGGAGAAGGAGAAATCATCCCTCAGGGAGATGGACATGCAATCCCTTCTCCTCCAGTTTCCTTCTGGGATTTTGAGCATGCATGTACAAGTGCCTGGCATGATTTTCAAGTTGCCATGCTTTAAAATTTTTAAAAAATTTCTACTATAGAGCACATATGCTTCCTTGAGAGACAGAGAGACAGAAAGTGAGAAATCACCCCCCACCCCTGGGAGGGTAGATGGCCATGCTGCAATTCTTTCTCCTCTATTCTTCTCTCGGGATTTTGGGCACACACACACACAGGCCTGGTGTGTGTTTCAAGTCACCAAATCTAGGACTTGAACTGCGGCCAACCATGTGAGAGTCCAGTGCTTTAACCACTACACCACCTGCTGGCCCCCATCAAGGTGCCATGTTTTTTGTTTGTTTGTTTGTTTGTTTTTTTGAGAAGTTTTTGCTATAGGGCGTGTGTGCTCACCAGAAAGACAGAGATAAACAGAGAGACAGAAAGCAAGAAATCACCCCCAGGGGGGATGGCCACGCCGTAATCCCTTCTCCTCCATTCTCCTCTTGGGATCTTGGGCAAGGACGCACACACGCCCAGCTTGAGCTCAAGCCACCATGTCCGGACTCGAACCGCAGTCAACTACATGGGAGTCCAGCAACATAGCCATTACGCTAACTGCTGGTCCCCAAGCTGCTATGTTTGAATTGGTACTTGAACTGTGCAGCTGGCCATGTGGGATCCAGTGGTATCTTAATCTCTATGCTACCTGTTGGCCTTAAAGTTTTGTGGGGTTTTATAAGTTTTTTCTTTTTTTTAAGTTTTTTTATTTATTTTTCTTTTTTTTTTTTTTGCCATGGGGCATGTACTCTTGCTGGTGAAACAGAGAGAGGGAGAGACATCATCCTCCCAGGGAAGATGGCCACTCCGCAATCCCTTCTCCTCCGTTCTCCACTCCACAATCCCTTCTCCTCCATTCTCCTCTTGGAATTTTGGGTATGCATGTACCCGCATCCAACGTGATTTTCTTTTTAAATTTAACTTTATTTATTGATTTTATTTTGACCAGAGAGTGACGAGAGAGAGAGAGAGAGAGAGAGAGAGAGAGAGAAAGAGAGATAGAGAAAATGAGAAAGCAAGCCACCAAGTCCAGGACTCAAACTGCAGTTGGCCACGTGGGAGTCCAGCATCCCCAACTACCATGCCACTTGCCCGTCCCTCCAACATGATTTTCAAACTGCCAGGTCCAAAACTCAAACCATGGTCTAGCATGTGTGAATCCAGCACCTTAACCACCATACCACCTGCTGGCCCTACCTTTTTTTCTTTTTTTTTTTTCTTTTTTTTTTTTTTTTCTAGGTAGCCCAAACAGCTTGTGCCGCCCAGATGAACTGGACGTCTTTATTTATAGAACAAGGAGACATTACATATGTATGTTTTACGACACTTCATACATTGGTTGCCACCTTTTTTTCTTTATTAAACCTATCCCCAAATAAGTTTTTGTCTCTACTGCCTCTTGCTGAAACACTTGTTAAAGTCATCAGTCATGTCCATATGCCTAATCAAACTTTCAGTTCTTAGTTCCCAAGATTATTTCACACGCCTAGATCACTCTGTCTCCCTGAAACAAGTTTTTCCCTTGGTTTCTAGGCATTAAGTCTCCCCAGTTTCCTTCATCCACTAAGTCATTTCTCCTTAGTTTCACTTACTTCTTCCTCTTCACTCTCCTGAACTCTAAGTGGTGGCCTTCCATACAGTTTAGTCCTTAGTCCCTTTTCCACCTATACTTTATGGTCTTATCTGGCCTCATGATTTTTTAAAAATATTTATTTATTTAATTCCATTTGTCATTATTTTTTAATTTTACCAGACAGAGAGAAAGAAATACAGAAAATGAGAAAGCAAGCTGCCAGATCCAGGACTCTAACTGCAGTTGGCCATGTGAGACTCTAGTGCCTTTAGCCACCACATCACCTGCTGGCCCCTGGTCTCTTGATTTTAAGTGTCTTTGTGTGAATGTTGTTAAAATTGAATATCTTTTTAAAAAAATAATGATCTAACTTTATTTATTTATTTATTTATTTATTTATTTATTTTTAATTGACCAGAGAGAAACAGAGTGAGAAAGAGAGATAGGGAAAGTCAGAAAGCAAGCCACCAGGTCTGGGACTCAAACCGCAGCTGGCCATGTAGGAGTCCAGTGCCCTTAACCACCACACCACCTGCAGGCCCCTCAAATTGAATATCTTCAACTTGGGACTATCCGTTGAACTCTAGGTTTGTATGTTCAATTGCCTCACAACACTTTGCCTTTCCTTAGATGATCTCTTCAGGGGATGTGGTCAAACATCACTTTATCGGAAACCTTCCTTGACTAACCTACCTAAAATAACTCATTGCCCACATACTCTGTATCTCCCAACATGATTTTTTTTTTTAGAGGTTTTTGCTATAAGGCGCGTGCGCTCGCCAGACAGAGAGAGAGACAGAGAGACAGAAAGCGAGAAATCACTCCCCAGGGGCCGCAATCCCTTCTCCTCCGTTCTCCCCTCAGGATCCTGGGCATGTACGCACACGCGCCCGGCGTGAGTTTAAGCCACCGGGTCCGGGACGTGAATCACGGTCGACTACGTGGGAATCCAGCGACATAGCCATTATGCTAACTGCTGGTCCTCTCCCAACACTATTTTATTTTCCCCCATAACATTTATCATCTGGGGCCAGCAGGTGGCGTAGTGGTTGAGGAGCTGGGCTCCTACATGGCCAATCTTGGTTTGAGTTTGGATCCCAGGGATCACATGTACATGCGCAAAATCCTGAGAGGAGAATGGAGAAGGGATTGTGACATGGCATGGCCATCGCCTTGGGGGTGATTTTTCACTCTCTCTCTCTTGGCCTCTCTAGAAAGTGTACATGCCCTATAGCAAAATCTCTTCCAAAAAAAGGAAACAAAAAATACATTTATCATCTGGCATGCTTTATACACTTAAATAAATAAATATTTATGTATAATACATATTTATACATTTGGTTTTTGGTCTGTTTTCCCTACTATAGTTTACTACAATCTAAGTCCTATTAAGGCAGGCTCCTAGTGCTTAGAATTCAGTCTCTGAACTTTAATAGGCACTGAATAACTGAGTACATAATGGCATTCCAAACAGTATGCTTGATTCTGAGATGTAAAAAAAAAAAAGAAAAAAGTTAAGCGTATTTATTTCTTCCATGAGTGACTAAGACACAGAGAGTAAGAGAAACAGACAGCTGCCTCACCAACAAGCTGTTTCCAGGTTAGGCCCACAGGCACGTGCCGCTGTAGCCAGCCTGTGTGGGTTGAGCGAGAGCCTGAGCCCAGGTCTCCTGTGAGGCATCAGCCATCATGCAGTGGCTCCTTCCCTCTTGCACCGCCACAGCTGGTCCATCAAGCCATTTTTATAATTAGAAGATTTAACTTTGCTAATCCTGTAGCAATTCATAATATTTTTTATAATTGATGATAATAACCTGAAGCCAAACGGAAAAATAAGAATGGGGATTTCTTTCTTTTTTTTTTTTTTTCCCCAGTAAAGATACTAAGACCTCAGACCAGTTGTGATGGAGGAGGCTGAATCCCATATGGGCACCTGTGAAGTTGTGCCTAAAATCCCTAGAGGAGAATAGAGGAGAAAGGACCCCCTCTGGGGGAGTGCTTTCTCATCCATGTCCCCAACTCCCTACCCCTCTCTCTCTCCAGTAAGCACATGTGCCCTATAGCAAATTAAGAACAAAATAATAATAATAATCATAAAATAAAGATACCAAGACCCAATTTAACTTATGTATTAAACAGACAACAACTGAAATCAGTATCTATATGTAATGGAGCCGTAGATTTTGAAAAACTGCATAGCCCATTACCTACTATTGTTCACAGTATGTTTAAAGATATAACAAGTTTAGGACCAGCAATTAGCGTAATGGCTATGTCGCTGGACTCCCATATAGTCAACTGAGGTTCAAGTCCCGGACCCGGTGGCTTAAACTCACGCCGGGCATGTGTGCGTGCGTGCCCAAGATCCTGAGAGGAGAATGGAGGAGAAGGGATTGTGGCGTGGCCATCCCTCCAGGGGGTGATTTCTCGCTTTCTGTCTCTCTGTCTGTCTCTGTCTTTCTGGCGAGTGCATGCGCCCTATAGCAAAAACCTCTCCAAAAAAAAAAAAAAAAAAAGTGTGTGTGTGTATATATATATATATATATGTATATATATATATATACACACACACACACACACACACACACACAAGTTCATTGCATTTGTAATTTACAGAAATATACCACATTCTTTCACATCTCTGTGTATATGTCTGTGTGTGTTTTCTTCTGTCTGGAATGACCTTTCCTTTATCAGGTTGGCCCCTCTGGCCTAGCAGTTAAGGGAGCTGGATCCCACATGGCAGATTACGTGGTTCTAATTTCACCCCTCATGGCTTGAAAAACACACCAGGAACTTGTGTCTGTGCCCCATATCCTGACAGGATGGAGATAGAGGAGGAGGGATTGTGGTGTGACAATACCCCATAGGGGGGATAGGTTTTTTTCTCTTTCTCTGAAGAGCACATGCACCTTGCAAAATAAACAGATAAAATCTTTATGTTCTCCTTGAGTCTTTTCCAGATATCCTTGATTTCAATTTGAGTATTTCTATCTGTGTCTATAAAAATCTTGTATATACTTTTCATTAAATGATCACATACTGGGACCAGCAGATGCCGTAATGGTTACATTGCTGGACTCCCACATAGTTGACTGCAGTTTGAGTCCCAGGCCTGGTGACTTAAGATTCATGCTGGGCGGAACCAGCAGTTAGCATAATGGCTATGTCACTGGACTCCCACCTAGTTGCCCGTGGTTCGTGTCCTGGACCCAGTGGCTTAAAACTCATGCCGGGTGCGTGTGCGTGCGTGCCCAAGATCCCGAGAGGAGAATGGAGGAGAAGGGATTGCAGCGTGACCATCCCCCCTGGGGGGTGATTTCTTGCTTTCTGTCTCTATGTCTGTCTCTGTCTGGCGAGCGCACGCACCCTGTAGCAAAAACCTCTCAAAAAAAAAAAAAAAAAAAAGATTCATGCTGGGGACGTGCATGCATGCTCAAGATCCCGAGAGGAGAATGGAGAAGGGATTGTGGTGTGGCCACCCCCCCATGGGGGGTGGTTTCTTGCTTTCTGTCTCTCTAGCGAGCGCATGCACCCTATAGCAAAAATCTGTCTCAAAAGACAGAAGCCTTATGGTGTATGCGCTTGTCAGAAAGTGAGACAGAGCCAGTGAGAGGGAAAGCGAGAATTCACCCCCCCAGAGGGATGGCCATGCCACAATCTTCTCCATTCTTCCAGGATCTTGAGCGTACATGCACACACGCCCAGCACTCGGGACTTAAATTGCGATCAACCATGTGGGAGTTCATGTTGTTTTAAAATTCATGTAACTGCTACACCATCTGCTGGCCTGATTAACAGAAGCAACCAAAGTCATTGTCTTTTATTCTCTATCTTCGTTTGCATAGTAGGCTGCCTGCCATAAATGGGTATGGCATAAATATTGGCGGGACCAGACGGGGACATAGCCGTGAACCAGTTCATGTCCAGAGATCTCCCTTTGTACACCAGACACACACATGCCCATGATCTGGGTTGGCTGAGGCTGAGAGTGAGTTGTGGTATCAATATACTGAGGGATATCCTGTCTCTCTCTCTCTCTCTCTCTGTATGTGTCTCACTCATGGAATAAATAAATACAAATTTTATTGTACTTTTTTATTATTTTTGTTTAATTAATTTTAAATCTGCTATAGGGCACATGCACTTATGAGAGAGAGGAGAGAGAAAGCAAGCCACCAGGTCCAGGACTTGAACCATGGTTAGCCTTGTGGCAGTCCAGCGCCTTAACTATCATGCCACCTGCTGAGCCCTATTTTATTTTTTAATTTGCAATAGGGTGCATGTGTTCACCAGAGAGAGAGAGAGAGGGAAAGAAAGTGGGAAAGCGTCCCTCAGGGAGGATAGTTATGCTGCAGTTCTTTCTCTTTCATTCTCCTATTAGGATTTTAGGCATCGGGTTTGGGGCATGCACATAGGCTTGGCATGTTTTTTAAGCCATTAGGGCTGATACTGGAACCACACAGCTGGCCATGACAGATCCAGTCGCCTTAACCTTAACCAATATGCCAGCGGGCTGGCCCAATAAAATTTTTAAACAAAATAACACATATTTGCTAAATAAGTGAGTGAATAACAAGTTCTCTTTTTTTTTTTTTTTTTTTTTTTTTCCCCCAGAGATGTTGCTATATGGTGCGTGCACTTGCTGAAGAGAGAGAGAGACTGAAAGTGAGAAATCACCCTCTGGGAGGATGGAAACACTGTAACCCCTTCTCCTCCATTCTCCTCCTGGAATTTTGGTCATGCTCACACACGCACAAGGCCTGAGTTTCAAGCTGCTGGGTCTGGGACTCAAACCACAGTTGCCCAGTTGGGAGTCCAACACCTTAACCACTACACCACCTGTGGGTCCCAACAAGTCCTACCAGTTGTACCAGCCTAGCAGTACAAACTAACATCCCCCCAAGTTCTAAACCAACTTGAAACAACAAAATAGGAAATTAGTGATTAAAATCTTCCTGAATTCACGTTTCCCCAATAGTTCCTGTGTTCCTTTGTCTGGATAAATACACTCAGTACATAAATGGGATCATGAAAGCCTTTTGAAACTTTTAGAGTACATGTACCAAATACAGCTAGAAAGCACTGCAGCACTTTCCACCTTGTATTCTGCTTTCTTTTTAAACTTTATTTATTTATTTATTTAAATTTGACCAGAGAGAGACAAAGTGAGAGAGAGATATAAAGAGGGAAAGTGAGAAAGCAAGCCGCCAGGTCCGAGACTTGAACCGCAGTCAGCCATGTGGGAGTCCAGTGCCCTTAACCACCACACCACCTGCCGGCCCCAACTATCTTTTTTTTTTTTTTTAAGAATTATTTTTAATTTAACTATCTATCTATCTATCTATCTATCTATCTATCTATCTATCTATCTATCTATTTATTTATTTTAATTTGACCAGAGAGGGACAGAGAGAGAGAAAGTGAGAAAGCAAGCTGCCCAGTCCGGGACTCGAACTACGCTTGGCCATGTGGGAGTCCAGCACTCTTAATTACCACGTATTCTGCTATCTTAAATGTATTTTTATTTAAGAAGTTACTGTCGGGCCAGCAGGTGGTGGAGTGGTTAAGGCACTGGAGTCCCACATGGCCAACTGCGGTTCAAGTCCCGGACCCAGCAGCTTGTGTAAATCCCAGACTCACAGGGAGCGTGGGCATGAGTGCTCAAAATCCTAAGACGAGAATGGAGAAGAGATTGTGGCATGACCATCCCCTCTGGGTGTTGATTTCTCACATTTTCTCTCTCTTTGGCAAGTACAGGTATCCTGTAGCAAAAATCTCTTGCTCTTTTTTTTTTTAACTCTCTCTCTTCGGCGAGTACAGGTGCCCTATAGAAAAAATCTTGCTATAGGGTGTGTGCGTTGACCAGAGAGACAAAGAGAGATGGAGAGACAGAAAGTGAGAAATCATTCCGCAGGGGGGTTGAGCCTGCTGCAATCCCTTTTCCTTCATTCTCCTCTCTGGATTTTGGGCATGCATGTGCGCACACATAAACACACACACGATTTTTGCTATAGGGTCTGTGTGCTAACCAGAGACACAGAGAGAGACAGAGAGACAGGAAGCAAGAGATCACCCCCAGGGTGGATGGTCATGCTGCAATCCCTTCTTCTTCAGTCTCCTCTTGGGATTTTGGGCATGCACGCATATGCATCTGTTGTGAGTTTTAAGCCGCCAGGCCCAGGATTGAATAGCAGTTGACTACATGGGAGTCCAGTGATGTAATCATTATGCCATCTGCTGGTCCTTTGATGGTCTCCAAAAAAAAAAAAAAAAAAAGTCACTGGGGCTAGCATGTGGCTCAGTGGTTAAGGTGCTGGACTCCCACATGGCTGATCATGGTTAGAGTCCTGGGCCTGGCGGCTTGCTTTCTCACTTTTGCTTTTTCTCTCTCTCTGTCTTTCTCTGGTCAAGTTAAAACAAAATAATAACAAATAAAATAAAAAAAAAATTTTTTGGGTGGGGGAGTTTTTGCTATAGGGTGCATGCACTTGCCAGACAGAGAGACAGAAAGCGAGAAATCACCCCCCAGGGAGGATGGCCATACCGCAATCCCTTCTCTTCCATTTTCTTGGGATCTTGGGCACGCACGCACATGCGCCCATCCTTAGTTTAAGCTACTGGATCTAGGACTCAAACCATGGTCGACTTCATGGGAGTCCAGCAACATAGCCATTACGCTAACTGCTGGTCCCAAAATAATTATTTTAAAAGAAAGTTGCTGTCTTTCAGTTACCAGTTCACATGCTTTATTTCTTAAAGATATTTCTTTAATTGATTCAAATCTTTTTATATTCTAAATTAGGTATTCTAGCCTTACATTTAAACGTCATTTTCTGAGTACATTTTCTGTTAAATATACAAAAGAATGTTTTCTCATAGAGTATGTTGAAAATTAGGAAAATCGAGGGTTCTGGTTCTGTCAGATGCAGTATTTAGAGTGTTATTTTGATAAAATCCAGTTGCTCTGATATGGCTTGTAAATATTTGCTCCTTTGGAGTATAATTGCAGGGAAAAAACTGTGGCATAGGTAAAAATTCTCCATATTGACTTGAATTGGTTTTGTACATAATCATCTGAGGTTTTGATAGTGAGGTAGCTGTGTGGAGTGTCTTTGGGTCCAGCATACATGAAAACACTGGATTGCCGGGGTTCACACAAGGAGGTGGCTGTTCAGGTTTCATTTCCATGTCTGAATCCGAAGTATTCTTCTTATCCTAAAAAATAAGCACATCATTCTTGATCATAAAATCACTCTCAATATAAAATTCTGGAAAAGTAGTTAAACTTATTGCTATCCAACATCCTTTTTCAGGAATCCTGCTATTTCGATGGCAATGAAGACTGCCTATTAAATAGCGTATACCCGTATGGAGCAAACTTGTCAAGAGTATGCTTAAGATCATTTTCCCCTTAATTTATGATGGAGCATGTGCACACACAAGAGAAAGTGAGAGAGAGAGGGAGAGAGAGAAGTATCTTCTATGTGGCATTCCTTCCTCTCGTCCCCCAGGATCCTGGAAACACACACAAGTACCCAACATGTTTTCAGGCTGAGTAGTGATGGGAAGTATGGTTGGCATGTGGCTTCAAGTTCCATGTTCTTTCTTTCTTTCTTTTTTTTTTTTTTTTAAGAGAGATTTTTGCTATAGGGCGTGTGTGCTAACCAGAGACACAGAGAAAGACAGAGGGACAAAAAGCAAGAGATCACCCCTACGGTGGATGGCCACACCACAGTCCCTTCTCCTTCGGTCTCTTCTTGGGATCTTGGGCATGAACGCATGTGCGCCTTTCTAGTGGTTAAAGGCACTGGACTCCCACATGGTCGACTGTGGTTTAACTCCCAGACCTAGCAGCTTGAAACTCAAGACAGCACATGTGTGTGTGTGTGTGTGCCCAAAATCCTGAGAGGAAAACGGAGGAAAAGGGATTGCAGTGTGGCTATGCCCCCTAGAGGGTGATTTCTCTCTTTCTCTCTCTCTCTTGCTGTTTTTTTCCTGGCAAGTGCATGCACCCTATAGCAAAAACTAAAAAATAGAAAAAATTCATATTTAGGTTGTTTGTAATCCATATATTACATTGAACACTGCCAGGGTTACATTACATTGCCAGGGTGTATGCACTTGGTGGAGAGAAAAAGAAAGCACTCCTGCAAATGGGGTATGGTAACATTATAATCCCTCTTCTTCCATTTGTTCTTCCCGTGAGGATTTGGGGCTTATGCACAAGTACCAGGAATGGTTTTCCAGCTGCCAGTGCTAGGATTAAAATCCAAATTGGACTTAAGGGATCTGGCTCCCTGTGTACAACGTTTAACCAGTGGCCACTGGTGAAGGCCTGGCCTTATTTATTTTTTTATCATTTCTATTTTTTTCCCATTAACTCTTTTTAAGTTAGTTCCTTCTTTTCTTCCCTCATTCCCTTTCTTTTTCTTCCATGAGTGAGAGAGAGAGAGAGAACCGTCCAGTAGGTCTGTGATCCCTCAGTCCACTCCCAGCTCCAGCCAGCCTGGACAACGGCCAAGTACACACCTGACATATTCAGGGGAGGTCTTAGAACATGAACCTAGAACTTCCTCATGTGGGTCAGATTCTCAGAGCATCACACTAAGGCTGTGACACTGTCTGGTCTCCTCCATGAAGTTTTTGAAGTTCCCTCTGAGATAAAACCGCTAGTTTTATATTTTCTCCTCCTATTCCTGAACAAGGATTTAATTCAGTTTCTTTTTTCAGTGTTTTTTTTTTTTTTTTCCTTTTTAGGTTTCTGTCATAGGGCACGTGTGCTTGCCAGAGAGAGAAAAAGAGAGACATGATGCCATACAGTACCAGATTTCAAGACATACTATAAAGTTATAGTAATCAAGATAGTATGGTATCATTTAAAACATAGACAAAGAGATGGGACCAGCAGGTGGCATGGTGGTTAAAGTGCTGGACACTCCAACATGGCCAACCACGGTTCGAGTCCTGGACTTGGTGGTTGCTTTCTCATTTTCCCTCTCTCTCTCTGTGTGTCTTTTTCTGGTCAAATTTTAAAAAATAAATGAATGAATGAATAAAATTAAATAAAAAATAATAATTTTTTAAGAGAAAACTCTCTTCAAAAGGAAAGAAAGAAAGAAAGAAAGAAAGAAATTGAAGGGCCAGCAGGTGGTAAAGTGGTTAAGGCTCTGGACTCCCATATGGCTGAACTGAGGTTTGAGTCCCAAATCTGGCAGCTTGAAACTCACACCAGGCATGTATGTGTGTGTGTATATACCTAAAATCCCAGGAGGATGCAGGAGAAAGGATTGCAATGTGGTTATCCCCACTCCCTGGAGTGATTTCTCACTTTCCTTCTCACTGTCTTTCTTTTTCTCTCTGGCAAGCGCACATGCCCTATGACAAAAACATAAAAAGGAAAAACAACAACGACAACAACAACAACAACACTGGAAAAAGAAATCGAATTGAATCCTTGTTCAGGAACCTTGAAAAGCACTCTGGGTGCATTTATGTGCATGCTCAAAACCCTGATGGGATGGGGACATGGACAAAAAAGGATGATGGCATGATTATGCCCCAGTAGGGGACACTTTGTCTCACGTTCTCTCTCTGGTGAGGGCATGTGCCCTCTGACAATCAAACACAAATAGCCACTGTAATTCACAAAGATTTGAAGTGTTCAGTAACTATTCTGTTGTCCTGATATCTTTTTTTTAAATAATTATTTAATTTTGTTTATTGTGTTTTAACTTGCTATAGTCATCAGAGTAAGACAGAGAGAGGGTGAAATTGAGAAAGCAAGCTACCAGGTCCAGGACTTGAACCGTGGTTTGGTATGTGGGAGTCCAGTGCCCTAGCCACCACACCACCTCCTGGCCTCATTGTCTTGGTATCTTAAACTGAGAGTTTTTAATCTTTTGCCTCCAGAAAAAAATCTCCTCACAGGTCAGTTCTTGTTTGAAACCCTAGGTAACACTGACTCACATACCTCTGAGGCCTTCTTCTACCTTTGACCTTGCTAATTAGATACAGAATCTAGGCAGAGTATCTTGCTACCTACTAACAACACTGATGTTATCTGAAACTAGATGTCCTTTCACTACTGAAGTGGTGTTCTGAAGGGCAGTGCTTTTGGGGGTACATTTACATGCATATGAAATACCAAGGTGGGGCCAGCAGTTGGCACAGTGGTTAAGAGCGCTGGACTCCCACATAGTTGACCGTGGTTTGAGTCCTGGGCCTGGCAGCTTGCATCGTCACTTTCCCTCTCTCTCACTCTGTCCCTCTGTAGTAAAATTTAAATGAATAAATAAGTAAATAAAAAGTTAAGGGACCAGTAGTTAGCGTAATGGCTATGTCGTTGGACTCCCATGTAGTCGACCGTAGTTCGAGTCCCAGACCTGGGCGCGTGTGCATGCATGCCCAAGATCCCGAGAGGAGAATGGAGGATGATTTCTAGCCTTCTGTCTCTCTCTTTCTGTCTTTCTGGTGAGTTCACGCGCCCTACAGCAAAAACCTCTCCAAAAAAAAAAAAAAAAAAAAAAAAAAAGTTAAGTAAAATATTAAAAAAAAAAAAAAAGAGAGAGAAAGAAATACCCAGGAACTGTTAAAGGTAGATTAGGTAGATTACTGACAGCGTCTGGAGTGGGTCCAAGATTCTGCCTTTCTAACAGAGTTCCAGTGATGGTCATGCTGTGGGATCCCGGAATGTGCTTTGTGAGTTCTGGGTTATACACTTGTTATGGAACTGTGGCTTTTTTGGGGACAAGAGTTAAAGAGGCTTTGGGGAGGCAGGTTGAGGAGTGGGGGGGCTCAGAGAGAGAGAAGGCCTTAGAGCCCGGTAATGATAATAGCTGTATGGATTAATATAAAACCATGTAAAGCAGATTAATTGGGAATTGTTTTATTTGTATGCCTCCTGCTCTAAGAGTTATAAAAAGTACAAATTAAGTGTCACTAGTTCTGGATTCTAATGTTGGCATTGATAATAGCAGTGCGACTTTGATGAAATTATTTTACAAGGATTCAAGTTCCTCGTCTATAAATATAAAATAAAGGAAATGGATTAGATAGTTTTATTTCCTAATCTGAGATTTCAAATATCAGCATTCTCCAAATATAGCAACAGGAAACTAAGATAAGGTATTTGAAAAGCATCAGGGAATGTGTATTTACTCATGGAAAAAACTCTTAATAGACTGTGGTGTTCACATAACCAAATAATTTTGGGAGTTAAAAACCTGGCCCATTCGTCCTGGCATAGGTGGTAGGGCACTGCTGCAGGAAGCTGGAGCTGCATAGGAGACTCAGGGTCGTTCCTGGACCAATCTAAAACATGGGCTGGGCCCAGTGTCTTGGCAACCTTTGGACTAGAAACTCCCATCCAGATCAGAAATTCTCTCATTATATTTATTACAATATTATTCTACTATAACCTAATAGTGTTTGGCGGGGTACTGTAAACTAACTTTTTTTTTTTAAAGGCTAGTTCATTTCTTTTAACGCATAAACAATTACTTGGCTTCTGGTTTGTTGAAGCAGTAAGTCAGACATTTGCCACAATAATGTCTGTCAAAATAGCTGGCCATAAAATCTCCAGCACCACATTGCTGCTGTTTTGTGTTTCTTTGTTTACATTTTTCTGGCTACAAGTTTATAATCTCCTCCAACTTTATTGAGGTGGCTTGCCACATCCACAAACAGACGAAATCCACCTCTAGGGACCAGCAGTTGGTGTAATGGCTATGTCACTGGACTTCCATGTAGTTGACCGTGGTTCGAGTCCTGGACCTGGTGGCTTAAACTTATACTGGGCACGTGTGCGTGTGTGCCCACGCTCCCGAGAAGAGAATGGAGGAGAAGGGATTGCGGCATGGCCATCCCCCCTGGGGGGGGGGGGTGATTTCTCGCTTTCTCTCTCTCTCTCTCTCTCTCTGCCTTTCTGGCAAGCGGACGCGCCCTATAGCAAAAACCTTCCCCCACTCCCCGCCTAAAAATATCCACCTCTAAACTGGAATTTGGTGCTGACCCGGCCCCAGCCTCGGCTTTCTTGTCTGCACCAGGGGGCGCAGCACTCTGTCTATAGGTGTCTCTGTCAGCTTCTCCTCTTGTGAGTCTGGCAGGCTGCTTGCCCTCCAGACCTTTGGGTCGAGGCCTGCCAGTCTCAGGAGGGCTTCAGCGCAGGGTAGCAGGCAGGACCTTGGGGCAGATACTGGATACCCTCATTGGTAAGGTACCAGTAGAAATGTCTCCAGGCAAACTGCTCCTTCACGTAGCCTCAAGACTTAGGACACTGCATGGCTTTCATGACGTGGGCATGAAGGTTGGGCACATTCTTATCAGCCAGGTCCGGGTGCTTGGGCATACAGACACCCTTTTTTTTTTTTTGGAGAGGTTTTTGCTATAAGGCGCGTGCTTTTGCCAGACATAGAGACAGAAAGTGAGAAATCACTCCCCATGGAGGATGGCCATGCCGCAATCCCTTCTCCTCCATTCTCCTCTCGGCATCTTGGGCACGCACGCACACGCGCCTGGCGTGAGTTTAAGTCACTGGGGCCGGGACTCAAACCACGGTCGGCTACATGGGAGTTCAGCGACATGGCCATTACGCTAAGTGTTGGTCCCCAGACATCCTTTTTGCCCACCAACACTCCCTTCCTTAGAAAGGAGTTCATAAATGGCAACCTAGTTCTTGGGCAACAACATCGCAGGGGCTGCGAGGTCAGCACCGAGGCTGGAAAGGAAGGGGCATGTGTGCAACGTCTTTTCCGGTCTTCCCTGTAAGGTATTTTAGGAAAATCTTCATTTTGGTGGCAGTCCCACTGCAGATGGTGGATCAGAAAACACTAACTTTTTCTTTTTAGTTTTTGCTATAGGACGCATTTTCTTGCTGGAGACATACATATATAGAGAGAGTTGTAATCCTTTCTTCATACTGCTCTTGGGAGTTTGGTACGCATGCACATGCGCCTGATGTGTTTTTCAAGCTGCTGGGTCTGGGGCTTGAACTGCACGGCTTGCCATGTGGGATCCAGCTGCCTTAACCTCCATGCCACCTGCTGACCCCTAACTTTTTTCTTTAAGTTGTATTTATGTAGTTCTTCTGAGAAAGAGAGAGATGAGAGAGAGGATCTCCATAAGAGGGTCTTTTTTTTTTTTTTTTTTTTGAGAGGTTTTTCGCTATAGGGCACGTGCGCTCGCCAGACAGAGAGAGACATAGAGACAGAAAGCGAGAAATCACCCCCCAGGGGGGATGGTCACGCCGCAATCCCTTCTCCTCCATTCTCCTCTCGGGATCTTGGGCACGCACGCGCACGCACACGCGCCCGGCGTGAGTTGTAAGCCACCGGTTCCGAGACGCGAACCGCGGTCGACTACGTGGGAGTCCAGCGACATAGCCATTACGCTAACTGCTGGTTCCCTCCATAAGAGGGTCTTGATGCTTCAGTTCACCCCTCGTCTCAGTCAGCCGTGGATCACCAGCGCTTATGTGCCTGGCAGTGTACTGAAGGAGGTCTGTAGACGTGGGTCTAGAATCTTCCCACGTGAGTAAGCTTCACAGAGTATCATGTTTTACTGCTGTGCCACCATCCAGTCCTTCTGTGACCTTTTCTCTTTAATTCTTTTTTTTAAAAACTTTATTTATTTTTAATCTGACCAGAAAGGAACAAGTGAGAAAGTGTGTGTGTGTGTGTGTGTGTGTGTGTGAGAGAGAGAGAGAGAGAGAGTGAAAAAGCAAGTTGGCAAGTCCAGGCCTCAAACCTCGGTCAGCCATGTGGGAATCCAGCAACACCACACCACCTGCCGGCCCCCACCTGCCACCTTGCCCAGTAACCGTGACCTTTTAGGACTGAATTACATATCAGAATATTTATATGCATTATAATCGTATTCCTTTTAAGACTCTAGTAAATAAACACAAAGACTCTAGTAAACTTGTCATTCATGAGTGTGAAATCTTTTAAAAATCATTTATCATTTCACCATTGTGTATATTACCTGTAAAACTGGTAAAAAAAAAAAACAAACAAACAAACAAACAACGGGCGCTTGTGCGTGTGTGCCCAAGATCCTGAGAGGAGAATGGAGGAGAAGGGATTGTGATATGGCCATCCCCCCGGGGGGGTGATTTCTTGCTTTCTGTCTCTCTGTCTGGTTGAGCGCACGCGCCCTATAGCAAAAACCTCTCAAAAAAACCAAACCAAACCAAACCAAAACAAAACTGCCATAGTTTCTATGGTTGTTGACATTAAATCAAAGAAAACTGTATGTAAACAATAAATTGCTATACAAACAGAAGCAATTTTCACCATTTTTTGGACGTTTATCTTATTATAGAAAGCTGATATTCCACAATTCAGTTCTGAAATTTACGGGTTAATAACACTTTACTAATATTCACTTTTTTTTTTTTTTAATTTGCCAGAGGGCACATGCACTCACTGAAGAGAGAGAGAAAATGAAAAACTGAGAACGCATCCATCATGGGGGTTATGATCAGTCCACAATCCTTTTGCCTCCGTTTCTCCCTCTGTTCAAGATTTTGGGCACACGCACTCAGTTTGTTTCTCAAACTGCAGGGTTGGGGACTCAAACCATGGAGTTGGCCATGAGAGATCCAGCCATCTTAACTAGCTGACCCACTAATACTCACTATTAGGTTGTTGGAAAAATATCATTATTTTTTCTATGCAAAAATGCAGCATGACTTTTCCGACAACCCAGTATTTATAACACTTTTTTTTTGGGGGGGGGGAGGTGCATGTGCTTGCCAGAAAGACAGAGAGAGACAGAGACAGAAAGCAAGAAATCATCCCCTAGGGGAGGTTGCCATGCCATAATCCCTTCTCCTCCAGTCTCCTCTCCAGATCTTGGGCACATATGCGCATGCACCTGGCGTGAGTTTAAGCCACCAGGTCCAGGACTCAAACCGCAGTCGACTACATGAGAGCCCAGTGACATAGCCATTACACCAACTGCTGGTCCCCCAGTATTTTTTTTTTTTTTTGGAGAGTTTTTTGCTATAGGGTGCGTGCACTCGCCAGACAGAGAGAGACAGAGAGACAGAAAGCAAGAAATCACCCCCCAGGGGGGATGGCCATGCCACAATCCCTTCTCCTCTATTCTCCTCTCGGGATCTTGGGCATGCACACATACGCGCCCGGCGTAAGTTTAAGCCACCAGGTCTGGGACTTGAACCGTGGTCAGCTACATGGGAGTTCAGCAACATAGCCATTACGCTAGCTGCTGGTCCCAGTCCCCCAGTTTTATAATCTTATAGCTGGCAAAGTTGGAAGTAGAACTCGGGTTTGCTGAGTCCCAGATAAATGCTATTCTTAACAGATCTCACTGTTTTTTTTGACATCGCTTATTAATTAGTTATGAATATCAAGGGCACAGACATTGGATTATAGTAAATATAAGAATTCTAAGACTTCGATGGTACTCACAGGTCAGCTTTTCTCACAATGTCTAAGTTTCCTCAGCAGAAGAGAAAGCTTTATACATAGAAGGTGGCTACCAGTTACTTGTGAAAAAGTATTATGCTAATTTTTTTTTTCAGGTTTTTGTCATAGGGCTCATGTGCTCACCAGAGAGAGAGGGAAACTGAGAAAACACCTCCTGTTGGTGCTGGTGGTGGGGATGTAATCCCTTCTCAAGTCTCCTCGGGTTTCAGGTATGCACAGGCATATGTGATTTTTTAAGCTGCCAGGTCTGGAACTCAAACCACCATCAGCCATTTTGGAGTTCAGTGCCTTAAACATCATGCCACCTGTTAGCCTCCATGCTAGTTTACTCAGGTGGCACCTATGCAGGTTGCAACCTGTGGTTTTTGTTGTTAACAACATCTCTGAATTTCAGTCACTGAGGACTTTTCATCAAGTCATTTTCTCCACTACTGGCTCTAAAATCCTGATCAGCTTTGCCTCAAAATTAACACGAAACCAAATCTCTCATCAAAAAGAAGACAAACTAATTAGCTGATAAAGTTTATTGGCATCATTTTTACCATAAAATCTGAAAAAGCTGGCGCTAACAGGTGGCATAGTGGTGTGATGGTTAAGGTGCTATACTAAGTTAGGGTAAAGTTAGTGTCTGTCAAAATCGTTTATATTTCCAGGGTAATTTGAAAATGTTTACAGCTTGTGAAACAATATACCCATTTCTTTTTATTTCATGTCATAAGCTCACACAGCTTTCTTATTTGGGTTTTAACCTTTTCAATCCTGATTTTTTTTTTTATGAATTAAAACATTTTTTCTTATTGAGAGGTTTTTGCTATGGGCCCACGGGCTTGCCAGAAAGACAGAGAGAGACAGAGAGACAGAGAGCAAGAAATCACCCCCAGCGGGGGATAGCCACACCACAATCCCTTCTCCTCCATTCTCCTCTTGGGATCCTGGGCACGCATGCACAAGCGCCTGGTGTAAGTTTAAGCCACCGGGTCTGGGACTTGAATCGTGGCCGACTACACCGGAGTCCAGCGACATAGCCATTATGCCAACTGCTGGTCCCATTTTTTCTTTTTAATTTTTAAATTTAACTTTATTTATTATTAGTTTCTAGTTCGATCAAAGAGAGAAAGAGAGGGAAATTAAGAAAACGGGCCACCAGGTCCAGGACTCTAACCACCCTCTGCCATGTGGGAGTCCAGCACCTTTAACCACCATGCCACCTGCCAGCCCATCAAACCTGATAGTCTCAAAAGGTCATGCTACCTACCTGCTCCTCATACCTGATAGTCTTTTTTTTTTTTTTTTTTTTTTTGAGAGGTTTTTGCTATAGGGCGCGTGCGCTCGCCAGACAGACAGAGAGAGACAGAGAGATAGAAAGCAGGAAATCACCCCCCAGGGGGGATGGCCACGCCGCAATCCCTTCTCCTCCATTCTCCTCTCGGGATCTTGGGCACGCACGCACACGCGCCCGGCGTGAGTTTAAGCCGCCGGGTCCGGGACTCGAACCACGGTCGACTACGTGGGAGTCCAGCGACATAGCCATTACGCTAACTGCTGGCCCCCCCATACCTGATAGTCTTAAAAGGCGGAGTTCAAACTAAGTACAATTACAAACAAAACAAAATAGCCTATTAAAAAGGGTAAAAAGATAAAAGGATTACGTACAATTTTCTGCCAGATAAGGTTCCTTAAGCATAAAAAGGTTAATTAAAATTGCAAAAACGACTCTTTTGAAAAAGAGATTAAGTCTTAAAATGAGCCTGTAGGGGCTGGCTGGTGTGGTGGTAAGGCACTGGACTTCCACAAGGCTGACCATGGTTCATGTCCCAAACCTGGTGGCTTGCTTTCTCATTTTTTCTCTCTCTCCTTTTCTCTGGTCAAATTGAAAAAAAAAAATAATAAAATTTAAAAATTCTTAAAAACATCCTATTAAAAATCAGTCTGCCTAAGTGCCTGGAAAAGTATAAAATTTTACAAAGAGATGTTATTAGTTTTCTTACTAATCTAATTTTCAAGTTCTCCTAAAGTAAGAGAAAGCCAGAACAGTGATGTTTCAAAGTCCTTGAGTATAATCACACACACAAAGGCAGAAAAAAGATAAACAAGAGCCAGGAGGTGATGTGATGGTTAAGACATTGGACCCCACATGACCACCTCCATGGTTCAAGTCCTGGACCCAGTGGCTTGAAAAACACACCAGGTGCATGTGCACCTGTGCACATGTGCCTAAAATCCTGATAAGAAAATGGAGAAGAGACTGTGCGGGGGCCAGCTGACTTCCCCCAACTCCCTCCCATGAGTTTCACTTTCTGTCTCTGGGAAGTGCCTGTGCTCTATGGCAAATATCTTTAATAAAAAGCCACTGAAAGATAAAAAATATCCATCATATAAGCTCTTACACAATTAAAAATCATTTTCTTTTGGTGTTGTCATGGTATTAAATATAGTTAACACTAAAGTTTTATAGTTAACGCACACAAAGGTCTAATTTTGAGGCACCCTTCTGTCTCTGCTTAGGCCCACCATCTTTCCTTGTTAATGTTTTCTCTTTTTTACTTTGCCACAATTGGGGGACAATGGATGAAACCTTAACTTTCCACTGCTGCTATCAACAGTGAATATTAAAAGCACCTTTCCGTTTTTCCTTCGTGTCCCTTCTCAGACACTGCACCATGTAAATAAATGAAAAATTAACAAGGTACGTTTTTCCTGTTCAAAACCAGCACCAGCCAGAGTGCAGTGAGGTACGAATGCGTACCATCCCCCAATCGTCTCCGAAAAACTTCAGAGGCAATTCTGATTTGATGAAACGTGCATTTACATTCGTAAATAGAAAAGTTTAGCTGTTACTTAGAAAGCTGTTTTGCTGCGGGGTGGGTGAGAGTAGGTGGTGCCTCAAATTACACCGAAAAATACTAACACGGAAAAACATCCAACCCTCTACCCAAACCCACCCAGTCGCAGTCCGTCATTCTCCGTATCTTCTCTGTCAATGTTTTCGGCAAAAGCAGTATTTTCCTGCAGCGGATGAAGGAGGCCGGCAAGCGCCCGGGGACACGTAGCCTTTTAACAACACCCAATTAAAGCATCAAAGAGAAAACGAGTCGGCGTCTGGATCAATCTGCATAAAGCGACCCGCCTCGCCCAGGCAGTTGTGGTCGGGGAGGAACCACGAAACCTGTGCAGAGCTTGCAGCCCGTCTCCACGGCAACCGGCCGCAGGCGCCGGAGCCCGGATGTTGTGCGGATTCGCTGGCCGCAGGGCCCCGCTTCCTGGAACCTGCCCCGGCGGGCCGCGCTCCTCCTCGGGAGTTGTAGTTCTTCTCCCCGCCGCCGGCGGGCGTGCAGCGCCGGTGGGACTACGAGTCCCAGCATGCACCGCTGCTCCCCGTCGCTCACCGCCCCCTGGCTGCGGACGCCTGCGAGCAGGTTGTTTTTATGAGAGGCGTCACTGGCGCCCGGAGCTGTGACCGCCGCCACCGTGACAGCCAGCGCAGTCGGGCGGAGGTGGCGCTGCCCCTTCAGGTACGGTTCCGGGCATGTTCAGACTGGGTGACGGAGTTCGGAGCCGAATGTAGGGGCCCCGGCTGGCACTCGTGGCTCAGCCACCCGGAGGGGACCGCGGCGGGGTCTCCCTCCCAGGCGGGGGCTGCTCGGACGGGGACTTGACCCTGGCACGACCCCTGGCACCTGGCTTGTGCGACCGCTTGGGCGACCTCCTTCGGCCGGGAGTCCACAGCGCGGTGGCCAGAGCCAGCCCCTGAGGCGCGGGTCCGGTGGTCCCGCAGCCTTCGGACGCTCGCGTGCGGCCCGCCGTGCGCCAGGAGCGGGAGGCCGAGCGCCCACGGGCCCTCCGTTCAGGGCCGGCGGGAGCTTCTCGGTCCAGACCCGTAGGAATCCATATGGTGAGATGTTACGTGCGTCATCCTGCCGGCTTTTTTGCCTGCCCATCTTTTTTGGTGACGTGTGAGCCCTGTGATGCCAGGAATAGAAAGATTAAATATTAAATAATGCCGTTGAGCTTTCTGATCGTCCGCCAGCCTGAGTGATGAAATCCTCTCATCGCTTCTCCCTTCCCCGGGACCCCTCTGCGTCCGTCTTCCTAAGCGGGTTGTCCTCGGTAGCAGCTGTCCCACGCAGTGCCTTTGTAGTCGTTACATGTTTATTTGTGTTTAATGAATCCGACTGATGGCCTTTGGGAGTGCCAATTTTAACGAACTAAGCCAATTAAGGTATTTGGTTGAATGATGAAATTTGTACTGTTCTGCTCTAACCTTCAAAACCCAAACGGGACTTTCTTGTAGCAAGAATAGCTAAGTACTTCAGTACTGCGAATTTTCGGAATTGTCTCTGCCAATTAGATCACTCTCCACAGGATAGCGCTTGTGCAGCTATGAACGCATCCTGTCTTCAGTTTGAGGTTTGCATGTTATTGAGCTCCACATTTCTAGCGAATAATTATCACACAGCCAGTGTGAACAGTTTAGTATTCTTTCTGAGCTCTAGTCTTAACAGGTAAAGGGACAAAGTGAGGCTATTATTATTATTATTTTGCTCATGTTCATTTATTCGCTATGCTAGAGAGAGACAAAAAGTAAGAAATCACCCTCTGGGGGGTTGGCTACAATCCCTTATTCTCCATTCTCATCTTTGGATTTGGGGAACCTGAAGGCTGGACGTGATTTTCAAGGCACCATTCCCAGACTTGAACCCTGTGGCTAACTTGTGGGATTCAGTGCCTTAACCTCCAGGCTACCATGCTGATCTGAGGTTATTATTGCTATTTAAGGTTTTTGCTATAGGATGTGTGGGCCCAGCCACTGAGAAGAGAGACAGAGACAAAGGAAAAGTGAGAAATCAATCCCCAGAGGGGATGGCCAAGTGCAATCCCTTTTTTTCTCTTTACCTCTTGGGATTGTGGGTGTACACGCAAACGTACCCAGTATGATTTTTCTCTTTAAAGGATTTTATTCATTACTATTTTTATTTCTTAATCTGTTATAGGACACATAAGCTCACCGGAGAGAGGAGAGAGAGAGAGAAAGAGAAAATAAAAAAGTAAGTCACTAGGTCCGGGACTCCAACAGTGGTTAGCCATGTGGGAGTGTTCACTGCACCCACTGCCATCTGCTCACCCTTCTCCCCTCATTTGATTTTTTTAAGCAAAAATGTCTGGAACTTCAACTGCAGTTGACCACGTGGGATTCAGTGCCTTACCCACCACACCGCCTGTTGGCCTGTTCCCAAATGATATTTAAAGGAATAAGAAATAGACATTTTTAAATGAAAATAGATTAGGAAATAGTCCAGTTCCAATATTGTAAAGTGTTGAACATGGAACAAGAAGTTTTAAGACTCAGAGGGTAGTCACATTCATAAAAGTGATTAGTGAAACTATAAATACCTTTTTCTCTGTATACTTCTCTTTTCCAATTATTTTGCAGGAGGTAATTTTTTCTTTTTTAAGATTTATTGGGGCCAGCAGATGGCATAGCATCTGGGCTCACATGGTTGACTGTGGTTTAAGTTCTGGATCTGGTGGCTTGAAAATCATGCCGGTCACATGTACGTGTATGCCCAAGGTCCAGGGAGGAAAATGGAGGAAAAGGGATTGTGGTGTGGCTATCCCCTCCACCCCGGGGGGAGGGGTTGAGTTCTCACTTTCTGTCTCTGGCAAGTGACCATGCCCTGCAACAAAAATCTCTTTAAGAAAAAAAAAAAGATTGTTACTATTATTTTCTATATTTGCCATAGGGCACATGTTCTCACCACAACAACAGAGGGAAAGTGAGAATGCAAGCCATCTGGTCCAGGACTCGAACCACAGTTAGCCATGTGGGAGTCTAGCACCTTAACCATCGTGCCACCTACTGGCCCTCAATTTTTTAAGTTTTTTTTTTTTTTTAAAGAATTATTTTACTTAATTTTATTTGTTTATATATTTATTTTAATTTGACCAGAGAGGGACAGAGAAAGTGAGAAAGCAAGCCTCCAGGTCTGGGACTCAAACCATAGTCGGCCATGTGAGAGTCCAGCACCCTCAACTACCAAGCCGGCTACCTGCTGGCCCCAAAATAATTTTTTTAAAGAATTATGTATTTAATTTTATTATTTAATTTTATTATGGTGAATAATAAGGGCATGTGCACTTACCAGACATAGCCAAAGAGAGAGGGAAAGCAAGTCACCAGGTCTGATATTCGAATTGTGGTCTGCCATGTGGGAGTCCACTACCTCAACCACCATGCCACCTGCTGGTCCCTCAGGAAATAATTTTGAAAAAGGGATAAGCAATTTCTGTTTTGGAATTTTAAAACATTTCTTCAAAAACGGATAGCAACTGCAAAAGACATAGGTAGAGTCCTTGTTGCTGTATCCACATACTCCATGAATTTATGTGTAAGTTATTTGGAGAGAAGGTATTACCAAACTCAACCAGCTTCACTTGCCCAAGCCCTACAAATCAAACCATAGGCACAAGGTGAGATTAAGGAAAGTACAGCTTTATTGCAAAGTGAAAGCAAAGGAGAGTGGGTAGGTTATGCTGAAAAGAGCCAGTCTCCAGGAGGTGGTCCCCACTTTTTTTTTTTTTTAAGAGGGAGATTTTTTTCTTTATGTTGCTGTAGGGCCCTTGAACTTATCAGATGAACAGTGACAGAAAGGGAGAAATCACATGCCCACCCCCCTCCACCCCCCACCCCCTCCCCTGCCTTTCTAAGGGCAAAATTAGGGGCAAGAGGTCCCCCGCCCATGATTAGTTCAGTGATTGATTTAAGAGGGCATGGTTATCTTGTGCAGATTCTTGATCATTAAGGCCTCAGATAATCAGATTTCTGTTGGTTTCTGGAGCTATTCAGCCTGGGGCCTTTGAGCTCATAGCCTGCACTTCCCACTCTGAAATGAAACCTCATCTTTCCTTCAAGTGAGAGTTTTAGAGGTCTGATGGCCCTTATTCATGACCAATGTTGTTTCATTATCGCATCTTATCCTTTACTCTGCGCCATTGCAAATGTAAATAGACTTTCTATTCCAAGCACCTTAGAAAATAACACTTTACTTTTAGTTCAGCCTCTGATTTTCAGTTTGGGGAATTCTTATTTTTTCTTTAACAGAAGGGGAAACCGAGGACTCATCCCTCTTAGGGGGTCCTTGCTCATTTCAAAGGGACAAAAATTCCATTAGTTGGGCTGGAGAAAATTTAAAAAACCAGGTATAACCATTAGCATTTGTATATCTCATATTTTGATCTATTTTCACCTTGAGTAAAATCAAAGAGGAAAGTGCATAGCCTTTCTTCATTTAAAGCTGAGCCATTTTGATGTAAATCCGTCAGGTGGCAAAAGATTAGAACTATTAACTGACTGGAAAGACGTTTATATAGCAGATAGAATTGTTAAGCAATTATTATAATCAGGCACTTAAAGCTTGTTAATATTGAATTGCTTTGAGTACCGTGTTTTATATGTCTAATATTTTGGATTTTATTTATTGTTTTATTTTCTATTGTTATATTGGATATGGGCAGATAAGTAGCATAATTCATTATTTAGCCCACATTGTGTTTAATGTCCTTAAAGGAATGTCCACATTGCTCTCCCAAAGGAATATTCTACTCTTTTGCTGATATCTGCCTTAAAAAATTGGGATTTATTCAGTACCAAATGTCCAGTAATGGCTTGATATCTGTTCTGAAAGTTTGGTTTTTTTTTTTTTTTTCAGGCTATAATCATACTTTTTTTCTTAGGTTGTCTCTTTTCTCCCATATTTTTTACTTTTTAATTTTGTATATTTTTGGGGGTGTTGTTTCAATATGTTAGGCTTCAGGTCCATTCAGAGAGCATAAGAAACGTTCGTAATTGATTAATATGTCTTATTTGCTCTGTAGTGATGTTGTCTACGTTGTATAATTGTATTCTTACACAAGCGGTAGGGTTTTTCAAAAAATTAGTGACTAAGCTGTTAACATCCTAGTTTCTGAGCATGTAAAAAACTTTGACAAGGAGCAAAGCTGGTTAAGCTGAGTATTTTAAAACAGAAAATGCAGACTCATCTAGCAATGCAGAACTACTAGAGGCTAAATTGTATTTGTGTTAGTGTGTGTGGTTATGGTGAGGAAGTTGCAATATTTTAAGTGATAACTATTACATTTTTGAGAATTTTCTTCTGGCCTTTCTGCAGTTTTGACTAGAATAAATTAGTTAAAAAAAAAAAAAAAAAAGTTGGCTCCAGTAGGGTATTGAACCAGATAAACTTGACCAAATCATCTCTTTATTAACAATAGTTCTAAGATGAAATTTTGCCTATAATGTGAATGGGATTGCAACTAACTCATAAATTAATGTTTTCTTTTTAAAACATGATTTGAGAAATGTGGAAAAGCTGTTTAAGGGCTGATTGGGTTTCTTAGGAAATATTAAAGTAAAAGATTTTCCTCTGTTATAGTGGGAAGGTAAAAATTGTAGTTTTTCTTTAATACTTGTCTGTAAATCACGGCCCTTCAAAAACCTTACGTCTGGTTTATATTGCAGGCATGATAAACTACTGAAAGAGCATTGGATTTGGAATTGGGATGTTTAATGATGTTGAGCAAGTAGTTCAGTTTACGAATCTGTTGCTATTTGTAAATTGTCAATAGTAGCCAGTTGCCTTACTTCATGGGGTATTTGTGAAGATTAAGTCATGTGAAAATGAAATCACTTTGTAAGTAGTAGAGTGATCTACCCATGTTAAATATTATTTGTCTGCATCACTGACATTTCCATAAAGCACACTAGACTTTTGAAGGAGGATAACTTGATGTGATACATACTTTTTGACTGGGAAATTAGAGGAGAGGCTGATGGGACCTTCATTTGATTTCTTGGTAGAGTTTGGAGACTTTGGAGGTTGAAGAAAACCTGGCTCCTCTTCTGTGACTTTGCACTCTGCTGCATTAAAGGTCCTGGAATTGCAGTGGGCTTTACATTTTCGGTTTTGATTTGTTTTAACCTCTCATCTAAAAGTATTAGGAAAGGTCATCAGTCTAATTTGACAGGTGGAAGTGGCTATTGTTTTTAATGTTATAAAGTGGGACTTAGGTTGATTTCACCAAGGGTGAGGCTACATTGCATAAGAGATCTCAGATCCTCTTTAGAAACTCAGTGCATGTCTGAGTATTGGTTTTTGAGCCAAAGAAATAGTTTTAGAGTTTAGGTGCTGCTTCTGGGGAAGTCATTCCTGGCTATCAGAGCATCTGACTCTTGAGATTAACTTCACATTTGACTCACATAGAACATTCATTTCTAAAAAGGCTTTTAGAAACATATTAAGTTTTTGTTGTTGTTGTTGTTTTTAAGAGAGATTTTTTGCTGTCGGACATGTGCACTTGCCAGAGAGATAGACAGAGAGTGAGAAATCACTCCCCGAGGGTTGGGACGCTACAATCCCTTCTCCATTCTCCTCTCCGGATTCTGGGCACTCATGCACACACCACCAGTGTGATGTTTAAGCCACTGGGTCTGGGAGTGAACCGGAGTCTAGCAATGTAACCATTACTCCATCTGCTGGATCTACATATTAAGTTTTGATTACGTACTTATTCCCTAGAAAGGTATGCAGAAATGTATAAAATCCCTTTATTTCCTGCTTTCCTTCCCAAGTGAAAAATAGAATACAGTTGTAAGAAAATTAGAGTTAAGGAGCCAACAGGTGGTGTTGTGGTTAAGGGCACTCAACTCCCATGTGGCGGACTGAGGTTCCAGTACCAGACTTTGCCGCTTGCTTTCTCAATTTCCCTCTTTCTCTCTTTCACTCTGGTCAAATTAAAATAAATAAAGTTAAATAAAATAATTATTAAAAGAAAGAAAATTAGAGTTAATTATTCTTTTGTGAGTGTTTAAAATAAAGATATATAATGGATATATATATTTTTTTTGTTTTGTTTTGTTTTTGAGAGGTTTTTGCCATAGGGCGCATGTGCTCCCCTGAAAGACAGAGACAGAGACAGAAAGCCAGAAATCATCCCGCAGGGGGGATGGCCACGCTGCAGTCCCTTCTCTACTCTCTTGTGTTCTTGGGCATGCACATACACGGGCCCAGCGTGAGTTTAAGCCACCAGGTCCAGGATTCAAACCACAGTCGACTACATGGGAGTCCAGAGAAATAGCCATTACACCAACTGCTGGTCCCATAATGGATATATTTTTAAAAGAATTATTTAATTTTATTTATTATTATTAATTCACCGGAGACTGACAGAGAGAGGGAGAGAGTGAGAAAGCAAGCCACCAGGTCCTAGACTCGAACCATAGTTGGTCATCTGGGAGTCCAGTGCCTTAAACCACCATGCTACCTGCTAGTCTCATAGATATATATTTTTTAATAAGTAGAAAATAACTTTCTGTGTTACTAATTTTTAAAATTTGACGGTAGAAGAAAACAAAAAGCCAGAACTCATAGTTTTACTTAGAAAGGTAGAGCTGGAACCAGTAGAAGGCATGGTAGTCGAAGTGTTGGGCTCTGACATGGCTGACCATGGTCTAAGTTCTTTTTTTTGAGAGGTTTTTGCTATAGGGCGCGTGAGCTCGCCAGGCAGACAGAGACAGACAGAAAGCGAGAAATCACCCCCCAGGGGGGATGGCCACGCCACAGTCCCTTCTCCTCTGTACTCCTCTCGGGATCTTGGGCACACACGCACACATGCCCAGCGTGAGTTTTAAGCCACCGGGTCCGGGATGTGAACCGCGGTCCACTACGTGGGAGTCCAGCGACATAGCCATTACACTAACTGCTGGTCCCCATGGTCGAAGTTCTGACCCGATGGTTTGCTTTCTAACTTTCTGTCTCTCTGATGAGCACTTGTTCCCTATACCAAATAAAAATAATAACAACAGTTATATGAATAAATTTTCTTAGAAATTATTTTATTTACCTTTATTTATTTATTTATTTTTAAGAATTATTTTACTTTATTTATTTATTTATTCATTCATTTATTTCCATTTGACCAGAGAGGGACAGAGTGAGAGAGAGAGAGAGAGAGAAAGTGAGACAGCAGGCCGTGAGATCCGAGACTCGAACCACGGTCAGCCACATGGGAATCCAGCGCCTTTAACTGCCATGCCACCTGCCGGCCCCTTACCTTTATTTATTTTAATTTGACTAGAAAGGGACAGAGAGAGAGAGACAGAGAGAAAGTGAGAAAGCGAGAAAGCAAGCTGCCAGGTCCAGGACTCAACACCATCGGCCATGTGGGAGTCTATCGCCCTTAACAACCAAGCCACTTGCTGGCCCCGTGAGTAATACTTTAAAAAAAAAAAGAGAGAGAGAGAGAGAGAGAGAGAGAGAGAGAACAGCCAGCCATTAGCACCCTAGTGAAGGCAGTACATATCCTCCTGAGTTTTGTAGAGGGGATTTCAAAAAGTTTGTGGAAATGGAATTAAAATAACAAGTTTATTTTGATGCCAGAAGTCTCAAGTGCCATAAATAGATTTCTCATGATACTCATTTTCTATGAACTGTTTAAAGGACCCTTTTGCCCCTCTCTCCCATGTCTTACCCTTTCACACTTTTTTCCAAAATTAAAAGAAGTCAGGATTTTTCTCAGAACTAGAATACCCAGTGAGAGGAATATTTCTTTATTATAACCAGCATCCTAATTTCCCCCAGCATTTTGAATTCATATTACTTTATTTCATACTTTTTTTCTTTTTAAGCAAAGGTGTGGCTCCTTTAGATTGAGGCAAAAGAAACACTTTTATCTTCAAATATAGCAATAGTTGCTTTTGTTTCCCAATTTGAAGAGCCTTACATCATAAAAGGAAACTGGTGAAGTAATATTGTATTGACTCACTTCTGTTGCAGAAATTATTTTCTAGATTAAAAGGTTAATCTCCATATGTTACACTATTACTGTCTCTTTTGGGGTATGCATAAATGAAATCATTCCTTTTTTTCTATTTTTTCCCCAGATACTTAACCTTTAATGGTAGATTTCAGTGTTTCTCAGTCCTTTAGAACTAGGAGAGCCTGCTTACTGAAGGTGGGTCGAACCAAGAGGTAACCATAGCATTTGCTTCTTGCTTTACTGTGGGACTCAGCAACTCATTAAAAGCCCTGGATTTTGTTGTAATTTCTCTAGCAAGAATTCTCTTCTGGTACCCTAGAGAGTAAACATATTCATTCTTTTTTTTTTTTTTTGGAGAGGTTTTTGCTATAGGGCGCGTGTAGTCATTTCCATTTCTCCATCCTGTTGGGATTTTGGGCAAACATGCACACATGCTAAGCCACAAAAGCTAGAGTTCTAGTTGCATGGTTAGCCTTATGGCATCTAGCACTTTTAGCCACCAGGCCACTGACTGGCCCAGTACCCATGTATTTCTATCACGTGATTCCTAGAAATTAAATTGATGAATCACAGTGTCTCTGCTTGTAAAATTTTGATAGTTGTTAGAAATTTATCTCCAAGAGGCTAATAATATATTCACACTGTTTATAGTGCCTGTTTTATCATACCATTAAAAAATTTTTTTTTGCACTAAGTATACTCATACTTTAATTCCATTTTCTACAAATGTTGTTAAAGAATTATTTATTGAATTATATTCATTCTTATTGTTTTTAATTTCTTAGGGCATGCACACCCACTACAGAGAGAGAGGGAAAGTAAAAGCAAGCCGCCAGGTGTGGGACTTGAACCACGGTTAGTCATGTGGGAGTACAGTGCCTTAACTACCATGCCAGGTGCTGGTAGTTAAGGCATATCTTATGTAGTCTATGAATTTGCTTAAATTTTTGTTGGTGGGGTAGGCCTTCAAATAACCTTATTGGGGCCGGCAGATGGCGTGGTAGTTAGAGGCGCTGGACTCCCACATGGCCGACCAAGTTCGAGTCCCGGACCTGGTGGCTTGCTTTCTCTCTCTCTCTCTCTCTCTCTCTCTCTCTCTCTCGTCAAATTAAATAAATAAATAAAATTAAATAGTTATAAAAATAAATAACTTATTTCTCGTTGTGTATCTGGTTGACTATCTTTTCATATGTTTATAAGCAATTCTGTGTGTTTTGTAAATTGCTTACTTGTGTATGCTGACCTTTTTTTTTTTTTTTTTGGAGGTTTTTGCTGTATGGCGCATGTACTTGTTGCAGAGAGAGAGAGAGAGAGAGAGAGAGAGAGAGAGAGAGAAGGAGAAGTCACTCCCCATGGGGAATAGCCATGCTGTGCTCCCTTCTCTTTTCTCCTCTCTGGATTTTGGGCAAGCATGCACACATGCCCTGTGTGAGTTTCAAGCTGCCAGGTTCAGGACTTGAACTGCAGTCAACCACGAGGGAGTTCAGTACCTTAACCACTATGCCACCTGCTGGCTACCTATTATTATTTTTTAAAATTTGCCATAGGTAGGGGTCAGCAAGTGGCATGGTGGTTAAAGGCTCTGGACTCCCACATGGCCTACTGAGGTTCGACTCCTGAAACTGGAAGCTTGCTTTCTCACTTTCCCTCTCTCTCTCTCTCTCTCTCTCTCTCTCTCTCTCTCTCTGTCCCTCTCTGGTTAAATTAAAAAATAAAAATAAGTAAAGTTAAATAAAATAAGTAAAAGAAAATTGCCACAGGTAGTATGTGCTTGCCAGAGAGAGACAAAGAAAGAGACGGTACAGTAAAAAAGCTCCTTGCATTGCGATAGCCATGTCACAATTCCTTTTCCATTTTCTTCTCGGGATTTTGGGCAGGTGTGCACACATGCCCGGCATGTTCTCCAAGCTGCCAGGTCTGGAACTCTAACTGTGCAATCGGCCATGTGTATTCCAACTGCCTCAACCACCATGCCACTGGCTGGTTTTTTATTCAGTTTTTTTTTTTTGTAATTTTATTTGTTTATTCCATGTGAGATGGACAGAAATAAGAGACAGGCATCCTCACAAAGGGTGTTCACACCCTGATCCAGCCTATTTTAGTTAGTCTGTGTCATGGGCATGTATCTCAGGCATGAATGCCCGCTGGTGTGCTTAGGAAGGTCTTGGGATACAAACCCAGTACGTTTCGGGACCAGCAGTTAGCGTAATGGCTATGTCGCTGGACTCCCACTTAGTCGACCGCGGTTCGAGTCCTGGACCCGGTGGCTTAAATTCACGCCAGGCGCGTGTGTGTGCGTGCGTGCCCAAGATCCCGAGAGGAGAATGGAGAAGGGATTGCGGTGTGGCCATCACCCCTGGGGGGTGATTTCCTGCTTTCTGTCTCTCTCTGTCTGTCTGGCGAGCGCACACGCCCTATAGCAAAAACCTCTCCAAAAAAAAAAAAAAACAAACCCAGTACGTTTCCATGTGGGTCTGGTACGTTACCATTGCACCACAACATGGCCCTCAGTTCCATTTTTAAGTGTTATTTCTTGGTTTGTTGGTGTACTTTCAAAAGATTGAAAATTACTTCTGTCATGTATCTCACAGATTTTTTCCCATTGCATTATTCATATTTATTTATAGTAACTTGACAGAGGAGTTTGTGATTTTTATTCATTTATTATTTTTAAATTGTATTTATTTTTTAATTTGTAAGATGGCTTATGCACTTACCAGAGAGAGAAAAAAAAAATGAGAGAGCCTTTCCATGGGGAATGATCATGCCACAATCCCTTCTTCTCTATTTCTCTTTCTTTTTAAATGTTTGGGCATGCATGCACGTACCTGGCATATTTCTCAAGCCCCCAGGCCCAGGACTCAAACCACATGGTTGGACACGTGGGATACAGCCACCTTAACCACCATGCCATGGGCCTGTGATTTTTTTTATTTTTAAATGTGTGTGTGTGTGTGTGTGTGTGTATGTATGTATGTGTGTATATGTATATATATATATGTATATACATACAAAGAGATTTGCCATAGGGTGTGCGCTCGCTGGAGAGAGGGACAGACAGAAAATGGCAGAGAGGGGACCAGCAGTTAGCGTAATGGCTATGTCGCTGGACTCCCATGTAGTTGACTGCTGTTCGAGTCCCGGACCCGGTGGCTTAAACTCACACCGGGTGTGTGTGCGTGCGTGCCCAAGATCCCGAGAGGAGAATGGAGGAGAAGGGATTGCGGCGTGGCCATCCCCCCTGGAGGGTGATTTCTCGCTCTCTGTCTCTCTGTCTCTCTCTGTCTTTCCGGCGAGCATACGCACCCTTTAGCAAAAAAACTCTCAGAAAACAAAACAAAACAAAACATAAAAAACAAAAACAAAAAACTAATGGATTTTGGGGACGGCAGGCGGTGTAGTGGTTCAGATACTGGACTCCCACATGGTTGACCACAGTTCAAGTCCTGAACCTGGTGGCTTGCTTTCTCACTCTCCCTTTTTTTCTGTCTGTCTCTGGTCAAAATTGAATAGTAATGAGGGACCAGCAGTTAGCGTAATGGCTATGTTGCTGGACTCCCACGTAGTTGACCGTGGTTCGAGTCCCAGACCCGGTGACTTAAACTCATGTCGGGCGCGTGTGCGTGCCCAAGATCCCCAGAGGAAAAGGGAGAAGAAGGGATTGTGGCGTGGCCATCCCTTCTGGGCTGTGATTTCTCGCTTTCTATCTCTCTGTCTCTCTCTGTCTGTTTGGTGAGCGCACGTGCCCTATAGCAAAAACCTCTCCCCCCCTAAAATTTTAATAATAATATAATAAATAAAATTTTAAAATAAATCTTTTTTAAAAATGTCTGGATTTTTGGTTGGCCTTGTAACACAGCAGTTAATTCTGTCCCTTGACGTGAAAAGTATGCTATACATCTTGGGACCAGCAGTTAGCGTAATGGCTATGTCGCTGGACTCCCATGTAGTTGACCATGGTTTGAGTCCCGGACCCTGTGGCTTAAACTCACGCCAGGCACATTTGCGTGCGTGCCCAAGATCCCAAGAGGAGAAGGAAGGAGAAGGGATTGCAGCGTGGCCATCTCCCTCGGGGGTGATTTCTCGCTTTCTATCTCTCTCTCTGTCTGTCTGGCGAGCGCACATGCCCTATAGCAAAAACCTCCAAAAAAAAAAAAAAAAAAGCATGCTATGCATCTGTATTTGCATATTTCAAATCCTAATGGGCTGGAAAAATGGAGATTGGTTTTGCAGCATGCCCCATTGGGAGGTGCTTTCTTTCTCTCTGGTAAGTGCACAAGCCCTCTGGCAATTCAAAAAACTTTCTGGGTTTTACCTAAATCTTAGGAAGATCTTTATTACCCCATGATGAGATAACATTCTAATTTTATTCAGTCCTTTTGTGGTTTCATTTCCTATATCTAAGTCTTTGAGCCATGTCTTTACCAAATGGTCTTAAATGTTTTTATGAAGCTTTCTTTGTATTTATAATGTTCTTTCACAAGATAAACCAGGTGACATCATTTTGAAAGCCAACTAAATTTATGAAGCTTAGTAGAGCCTGCTTTCTGTAAGTGATGAAACTTAGCCCTCCAAAAAATCATTTTTTCCTTTTGGAGGCAGTAGAGGGAGAACAACGAAACTTGCTTTCTTGTTTTTACTCAGAAGCTTTTAATAGGAAAGTGGCTTTTATCTTTCTGTGTTTTCAGTGTTTTTTCCTTCCTTTTCATTTGCACACCAACCATAGGAAGCTTTTCTACTGTACTTTGAGTGGCCAGAATGGTTGCTAGCACTTAGCTTGCTTGCTTCCTTTCTTTTCTTTCTTTCTTTCTTTGTTGTTGTTGTTGTTGCTGTTGTAGGTCACATGCACTCACCAGAGAGGGTGGTGGGCGTGGAAAGCAAGAAAACAGGGAAAGTCAGATCACCCATGGACAATCACCAGCTTACAACCGGTTTGTCTCCATTCACCTCCCAGGATTTGGGGCTTGGAGGCATACATGCTTGGCATGTCTTTTAAGCTGTCAAATCCAGAACTCGAATTATATAGTTGGCTATGTGGGATCCAGCTGCCCCAACCACCCTGCCGCTGGCTGGCCTGAACTTAGTTTTCATATTTAGAATTGCCTGTCAAGCACATGAGCTTGCCAGAGAGAGATAGAGACAGAGGGGCAGAAAGTGAGAAATGACCCACCGGGGGATATCCATGCCACAATCTCTTCATTCTCTTGGGATTTGGGGCACGCACACACATGCACCTGGCGTGAGTTTTAAGCCACCAGATCCGGGACTAGAACTGCGGTCAACTATGTGGGAGTCCAGTGACATAACCATTATGCCATCTGCTAGTCCCTCCAGTGGCTCTTATATTGGGCATGTGTGTGTGCTCGTGATCTAAATGAGATGGGGAATTGGAAGAAAAAGGATCGTGGTATGATGGGTTCTTTGGGTGGTGCTTTCTCTTTTTGTCTTTCTGCCTCCTTCCTTCCTTCTACTCTCGTTGTCTGCCCTCTTACCTATATTAAAAACAGAATGTAGTCTTCTTTTTAGAGGGTTTTGCTATAGGGCTTGTGGGCTCGCCAGACAGACAGAAAGAGACAGAGAGACAAAAAGCGAGAAATCACCCTCCAGGGGGATGGCCACACTGCAATCGCTTCTCCTCCATTCCCTCTCAGGATCTTGGGGCACGTATGCACATGGTGCCTGGTGTGAGTTTAAGCCACCGGGTCCGGGACGCGAACCACGATCTACTACATGGGAGTCCAGTGACATACCCATTACATTAACTGCTGTCCCCCCGAATGTAGTCTTTTTGTGATAAAGGATTTTCCTGACCATGTTGACTCATAAGCCTTTGAATCAGCTTCCTCCGCTGGGATAGTACTTTGGTTTCCATAGCACGATTGCCCAGTAGATACAAGGCATTCCTAAACTGTTGAGTCTTTGGGAAAGTCATGACACATTTTTGCATAGAAAAACAGAAAAATACGTCATGACTTTCATGGCAGCCTGTTTATTCGTTGCCATATTTTGGAGACTGGGATAGAGTCAACATTGTAGCCATTTTAGAGGGCTTTAAGAACACCTTTCACTTAAAATCACACTGGAGAAAAGAAAACTATACAATGGAAGTTTTTCTTCCCCACAATGAACTAAAAAAGACCTCCTTCTTCTGGATAGGGCCATTTAACTTCAAAAGTATTTATGTAAAAACACTTGCATAAATGTGAATATGTGTACAGGTTCTGTAAAACACAGTGACAGTGGACCCCGGTAGGTAGCGTGGTGGTTCAGGTGCTGGACACTCCCATGTGGCTGACCGTTGTTTGAGTCCCAGACTTGGTGGTTTCCTTTCTCACTTTCTTGCTCTCTCTAACTCTGTGTTTCTCTATGGTCAAATTAAAATAAATGAACGAATAAACAAAAGTAAAATAAATAATTCTTTATAAAAAACCACACACGGTGACTAACAGTCTTAGATGTGTAGTTAGCCTAAAGTCTTAGGTGACTGTTTCTTTTCTTTTTTTTGGAGAGGTTTTTTGCTATAGGGCGCGTGCGCTCGACAGACAGACAGAGACAGACAGAGAGACAGAAAGCGAGAAATCACCCCCCAGAGGGGATGGCCACGCCGCAATCCCTTCTCCTCCATTGTCCTCTTGGGATCTTGGGCACGCATGCACACGCCCCTGGCGTGAACCGGGGTCGACTACGTGGGAGCCCAGCGACATAGCCATTACGCTAACTGCTGGTCCCACGTGACTGTTTCTTGCATTACTTTTTCGGTGTGATCTCGTCAACAGCCTAACAGGGAAATAAACAAACTGTGCTAAATTTAAGAGAACATAGTATTTTTTTTTTTTTTTTGAGAGGTTTTTGCTATAGGGCGCGTGCGCTTGCTAGAAAGACAGAGAGAGACAGAGAGACAGAAAGTGAGAAATCACCCCCCAGTGGGGATGGCCACACCGCAGTCCCTTCTCCTCCATTCTCTTCCTGGGATCTTGGGCAGGCACGCACACGTGCCTGGCGTGAGTTTAAGCCGCCGGGTCCGGGACTCAAACCCCGGTCGACTACATGGGAGTCCAGCAACATAGCCATTACGCTAACTGCTGGTCCCAAGAGTACATAGTATTAAATGTCATTCTTTTAATTGCCAGAGGACATGTGCTGCCCCTATGAGAGAGAGAGACAGAGAAAGGGAGATGCAGAAAGTACCTTCCTAGTGGGATGTGGTCCGTCACATCCCCTTTTTCATTTCTCTGTCCTTTCAGGATTTGAGGCATGCATCTATGCACACATATCTTGCCGCCAGGGCTAAGAGTTGAGCATTGGTTTGTCATGAAGGTTCTGTTTCACTTGACTACCAGAGAGAGAGAGATCACCACCATAGGGAGTAACCACATTAGCAAAGCCTTTTTTTTTTTGAGAATTATTCTAGCTTTACTTATTTATTTCAATTTTACCAGGGAGACAGAATGAGGGAGAAAGAGAGAAGTGAGAAAGGAAGCCACCAGGTTTGGCACTCGAACCATGGTCGCCATGTGGGAGTCCAGCGCCCTTAACCAGTACGCCACCTGTCGACACAAAGCCTGTTTTATTTTTAAATTTTATTTACTTATTTATTTGGAGAGATTTTTGCTGTAGGGCATGTAGGCTCGCCAGAGACAGACAGACAGAGAAATAGAAATCGAAAAATCACCCCCCAGGGGATGGCAATCCCTTCTCCATTCTCCTCTTGGGATCTTGGACACAAACGCACACACACCCAGCGTGAATTCAAGCTACCAGGTCCGGGACTCGAACCGCAGCCGACTACATGCGAGTTTAGCAACATAGGCATTACACTAACTGCTGGTCCCGCAAAGCCTGTTTTAAAGTAGGCATTTTCCTGTTTGTTGGGAGAGATGAAAGACTTTGAGTCTTTGAAAATCATTATAGAAATAGGTTCTTGAAAGCTGTCCAGACTGACTTTGGTCACACTGATGTTATAACAGCACTTTTGGGACCTTTTCAAACAACCTATTCCATTGGTTGCCTTGCTGCGGAATTGTAGGCGTGTGGGAGAATAATGCCTCCATTCTTCTCCATCATGTCTAATTCTAGAGATACAGTGATAGACATTTTACCTTTTTCATAGTAAAATGTAGTTACTCAGGAATAATGAGGGGCAACATCATATCAGGTAACATTCATTGCATTTGTGTTTTATGAGATAAAATATATTGTTGCTGTATTACTCTTACAGGTTTTGACGACTGCCACTGAGAATGTTTTAAAATAACATACTAAGCCCATAACTCTCCCCTGAATTTAGCACCCAGCTGCTTACTGGATGTTTCCACTTGGATGTAATGATAACTATAGCAAATGTAACATACTCCAAACCAATTTATTGATTTTGCTCTTATAACCTCTCCTTTTTGAAGTCTTTGGCTCTTCCATCCTTCTATTTCCTGAGGCCAGGAGTCATCCCTCATACCCTGAGTGGAGTATACTAGAAAGTCCTGTTGGCTGGACCATCAAACTATATATGTGACATGTCCACATCTCCAGTGCTCCATTCTGGTTCACACCACCACCTCTCACTTGCATTCTGTAGTAGCCTTGCAAATAGTTTTTCTGCTTCTGCCTTTGCTCCCCTACAGTGCTGTCTCAGTAGGACAGCCAGTCTGATCTTTTATTACTTTCCTTGAAATTCTTTATGACTTATAGTCCCAACTTTGTACTTGCCTATTCTTTGGTCTTAACTACCCCTTTGCCACTTTACTGCATGATGATTCTCTCAAATCTTTATTAAAATGTTCCTTCAAGTCAAGCTTTCCCTGACTGTCCTTTTAAGAATTAAGCTCTTCCAACATTTTCTGTTCCCCTTTACCATGTTTTCTCCATAGCAGGAAATCCACCAACAAATATACAGTATATTTTACTTGATTATTGAATACTTGAGTATGAAAGATGAAATACACAGGACAGTTTCTTATCCAGACTACTGCAGTAGTGAGAAAGTTCATTAATGAGCATCTCAAAGAGGGAGGAAACTAAGGAATTTTTATAAAGGCACAGTGATGAGGGGAGTCTGGAAGAGGTGGAGAATGTGTCTTGGGTAGGAGTTTGTGAGGGAGGGTGGGCTAGTCCTTTGTATTTATTGTGTTAGAACACAAAAGAGGAATTGGAGCTTTCTTAACCTTTTCTTGCTTTCCTTGGGCATAGGGTTCAGATAAAGTTGAGAGTCAACTCCCAGTAGAATTTTAGCACCAGGAGGACAGCAGCTCTTTTATATATTGGCTTCTTTTCACTACCTAGCATGTGCTGGGAAATCAATTATTGAATGAACTAATGACTAAGGGAATGGATGTGCAGTAGTATTGGGCTGGCCCCATAGGCTATAAGTGAGGGGGAGCAAGGTACCCCGTGACTGGTGGAGGTTTGAATCCTGGCCCAGATGGCTAGAAAACACACTTGATGTATGGGGTAGGATGGAGAGATGGAGGGAATGAATGGATTGTGGTGTTACTACATCCCATAGGGGATGCTTTCTTTCTCTCTCTGGTGGGCACATGTGCCTTCTGGCAATAAAAAAGAGTATTTCCTTTATACCTCCTTTCTGCGAGAGAATGATTATGCTGGCACAGACGTGTTCTTTCTTCCCTAAGTAGCTTTGTAAATGAAAATCCATGGAATAAGTGTACATGCCAACATTATCAGTATGTGCCAGCATCACCAATATGTGCTTTATTTTATGTTGAAACCATGTATTTGTAATACTATTGTCAAATTCTCTTCCATGGAGTTCTCCAAGTAAATGTTCTGTGGGATTTCTTATGAAATGAGAATCAATACAAATGCTCATTGTCCGTGCTGGAGGCTATTATGGGATTTTGAATTTTATATTGATGGCAGTGGAGACCAAAATAACACACACTCACATTGAAGTTCCGTGTCACCAAACTGAAATTAAGGTTGTTATTTGACCTTCTGATAGATAACATCCTATTTCTCAAACAGGCAATTTAAATTTGCAAGATAATTAATTCCTTGTGCCCCCCCCCCCCCCCAAACATTTACTTTTTAAAAAATGTACTGTAAGGGAACCAGCAGATGGCATAATAGTTACATCATGGGACTTCTATGTGGTTGACCTCGCTCGGTTTTTGAGTCCTGGACCCAGCAGCTTAAAACTTATGCTAGGCGCATGTTCTTGTGTGCCCACGATCCTGAGAGGAGAATAGAGGAGAAGGGATTTCAGCATGGCCACCCCACTGGGGGTGATTTCTCACTTTCTGTCTCTCTGAGTGCACATGTTCTGTAGCTAAAATTTCTCTTAAAAAACCAAAACCAAACAAAACAAAATTATTGGGACCGGCAGGTGGCGTGGTGGTTAAGGGCACTGGACTCCCACTTGGCCCACTGGAGTTCAATTACCGAACTCAGCGGCTTGCTTTCTCACTTTCTTTCTGTCCCTCTCTGGTCAAATTAAAATAAATAAATGAATGAAATAAAGTTCAATAAAAAAATAATTCTTTTAAAAAAATTACTGTGGGACCTGGAGAGAGATGGGCAGAAAGCTGAGGAAGTTGGAAGCACACCTCTCCCTGCCCCCAGGGGGGTGTGGAGACCCTGCTTGAATCCTCTCCTCCATTTTCCTCTTGAGGTTTTTGGGCATGCATATGCACCCATGTTTTCAAAGCCACCGAGTCTGGGACACAAATGGCACAGTCGACCAAGTATGATCCATGTGCCTTAACCACCATACCACCAGCTGGCCCCTCTTAAATTAAATATGAATACCAGAATTTTTGTCTCTTTAAATTTTTTTTTATTGCTCGAGGGTGTGCGCAATAGAGAGAAAGCATCTTCCAGTGGGATGTAGTTACACCACAATTCCTTATCAATTTCTCTGTCCTGTCGGAATTTTGGGCACAGATGCGCATGTGCTTTGATTTTCAAGCTTCAAGGGCCAGGATTCAAGCTGTGGTCAGTTTTTTGGGATCTGCTTCCCTTAATCCTTGCACCATGATACTGGCCTTGTCCCTTTTTTCTTTTTCTTTTTTTTAGAGGTTTTCGCTAGAGGGCGCGTGCGCTCGCCAGACAGAGAGAGAGAGACAGAGAGATAGAAAGCGAGAAATCACCCCCCAGGGGGGATGGCCACACCGCAATCCCTTCTCCTTCATTCTCCTCTTGGGATCTTGGGCACGCACGCACATGCGCCCGGCGTGAGTTTAAGCCGCCGGGTCCAGGACTTGAACCGCAGTCGACTACGTGGGAGTCCAGCGACATAGCCATTACGCTAACTGCTGGTCCCCTTTTTTCATTTTTAAAGTATCTTTTTTTTTTTTTTCCTAAAATTAAAGAGAAACAGACAGGCATTTCCAATGGCGTCATTACTGCCATCTACCCTGAATCTGTAGTGGGCATACTCGGGAAGGCCCATGTGGGTCCTGACGCTTTACACGGTGCCCTCACCTGCACTCCCACTCCTCATCTAATTAATCTTTAGAACACATCATCATTGGAATTGATGACCACCTGATGTCACAGTAGAACACAGTGCTCTTCATCATGAAGTTTCTGGGTTTGTATCCAGAGACCTCCCTGAGAACGCAGATCACACCCATAATGTTTGGCTCTTGGGAGCCGAAGGTAGATCATGGCTTTAAGAACCCTTTGGAGGTGCACTTGCATTCTCTCAAGAAAGAAGAAATAAAAACCATGAAGTAACCTGTTGTTAATCAGTTATTTCCTCCCTGTTCTTTCCTTACAAGGAAAGTAACTTTGACCATTCTTTTTTTTTTTTTTTTTTTGGGGGGGGGGGGGAGGTTTTTGCTATAGGGTACGTGCGCTCGCCAGACAGACAGAGAGAGACAGAAAGCGAGAAATCACCCCCCAGGGGGGATGGATGGCCACACCGCAATCCATTCTCTTCCATTCTCCTTTCAGGATCTTGGGCACTCATGCACATGCACCTGGTGTGAGTTTAAGCCACTGGGTCTGGGACTCGAACCATGGTCGACTACATGGGAGTCTAGCAACATAGCCATTATGCCAACTACTGTTCCAAGCAAATTAAACTCTTAAACTGGGGCCAGCAGAGGGCCATTAGTAGTGGTTAAGGCACTGGACTTCCATGTGGCCAACCACAGTTCAAGTCAGAGACCCGGTGACTTGAAACTCAGCGCTAAGTGCTTGTGCTGCATATGTGTCCAAACTCCTGAGAGGAGAATGAAGAAGAGATTGAGGTGTGACCATCTTCCTTGGAGGGTGATTTCTCACTTTAAGTCTTTGTGTCTCTCCTGCGAGTCCACATGCCCTTTAGCAAAATTCTCTTAAAGTTTTTTAAACTAAATTTGTTGGAATTTTGTTCTTTGACAAGTGATTTCAGTGATTGTCATGGTTAAATTTTTTTTTAGGATTTACTTGGTATTGTAGTTTGTGAAGCTGTGATTTTGAAACCAGAGATAGAGATCAGTTGGAGAGCTTGAATTGAAGTGGGAAATGAAGAAGTTGAGTTAGGCACTTCGAGAGGGGATAGAGAGAATAAGACTTATCCGTATTTTGGTGTTCAGGGAAAATTTCAGTTACCCTAAATTAGTTATCATAAGTGTAAGGCTTTTGACCTAAATGTTTGGTGGCTGTCACTTGCAGCCATATTGGTTTTTTGGCTATGATTGAAAAGGGGAAGCAGCAGGAGGATTATTTCAGTTTTGTAGATGTTGTGTTTGAAATACTGGAGAAACCTACAAGTAGACATTGAAAACAATTGGGTAGGGGCCGGCAGGTGGCGTGGTGGTTAAGGACACTGGACTCCCACATGGCCGACCATGGTTCAAGTCCTGGACCTGGAGGCTTGCTCTCTCACTTTCCCACTCTCTCCTTCTCTCTTGCTCTGTCCCTTTCTGGTCAAAATAAAAAAATGAAATAAATGAATGAATAAATAAAAAACTAATTCTTTAAAAAAAAAAAAGAAAGCAATTGGGTATGTGTGGCTGGAGATCTGGTTAAAAGAAAACTACCCAGAGGAATAAAAGGGCTTCAGGTGTAAGTTTACTGTCTTCAAAAAGTAGTCTTAGCTTTATAACTACAGTTTCTTAGCTTTTAAAATAAACTCTGCACTCCTCAGTTACTGTTTGTAAAAACCCTTGAAATGACAGTTTATAAGTTTACCTAGGATCACAGTAATGGGAGAGGAACTTAATGGATTTCTCCAGAATCCTTAAGAGATAATTTTGACTTGTGTAAAAAACTGAACAATTATTTAGAAATGTTCACATTTCTTCATTGCGTGTCTAGTAGGTATATAGCACTGTGGTATGTGTTGGAAATAAATAATAGGTAGCTAAACAGGCCATTATACAGCACAGCATGAAGTACTGGATTGGGATAACTACTAGAATGTTTGGGGATGGTGTCAATGAACGGTTCAAAAATGAATGATGAATTACCTTCTGGGAGTGTGGGTTGAGGTAAAGGAGGGACAGGCAGCTAATCGGAATATGCAAAGTTCTAGACTTAGAAGAAAGCCAAGCCTTTTAGGGGAAATGAAAAGATTATGGGAAGAGGGAATGAGCTGAGAGAGAAGGAGATTTTACTAATAAAAGACTAGATGTTCAAGCCTTTGGGGCCTTATCCTGAAGACAATATGTTACTCTTAACATTTTAAAGGAACGACATAATGAGATGATCATTTTAGGACAATCTCCCCTGTACTATTGGGAGGGTTTACACACCAGGGAACTTTCAGAGTCAGTTTTCCTAGGGTGTGGCTCAGAGAGTTTCCTTTTATTGCGATGCACCCAGCTTTATGGGAACAATTGGATACAGAAGCCAGATTTTTAGTAGGACCCTGAATTTTGTTCATTCAAGTCAATGGTGGTCCGTATGGTCATTGGGGAATCATTTTCTCCTTTGGGCTAGAGGTCAAGCTTATAAGCAAGTAAACAGAATTAAACTGAGGCCTCACACCTTGAGCTCATTTATTTGAGAAACTGAAATATAATAAATTGTCCTAATTCAGCAGTGTGTATTACTTACTTTTGAAATGTTGCCTTTAAGCGTTCATTTCATTTCCTGACCTATGACAGGATCCTTTCATTGGAAGACAAAAGCTGTGGACTGTTTAAAAGGAAACTACCTAGAAAACAGGAGACTAATACATAATAAACAGCCCTGATCAATAACCTTAAGGTTTTGGAAGGTTATTAAGAAAATAAAGGAAAATCTCTGGAGTTGAGCTGGAGGAGCAATAAGAATGTGGCCTCTGAAAGGAGATTAGTAGATGGAGATCGACAAAGGGAAGGAGAAGAAAGAATTCTCTTTAGGGTTTAGTCAGTTTTCCTCTTCTGAAAGGCCCATCTACTTCATATAGAATGGGTTTTCCAGGGGCCAGCAGGTGGCATGGTGGTAAAGGGCACAGGACTCCCATGTGAAAAACATGGTTCGAGTCTCGGACCTGGCTGTTTGCTTTTTCACTTACCCTCACTCTTTTTCACTCTGTCCCTCTCTGGTCAAATTTAAATAAATAAATAAATGTTTAAAAATGAAACAATTTAAAAAAGAATGTTTTTTTCCCAGCTATCAGTACTTAAATCAGAAACTTGGGAGTTATCCTACTTTTTCTACTATAGTTGATTATTCAGTCCTTTTAAAAACACCTTCATTGGGAGGCCAATAGATGGCATAGTGGTTGCATCGCTGGACTCTGACATGGCCAACCAGGGTTTGAGTCCTGGACCCCTGTGGCTTGAAATTCACATGGGGTGCGTGTGCACGCATGCCCAAGATCCTTGGAGGAGAATGGAGCACAAGGGATTGTGTCATGGCCATCCCCTCTGGGGAGTGATTTCTTGCTTTCCTTTTCACTGTCTCTCTTTTCTCTCTGTGGCGAGGGCACATGCCCTATGACAAAAACATCAAACAAAAGAAAACAAAACACCTTCTGTATCTTCTCAAATCTTTCCTCCTTTGCCTTCTCTGATCTGTGCTGGTTATTTTAGGTATGCATCTTTTCATGGGCTATTACATTGTTTCCTTGTATCACACTGGTATAAGTACCCTTTGGGTGCTTGTACATCTTACTATATGCCCTTTTTAAATGATTTTATATTATTTATACGTTTGCTATAGGGCACATGTAGTCACCAGAGAGAAAAAGAGAGAGAAAGTGAGTGTAAGAAAACAAGTCACCAGGCCCAGGACTTGAATTATAGTGGACCACATGCAAGTCCAGGACCCTAACAACCACACCACCTTCTAGCCCCAGTATATGCCCTTTTAAAAATTCAAATCTGGGGGACCAGTAGTTAGCGTAATAGCTATGGTGCTGAACTCCCATGTAGTCGACCGCGGTTCGAGTCCCGGACCTGGTGGCTTAAACTCATTTGGGTGCCTGTGCGTGCGCGCCCAAGATTCCAAGAGGAGAATAGACAAGAAGGGGTTGCGGTGTGGCCATCCCCCCTAGGGGGGTGATTTCTCGCTTTCTGTCTCTCTGTCTTTCAAGCAAGCGCACATGCCCTATAGTAAAAACCTCTCCAAAAAAGAAAAAAAAAATTCAAATCTGTGCACAGTCTTGGTAGCACAGGTTGTCATGTGTAAGCTATATTGTTGGAGGCCACATGGCTGTCCTTGGGACTAATTCCCCTAAGCCCACTCTGAGTCAAAGAACTGAAAGCATATGTGGGCACACCCAAGATAACTGGCCCTGGAAGAGGGGATCTCAGCATGACAGAAACCCTGTTAGCATGACAGAACTGTTGGGGGTGTTATTCTCCACCTGCCTAGGCGTTCTGTCACAAATACAAAAAAACCCCACAGTTAGTTATCTTTATGGTTTTTTTTTTTTTTTTTTCAGGAACAGAATTTTTTTTTTTAGAACAGAATTATTTTATATAACTTTATTTATTTATTTTAATTTGACCAGAGATGGGGTAGGGGAGAGAACGTAAGAAAGCAATCCACTAGGTCTGGGACACGAACCGCAGTTGGCCATGTGAGAGTTCAGTGCCCTTAACCATCATGCCACCTGCTGGTCCCAGAACTTTTTTTTTTTTTTTTTAAAGAATCATTTTGTTTAACTTACTTATTTATTTTCAGTTTGGCCAGAGAGGGGGAGAGAGAGAGAGAGAGAGAGAATGAGAAAGCAAAAGCTGTCAGGTCTGGGACTTGAACCATGGTGAGCTGTGTGGGAGTTCAGCATCCTTAATCACCACTCCACCTGCCGGTCCCTTATTTTATTTTATTTTATTTTATTTTATTTTATTTTATTTTATTTTATTAATTAAGGGCATGTGAGCTCACCAGAAAGAGAGAGAGGGAAAGTGAGACATAACCTATGTGTGTGTTGGGGGAGGATGGCCACTCCACAATCCCTTCTCCTCCAGTCTCCTCTTCTCATGATTTTGGACACATATATGCCTGGTGTGATTTTTTTTTTTTTCCCCCCAAGCCACCTGGTCTGCGGTGTGAGGGTTCATTCATGTGGGATTCTAGTGCCTTAAACACTAAATTTCCAACACCCGCCCCTCCCCCTGCTGTTTTAATTTCTTTTGGAGAGATTTTTGCTATAGGGCGTGTGCACTTACCAGAGAGAGAAGGAGACAGACAGAAAGCAAGAAAACACCCCTAGAGGGATGGTCACATTGCAATCCCTTCTCCTTCATTCTTCTCTTGAGATTTTGAGCATGCTCACATTTGAGAGAGTTTGAGAGTTTCAAGCCGCCAGATCCAGGATTTGAATCTTGATCAGCCATGTGGGAGTCTAGCACCTTAACCACTATGCGATCTGGTGCTTCCAAGCATGACTATTTTTTTTTTTTTACCATAGGGCGTGTGCACTTGCTGGAGAGAGAAACGGAGAGGGAAAGTAAGAAATCACTCCCTGACATGGGATGGCCTTGTGGGATGGCCTCGCTCAATTCCTTCTCCGTTTTTTCCCTTGAGACTTTGGGCATGCCTGTTTTTTTTGTTTTTCTCCCTCAAGTTACTGGGTCCAGGACTTGAACTGCAGAGTTGGCCATGTGGGATCTAGCACCTTAAGCCATCACGCCAGCTGCTGGACCTAAAGGCATGATAATTTTTATATTTTTAGTGATCAAACTGTGTCTTTTTAAAATATTAATTTATTAGAGTTTCCCAAATTATTAGCATATGTTTCACATCTACATTTTTTCCCTGTTCTTCGAGTACTAACATATGGTCTGCAGTAGAATTCTGTTAGAACACTAGGGACCAGCATTGGTGAATGGCTGTCGCTGAACTCCCATGTAGTTGACCTCCTTTCGAGTCCCAGACCTGGTGGTTTAAACTCACGCTGGGTGCGTGTAGAAGCATGCCCAAGATCCTGAGAGGAGAATGGAGGAGGGGGGATTGTGGAATGGCCATCCCCCCTGGGGGGTGATTTCTCACTTTCTGTCTCTGTCTTTCTGGACACCCTATGGCAAAAACCTCTCAAACAAAACAAACAAAACACCAGTTAACAACTTGGATCTAATATATTTACACTATAGGTACAATAGTAAGACACCTAAGATTTAATGTATAGAGCAAGTGAGTAAGAATACCATTCACTTGAATGAGCTGTAGTTTGGAAGCTTAAGGGAGTTCAGATTAAAAAAAAGAATGAATCAAGAATGAATTAGGCAGTGTCCAAGGTAAATTGGTTTAGGACTTGGATCTGTGATACTGCCAATAACCACAGATTTCTAACCAGGCTCTGATTCCCCCCTCTACTTTGATCCAGCTGAAGTTTGTTGATATACTTGTTTTCTTATAACCTGTTTGATCATGTTTCTTCTCTACTTGAAAAATTTAAATCGTTTTATGTTGCCAACACACATAGACTTCATTTTGCTTGGGATAGGAGTTCTTTCATTCTTCCCCACTTGTTTTCCCCCAACCCCCCCCCCCCCATGTGTGTCATACATTACTGCTCATTGAAAATGCAGACCATTGCTAGGGGCTGACAGGTGGCATGGTGGTTAAGGGCACTGGATTCTCACATGGCTTACTGTGGTTCAAGTCCCGGACCTGGTGGCTTATTTTCTCACTTTCCTTCTCTCTCTCTCTCTCTCTCTCTCTCACTCACTCACTCACTCGCTCACTCTGTCCCTCTTTGGTCAAATTGAAAAATAAATAAATAAAGCTAAATAAAATTATTATTAAAAAAAAAAAAAAGAAAAGAAAAATGTAGACCATTGATGTTACTGTGTTCTCCACGTTCTCCCAACCCTTGCCTTCCTCATGGGATCAAATTGGGTTCTCTTTTCCCTTTAGGCGTACCTGACCAAATCCTTTATTTTCTTGCAGACCTAGCATTCCTCTTCAACATATGATTGTCCAGACGGTGTTTGAGTGTATTTGTTCATATAGATAGTAATCATATTGTATACTGTAGAGTAAATTTATGGGTGGATTATCTGAATTCACCTGGAAAGCAGTAAGCCCCTTTTCATATTGTATGTCATATATAGCACTTCACAGAGAATTGGAAAAAAAATATGTCCCACGCTAATATGTTCTTATATTTTTAGACCTGAAAAATGTCTGAAAATTCCAGTGACAGTGATTCATCTTGTGGTTGGACTGTCATCAATCATGAGGTATGATTTTTTAAAATACTTTTTATAAGGTAATTTATAATGTTAAAGTGTTAGGAGTGATATATATTGTTCTTTGAAGAACAATATTTTTCTTTTTTTCCTTCTCTTTTTTTAATGCCAAAAGTGCAAAAAGAGAGCATGCACACAAACATTGCAGTCCTTCCCTGTGCCCCCATCCCCTGCGCCATCCAGTCAGAATCCGGGGCACGCATCTTTCCCACATGTTTTTCAGACTGATGGGTCTGGACTCAAAACCCCAGTTGGTAGGCCAGACTCATCTACATTTAAGGCAAGGTTCTGTCATGTACGTTCAAGCAGATGGTTCTCTTTGACATTTTCCCTCCCGCATGTAACATCGCGGCTGATAGTTCTCCATGGGATACCATCTTCTACATTATTGTACATAGTTTCCTTAGCTTTCAGACTTTAGGCAAACATTTATTAATATTTGGGGTTTATTACGGCCCTGTGCTTTACCAACATTCTCATATAATTTTAAACAATCCACTGTGCTTATAGATTGTTTTTATTTTCATTTTATAATTGAGGAAATGAAAGATTTGAGAGGTTAAATAATTTGTTCAGTATTATGTAACTAATAGAAAATATCTGGATTGGAACAGGAAGATGGAGTATGTGTTCCATTTATGTTATGTTACGTTCATGGAACTTGACAGGAGAGGGGCTATCGCTAGAACCCTAGTACAAACTGAAATTTATAATAGAAGAATGATGTACGTGTAATGCACGTGGACTAGTATGTAATTGACATTATTTTCTCACATTGGTATTGTACGTCTTAGAAAAATTGTGGATACCAATAGGAATACTAGAAATCATTTATACTTTGAAGTTTTAATGAACTTATCTTTGATTTTTCAATTTGTTTTTAGGGTCTTGTAAGCTTTACTTGATTTATTTATATATATATATATACTCACTCTTTATTTTACAACTACTTTGATAATCTAAGGTTTAGACAATTTCTTAGCCACGTGTTCTAGGAAACATGGGCAAAAGAAAAGACTGCCTTTTCTGCATTAAAGTTTCAAAATTTCATGCCGCTGGATTTGTTGATGTCCAAGTGGTTTGTTTTCTTTTTTTAAATCATAAGTGACTTTTCTGTTTTTAACCTGTTTTCTACAAAGCTTAAACCAGCTCTCATAGCAGCAGCATCTCTTTCAAGGATAATTAGGAGCAAGGCAGTTGTGGGAGTTTCACTTGTATGTCTGCTAGGTGGAGCAAGGTAGCAAACCCCTGGCACTTAGCCTAGTGACATGAGGGCATTCTGTAGTAGACATCATGTCATTGAGTAAATCGTCTTCGTACTTTTATCTCTCTTCCTCTATATCTAGTTGCCAAGTTCTGCTCTCTCTTGGTAATATTCTTGTATGGGTATCCTTTTCCTTTCTCGGTACCATCTATCTGATTCAAGCCCCAAGTGGTTTCCCTGGCAACTCCTGATTTAACCCCAACTTTGCCTTTGCTTCTACCATTCTTCTGCTACTACAGGCAATCTGAAAGTCATAAATTTAGAATTCTTTTTAGGACTCATCTTAAAGGCTACTTCTTTCATGAATTCTTTTAATTTTTGCTGTTTAGAATTAGGTATATCATTAGAAATGAGACCTTTAGATTCATGGATCAGTAAGCTATAGGAAAAGTATAGGCAACATGGGGAGAGACAAAATTGGCAGTTAATTTTATTTTGTTACTTTTTTTTTTTCCGAGAGTTTTTTTTTTTTTTTTTTTTTTTTTTTTTTTGCTATAGGGTGTGTTCGCTCGCCAGACAGAGAGAGACAGAGACAGAAAGCGAGAAATCACCCCCCAGGGGGGGATGGTCACGCCGCAATCCCTTCTCCTCCATTCTCCTCTCGGGATCTTGGGCACGCACGCACACGCGCCCGACGTGAGTTTTAAGCCACCGGGTCCGGGACGCGAACCGCGGTTGACTACGTGGGAGTCCAGCGACATAGCCATTACACTAACTGCTGGTTCCCTATTTTGTTACTTAAGGTGTGAAGAAAGGGACTAGCAGGTGGCGTGGTGGTTAAAAGCACTGGACTCACATATGGCTGACCGTGATTTGGGTCCCGGACCTGGTGCTTTGCTTTCTCACTTTCCTCCTCTCTCTGTCTCTCTCTGATCTAACTGGAAAATAATAATAATAATAATAATAATTGAAGTTAAATAAAGTAATTCTTGGAAAAAAAGATGTGAGGGAGAAAAAAAGATGATCCACTATTTAATTAAAGAAAATACAATGTGACATAAAAGTAGGGGCCAGCAGGTGGCATGGTAGTTAAAGGCACTGGGGGAAAAAAGGCAAAAATAACCTCAGAATAACAAATAGTATAAGATTTTATAAGGAGGATATTTCATTAAAGTAATGGGTTCATTTAATCCATGTCCTACAGTTTTAGTTTACATTGCCATAACAGTTACCTGTAAGTGGCCATTTTCTGAACTCATTGTAAATTTGAATTTTTTGTGCTCCACAACATCTAATTAAGCGCCGTATCTAAGTGGTGACATGCATGGTAAGTAGAAGGCCCAGCTGTTCTATGGATGCTGTTGCTTGGCAAGCTGAGGCCACATGGGAAACCAAGGCTTGATTCTCAACCTACTGTTTTTTTTTTTCTTAAGAGAGATTTTTGCTATAGGGTGCGTGTTTGCTAGAGAGACAGACAGCGAGAAATCACTCCCCAGAGGGGATGGCCGTACCATAGTCCCTTCTCTTCCATTCTTGAGTACATTGGAGTCTAGCGACGTGATCATTACCCTAGGTCTCAGCCTACTCTTAAAGAACCAGGTACAGTGGCATGCACTTGTAGTCCCAGCTGGTGAGGAGACTGAGGTGGGAGAGTTTGGGGCCAGCATGGATGACAAGTGAGACCCTAAAAGAGGCAGGTGTGGCATACACCTGTGGCCTGGATTGTGAAAGGGTGAGGCCTTATCAAAACAAAACAAAAATGTGTCCCTCCCTATGCACAAAGAAAATGTTAAGTAGAAGGAAATTAATAGAATTACTTTAATTTTATTCATCATTATTCATTTAAAAAAATTGTCAGGAGAGAAGTGAGAAAGCAAGCTGTCAGGCTAGGACGTGAACCATGGTCGGCCATGTGGGAGTCTAGCACCTTAACCATCATGCTAACTGCTGGTCCCGATAAATTTTTTTAAAAGAATTATTTTTTATTTAATTTTATTCATTGTCAAAAGAATTATTTTTTATTTAATTTTATTATTTTATTTTATTTATTTATTTGTTTTTGAATATACCAGAGAAAGAGAAGGAAAGTGAGAAAGCAAGCTTCTAGGTCCAGGTCTTGAACCATGGTCAGCCATCTGGGAGTCCAGCCGCTTTAACCATCATGGCACCTGTTGGCACCAGAGGGGAATTTTTTTTTAAGAAAGAATTATTTATTTATTTTTAAAAATTTACTTATTATTACTATTTTAGTTTTGCTGTAGGGCACCAGGGAGAGAGAGAGAGAGAGAAACTGAGAAAGTAAGCCTTAGTGTCCAGGACTTGAACCACAGTCGGCCATGTGAGAGTCCATCACCCTAACCTCCATGTTACTTGCTTGCCCCAGTAGAAGGAAATTAATAGAAGTAGCTAAGTATGGATACCTATCTTCTGGAATTCAGTTTTATTGCTTAGGCTCATAAAATAGAGCATTCTAAAGTCAGCAGGTGGCGAGGATGTTAAGGCATAGCACTCTCACATGGTTGACCCTAGTTTGAGTCCCATACCCTTGGGAATCATGCCGGGCGCATGTGCTCGTGTGCCTGAAGTGCTGAGAGGAGAAGGGATTGCAGTGTGATCATCCCCCTCAGGAGGTGATTTCTCACTTTCTCTTTCTGTCTCTATCCAGTTTGTACCCTAGGGCAAAACCTAAGAAATCAAATTACATAGAACCTTTTAATTTTGGGCTTAGAATCTAAACCCCCGACTCCATTCTACTGTTTCCGTACCATAAGCCTTATGGACTAAACTGATAAAAAGCCAATGGCTGTTCTTTGGAGTATGGCAACATCTGGGACTTACTAACAAAAGCATCTACATGCAGTGGAGTCCAGCTTTGATGTGCTGTTGGGCAAATGGCTAAATGATTGTCTCTTTCTCTTCAGGGTTCTGATGTAGAGATGGTGAATTCTGCCACAGCCAGTGACAGCTGTGAGCTTACCCCAGAATGTTCATCTATAGAGCAAGAGGAACTACAAGTATTACAAATGGAGCAAGGAGGTAAGCTCTTTGTGAATTCTGGGATTCTGTTTTTTAACTGAGTGGCATTCTTAATTTGCCTTCTTTCTAGGCAGGCCACCGTTCTGGATGATATAAGTGATGGGGTCTCTGCAGAACTAGAACTTTAGTGCTGGTTAGGTAGAATTTTAGTGTGTATGTAAGGAAGGACTGAGAACTTAGTTTTCACCAAATCACCCTGGGGGGGTTGTTTCCAGCTAAAGTATATATTTGGACCTCCAGCTATAGCTGCCTTAATTACTGGGTCTTCTAGCTGGCCCCTGGAATCCAGATTTGGACGTACTGCTTTTAATTACTGCGCTACAGTGCTGGCATATTGTTTATTATGTTTAATATTACTTTTAACTTCTGTTAACATTTTATACTCTTTCACTAAAAATATATTGTGAACTCAATATTCTCCTTGTACATGTTTTCTTAGAGGAGATTCTTAGGACATATAGCTTCTATAGTGACATTTTTTCCCCTGTGTTTTGAGTCTGTTTGGAATAGTTTTTTTTTTTTATTATAATGCATTTATAATTTGAAGCTGTAGTTTTGATTCTTATGTAGCTAGGAATTGAAAGCTATTAGGTTGGAATTTTGACTTAACTTTTTTTTTAAGGGAGAGTTTTGCTATAGGGCACATGTGTCACCAGAGAGACAGAGTGAGAAATCAGCCCCCTTCCCCCAGTGGATGGCCATGCCCATGATCCCTTTTCCTTCAGTCTCTTCTCCACATCTTGGGCACTCACTCACTCACACTCAAACTCACACTCACACACACACACACACACACACACACACACGGCACAAGTTCTTTAAGCTACCAGGTCTGGACTACTGTGTGGGAGTTCAGCAATGGAACCATAATGTCATCTGCTGGCCCCAAGTAGATTTTTATCTACCCAGATTATATGTAGGCTGCAACGTCTTGAGTGTTTTAAGTGAAGAAATAACTGTACTGATCTTTGCTTTATATTAGAAAGCAGTCAGAATGGCACAGAGTTAATGGAAGAAACTGCTTATGCAACTTTGGAAGAAACCAAGTCAGCCACTGAGGTAAACTTGTGCTTTTCTGTGTGAATGTGTGATAAATAGCATCTTTTTTTTTTTTTAAATAATTATTTATTTAATTTTATTTATTCACTCATTTATTTTAATTTGACCAGAGAGAGACACAGAGGAGGAAAGAGAGAGAGGGAAAGTGAGAAAGAAAGCCACCAGATCTGGGACTCGAACCATGGTCGGCCATGTGGGAGTGTCCAGCACCTTAACCACCACGCCACCTGCTGGTCCCCATAAATAGCATCTTAAAAAGTACTAATTATTATACTAGTGCTTAATATGCATTCTATCTTTTTGAATTAAAAGTAATTTTTATTGGAAATTTTGCGATCATGTATATTGGTCACTGTAATGGTAAAATTAGCTTCCATTTTGACCTGATTATATAAGGTGTCTTAATTTAGAAAAGTAGTTTATTGGTATTGCATTAAAGACATATTCTTTTACCCCTAATTTAATTTTCTTTGGACATAGGTTGTATTTTTGAAGTATATTGTGAAATTAAGATATTAGGGTTCATGTCTAAAATTAAGGTTAATTTTAAAATTTGATAACAAACTAAATCTTGTTCTTTGGAGTTTTACTTGATTTCCAGATAAAACAGGATAACTAAATGGTCTTTACATTGTGTCTTGTTCATTTGAGCTGCTATAACAAACTACCTGAGCCTGTGTGATTTATAAAATACTGAAACTTATTTCTCAAAGTTCTGGAGGCTAGGATGTCCAAGATCAAGGCACCAGAGTTTAGTGTGTGTGTAAGAAGGGCTTCTTGCGGCCAGCAGGTGGCGTGGTGGTTAAGGCACTGGACGTTCCCACATGGCTGACCGTGGTTCAAGTCCTGGACCTGGTGGCTTGCTTTCTCACTTTCCCTCTCTCTCTATGTCTCTCTCTGGTCAAATTAAAATGAATGAGTGAATAAATATAAATAAATAAATATTAAAAAAAAAGAAGGGCTTCTCTCTCTTCTAAGATGGCACCTTGCTGCTCCATCCTGAAGAGGGGATAATGCTGTGTTCTTACCTGATGTAAGGGACAGAAGGTCATGAAAAGGGCCAAGTATTTTGGGAATTCGGTTTTAATTCCATTGACAAGGAGGAGGCCTCTTGACCTAATCACTCCCCAAAGACTCCACCTCCGTCTCTCTGTGTTTTTTTGTTTGTTTGTTTGTTTCATTTGCTATAGGGCTACATCACTGGGGTGACATGGTAGAGGAAATAAGAAAGCATCCCCTTGGAGGATGGCCATGCCACATTCCCTTTTACTGCATTCTCCTCTTGAGATTTTGGGCATGTATACATGTGTTTTTCAGACCCCTGGGTCCAAGACTCAAACCACGCAGTCTGCCATGTGGGATCCAGCTGCACTCACCACCATACTGATGCCTGTCTCACCCAACACACCCCTGCTTCTGCTTTTTTTTTTTCTTTTTTTAAAAAATTTTGCTATAGAGCATATATGCTCCCAGAGAGAGAGAGAAGAAATGGGTTGGCAAATGACTATGCTGCAATTCCTTTTTCTTTATTCTCTTAGAATTTTGGGCATGCATGCACTCGTGCATGCCTGGTTGTAAGTTTGGGTGACACATTCAGATAGTAGTACATGGCGTATACCTCTTGAAGTTCAGTTTTTATATATAACCAGAAAAGCTTAGTCATTCTCTTAAGGGCTTTCTGACTATCGAGTTATGTATAAATAAACCCACATTTATGACTACTTTTTGAACTGGGGAGAGATATAGTTGATTCTTCCCTTTCTGTGGTTGTTGAGGAGCAAAGGTGGGCTTCTAGGTTTTATAGCTTACTAGGAGAAGGCAATGGTCTAGTCTAATTCTGAAAGTCACCAGGGAGTTTGATTGGTTTTCAGACTAAAAGATGAGACTGATGTTCCATAATTTTTTACTACCGGGTAGGAATCATCGTTTATTAACTTTAGATTACTGTAGTACTTAGTACTATTATATACTTTCAACTGTGTAAAAAACGTAAGGTCCTTAAATAATTGTCGAATTTAATAACTAAATTTATGATTCTTCAGGAAGAGGAAGAAAAAATACCTGAAGACAGTGTCGGTTTTGGAACTGCCAGTGATGATTCTGATATTGTTACCCTTGAGCCACCTAAGTTAGAAGAAATAGGAAATCAAGAAGTCATTGTTAAAGAAGCACTGAGTTCAGATGACTTTAACATGGGCTCTTCGTCTAGCAGCCAGTATGCATTTTGTCAGCCAGAAACTGGTAAGAACTTTAAAAGTCAAGACATTTAAAAATGTACAGTGGTAGCTTATGTTTTCCAAGACTGTGACCTAGAGCACAGCAGTCTTTGGATAGCATGATAAAATATATATACACATTTTTTTTAAGAGGGAGATTTTTGCTATAGGGCTTGTGCACTCACTGAAGAGACACAGCAAGACAGAAAGTGAGAAATCACCCCCCGGGGGGATGGCCATGCTGCAATCCCTTCTCCTCCATTCTCCTTGGAATCTTGGGCGCACACGCACACATGCCTGGCATGAGTTTAAGCCACTGGGTCCGGGTCTCAAACTGCGGTTGACTATGTGGGAGTCCAGTGATATAGCCATTAAGCCAACTGCTGGTCCCAAGTATGAGTTTTTCTTTCCAAAGTTTTTCAGCTCAATTTTAGGAATGTAAATAGTATCTTTCAATATGAGGACATAAAGTTAAAAAATACCATAAAACATGTGCCTATAGTTAACCTAGTTATTTAACCCGTGATAATAACTTAAGGACAGATTATGGGAGAGACAGCTTGGAAAACTGCTAGTGATTCTAAAAATGTCCAAATGTGATAGATAAAACAGCAACAGAGCGTATATCTACATTAGGTCATTTTCATAGATTTTTACCATTCTTTAATTTACATTTGGCAACCAGCAACAGACCTTGTGATTTCTGTCATTCCATTTTAAGCTGAGAGTTTTTGCATATATCATGGAAAATGCCCATTATGAAAAACACTCAGGGATTTAAAATGTTTTTGACCAAAATAAACTCATACTGTAATTTCATTTTTCTACCAACTTTTTGAAGTCCTTTTATAAAATTTCGATACTTGGCTATCTCATTTATTGATGAATTACTTTCAGTTATATCAGCAATTTTGCCTATTAAATAAGAGCTCGAAAATACTCTATTCAACTATTTGAATACCCATCTGACCTGACATTCTTAGTGGTCAGAGTTCAAATTCAGCCTTCGTTAAAGTAGCATACGTGGTATTAAGAGAGCTTAATATAATCAATTTTCTTTTTTAAATGTTTTTGCCATAGAGTGTGTGTGCTTGCAAGAGATACTCAGAGGGAGACTCTGAGATGAAAAGTGAGAAATCACCCTCTGTGGGGATGGCCACACTGCAGTCTCCTCCCCTGGGATTTGGGCACACACATATGTACCTGTAGTGATTCTCACTCTGGGTCCCGGATTTGAAATGCAGTTTGCTATGTGGGAGTCCAGGGCTTTAACTACCATGCCACCTGCTGGCCCCAATATAATTGATGTTAGAATCCTGTTGGTCTTAAAAGTTTACTAATTTTTAAATTCAGAATTTGTGCTGCATTTAAATCGTCTTTTTTTCTTCCTCCTCTTTCCCTTCCCTTCTTCCCTCTGGTTTAATTTGAAAATATTCATGACCAAGAAAAGTCAACTGAAGCGGGAGTATTGCAGAAGGATCAAGGCAGACACATAAGAACACAATGTATAAGGCATAAAAGAAGCTACAGATTGTTAAAATTTTTCAGGAACCTGTATACTTATTCCCATTATTCTAAGGTTTATCACCTTTTTGAACTTAAACTTCTTAGGGATTTTGAAGTCTCAGTTAAGACAACTATTTGAGTGTGTATTTTTATCCTTTATTACCCCTCCTAATGGAATGAATTGTTCTAATAAATAAAAATTGTAAGAAAAATGTTGGACTATGCTGAAAATACTGTATATAAATCAGTTGCCACGAATTTCTGTTCTCTTTCTCTTACCCTCGATTTTTCTTGTTTTGATACTTTTATGTTATTTATTGTTTAGTTTTTTCCTGTCCCTTCTTCATCTTTATAGGATTTCAGCTTCAGTTTTTTTCTTTTGCCAAATTAGGCTCTAGTGGCGTTATTAAGAATACCACTTCTGCCATATGACCTTTCTCCCAAAAAGGAAAGTTGGTAGTTGCAAGGAAGTTTGAATTGTATGTATGTTAAGAAAAGGCGTGATTATTACATTTCAATTTAGCACAGAAAATGTTGTCATAATTAAAATATTTTCCGTTCTTTTTCCTCTTTATTCTTTATAATAAAGCTTTATACATCTTTTTTCCTGTTTATTCACAAAAGAAAGGTGGTGGGAGAAGCTGTGGAAGATTCCTGAATGCATAAGGGGATGGGATGATCAGCTGAAACACCATGTTCCTAGCCAACTCGCTTTCCAAGGTGGTGTGACTAACTCTGATCAGCTTCTCATAAGCTGAGTGTGCCTAGTCACATTTACTCTTTACTAAGTGCTTTAAAGAAACCTGTTGTCCTCTGTGATACTGTAAACAGGTGTTCAAAATTGATCTTGTAAAAAAGCTGGCTAAGCTCATTGCATGCCTTTGCACTGCTTGCATCTTAGACTATGGACCAAACAAAGCTTTGAAAAGTTTAAAAATAAAAAAAAATTCAGCTATTACATGTATGGGTTAAAAAGATGGAAGCATTAGATAAAGACATGAATATGTTAGGCTCTTTTGTTAGAATATATAACAAAGGCTGTCTTTTAGTACAATTGAAAGTTTTTTTAAAGGATTTTGACAGGTGGTTTGTTTTTATATTTATGTATCTTAATCCTGTGTCAGAAAGTCTAACTGAAATAGTCAAACCATGATCTGAATGCCTTTGTATTATGAAATGATTTGTGTCAAGTCTTCATTTCTTTTTCTTTGTCCATGGAATGTAACCTCACTCCTTAAGGCGACAACATCTTGGAAAAACTAGTGGTCAAGAATTACCAGATAAACATGGGCATAAGGGTCATGGCCAAAAGATCTCTCACAGTGGCATCTCTACCACTAAATACTAGGAATATTCATTCATTCAGTACTGCCTTCTGTCTCTGTGTTTGTTATTTTAAATGTTGAAAGTAAACTAAATTATCCATGATCCATGTACTTTTTTAAAAAGTACAAGTTATGGATATCCTGTCTCCTGAAAAACTGTTTTGCTTTTTAGAAGCATGAATGTTTGTTTTGGAGTTATTTGTATTAAAATTGAAGTTCATATGTAATCCTTACCTTAAGTGCTTTCCATTTATTCTGTGGAATTTAATACTGAGTGACATAATCTTCAATTTACAGTCAAAATATGGAACATTGTTAAAATTATGCATTTGGGAAAAAGTGAAGGTGGTTTTTCCAGAGGATATGTTGCCTAGAGTTTTGAGCTTTTTTGTGCATTTTTTTGTTTCTTGTTTGTTGTTCTTTAATATTCTTTTCATAAAGGAGCAGCATCAGAGTAGTCCGTAATTTTGGAGATAGCTTTTGTGTCACTTCCTCATGCTGACATATTTACTAGAGGGTAAAATTAATAACCTTCTAGTAAGAGTGGCAGTCGAAGGGAAGGACTCATCTGACTTCCGGAAACCCATGTTAAATTGTAGTGCTTTGAACCTTGGTTGTGGGCTAATAGGATGGAGATGAAACTAGGGACCAGATAGACCCACAGAAATTTGGTAGTGTGCTTTTTAAGCCACAGGAACTAACTGCTTGTACGTTTTCCTGTGTTTCTCAAACAATTGAGTTTAACTTATTTTATTTGAAGTTGAATGAAAAGATAGAGCTTTTTTTTTTTTTTTTTTTTGGTCCAGAAATAGTACTTATTGGTGCCTCTAACAGTGATGAAATTTAGTAACCTGTGACAATGAGTGATTATTCCAATAGCATAAATTATAAGCAGAGTTTTAAGAAAACACAAGAGATAAACTTTGAAAGCGCAGAATGAATAATATGATTAAGACATTCTTCTGTATCAAAGTTAAAATCTTTCAGGTTTTTACTTATGTTGATAAATTGACTTGGCATTCTCGTGTTTTTGTTTTTGGCTGTCTCATAAAAAGGCATGTAGGGATGGCATTGAATATTCTAAATCATGTTTACTGTGAAAGCTTTTTGAATAAGTTGAATATCTAAATATAAACATTTTTTTCTTTAAAATAGTATTTTCATCTCAGCCTAGTGATGATGAATCAAGTAGTGATGAAACCAGTAATCAGCCCAGTCCTGCCTTTAGACGACGCCGTGCTAGGAAAAAGACTGTTTCTGCTTCAGAATCTGAAGAACGGGTACTTCCTGAACAAGAAACTGAACCTTCTAAGGAGTTGAGTAAACGCCAATTCAGTAGTGGTCTCAATAAGTGTGTTATACTTGCTTTGGTGATTGCAATCAGCATGGGATTTGGACATTTCTATGGTAAGTATTTTAGGATGAGTTGAACATAAACTGGTGGAGTAGCATAGAGGTACCTTTTGAGAGTAAGGAGTCTTGGCTTCTGTTTTCAGTACTGTTATTAAATCTGTAACCTTGGCAACTCACAACCTGTTTGAGCCTCAATTTTCTCATTTGAAAAATTGATGCTATCTGTCTCAAAACCATTTTCACTTAAACGGGGAAGTAGTTGCTTTTTAAAGAAATACAAAGATTAAAGTTAAAAGATAAGATTAAAAACCAAAATACCATGAGGCAAATTATTTTAATTTAGAATCATAATTTAATTTTAAAGGTTATTTAAATCTCACTTGAAATAGTTACATTTGAAGTATCACAGTAATTCTAGTTATTTCTTCTTCTCTCTCTTTCTCTCTTTTAAGATTTTTGCTATAGGGCCCTTGTGCTCCACAGGCAGAGACAGAAAGTGAGAAATAACCCCCTAGGGGGAATGGCCATAGTGCAATCAATCCCTTCTTCTCCATTCTCTATTTGGCATTTTAAACATGCATAAACATGTGCCTAGTGTGAGTTTTTAGCTGCTGAGTCCAGGACCTGAACCGTGGTCGACTACGTGGGAATCCAGTGATATAATCAACACATCATCCACTGGTCCCTATTTATTTCCTGTTTAATAGTTGAAATATCACAATAATACTAGTTATTTTTTCCTTTGACACTCTTTGATACTTAATATAAGTATCATATTTTATTTATTTATTTATTTATTTTTATTTATTTTATTATTATTTTTTTTTTGGAGAGGTTTTTCGCTATAGGGCGCGTGCGCTCGCCAGACAGACAGAGAGAGACATAGAGACAGAAAGCGAGAAATCACCCCCCAGGGGGGATGGTCACGCCGCAATCCCTTCTCCTCCATTCTCCTCTTGGGATCTTGGGCACGCACGCACACGCGCCCGGCGTGAGTTGTAAGCCACCGGGTCCAAGACGCGAACCATGGTCGACTACGTGGGAGTCCAGCAACATAGCCATTACGCTAACTGCTGGTTCCCTAAGTATCATATTTTTAATATTTGTGCTTGTTTTTGTAATTCACATGAATTATGTTTTTTTTTTTTTTTTTCCTTTTTAAGGAGAGATTTTTGCTATAGGGTGCATGCGCTCACCAGAGAGACAGAAAGCAAGAAATCGTCCTACCAAGGGGGATGGCTGCATTGCAATCCCTTCTCCATTCTCCTCTTGGGACTTTGGGCACACATGCAGACACACTCGGAATGAGTTTTAAGCTGCCAGGTCTGGGACTTGAACCATAGTTGACTACATCGGAGTCTAGCTATGTAGCTATTACACCATCTGCTGGTCCCAAATTGTGAATTTTTTTTTTTTTTTTTTTTTTTTTTTTTTGGCTATAGGGTGCGTGCGCTTGCCAGACGACAGAGAGAGAGAGACAGAAAGTGAGAAATCACCCCTCAGGGGGTTGGCCACACCACAGTCCCTTCTCCATTCTCCTCTCGGGATCTTGGGCACACACGCACATGCGCCCGGCGTGTTTTAAGACACCAGGTCCAGGACTCGAACTGCAGTCAACTTCGTGGGAGTCCAGCGACATAGCCATTACGCTAACTGCTGGTCCCCCAAATTGTGAATTTTTTGTCTTTAGCCTTATGTATATATTTTTATGCTTATTTTTTAATGCATGTTGTTTACTTTATGAATTGAAAGCCTTTAAATATTTCTGGGGTAAGAAGAGAAGAGAATTCCAGGTGGTGTTATTTTTCATTTAGGAACCTCACTGTTGAATTTCTTATTTAAGATATATACTTGTACAAAGACTAGGAGTATTTGAGAATTGAACATTTACACTCTCCTGTGTTAGAATTTGATGGGGTGGGGAGGAAGGCAGAAAAATACTTAAACAAAATGCCTAAGATTTCGTCAACCTCAAAAATCTTAGTTTGCCTTATTTTAAGATTTTTTTGGCCTACATAATCCACAGTTTAACTTTGGTTTGCTATATGCTGAGATTGAAGAATTGGCATATATTTTGTTTATTTGTGGAAAAGATACATCATTCAACATAGTATAGTGTAACTTAATAAAGGGAATCAATACTTTAAAGTGAGTCAGTAACCTGTGTTTTTTCTTGTATTATTTTTATATTAATAAAAATATGTGCATTCCTGATAGGAGTTTGTTGTAATGAAATTTGATTTGAAATATATATTTAACATTACTGACTAGTAGCAGGAGCAAATACATCATTGTTTTTTGAGTATGATTTTTTTCTTCCACAGGTAAACATGAAGGTAACAAAGGAAAAGGTCTTATCTTAATCTTTTTTTTTTTTTTTTTACTAAAAAAAGTGACTTTTAATGTTAATCCACACTGCATTAAATCCTCACCAGTTGCATGTTTTAAAAAAACCCTTCATGTATGAAGCACTTATCTTTCTTAGAGGTTTTCCTTACTCTCAAAACTGTTGTTACATTTCTATGAGCACTTTAAAACTCCAACATTCTTTTAAATAATTTCCTAACAAGTTTGCCATGATTCCTGAAAATTTAGAGAAGAAATGCATCTTAATACAGAATATTATACATGTTAACTGGTGTTTAGAATAGGTAACAATTATCTGTAAGTTGGTGAAAGGTTTTTTTAATGTTTTCCAAGATGTGTTGAGAAAATTTTATTTTTTAGAGAGATTTTTTTGCTATAGGGCATGTGTGCTCACTAGAGAGAGACAGAGACAGAGAGACAGAAAATGAGAAATCATCCCCCAGGGGGATGACCATACCACAATTCCTTTTCCTCCAGTCTCCTCTTGGGATTTTGGGCACATACACACATGCACCCTGTGTGAGTTTTAAGCTGCCAAGTCCGGGATTTGAACAGTCGACTATGTGGGCATCCAGTGACATAAACATTATGTCATCTACTGGTCTCAGTGAATTGAAGAGATTTAAAAATGATTTTTCTAGTAGTGAGGGGAGAAAGAGTATGCCATCATTAAATCATTTTATTGTAAAATTCTGTGGTGTCTGTATATAATGATATGCTGGCTCAGTAAAGTTAATACTAAGGTTGCTAAATGCATTTTGCCTTATTTTTTATTTAGAGTGTATTTTGTTTTCATGCATGAAGCATGTAGCAGCATGTGAACAGCATGTCTTTGCAGAGTAACATTTTGAATTTTCAGGTGAAAATACAGAGTTCTACTTGATTTAATATTTCTTCACCAGTGCTGGGATAAGGACAGTGGTATGCCAGTACAGTTCAAAACACTGCAGAATTCTTAAAAGTTTTGGCTTTCAAAATGGGTAGTCACAGTTAGCTAGTTTTTTTTTTTTTCTTTAAAGAATTATTTAATTTTATTCATTATTTTCCAGTCTCTCATAGAGAGACAGAAAGAGAGAGAGGAAAAGTGAAAAAGCGAGCCACCAGGTCCAGGACTTAAACTACAGTTGGCCATGTGGGAGTCCAGTGCCTTTAACCACCATGCCACCTGCCAGCTCCACCAGTTTTTGTCATGGTGTACTTTAAGGATTTGTGTTGTAGCTTTAACGAAAAATACTAAAGTTCATTTTTTTCTTATTGACTTAAAACCTCTGAAGGGACACCATGGCTTATTTATTTCTCTGTGTAAGGATGGTAGAAAACCTTTTTGTACTTGGGGAACCAGCAGTTAGCGTAATGGCTATGTTGCTGGACTCCCACATAGTCGACCGCGGTTCGTGTCCCAGACCCGGTGGCTTAGAACTCACGCCGGGTGTGTGTGCGTGCGTGCCCAAGATCCCAAGGGGAGAATGGAGGAGAAGTGATTGCGGCGTGAACATCCCCCCTGGGGGGTGATTTCTCTTTCTGTCTCTCTGTCTCTCTCTGTCTGGCGAGCGCACACGCCCTATAGCAAAAACCTCTCAAAAAAGAAAAAGAAAAAGAAAAAGAAAACCTTTTTGTACTTCAAGTATCCCTTCAGAAAAGAAACCTGAGTCCTTTTCAACAAGTAAGATAAGAACATTACATTAATTGATTTGTTAAAGTAATGTGGGCTGGTTCGTTTGTTTCAATTAAAAGCATAGTGAGGTCCTTAAATGTTTTTGGGTGTGTATTAAATTAATCTTAAAAAATACATTAACCTCCTTGACCTGCTTTCTACTATTTAATGAATGACATCATGAGATTTTACTTATTTTTTCTTTACTTACAGAATGAGTTGCTTTTAGTTTTTGCTATAGGGCACGTGTGTTCAACAGAGAGAGAGAGAGAAAGTAAGAAATCACCTCCTAGGGGGTTTGGCCACACTACCATCTCTTGTCCTTCATTCGCCACTTGAGATTTTGATTTCACACACACACACACACGCACACGCACATGCTTCAGGCTTCTGGTGGGTCCAGGACTGGAACTGCTCTGTCAATCATATGTGATTCTGCCACCTTAATTTCTATACCACCAGCTGGCCCTATAATGAGAATTCTTAAAGAACTTTGAAATGCTGATACTTTGAAGAAAATGATCCCATTTGGATTAAGTAGTTACATGATATACAGTTTAAATATTTTATATATTTTTAAATATTGGTAATTACAATTTATATATGCTTCTAAAAAATTTTTTTATTTCAGGCACAGTTCAGATTCAGAAGCGTCAACAGTTAGTCAGAAAGATACATGAAGATGAACTGAATGACATGAAGGATTATCTTTCTCAATGTCAACAGGAACAAGAGTCTTTCCCAGATTATAAGGTGAGTATGAAAATTATTTTTAAAGACCTAATTCGGGACCAGAAGTTAGCATGTAATGGCTATGTTGCTGCACTCCCATGTAGTCGATAATTAAAATTTTATCTTTCGGGGGCATGTGTGCTACCAGAGAGAGACAGAGAGGAGGAGGAAGTGCTCTTCAGTGGGGCCTAGCCACATTCCATTTTCCTCCATTTCTCCACCTCGTGAGAATTTTTGACACACATACCTGTCTGTTGTGTTTTTCAAGCTGCTGAGGCTGGGACTTGAACCATGCAGTCGGCCATGTGGGACCCAGCTTCCTTAACTTGCAGTCCATGGGACCAGCCCTGGGTCCCTGAATTCAAATTTTTTGGCACTAAAATAAACTTGTATTTTTAAAAATAAATTTTATTTCCAGAGGGCACATGTTGGTGAGAGATTTAGAACTCACGTATGCACTTGCCTCTACTGGGGTGTGGTCATGCTGCAATTATTTTTTTTCCATTTGTCTATCTCATCAGGATTTTAGGGCACATACCTACATGAACCTGGTATGTTAAAACACAAACTGTGAGGGGTTAAAATTCGAACCTGTAGTCAGCCTTGTGGGATGTGGCTTTCTATGCACAGCATTAACCATTGCACTAAAGGGCCAACTGTAAACTTGTACTTTGATTCAAAGTTTTCTGTGTACTTTTTGGAATACCTTCATGTGTGTTTATGTTTTTGTGTTAACCATTAGGTCATTGGGAAAGTCATGCCATTTTTCTATACAAAATGCGTTATGACTGGGATGAGCAGATAGTGTAGTGGTTACATTGCTGGTTTCCCATGTATACAATTGTGGTTCAAGTCCCAGACCCAGCTGCTTGAACCTTCCACCAGGTACATGTGCATGCATGCCCAAAGTCCCAAGAAGAGAATGGAGAAAGGATTGCGGCATGGCCATCCCCCTAGGGGGTGGTTTCTCTCATTTGTCTCTGTCTCTTTCTCTCTGTCCAGTGAGCACATGCTATAGCAAAAATTTCTCCAAAAAATAAATGTGTCATGACTTTCCCAACGACTCAATATTTTTTCATAGAGCTAAGTAAAACAATTTTAATCAGGAGGGAAAGAAAAAAACTGGTTTTTATAACCTCTTCAGTATCTTCCCTTGAGCAAGGAACAGCCAATTTTTTTTTTTGTGGGGGGGGTCAGGGAGGTGCACAGTGGAGTCAGCCATGTGTGGGATTCAGTTACCTTAACTACCACACCACCTGGCTGGCCCTTGATAAAGTTTTGTTTGTTTGTGTATGTCTTTTTTTTTTTTGGAGAGGTTTTTGCCATAGGGCGCGTGCGCTCGCCAGACAGACACAGAGAGACAGACAGACAGAAGGTGAGAAATCACCCCCCAGGGGGATGGCCACGCCACAATCCCCTCTTCATTCTCCTCTTGGGATCCTGGGCAGGTATGCACACGAATCTGGCGTGAGTTTTAAGCCACAGGGTCCGGGACGAGAACCGCGGTCAACTACATGGGAGTCCAGCAACATAGCCATTACACTAACTGCTGGACCCTCTTTTGCTCTAGGGCATGTGTGCTGACCAGAGAGACAGAAAGCGAGAAATCCATCCCCCGCCCTGCCATCCCACCCCTGGGTTGTATGGCCATGCTGTAGTTCCTTCTCCTCCATTCTCCTCTCAGGATTTTGGGCATCCATGCACACGCACCCAGAGTGAGTTTCAAGCCACTGTGTCTGGTACTTGAACCATAATTGACTACGTGACAGTCCAGCAACCTAACCATTACACTACCTGCTGGTCCCGAGTAGGGTTTTTAAACAGTGTATAATAATCAAATAAAGGATATACTCTTATTTATCTCTAATGTTGAATGCACATGGTTTCTTTTTATCTCCAGTGCTGTAGATTGATCTCTAGGATTACATTAATCTGTATAGATTTACACACACATATACAGTGGAATTCTGTTCAACTATTAAAAAGAAAAAAAAAAGAAAGGTGGACCAGACTGTGGCATGGTGTTTAAAATGACTGGATCCCATGTGCCCTACTGTGTAGTCAAAGTCCTGGACCAAGTGTAATAAGCTGGGCATAGGAAGAGAAGAATAATGTGTTCACATGTGTGGAAACTAAAGCAATTGGCTTCATGGAAGTAGAGAGTAGAATCATGTTCTTAGAGGCTAAGAAGGGTTGGAGAGCTGTGATAGGGATGTGGTGATAGAGCTATCCCCATTTCTCCTATCTTATGAATGTGCCCAGAAGTCAGTAACAACTTCATGTGATTTTGGGAAACACTAATCAGAAATTCCTTTACGTCTGTCTGGAAAATCCTATTAGGCATATACCAAGCTCTAGGTAACTTAAAAATTCTTCCATCATAGTGTCCAGCAGTTAGCGTAATGGCTATGTCGCTGGACTCCCATGTAGTTGACCGTGGTTCGAGTCCCAGACCCGCTGGCTTAAACTCACGCCAGGTGCATGTGTGCGTGCCCAAGATCCTGAGAGGAGAATGGAGGAGAAAGGATTGCGGTGTGGCCATCCCCCCTTGGGGGTGATTTCTCACTTTCTATCTCTCTGTCTCTCTCTCTCTGTCTGGTGAGCGCATGCACCCTATAGCAAAAACCTCTCCAAAAACAAACAAACAAACAAACAAACTCTTCCATCTATTATTCTTAATTTGATATAGCTCTCTGATATACATTTTCTTGCAAATGATTGTATACTTCAGTTTTTGTACCTTGAAAAATACTATCCATTGGGACCAGCAGATTGCGTAATGGTTACATAACTGGACTCTCATGTAGTTGACTGCAGTTCAAGTCGCAGACCTGTTGGCTTAAAACTCAGGCCGGGCTAGTGTGCACACATGCCTAAAGTCCCAGGAAGAGAATGGAGGGAGAAGGGATTTCCATGTGGCCAACTCCCTGGGGGTGATTTCTCATTTTCTGTCTTTCTGTCTCTCTCTGTTTCTCTGGCGAGCACACTTGCCCTACACCAAAAAACCTCATCCAAAATTTTTTAAAAAGAAAAAAAGTATAATTCATGGGATAGTATCTTTAGAAATAAAGACAATAAAGCTCATAGCCTGTTAATGTCTTAAAGATTTAAGTTCAGCTTTTAAAATATTTGACCTTTTTCTTCTCTTTTAAAAAATGTAGTCATTGAAAGAAAACCTTGTGAGATGCTGGACCCATACCGAAGCAGAGAAGATAGCTTTTGAAACTCAGAAAAATAACCTTGCTACAGAAAACCAAAATTTGAGAGTATCACTGGAGAAGGAAGAGAAAGCCTTATGTTCATTGCAGGATGAGTTAAGAAAACTTAGAGAACAGATTAGAGTATTGGAAGATAAAGGAACGAGTACAGAATTAATTACAGAAAATCAGCAACTCAAGCAGCATTTGGAAGAGGAAAAGCAGAAAACTCACAGCTTCCTTAATCAAAGAGAAACCCTACTGGCAGAAGCAAAGATGTTAAAGAAGGAACTGGAGAGAGAACGACTAGTAACTATGGCTCTAAGGGTAGAACTCCAGCAGTTAAGTGCCAGCCAGTCAAATGGCAACTCAGATTCTCCCAATGTATTGACTGATAAAAAGGAAATAGCACTTCTAAGGGAAAGACTCACCGAGCTGGAGCGGAAGCTAAACTTTGAACAGCAGCGTTCTGATTTGTGGGAAAGACTGTATGTTGAGGCAAAAGATCAAAATGGAAAACAAGAAGCTGATGGAAAAAAGAAAGGGGGCAGAGGAAACCACAGAGCTAAAAATAAGTCAAAGGAAACATTTTTGGGCTCAGTTAAGGAAACATTTGATGCCATGAAGAATTCTACCAAGGAGTTTGTGAGACATCATAAAGAAAAAATTAAACAGGCTAAAGAAGCTGTAAAGGAAAATCTGAAAAAGTTCTCAGATTCAGTTAAGTCCACTTTCAGACATTTTAAAGATACCACCAAAACTATCTTTGATGAAAAAGGTAATAAAAAATTCAGTGCTACAAAAGCAGCAGCAGCTGAAAAACCAACAACCGTTTTTAATGACTGTTTACATCCACAGTATAAGACATGTACACAAAACCAGATGAATAGAGGCCCTACTGTGCAACAAGATGGAAGGAAAGAACAGCCAGTTCACTTTGGAGAATTTAGAAAAAATACAAATTCACAGAAGTACAGTGCTGAGCATGACTGTAGGGAAAATTATTCTTTTAGAAAGTCTTGTTCTGGCGTATTTGAATGTGCTCGTGAAGAATCTGTTAGCCTTTTTAATACAGTGATGAATCCTGTCAGGATAGATGAGTTTACACAGTTAATTGAAAGGTACTTATTAAAAGAAGTGAATGCTTTTCATCATTGGAGAGAACTTGGTCAATTCATCAATAAGTTTTTCCTAAATGGTATCTTTATACATGATCAGAAGCTCTTCACGGACTTTGTTAATGATGTTAAAGAGTATCTTAAAGACATGAAGGAGTATCAAGTAAATAATGATGGAGTGTTTGAGAAGTTGGATGGATATATATATAGACACTTCTTTGGTCACACTTTTCCCCCTCCATATGGACCCAGGTCGGTTTACATAAAACCGTGTTCTTATACTAGTTTCTAACATTTGTAGATTGGATAGTATTTTTATGATTTAAGTTTATTGGAAGGTCACTGTGCAAAAGACATGCTTTAGTGCCACTGTAAATTTAGAATAAATTGAAAGATACAGTGTTAAATTATAGTTGCTACAAACTGAAAACTTCCTGTAATCATTTAAGCAAATGATTTAAGTCCTACTTTAAAAATTATGGTTAAGGATAAATGAATCCTATTTTGGCCTATTTTTCTTTTCCATATAGTCTATAAAAAGATAATCACGTTAAATGATTTTTCTTCAATTTTTTACTTAAGACACATCGTTAGCAAGTTAGTGAACAACACAAATTTTATTCTGAAATCAGAATAGCTTCTGTACAACAATTCTGTTGTCCCATCAGTTTTTTTTTTTTTTTTTTTTTTTTTTTTTTTTTTGTCCATTCCACATACCAAATTTCTTTTATCTAATACTTACTACAGAGTTATTGTTGCTAAGGGTAGAAGTACAATTAGAGACAAACTCAGCAAGCTAGAAATTCTAATATGTGTGCTTCAGAACTTTTTAACCCATTTTTATATCAACTTTATATTCTATAACAAGAAACTTACCTACTTTTTAAATGTTGGCTTCACTTTTACCTTGGTGATACGTACACATATATATGTAACTGAATAAACATAATGTGTCTATAAAATAATGAGACTGCTTCTGGTGTCTAGTTATTAAACCAACCTCTAGGGCTTAAATGAGCACTTATTGTGAGGCTACCTTGAGGAAGTGAAAAATTCTTCCTGTAAAGGAGTTCACAGGCCAGGTAATTAGAAGACCTAAAATGAAGGTATGAGAGTATATGTTTCATAGCCTCAGACTGCTTGGAGATGTTTTGGAATGGGTTCATGAGTGAGGTGGCCTTTGAACTGAACTTCTTAAAAGTAGCCTTTGAGAAATGAAAATATGCTATGCTAGTAGGGAAGGCATTTTGCTCAAAGAAAGGGTTATTTGCAGAGACTTGAAGATATGCAGACAGAGTACTTTAAGGAAGCAGTATCCGTGCCGGGTCATGAGTAAAAGACTTGGATCATGAGGGTTCTCATTTTATGCTAAAGAATTTGTCTCGTAGAACATAGAAAACTTCTAAATAACTTTGAAATGGGATGGGATATGATTATATTACATTTTAAATTACTGCAGCAGCCTTGGGGATTTATGAAAGGTCTGAAGCTAGAAGGTGTTCAAAATAATATAGATATGAGCTAAATAAGTATCTGAACTGGTATAAAAAGTAGCAGTAGAAAAGAGTAGACAGATTTTTACAGAATAGGTAGTAAAATTACTATTTCTTGTGAAGGAGAAGTAGAAAGTAACAATGACGTTCTAGGGCAGGGTCATCTGTTGGATAGTGATATCACTAAAATAGGTACTATCTGAAGAACCTTTGGGGCAAGGGGAATTGTATTTGGCGTACTATTCACATGAAAAGGGTTAACTGGCAACTAGTTACATGGCCTTCTCTAGCACAGATTCGGTGTATGTGTGGACTAACTGGCAACTAGTTACATGGTCTTCTCTAGCACAGATTCTGTGTATGTGTGGACAGCCGAGGCTAGAAGTACTTATATACTCCCAGAGAATTCTCAGCATCGTGAGATTGTAGTGAAGAGCAAGATTAGAGAGTGGCGGCATGATAATCCAAAGATCATGTTAAAGGAGTATTTAAATGAGCAAAATGTTGGGCTTACCCTGTGGCTTAGTAGTTAGAAACAATCCCATGTGGCTGATTGTGCTGTTGGAATCTGGGCCTGGCAGCTTGAGAAATATGCCAGGTGGATGTGCATGTGTGCTGAAGATCCTGACCCGATGGAGGAAGGAGCAAGGACTGCAGCGTGGTCACGTCCCATTGTGTAGGGGGATGCTCTCATGCCCTCTAGTGAACACATGGGCCCTTGACAATAAAATGAGTAAATCGGTGTGTGAAATGTTTGGAGAAAAGTGGAGGACTAAAACATGATTTCGGCTTGGGAATTGGGTGGCCATTCATGGAAATACGTACTTTCAGTGAAGTAGTGACAGAAGCCTGATCGTGGAGACTGAGGAACGTAGTATAGACATTGTGAGCTTTTGCTCTAAGAGAAAAAGAGACTGTTTTCCTTTACTTGTAAAAGTGGTCAATATATTTCTGTTGATGGATAAAGCCACTGGGGGAGGGATTGGGTTTTATAGGAAAGGAGGATAAATAATGGAGACATATCTCATTATTTTATTGTCACATTTCTGTTATTTGTTGGGTGTTTCCCCTATTTGCCAATACAGTTAAATTTGTCTCTTAGGAGAAAGTGTAATACTCACTGACTCTGTTGTCATTTAGTATGGACATGCCAGGATTATAGTTTTAGGTTAACTTAACATCTTTTTTCAGAGTTCAGATAATAGCTTAATGGAGAAAAACATTGAAATTGCTTTTAATTTAAATAAATTGAACTCTAACATAGATGAAAAATGTGTTTACTGCTTTCAGTCGACCTGATAAAAAGCAACGTATGGTAAATATTGAAAACTCCAGGCATCGAAAACAAGAGCAGAAGCATCTTCAGCCACAGCCTTATAAAAGGGAAGGTAAATGGCATAAATATGGTCGCACTAATGGAAGACACATGGCAAATCTTGAAATAGAATTGGGGCACTTACCCTTTGATCCAAAATATTGATTCACAATTAAGTAACATTAGGAAACTGTAAGAGAAACATCGATGCTTTCTACAATATTTGGTGTTATAACTAAGACAACATTATCAGGATGACAATGTCTTTTTTTTTTTTCCTTTTCTAAGTATCAGTTTGATGGCTTAATATTCAGAAGCATCAATCAAAGCTTACTAATCCGCATTTTCCTGTAGTTTAGTCTGGTTGAATTTTTTTTTTTTGCCACTGGAAGTGTTCAACAGTAGTTTTATTAAGACGGGCATGCAACAGATTTTGTGCATGAAATGAAACTTCTTTTCAGTGTGAGCTTAAAGCAAGCTCAAATCATATGTGACGGAGTGTAATTAACACTGATGTTTGTGTTAAATTGCAGTAGAGCTTGAAAAAAGTACATTGTGATGGAATTTCTCTTTAACATTTTATAACCTTACACTTGCTTCTTGTCTTTTTGTGGGTTCAAGAGCCCGTTGACTTGTGAAGAATTTGCTGCCCTCTTAAGAGCTTGCTGACTTGTTCTCTTGTGAGATTTCTTGCACATCTGAATATTGTGGAAGAAACAATAAAACTACACCATGAGGAAAACTAAAGGTCTTTATTTAAAATCTAGCATTGTACTATGTGATTTTATACACTGGTATTCTACACATTGCCTCAGTAGTAGTACTTGGTTGAGCAGTTGTAGTTTTTCGCAAGTTCACGAGTCTTCCCCAGTGTTTTCTAGGAATTAAGTAGTTTCCAAATATTTCCACCCTACAGTGTTGGTTTCTCTGGGAAATGTCAAAGCATGGTTTAGAAAGTCAAATGTTGGGCTTCACTTTTACCTTCCTTTCATAGACATATATGTGACTTCCGATTCGACCCTCTGGCAAGTGAGTGTGGAAGAAAACTGCAGTCCTTTCATAATCTCTTGAATTTAGGAAAGCATTTATTTCCTAGAAGTAAATGTTCAAGTAAATAAAGGCTGAGTACTATCTCAAAGATGTTCAGAACTGCTTATTCTAATTGCTCCTCGACAACTTTTTTCTTAATAAAACAGTGAAATGTCTTAATGAAAGAACTTATGGTATGTAATATACCTTGATAGTTATAGAACTGTAGATAACTTTAAGGATAAGGCCAGTTATGAAACACGGAGACTGAAAGGGACCATAAAACTGGCTACATTTTTTTTTTTAAATCTGTGTTTGTAAAACCTGAGGTGAAATAAAAATGATAATTTGTTCTTTTTTTCATATTTACTTACCTCCTCCAAAACACTGAAGATGATCAAGTGAGTAGGCAATGATGAATCATCAGGAAATTCTCTATGTAACCAACTTAAGGGATTTAGATAAAATATATCTGCTTCATCAAGATACTGACTTTTTCTTGTCAGGTCTGGGGGACACTGCAGAAATCTCATTGGAAGTGGGCAGTGAACATGGCTATGAAAATAAAAGTTACCATAATAATTTTAAAAAGTTATGAAAGTTATGTATCTCTTAGGATATTTTGTGTATACTTAGCAAAATGTAAAATGGTCACTGGTACACTGTGTTCCAGTTAAGGTGAGGAAGCAACGTTTAAAGCATTTTCTTAAAGGCAGACTCGTACCATTGAACACCAGCATCACCTACAAGCCCAAACTAGAGCATGAAAGAAAGGAAGTAGGTCAGTTAGCAACTCAGGACACTTAACGTTTTGGAAAATTAGTATGCTGTTCCAGGAACGTCAGTGGTCTTAAGACCAGTTAAGTTACCGTGTTCATTTCCTATAGTCTTATTTGATGGGAGAAAACCATGGTCATAAATGAGAAAGGATTCTTGCTCTCTTCCCTCCATGCGCTGAAAGGGGATGGGTGGCACTGTCTAATGACAGTTTTTCCTTATGTATTTATATAAAATTCATTAAGAGTAACTTAATACATGTTCACTGATTAAAATTCGAATAAGGAATATTTTTATTGTGGCATAGAAAAGACTAGACTAGAGGGGTCAGCAGGTGGCGTGGTGTTTAAGGGTGCTGGACTCCCACATGGTTGACTGCGGTTTAAGTCCTGAACCTGGTGGCTTGCTCTCTCACTTTCTCTCTCTCTCTTTCTCTCTCTCGCTCTCTGGTCAAATTAAAATAAGTAAATAAATAAAGTTAAATAATTCTTTTTTTTTTTTCCAAGCGGTTTTTACTATAGGGTGCATGCTCTCGCCAGACAGAGAGACATAGAAACAAAGTGAGAAATCACCCCCCAGAGGGGATGGCCGCACCGCAATCCCTTCTCCTCCATTCTCCTCTCCGGATCTTGGGCGCGCACGTACACGCGCCCAGCGTGAGTTTTTTTTAAGCCACTGGGTCTGGGACTTGAACCGCGGTTGACTACGTGGGAGTCCAGCAACATAGCCATTACACTAACTGCTGGTCCCCCAATAATATTTTTTTTAAGACTATACTATAAAGATGAGCCCATCTCTAATACTGATCATGACAATTTAAGCCTGTTTCTTAGGCCATGCAATAGGTCATGTTTATAACTGCCTCAGGACAAATTCAACCTCACTTGATAACAAGATTTAAAATGTTCAGTTAGACAAGTAATTATGCAATGCAGGCCTATTTCATCTATAAGGTACATATAACATGGCTTTTATTAATCTTAGAAATGAAGGTCTTGTTTCCAAGAGAAAACAAATGTACCCATGGAACTCCAGATTATTTAAAAGGAGACTGAATTAAAATAGGCATAGAAAAAAAAATATTTTTTTTTGAAGAGGTTTTTGCTATAGGGCGCGTGCGCTTGCCAGACCGAGACAGAGATAGAAAGCGAGAAATCACTCCCAAGGGGGGATGGCCACGCCGCAATCCCTTCTCCTCCATTCTCCTCTTGGGATCCTGGGCACGCACACACACGTGCCCGGTGTGAGTTTAAGCCACTGGGTCCGGGACTCGAACCGCGGTTGACTACATGGGAGTCCAGCGACATAGCCATTACGCTAACTGCTGGTCCCTAGGCATAGAAATTTTAATAAGGAAGCTGTTGGGTCTGCCCCATGGCCTGGTGGTTAAGGTAAGGTAATCAGATCCCTCATGGCCAAGTGTGTGGTTCAAGTCTCAGACCTGCTGGCTTGAGAAGTATGTTGGTTGTATGTGAACGCATGCCCAAAAATCCCAAAAGGAGGGAGAGATAGAGGAGATAGGATTATGGCTAGCCCATCCCCCAACGGGTGTGCTGTCTCTTTTCCTTCCCTCCCTGTTTCTCTGGCAAGCACAAACATCCTGTGGCCTTTTTTTTTTTTAAGAATTTATTTAACCTTTTTATTTATCGTAATTTGACTAGTGAGGGATAGAGAGGGAGGGAAAGCGAGAAAGCAAGCTGCCTGGCCAGGATTTGAACTGCGGTTGGCCATGTGGGAGTCCAGCACCCTTAACCACCATGCCACTTGCCAGCCCCCATGCTCTAGCTTTTAAAGAAAGCTGGCTTTCTTACTGTCATACCATTATTGGGCAACTGGTAATTAAGACAACTTCCTGACATGGAAACATAGGGCCAAATGGGTACCTTCTTTAATACCCTGTATTTAAGACTTCCCAAAAACACTTGACTCAAGCATTAGAATATCTAGTTGCATTCCCTAATTTTTACAGGTGAGACAATTGATGTCCAATGAGATTAAAGACTGATGTAAGACCAGGGCAACAGTTCCAGAAGAATCTGGACTAGAATTTGGTATTTTCATATTAATTAAAAATTACATAAATAAAAGATGTATCATAAAGATAAGTAATAAGATCAATGATACTTTCTCTATGAAAAATTATTAAATACCTACAAAATGTTTTATACCAACTTAAGATTTAAATATAAATAATTGAATGTTTTACAATGAATATTCATGTTTATTTAAAAGTACCATGTGATTTTCATTTATAAAATTGAAATGATTTTTAAAATCCATTAATGAATAAATGTGATAGGAAGTTTAAAATTCCTTATCATTTTAATCAATGACCAACTAATTTGAACCTAGTAATCTGAAAAAAAAATTGTAAAGAAATCAGTTCATTTTCTCAATAATGCACACAGTGGAGTAATTTGTATTACCTGTAAAGAGGAGTAGAGTGACAAGGCATCATTACGAATACTGAAGCTGAAGATCTGTTGGGACTGTTGTAACAGATGCTTTGAATATGACTCATGACATCAAGAGTACCTCGTTGATGAACTAAACCAGTATAGAGGGCAAGGAGCATATTTGATAAAAACAGGAAACCAAGAGCTGGTTTCTTCCATGTTTTCAGGTGAGTTAGTGAGTATCCTAAATGAAAATAATCAAATTGAATTATATCATTGGCAGTGTTTTGTTTTCTTATATTAACTAAATACATTTGTAATTTTTTATGGGAAGAGTATAAGCTTTAATACTGTCTTAGACAATAACAAAGAGGAAGTCATAATTTCAGAACCGTTCTCTATCATTGTATTGTCATTTAGGTCTTGTTCTAGTAAAAGGTGTTGAAGTACAGTGGAAAGATTATGGTCATTGGAGTACCAACAGGTCTAGATTTGAATTCCAGCTCTGGCACAGATTACTTTTCTTTGCTGAGCACTGGGATAATAGTACCTTTTCTGAGATTTTGAAAAAAGTGTCCATTGCCTGTCTTGATACATAGTCATAGTAGTTGTTAAATAGAACTTTACCTTATTCTGTTAACCTACCTCTTTAATCACTTAGTCACTTGTAGTCGATATTTCAGTGTATAATATACGTTTCTGTAATGTGTCCTCTTAGAAAGATAAGCCATTGGGCTACTGAAAGATTTTTAAGTGTCAGCATATGAGTAGTGGTGTGGCACTCTTACTGGGAGGAGGAGCTTTGTCTCATTTGTTACTTCACTGTAGTATTGGCATTGGAGATGCTAATCAAGTTTTCTTTTTTAACTTGTGGAAGTAATTCTTATGCTCAGAACCCTTACCCCTTACCCTGCCTCCCACCCCCCCCAAAAAAAGAGAATAAACAGAAAAGTGTAAAATGAAACCCCTCCTCCCATAGTACTACTACTAGTAACAGCCACTGATACTGACCACATTAGATTCTGTTGAAAATGTCAGCCAATAGGCCTTTCCATTGGAAAAGAAGAAGCTTATTGGTAAGGTTCCTTGACATTTTATTCATCGTCCATATATACTTTCTACAGACTCTCTCCCGATTACTGAAGATTTAGAACTTCGTGTGAACGAACCCTGGTGACTAGTGTCAGAAACAGGCCTCTTCATTTCATGTAGTAGCTAACTTGTTGCTAACTGGATGCTAAACATTACTACTAAATACTTAGTTTGCTCCTGTTACTATTATCATTATTATTTGGCCATAGGAAGTATGTGCTTGCCAGTGAGAGAGAGAGAGAAAGGGAGAAAGCACCCTCTGCTGTATTCCCTTCTCCAACTTTCCACCCTGACAGGATTTTGGGTACACGTTTATTAAGCTGCCAGGGTCAAGATTCAAACCGTATGGTTGGCCATGTAGGATCTAGCTCTCTTAACCACCAGACAATGAGCTGGCCCTCCAACCCCTGTATTATGAAGCAATAAATAATGGGTTCTTACCAAGGTAAGGTTCATAGTAGAGGATAGGATGGGACATCCTTAGGTTGTACCTGACTGATTTTATCAAACTTAATGAAGAATGACAAGGATACATCCTGGTTTGGGCAAGAATTACCAGAAAATTTAATTTTAAAAAAAGTCTATCACAGGGCCAACAGGTGGCATAGTTTTTATGGTGTTGGACTTCCATAATGGCCAACTGCAGTTCCAGTGGCAGACCTGGTGGCTTGAAAATCATACCAGGTGCATGTGTGTGAGTGCCCAAAGTCCCAGGAGGAGAATGGAGGAAGGACTGGAACATGGCATCACCCCTAAGGGGTGATTTCTCACTTTCCCTCTCACTGTCTCTCTCTCTTTGGTGAGTGCATGTGCCCTATGGCACAAACCTTAAACACACACACACACACAGTCAGGCCAGCAGATGGTGTGGTGGTTAAGGGTGCCGGATTCCAACATGGCCAATTGAGGTTTGAGTCCCAGACCTGGCGGCTTGCTTTCTCACCCCACCCCCTATCTCACTGTGGTCTAATTAATAGTAATAATAATAATAGTAAAATAATTCCTTTTTTAAAAAAATTCTACTGCACTCTACCAATGACAGCTATGTCTGAGTTAATTTTAACATTTAAAAATAATTCTGAATCTATTAACCATACTGAGCACAGTGGGAGGTATGAGAATTTTATGTTGCTGTGTTAAGAAAATAAAACCATGTTTTCATCTTACATAGTGAGAACTCAATAGATACTCTTTGAAACAAAGATCTTTTAAGTGGCCTTATATACATTTTAGAGATATAAATACCAATATAATTGATTAAAAGAATGTTTAAGTGATTGTTTCTGGGGATGGAAAATGGGAGTGAGAGCAGATAGACCATTGTTTGAAACAAACTCCTGGGGCCTACATGTGGCATGGTTGGGGCACTGGGCTCCCACATGGTCTACACGGCCAGCTGCAGTTCGAGTCCTGGATGGACCCGATGGCTTGAAACTCATGCTGGGTGTGTGCGCATGCATGCCCAAAATTCTGAGAGGAGAATGGGAAAGAAGGGATTGCAGTGTGGCCATCCCCCCGAGGGGTGATTTCTTTCTGTCTCTCTGCAAGCCCATGTGCTCTATAGCAAAACTTTTTCCAAAAACAAAATAAAAAAAATCAAACACCTGTGGAATGGATACTGAAATAATGTGCATGTGTAGTTTTGATAAAAAGATTAGAACATGGAACAACAAAGGGGCCTGCCAGAGAAGTCAGCATTGGACATAGTGGTAAAATCAGATTAGATAGGTACTCAACTCAGAATTGGTAGCAAGTACTGGAAACAGCACAAATGACAAAGGTTCGATTTAAGAATTTCAGTGTAGGTAAACCAATAACACCGTTCTTTTAGATAAGGAAGCTGAGGGGCAGTTCTTTACAGTTCATTACATCTAAGAGCAAATCACAGGGGGTATGTTTTCTAGAGTTAAATCCTACTTTATGGGACTGAGGAAAATTAAAATTAAGCAAGAGAGGTTATTGCAGATCGAAAGAATAGCCACAAGTATTTTTCTCCCCACTTCCAATCCTATTTTGAGGCTGGCATTTATTTCTCCTTCTCTTGAATCTCACATTGCCTTGTGACTTACTTTGACCAAAACAATGTGGTGGAAGTGACGTGTAAATTCTAAGCCCGGGATTCAAAGAGTCCTGTGTACTGCTGTCTCTCTCAGAACCCTGCCTGCACCACTGAAAAAGCCTCATCTGCTGGAACGTGAGAGAACAGAAGAGCTGAGGCAATCCAGCCTGCAGCCAGCAGCATCCTGAACATGTGAGACCTCAGTGAAAGGCTGTCTACCTCATCTGCAGCTGATCACACTTGAATAACAGCTCAGCAGAGATGAGAACTGCCTATTTTAATAAATGGCCTGTTACATAGCAGTGGCCAACATTTGTCTTATTTAAGTCATCATGTGATAAAACCAAGTTAAAAATAGGTCACATAGAGGCCCTGTGGTCTTGTGGTTAAGGGAGCTAGATCCCATTGAATCCAGGCCCTGGCATCTTGGAAAATACGCTGGGTGTGTGCACATATGCCCACAATCCTGACAGGATGAAGAGATGGAGAAGGGATTGCAGAATGACTAGGTGCTACTGGAGTGATTTTCCCCTCCCCTTCTCTGTCTCTGGCAAGGAAAACCAGAATAAGGCTGAAACTTAAAAGTGTACTATAATTTAAATTAAATTAAAATTAAATTAAATTAAATTGAGTCATTTAAGACAATAAGAATTACAAAGAGAATTGTCTGGTAGTGTATCTGAGAATCCAAAGATTTCTGTCTAGGTGAGCTCACTACTTGATTCTATTGTTGGAGCTTTCTGTCGCTAAAGAGCTCTTACTCTTAGTGCAAGTACAGATCTATGGATCAGATTCCTTTTTACTCAAGAACCTTCGCTGTATGTGTCTGTAAGAAAAAGATTACATCCTGGAATGAGATCAAGGGTTTTTCTAGGTCTCGGTCCTTCAGGGATCCTGATGAATAGGTACAGATGGAAGAAAGGGTCCTCATCCATTAGAAGAGGATCGCTTTACTCCTTCCCTTCCCCACCAGCATTTTCTCTTTGAAACAAGATACAGGCACTGGATACAGGGGTCATCCCACTTAAAGATTCAAGATTCAATCTTTCTCTAAATACTTTGTAAAGAAATGAAACACGGAGGATGAAAAATTCCAGATTATGAAAATGGAAAACCAAGTTCCTCAATTAACCAAACCAAACTACACACACACACACAAATATTTGTCTTCCAGTACTCTGAAAATGCTTTGAGTTAATTATAACTCTTGTTCAAGTGAAAAAGAGCCAAATTAAAATCTGAGTAGTAATTTATGAACAATTCTTTTTTTTTTTTTGTCAAGCGGTAGTAGAAGGGGTTGAGGAGGGATTGAGAGAGCATGAGAAATAACTCCCCCATGGAAAATGCCATAATCTCTTCATTTCTCCCTTTGAGAATTTTGGGCATATGTGTGCACACATCTAGCATGTTTCTCAAGTCCCTAGGTCTGAGACTTGAATTGCAGTTGGCCAGTGGGATCCAGCTGCCTTAAGCATCATGCCATAGGTTGGCTGAGGTCCACTATTTTTTAAAATTTAATTTTATTAGTCATTGTAATACTTACTTAAGTTGACCATAGAGAGACAGAAAGTTTAAAAAAGTGAGAAAGCAAGCAGCCAGGTCTGGGATTCAAATCGTGGTTGTCCAGCGCCTTAACCACCATGCTGCCTGCTGGTCCCACCCACCTCCCGCTTCTTTAAAGAGATTTTTACTAGAGGATGTGTGTGCTTGCCAGAGAGAGAGCCAGAAATCACTCCCCAGGAGGGATGACCACACCACAGTCCCTTCTCCATTCTCCTCTTGGTATCTTATTCACTCACGCACACATGCCTGTGTGGGTTTTAAGCTGGTGGGTCTGGGACTCAAATTGCAGTCAGCTACGTTGGAGTCCTGTGATGTAACCATTATGCTGTCTGTTGGTCCCTGAGGTCTACTATTAAGCCATATCAAATCCTGTTTGATGGGTATTTGTATATGAAGTAAGACTGTAAACTAGGGGCTGGCAGGTGGCGTGGTGAAGGACATTGAACTCCCACATGGCCAACTGCGGTTCGAATCCTGGATATGGTGGCTTGCTTTCTTACTCCCCCTGCCCCTGGCCCCTCTCTCTGTTCCTCTCTGGTCAAATTAAAATAAATAAAGTTAAATTTTTTTAAAAAGACTGTAAAGTAATGATAGATTGAGGCTTTGATTTCAGTATTTACGATATATCAAATATAGATATGTATGTTTTTCTAAATTGAAGCGAGAGGACCAGCAGATGGTGCAATGGTTACATCACTGAACTCCCAGGTAGCGACCAGTTTGAGTCCAAGACCCAGTGGCTTCATACTCACGCCAGGTGTATGTGTATGCGTGCCCATGTTCCCGAGAGGAGAATGGAGGAGGACAAGGGATTGAGGCATGGCCAACCCCCTGGGAGATGATTTCTCCTTTTCTGTCTTTCTGTCTTTCTCTGGCGCATATGCCCTATAGCAAAAGTCTCTCTAAAAAAATTTTTTTTAAAATGAAGAGCATACGTACATTTGAGATCTGTGGGAGTTGTACACTTGGTCTAAGAAGCCTGCCTGAGTGTGTTTAGATTTTATTTTTAAGTAGAAAAAGTTTGAGACCTATAACTCCCTAGTTTTTTCCAGTCTCAGTTGCTTATTCTTTTTTCCCTCCCCAAACCAGTGATTTTAAAAAAAGTTTCAATACTTGGGACCAGCAGTTAGCGTAATGGCTATGTCGCTGGACTCCCATGTAGTCCACCGCGGTTGGCGTCCTGGACCCGGTGGCTTAAAACTCACGCCAGGCGCGTGTGCGTGCGTGCCCAAGATCTGGAGAGGAGAATGGAAGAGAAGGGATTGCGGTGTGGCCATCCCCCTTGGGGGGTGATTTTTCGCTTTATATCTCTGTCTCTATCAATCTGTCTGGCGAGTGCATGCGCCCTTATAGCAAAAACCTCTCAAAAAGAAAAAAAAAAAAGTTTTAATACTTGAAGGACTCCAATACTCGTCTATCCTAAATTAAACTTGAATAAAGTTTCAGTTTTTAATTTTTCCAAACCAACCAAAGCTAAAATTTATATTTTTCCTTAGCTGAGTAACGGAAGATTTTTTAGAAATCACAGGTAAATACATACACTGCAAAAATCCTTGTGGAAAATGGAGAAAATGACAATAAAATTAGAGGAATGAATTCCTTAATTTTTTTGTGTGAATTAAATTTGCATTATGCATTAGAGTGTTAAAGGGGTAAATATTTTGTATATGAAACCATTTAAAATTCATTTCAACAGCTATATATTTTTCCTTTGTGAGAATGAAGACCCTTGCAGTTTAACCATAAACATAAAATAGCTATTCTAAAATTAAAAAATAAATAAATAAATAAATAAAGGAAATAGACCTGTTCCTTTGTAGTGGAAGACTTCTGATATAGTCAGATATACCATCACCAAAAGGTGCTTTGGATTTTGAGTTAACAAAAACACTTACCACAGAACACCATACAAAATGGTAAAACTGGATAGATAAACCTAAATTCTTTGTGTCCCAACATGCTATAATAAAAAAGATATTAAAAGAATATATTAAGTAGTATATTACACGATAGAGCAGTTAATGTATTTAATGTGAAGCATAATTAACATGATTTATTTTATAAGTATTCACACTGAATTTGCTTTAGAATTGTCATTTTTTTAGTTAATAAGGTGATTAGTATGTATGAAAGCTGATAATATTTGATGTTAATGTGAAAGTATAAAGTACGAATTATATTCTAAAAAAGGAACTTCTAGGGGCTAGCTGATGGCACAGCAGTAACACAACTGGACACACTCAGACAGGGTCCCAGTTCCTGTCATTGGGCTTCCCTTCTCATGCTGGGCATTCACGTGTGCCATGTGTCATGCGTGCCTCAGGCTGCCTGAGGCTGAGAGGGATCACGGTTTGAGGACTCTGTTGGTACTGTCTCTCTTTCTCTCTCCCTTCTTTTATTCTCCTGGAATAAACTTTCCAAAGAATATAAAATAGAAAATGAAAAGATGGTTTCTATTACCAATGCAAATAAGTAATAAACAAATTAGGAATAAAGATACATACATTATAATTTTAGAATAGTATATCTCTGGTCCTTAAATTTTTGGTATTGTTGGCTTTATTTATTTATTTATTTATTTTAGAGATTTTTGCTATAGGGCACATGTGCTCGCTGGAGAGACAGTGAGACAGAAAGCAAGAAATCATCCCCGGCAGTATGGCCATGCTACAATGCCTTCTCCACCATTCTCGGGATTTGGGGCACACAGGCACATGTGCCCAGCATGAGTTTTAAGCCACCAAGCAGGTCTGGGACTGGAACTGTGGTCAACTACGTGGGAGTCCAGTGATGTAACCATAACACCGTCTGCTGGTCTCTATTTTCAGTTTTTTCTTTTTTAAGTAATTAAAATGTGTTCAACTTCTTAGAAATTGAATGTAATTCTTGTTAAGCAAACAATGTATCTGAAGTATTCACTCTTGAATACCAGCATAACTACTATTACTTCTGTCTTCTAGAATAATTCTCACTAACAAACCATAAGCGTTCATGCATCTCTAAAAGGTCAACAGTTTACTTTTTGAAGAGTTTAATGAATTTAATTTCTTGGTAATGTTAGAATAACTAACATTTAAACAGAATCTTACCTGTAAACTAGCACTGTCCATAGCACGGTCACCAGAAGTATGCGGTACTTCTTCGGGGCTAGGAAGCAGCCATGAATAAAGAAGGGCAAATGAGTACCCAAGACCACTGGAAGTCCTTGGCTGAAGTACCAGTGCCATGGATGAGAGCCATAAAATGTCCCCAAGTTCTGCAGCACGTTAAATTTCAAGAAATTAAACTGAACCAGAATCCACTGGCGTAATTGAAGGAAATGGAAATAGAAATGTGTTAGCATCAAGTGTTAATCTCTGGCAGTAGGTAATTTTTAAAAAAATTAATTTATTTATCATCATCATTATTATTTTAAAATTTGCTACAGGACATGTGAGCTCACCAGAATCAGACAGACAGAGAAAGAAAAAGAAAGAAAGAAAGAAAGAAAGAAAGAAAGAAAGAAAGAAAGAAAGAAAGAAAGAAAGAAAACCACCAGGTCTGGGACTTAGACCACTGTAGGCCATTTGGAAGTCCAGCGCCTTAACCACCACACACCTATTGGCCTCAGCTTTAGGTAATTTCATAGAATCGTGACTTTAAGTTAGAACTGAAGTCTTAAAACCAGACATTAGTACACATTAATGACATTAATGATTTTGATTAATAATGGCATGAAATATTCCTATGGTTTGAATGTACCCCTCCATATGTGTTGATGTTTGGTAGAGCTATTTGTGTCAGTGTGAAGGGAGAGACCAAGTCCAATTATGGTGGTGAAAGATGGGGCTTCTGGGATTGGATAATGGTCATCAGGGTGGGGTCCCTATGACTGATTCCTGTTAGCACAGACATATCAACATATGCCCTGCTCAAACGTTTGCTCTGTGCTGCCTCAGGACCCTTCAGTAAGGGTCCCCACCAATAAGAAGACTCTTAACAGATCCAACTTCTTGACCTTGGATCTCTAAAACTATGAACTAAAGAATAAACCTCTATTCTGTATAAATCATCTAGTCTCAGGTATTCAGTTACTAAACAACAGAGGATAGACTATAAGAATAATTTTTTTCCTTTTTTTGTGTGGAGGTGTATGCGTGCATGTGAGAGAAAGAGAACACCCTGGTCACACTGCAATCCTTTTTCCTCCAATTTTCTATCCTGTCAAGATTCCAAACATATGTGCATTCACCTGGCATGTCTTGTCTTTTTTTTTTTCTTTCTTTTTTTGGAGAGGTTTTTGCTAGAGGACGCGTGCGCTCGCCAGGCAGAGAGAGACAGAGAGACAGAAAGCGAGAAATCACCCCCCAGGGGGGATGGCCACGCCGCAATCCTTTCTCCTCCACTCTCCTCTCGGGATCTTGGGCACACACACACACGCACCCAGCATTGTGTTTAAGCTGCCGGGTCCGGGACTCAAACTGTGGTCGACTACGTGAGAGTCCAGCGACATAGCCATTACGCTAACTGCTGGTCCCCCTGGCATGTCTTTTCAAGCTAATGTGGCCTAGATAGGAACCAAAACTAGTCATGTGGGATCTAGCACACAGTGCCTAACCCATGTGCTACAGGTCAGCCCTGTCACAGTCATTCTTAACTGTTACCTTTTCTTTAAGTAGTCATGTGTTCTTTGGTGATTTGTTAAATTACTGAAATTATCAAGATGAATCTCAAGAATTATGAATAAAACATTTGTACACATTTGACAATGTAAGTTTTAAATAGCAATAATGAGAATTCTAAAAATAATTTTCAGGAATTTGTGTATGGTACTCATTAAAAATTTTACGTTATAAGACAGGTGGGCGGTGCAGAGGTAGTGCAGTTGGACCCACACGGGAAAGGTTCTGGGTTCCCATCCCAGGACCTCCCTGAGTATGTGGTGCATATGTGCAAGTGCCTGTGATCTGGACTGGAAGACGGGTTGGATCATGGTGTGAAGACCCTGTTGAGAGTGTCTGTCTCTCCCCCCATCTGTCTGTCTCATGGAATAAATCATTGTTTTTTATTCTAGTACATTATGATGTCACATAAGATAAAGCTTTGAAACATTACAATTACAGCATAAAGCAGACGACAGTACCAGCTACCATGATAACAGGCAATGTTAGCTGCTCACTTGCGCCAGGTGTGGTTGTAAGCATTCGTCATCAGGAAAGTCATGATGTATTTTTGCAGAGAAAAACAAAAATATGTCATGACTTTCCTGATGACCTATACATGCATGCATTACCTCATTTAACTCTCCAGCATTATGAGACAGGCACCACATTTATTTCCAGATAAGGCACCCACAGCAAGAAAGGTAAGAAGTTTGTCCACAATCACATAGCTGATAATGACAACACTAGGTTTAAAACTGCCAGTCTGATTTAAAGCCCACTTGTAACTTTTTTTTTTTTTTTTTTTTTTGGAGAGGTTTTTGCTATAGGGCGTGTGCGCTCGCCAGACAGACAGAGAGAGACAGAGAGATAGAAAGCAGGAAATCACCCCCCAGGGGGGATGGCCACGCCGCAATCCCTTCTCCTCCATTCTCCTCTCGGGATCCTGGGCACGCACGCACACGCGCCCGGCGTGAGTTTAAGCCGCCGGGTTCGGGACTCGAACCGCGGTCGACTACGTGGGAGTCCAGCGACATAGCCATTACACTAACTGCTGGTCCCAGCCCACTTGTAACTTTAAAGGGGGAAAAGGGAACTTGGAAACAAAAACTATCTACAGTTACAGTGTTATAATCTCAAAACAAATTAATGAAGAATAGAATATTTTGGCTAATTTGATTTCTGGATGATTAAGAGTCAATTAATTAAAAACTTTTATTATTACAAATCTAGCAAAAATGCGGGAATTGTCTCTCTCTGGTCAAACTGAAAATAATATGATGAATAATTAATTTTTTAAAATGTACTTCTGTTCTAAAATATTGATAGATTAAAAATCCAGATTAAGGTTTCAGTGAAATAAATGGTTAAAATTAAAACAGCTGTTAGCTTACTGTATTTTTACTCACCTGACCAAAAAAAATCCGATCAATTATCAGAGATAAACTCAAAGTGACAAATCTGAAAAAGAAAATAGATGATATTTCATATTGCTGAAGTTGAAAATCCACTACTGGCATGGGGCTTTGGAAGTAGCTTGTATCAAAAAGCTACTTTAAAAATGCTTTACAATTTTACCAACTGAAACTGTGTTTATACATTTCAAAAGCTCTTTCAGTGATGAGAAGATGCATTTTAGCAAACTTTAAGGAACTAATAAACCCCATATTAACATACTGATTACCCTAAACTTGGTAAGTTACAACTGGATAATATTTTATAGTTCTTGTGGAGCATGCATCCAGCTGTGGCTTACCTGGATTCTTTCGGCTAAGGTGTCACATAGTCAAGCTCTTTGCTGGGGCTGTAGTTTCATCTGAAGGCTTTACTGGAGGTAGGGGAGAGGTTGGCTTCCACATTCACTCACATGGTGGTGGTGGTACTTGGTCCTTCTACGCATGGCTCGCCTTGAGACTGCCTCATGATATAGTGACTGGCCTCCATCAGGGTACGTCAGCCTGCTTTTTCTTTATAATTAAGTTCTATTTAGGAAATTCTCGTCTGCCTCAAGTTCATAATGTTTTGCTGTCACATCTTGCCGAAGCTCTACTGTTTCCCCTTACATTAAACTCTGTAAGTCCTTGTTTTTTTTTGTTTTGTTTTTTTTTTGAGAGGTTTTTGCTATGGGGCGCATGTGCTTGCCAGACAGAGACAGACAGAGAGACAGAAAGTGAGAAATCTCCCCCTGGGGGGAATGGCCACGCCGCAATCTCTTCTCTTCCATTCTCCTCTTGGGATCTTGGGCACACAGGTACACACGCCTGGCGTGAGTTCAAGTCACTGGGTACAGGACTCGAACCGCGGTCGACTATGTGGGAGTCCAGCGACATAGCCATTACGCCAACTGCTGGTCCCCGTGTTTGTTTCTTAATACATCAGTGGCTACCCCTTAAAAATAATACCTTACCTAAACCACAGATCATAGAATCAAGAAATTAATATTAAAACTTACTACTGATTTACAAACCTCATTCAGATTTTGCTAGTTGCCCTAATAATGTCCTTTATCACAAAGAAAAAAATGCCAATAATTTGCTGTGTTCAGTTTTTTAAAATAATTATTTAATTCCATTTATTATTATTTTTAAATTTGACCAGACAGAGACAGAGAGAGAAAGGGAAAGTGAGAAAGCAAGCTGCTATGTCCAGTACGCAAACTGTGGTCAGCCATGTGGGAATCCAGTGCCTTTAACTACCACGCCACCTGCCGGTGGCCCCTGCGGTGTTCAGTTTTTATGTTTCTTTAGTTATCTTTAATATGGGATAATACTTATTTAATTTGTTCTTTTTCTTTCTTTCTTTCTTCTTTTCTTTAATGTTCCTACAGGGTGTGTGCACTTGCCGGAGAGAGACAGAGAGTGAGAGAAACTGAGAAATCACCCCCCAGCAGGGATGGCCACACTGCAATCCCTTCTCTTCCACTCTTTCCAGATTTGGGGCAGCACGCACAAAAACTGGGAATGTTTTTCATGCTATTTGGTTTGGGACTGGAACTGCCCTGTCAGCTCTGTGGGATCCAGTCACCTTAACCACCATGCTACCTGCTGAACTCTCATTTGTTCTTTCTATTAGCCCTTCAAAATAAAGACAAGCATTTGATCTGTATGAGTAGGTTCCTTCAAGCCTTTTCAACATTGAGCATGTTGATTCTCTGTGTCTGGCAAACTCATATTGATCCTTCATATTATTTGAAACATCACCTACTTTATACAGCTTCTACTAATATACCCTCTGCAAGCAAAATTAGGCTCTTTATCGTCTGTTGTCCTATGGTATTTCGTTATATACCTACACTAGAACACTTAAAATTGTTGAGATTATCAGTATCTCTCTTTTCCTGCACCATAGATTTGACTTTGGAATAGACATTGTATTTTATTCACTTCTGAATCATCAACTGCTTGATATAAAGTAGGTTAAATGCTTGTTGAATAAATAAGCTATACCATTACTCACTGATTAGACTACATAATCTGAGCCCCTGTGATGTCTCTGACCTCATCACATTTTCCCAAGCCCACTGTCTTAACCACATCGCTTTCCTTGCTGTTCCTTGAACATGCCAAATACAGTTTGCACCTGCTGGTCTTTCTGCCCGGAAGAATCTTTCCTCAGGTATCTACATGGTTTACTCTCTCAGCTCCTTTAGGTGGCCCCGATGTGAACTTACCATGGTGGTCTTCCCAAGTTATCCTGTAAAATATACCCCATACACACCAACATTCTATCTTTGTCCCACATTTTTTTCCCTACAGCATTTGCCACTTGATAAATATATATTTACTTTGATCTCTTCACTTGCCTTCCTCCATTAGAAAGTAAACCTCATGAAGGTAAGGGCTTTGTTTTCTTAATCTGCTGTATCTCCTGCATCTGGGACATTGCCTGGCACACAGTAGGATAATTTGCTTAAGGAATGAATGTGAATGTACACTCACAGCAATGTACAGCGGTGGCAATTTAGCCACCAGAGCATTTAGTGCTTTGAAATTGCTACCAAAAAAAAAAAAGCAAACAAAAACAAAACTGTGTAGATCCTAACTCACACTGTAATTAGACTTGGAGGTCTGTTCCTGTTGCATCATAGCAATGAACCTAATGTCTTTGGCTAACCCACTTTCAATTTCTCTAAGTTCCCTGTTTTCTTAACTGAAGACTAAAATACACACATGTATTGCCTATATCCATGAATTGTGAAAGTCATAAAGTAATAGGTGAAAACACATTCTAACACACAAAACCCTATAAAAATGCAAGAGTCAAGTATCTCTAAAATATATTTGAGAAATATTTAGGAAATAAAGCATAGACAGGTTCTAAGATAGCAATAATGGCAGATACTCATGAATTAGAATGCTTACAGCTAGTTATTCAAGATCATAAAAATATAAAATATAAATCTGGAAATATTCTATTTCCTTTGTCTGAAGAGTTCTCACTAATATTATAAGATATAAGGATAATCTGAAAGATGTAAAATCTCATTTGTAATCTATTATGTATAGCTTACTAGAGTTAATAGATGGATTATAGCTTTACTTACCCTACAGGTAAAAAATGACAGAGGATAAGATCAAGCTTTCTCTGTTCATGCCAGAAATGTCTGAAGAGTAAGGGTATCCATGGAATGACAGCTGTGGGACGAACTATGAAGGCAAGTGCCACAAGGGATGAGTACTTGACACTATAAACAAGGAAAAAGAATTATCAAAACGACTGACAATTAATTTTGAAGTTTTCTACTATTTACACTGTGCTCTAATGCTTTTTAAAAGTTTATTCATTCGGGGCCAGCCGGTGGTATGGTGGTTAAAGTGCTGGACTCCCAGATGGCCAACTGCAGTTCAAGTCCCGTACCTGGAGAATTGAAACTCATACTGAGTGTGTGTAAGTGTGTGCCCCAAATCCTGAGAGGAGAATGGAGGAGAAGGGGTTGTGGCGAGGCCATCCTCTTTTGGGGGGTGATTTCTCGCTTTCTCTCTGGCCAGTGTAAGTACCCTATAGCAAAAATAACTCTCTTACAAAAAACTGTATTCATTCTGAGACAGAAACACCCTCAACAGGGTCTCATGCTGTGATCCTTCCCCCCAGTTATCCCAGCTAGGCAGGATCATGGGCATGTGCATGCATGCCAGGCACATACAAGTCAACTTGGGAACCAAACTCTGGTTTTCCATATGGTTTCCAGCACTGTAGAGTGTCATATTACTGCTGTGCCACACAGCTGGTCTTTTTCTTCCTTTTTTTGTTTTTTGTTTTTTTGGGGAGAGGTTTTTGCTATAGGGTGCATGTGCTCACCAGAAAGACAGACAGCAGGAAATCACCCCCCAGGATGCATGGCCACACCACAATCCCTCCTCAATTCTCCTCTTGGCATGTTGGGCACACATGTACCTTTCTTTCTTTCTTTTTTTTTTTTTTTGGAGAGGTTTTTGCTATAGGGCACATGCGCTCGCCAGACAGAGACAGAGAGACAGAAAGCGAGAAATCACCCCCCCAGGGGGGATGGCCACGCCGCAGTCCCTTCTCCTCCATTCTCGTCTTGGGATCTTGGGCATGCACGCACATGCGCCCGATGTGAGTTTAAGCCACCGGGTCCGGGACTTGAACCACGGTCGACTACGTGGGAGTCCAGCGACATAGCCATTACTCTAACTGCTGGTCCCTCTTCTATTTGCTCTTCAGAAGATCTGTTCTCTCCACCCTATCCCTGCTCTATGGGGAGCGAGGCTGATGTATATAGACTACAACAATGGGCTGTCTTGCTTTATGGCTTCTCATTGGTTTTGGCCAATTGGAAAAGCAGAAGAGTCAGGATTATTTAATTCCCTGCCTGTCTTGCTGTCCCTGAAGGCCGGACGTGCCTATCTCTTGGAGCCCTCTCAGTTACAGGTCTGCACTGTGCCCAGTAACCATTTCCTTTCCTTATTCCTTGGAACTCAGAGATGATAGAGACTTCCTGCTGTGACTAGTCCCAGGATACTACGGTGTTTCCTTATTGGCTTTCCTAAAGACTACCTACGTCTTTGTATACAGTCCTTTTATTAAACTCTCCTCAATTACTTAGTTGAGTGTGTTACCTGTTTCCTGCTATAACAGATCAACCAAAAATATGTGGTTCTTTCAACTCATGAACAATACCCCTAGTGTTCATTATATACACTGGGCATTACAATATATTGATTTTTTTCTCAAAAACCATGCCCTAGAGTTTTATACATAATTATTAACAGTAATGTTTCTCACCTGTTCATAGACTTTGAACCTTCTAGAGGATAGTAGAAAAGAGCAATTATAGTGAGAACAGTTTCCATGGTGTTCGTAAGGGTTCTGGTACAGCAATACCATGTGAACCAGGAGCACAACTGGCAAAAAAACTAAGAACAATTATGAATAAACATGTACGAAGTAAAAATGGGAAAGCTTAATATTTTTCTATGGAAAGTAGTTACCAAATCTAAATATTGCAGAAACCACATTAAAAGGTGAATGATGTTACATGTAAATAGGCATGTAGAAACATTGTTTTTAAGAAGTTTTATCAAACACAGGTCTGTGACACTGTCAGCTCTATATTTGTTAATGTTAAGATGTTTATAATTTAGGTACTTTTTTATTAGGGAGATTTTTGCACATGTGCTTGCCAGACAGAGAGAGAGAGAAAGCGAGAAGTCACCCCTGCTGGGGGGATGGCCTCAATCACTTCTCCTCCATTCTTCTCTCAGGATTTTGGGCACACACGCACATGCACCTGGCATGAGTTTAAGCTGCCGGGTCTGGGACTTGTGCCAGGGTCAACTACGTGGGAGTCCAGCAATATAACCATTATACCATCTGCTGGTCCCTTGGGTACATTTTTATGGTACTACATTTTATTTAAATCTCATTTCCCAGTAATGAAAGACAGTAAACACAGATCCTTTGATAGAACTGATAGATTCCTTGGTAGAGTTTACATTTTACAGAAATGTGTTGGTAAATTGGCTACTTGGAATTCACAATTGTTTTCTAATAGGGACAATATTAAAAAGGAAGGAATATTTCTAAGTTGGCTTATATAAGCTTATTAAATTTTAGAAAGAGCCAAGGGAGGTAGCAGTACTACTATAGAATCTAGTTACCCTTCAGGATATGACTCAAACAGGAAAGTCCATCCTAGATTTGAATGGGAGATGTCAAGAATCTATCTCCCCACCTTGAAGTAAGCCAAATGACAAGACACTGTTCTGTTACACTCTCTCCTGACATGAACCCAGCTGTTTCAAACATCCCAGCCAGAAGCATGAAAGTGAAGTACAGAGAGATTTCTCAGGTGAGCCTCAGGCAGGAAGGAATAACGAACAAGGTGTGAATAGCTGAGGTGCTTAGTGGGGTAGTGATATGGAACTGTCCCTCCTGAATTCTTTGGAAAGTGAGACCAGGACTCTGACAGTTTTGAGGAGTGATGGGGCATCCAAAAGTTGTTCCTTGAGTTTAGCCTGTCATAGGGGTTGAGGGCATCGGTGGCTTTTACCACCCAAGGCTCAGGCAGAGTGAGATATGGCATATGCCACTTGCATTTTATTCTTAAGTATGGCTGTTGTGTGAATCATCTTCTAAAACTGTTTCAATAATCAATATTTTTCCATATGCTGTATGCCCACAGGGATGAAATAACTGGCACACACAGTTTGAAAAGTGTTTAGGACTTACCACCCATTTTGCCACTTCCTGATTTTCTAGTTGCTTCATTAACGAGTAAAGCCTTATGTCAGCTATCGCAGACAAAAGTGCTTGGGCGACTCTAGGAATCCAAATCTTCATTGGTTAAAAAGAAGAAGAACATGTTAAAAACATCTGTTGAGTCACAATGAATTATAAAAACCAACAGGCTGATCCAGCTATAACTGAAAGTCATTCTTAGTACAAAAACATACAATCTATTATAGATTGAGTATCCCTTATCTGAAATGCTTGGGACTCAGAGCGTTTTGGATTTTTTTCCCCTCAGGTTTTGGAATATTTGTATATCCATAATAAGGTATCTTGGGGATGTGACCCAAATCTAGACATAAAATTCATTTGTTTCATGTACACCTTATATCCATGCCTAAAGGTATTTTTTTTTTTTTTTTTTTTGGAGAGGTTTTTGCTATAAGGGCGCGTGCGCTTGCCAGACAGAGAGAGAGAGAGACAGAAGGTGAGAAATCACCCCCTAGGGGGGATGGCCCCGCCACAATCCCTTCTCCTCCATTCACCTCTCGGGATCTTGGGCACGCATGCACACGTGCCCGGCATGAGTTTTAAGCCACTGGGTCCAGGATGCGAACCACGGTCGACTACATGGGAGTCCAGCAACATAGCCATTACGCTAACTGCTGGTCCTTAAGGTAATTTTTATATAATATTTCTGTATTGCAGCATTGTGACTGTGGACCATTTTGAGGTTAGGTGTATACTTTTCTACTTGTGGTATCATGTTGGTGCCCAAAAAGTTTCAGATCTTGGAGCACTGTGGATTTGGGTTTCCAGATTAGTTATTCTTAACATGTATTCTATTCTTTTGCAAAGACACTGGTTTTCTACAAAAATTACATTACTATGGGGGTCAGCAGGTGGCATAGTGGTTTATACGCTGGCTGACCATGGTTCAAATCCCAGATCTGGTGGCTTGAAAATCAAGCTGGGCGTCTGTGCATGAGTGCCCAGTATCCCAGGAGAGTGGAGATGGTATTGCAGTGTGGCCATCTCCCCAAAGGGATGCTTTTTTACTTCACCTCACACTGTCTTTCTGTCTCTGGTGAGCACACTTGTCCTAAGAAAAAAACCTGGAAAAAATATTGAAATTAATATCTTACGGAAATACTCAAGGTAGTTTTACCAATCTCATTCTTTCTCTCTATAGTTAATACACACGTGCATGCACACATGCGCTCACAGTCATGTGCCTCAAACGAAGTTCTGTTCAATGACACACACACGATAATGGTCCCATGAATTATTATAGGCTATGCCGTCTAGCCTCGGCATATGGCAGGCTATACCATTTACACTTATGTAAGTATGCTATATAATGTTCACACAATGACAGTGTCACCTAGCGGTGCATTTCTCTGAACATAACTGTGGTTAAGTAATATACGACTGTGTGTATCAACATGTATTGTCAGAGGGGATGTGTACGTGTTAGGGTTAGGGGAGAGCAACCCCCAAGGGCAGGTCATGCTGCAGCCCCTTCTTCACCTCTCCATCTTGTTGGCACTTTGGGCAGACACACGCAAGTGTCTGGCATGTTTCCCATGCTGCTGGGGCCAGGACCTAAACTGCAGTCTGTCATGCAGGTTTCAGCTGTTTCACTAGGTCATGGGGCTGGCCCCTTAGAACACTTCTTAATTTGCACTAGCAACATTCCTTGTGTTGAAGAAGCTACATGTAGCTTGTGGTTACCATGTTGGACAGTGCACTTCTAAACCATCCCCACTTCTAAACATACCTCTTATAATGCAGTTCAGAGAGAAGCTACCTGGAAAAAGCACTAGGCAGTAAGAAGACCTAGGATCTAATCTAGGTCTGCTTTTAACCCACTGTCACCTTGGGTCTGTTTACTTAATTCTTTGACCCCTTTTAGCTTCAGAGCTATGCAACCTATTAAAATAATCAGTATGAGAGCTTGAATGACTGATCGTATTTTTATGAATGGCTACCTGTTGAAGTTCCAGGTAAAACAGAAGTTTTTTGTTTTGTTTTGTTTTGATTCTTTTGGGGGGTGGGAGAGTTAGGGGTGATTTCCCTGAAGTCATAAAGTGGCCTGGTGGGTCAGCTATGAGTTAAGGGTATTAGACAGGTGTTAAAGGGATAGCAAATTTTTCTGTTGTGAAGACCCCTTCATAATCTAGTTTACTTCCTGGGATATATGATGTCCTTGATGATATGTATATATTGCCTGTGGTTCTGGACTTTAAGGATATCCTGTATAATCCAGAAAAGTGAGATCAAAGCTTCTAAATGCTACCTGTGTCAACTGGAAAAACTGCTACTATTCTAAATTCTTCTTCCCATGATCTTCCCATGTGAAGCATCAATTTCACTGGTCTGATCCTCATTTCTCAGTAACTAGAACTCAGGCCCAGACATTGTGGTATAGTGTTTGAGGCCATATGGTGACCATGGTGTAGATCACAGGTTGGCCTGGAACACACACCAGGTGCATGTGTGTGTGAACACCTAGGATCCTGAGGAGCTGGAGGGCTGGCCTAGGGGGATGGTGGTGTGGCAAGACCCTACTGAGGGTGCTTTCATTCTTCCTCCTATGTGCTCTTTCTCTTATTCACTCTATCATAACAAATGAAAACAAACAAAAACACCTGGTAATCAAATATCACAAAGGGGAGGATGCATCAATATAACCACCACGTCACCAGCTAGCCCAGGAGAAGCCTACTTTTAATGACTATTTTGATTACTTTGAAAAACTTACCAGCAACTGAACACTGTCTTTCCCCAAAAAATGAAGAATCTTGTAAATGCTTGCGAAGATTAGGGGGTAAGTGTAACCCCTCAATTTTTCTGTCCATTCCCAGGTCAAATAACCATAATTAGTAGTATTAAGGACTAAATGTCAGATTATATTGAAACAAAACCTATTTTCATTTCCATACATAATACAGTATTTTTTTTCATAATGTAGTTGTGAAACACAGCATTTTATAGAGAATATTTGAATAAAAACTTGGTTGGCCAACTAGACTCTTAGGTTCTTCAATGCAGGCATGTATGTGTTTTTTACTTTATCTGTAGCCTCCAAATACTGAGCACTGTGGGAATATATCCTGGTTAAAGGCTATGTCAAGTATATTACATTGAAGAAAGATATAGATAAAAAATTAATTAAAATAATGAGTTAAAATCATTTGGAGAAAATATGAAAAACAAAGTATGTCATAGAAACTCGACAATTTCTAAGATGAATACACATTCATAGTCTGGAAAAGAAACTACAAAGGATATCCGAACACCATGTGATGTGCAACTTCAAGAGACTGCCAGTACTCATCTGGAACAAAACTTGTCTGGACTAAAAAGCAGTTAGATATTCGTAGAGCTGTGGTAAACAAGACCAGATAAATGTTTTCGACGAGAAGATCTGAAAAATAAAACAGGTAATTGTAGTACAAAAGTCAGGCAGTTCTAATCTTAACATCTATTGCTCTGGTTGGCCCCTTGCTCAGGCTCAGTAGTGAACTCTGGCTCTACAGCACACCATTCTCAAAGTTGACCTGGGCTGAAAGTTACAGAAGGGCCAGAGCCTCACCACTGGGTGATCACCATTCCCTTTGCTGAATCAATTTTTCTTGCTACTCACTGTATAAAGAGAATATTAAACATTGAAAAAGGAACTGGGTTAATTAAGGCCTTAGGCTAATAAAGCTACATTGCATCTGTACCTAATGAAAGAAACCAGCGTACACATTACTAAAGATGCAATTATTTTTTGAGAGGTTTTTTGTTTGTTTGTTTTTTGTTTTTTAATTGCTATAAGGCGAATGCGCTTGCCAGAAAGACAGAGAGACAGAGAAACAGAAAGTGAGAAATCACTCCCCAGGGGGGATGGCCATGCCGCAATCCCTTCTCCTCCATTCTCCTCTCGGGACCTTGGGCATACACGCACAGGCGCCCGGGGTGACTTTAAGCCACCAGGTCTGGGACTTGAACCACGGTTGACTACGTGGGAGTCCAGCAACATAGCCATTACTCCAACTGCTGGTCCCATCAAGATGCAATTCTATATATGTGTGTCTACATAGTGGGTAGTTTACTGGCTGATAGTGAAATGTCAGAGGGACTTCAACAAGTTTGTAGAGAAATGGAATTAAAGTACAACTTTATTTTGGTGCAAAAAAAAAATTGGAATCCATGTATTTTGTTATATGATTCTTTTTTTTTTTTTTTTTTTCTTTTTTTTGTAGAGGTTTTTGCTATAGGGCGTGTGCGCTCGCCAGACAGACAGAGAGAGACAGAGAGATAGAAAGCAGGAAATCACCCCCCAGGGGGGATGGCCACGCCGCAATCCCTTCTCCTCCATTCTCCTCTTGGGATCTTGGGCACGCACGCACACGCGCCCGGCGTGAGTTTAAGCCGCCGGGTCCGGGACTCGAACCGCGGTCGACTACGTGGGAGTCCACCGACATAGCCATTACGCTAACTGCTGGCCCCTATGATTCTTTTTTTTATAAACTTTTTTTTTCCTTTTTTTTTTTTTTTTTGAGATTTTTGCTATAGGGCATGTATGCTCACCTGGAGAGACAGAGACAGAAAGTGACAAATCACTCACCAGGAGGGATAGCCACACTGCAATCCCCTTCCTCCGTTCTCCTGTAGGGATTTTCGGCATGCACATATACACCTGGTGTGAATCTCAAGCTGCCAGGTCTGGGACTTGAACTGTCGTTGCCTTGTGGGAGTCCAGCACCTTAAAGACTATGCCGCCTGCTGGCCCCTCCATAAACTTCATGATTCCTCTTATAGGATGCTTCCTTTAGATCATCATCTCTCCAGACAGTGCCCTCATTCACTACCATGGGTTCTCTGCACGTTTCAAAATATGGATGCTTACTGTATACCAGGCACTGTGTTAACTCCTTTACATCTTTAATCCTCAAAACAATGCTATAGAAGGACTGGTCTGGTGATCTAGTGGTTAACGAGTTGGATTCCACATGGCTGGCCAGGGCTGGAATCCTGCCTCTCCCTACAGGCTTGAAAAACAGTCTAGGTGGATGTGTGTGCCCAACATCTCCACAGCATGGAGTAATAGAGAAAGGACTGCTGTGTGTCCTTGCCCAACTAAGGGGTGGTTTCTTCCTCTCCCTTCTCTCCATCTCCCTGTTTCTTTCCAGAGAGCACATGCACCCTCTAGCTCTCTCTGTTTTTTTTTTTTTGTTGTTGTTTTGTTTTTTTTCCCATTTGAGGAAATTGGGACTCAAATTAAATTGCATTCCTTGTCCAAGGTATACAACTGTAAATGACTAAACAGGATTCAAACCTAGGTCTTTTTGCTGACTCCAAAATCCGGGACAGCCCAGAGGCCAAATCTAGAATGTTTTTAATACTGAAATTTGAATTTTGTCACCAGCACTTAAAAATGAGATTTGGTGTTAAAATCTGTATATCCTGCATTTCAAAACTCAAGATCTGGCAATAACTGGCTAGTAGTGAAATATGAGGGAGACTTCAACAAGTTCGTAAAAAAATGGAATTAAAGTACAAATTTACTTTAGTGCCAAAAAATAGAATCCATGCATTTTTAAACGATGATTCCTTTTTCCATGAACTTTTCGACGACCCCGCCTATAGGATGCTTCCTCGAGATGATGGGGCAGCAGCTCTCCAGACCGCCCCGCACTCACCCGCGCTGCGCCGGACGCCCTTCTCCTGGGCGCTGAGGTACAACGTGGACTTCCTCTTTCGCAGCTTCATCTCCCGGGAGCGGTCCTGGAGACCACGGAAGGCCAGCCTGCAGTCGCCACGCCCCCGCTCCATCCCGCACCTGCCTGGGGGCCCTTTAAGGACCCCCAGCCTCCGCTTTTCCCGGGCGGAAGAGGCTGCAGTAGCGCGCACCGCGGCTCCGCCCACAAGTTTGGCCCTGCGAGCTGCCGTCGCTGGCGGCGCGGAGGGAGCCGGGAAAGGACGGTCATCTCAGATCAGCTCCCCGAGGTGCGCTCCGCGGTCGGACGCTGCTGATTCTGGCGGCGCCCCAGCGCTTTGCCGCGGGCTCATCTGCGTTTGTTCCGGGCGTTTCCGCCCTGCGGGATTGCTTCTCGTCGTGGGCGCTGGAGCCTGTGCCCGGGGTCCGGAAGCCGCCGGGAGGAGCCGCTCTCCCGTCCGTGGGGACAGGCGAGGTGCGTGCGGAGGGAGGAGACGCCGAGCGGGCGCAGATGGCGCAGATGCGTCGGCGCTGCAGAGCGGGGTAGTACGCGCGTGTTAGGGACGCCCGTGTAGAACATTTCACCCGAAAGGTGTCTGTCTAACGAGGTAAGCTGGTAGGGAGGGTTCAGCCGGTTATGGACATGTAGAAACTGAGGCTTTTTAAATGATGCCTATTTTTTGGTTGTTTTTGTGTTTGTTGGAACCCAAGCAAGATAGGTGAAGTTGTCGTTTCTCAGGCCAGTCGTGTAGTCTGAGAGAAAACAGGCGGTTTTACCCCGATTCATTTTAATGACATTCCAGGGATGTTAAAAGCAAGCGAGTTTCTAGTATTGGTACTACCGCTAATGATTTTCGTGATCTCCAGGGTTGGTTTAGGAGGCTGTGAAATGCTGTTATAACAATAAAACGTGTAAATCTGTCTCTGGGCTTTCTTCATTCCTAAACATCTACCTAGTTTCACTAGGGTTTAAGGCATTGGCAAAGATTTACATTCCCGGAAGTATTGGGGTACCCCTCTATTGTTAAAATTAAAACTAATGAAATCTCTATTATATTGTAAAACACACATGGCAAAGTTTATTTGCTGTCTACTTAGTAAAGTATTAAATGGAATTCACAATCATTTACCCTGTTTTTTTTTTTTTTTTTAAGAAAATCTAATCATACTGATTGCTTTAAAAGGGGGAGGTAATACAGGACTAATAAAAAGTAACAATTCTCTGCCCTTTTTCCTTTTTCCAGATTAAATTCCTCAGAGCCAACTGCTTTCGACTTTTGGGGGGCTGTTTTTTTTTCTTTAAAGGCATCAAAAATACGCCTTCCCCTGTCTGTCTTGTCTACGAAAACAAAAGCAAAAACAAAAAACATCCCATTTCGGATGGGCTGGTGCCATATTGGTTAAAAGAGCTGAATCTCACTCACCTGGCTAGAACTCTTGTTCGGATCCCTGCCTTGTGACTTTAAAAGTACTCTTGGTGCATGTTTATGTGAGCCTCAAATCCTGACAGGACAGAGGAATGGAGGCAAGGGGATTAGGGTGATGGCCATCCCCTTTGAGGAGGTGCTTTCTCTTTCTCTTTGTCTCTCTGGGAGTGCACACAGGTACTCGATTTTTTTAAAAATAATTATTTATTTAATTTTATTTAGTCATTAATTTATTTTAATTTGACCAGAGAGATACATAGACAGAAAGAGAGGGAAAGTAAGAAAGCAAGACACCAGGTTCGGTATTCGAACCACAGTCAGCCATGTGGGAGTGTCCACAACCTTAACCACCACGCCACCTGCTGGTCCCCCAGATACTCAATTTTTTAAAATTACCTATTTATGGATCAGCAGATGGCATAGTAGTTACATCGCTGGACTCTCACATGGTCTTCAGTGATTTAAGTCCAGACTTGGTGGCTTAAAACTCTCGTCAGGCATATGCCCAAGATCCGGGGAGGAGAATGGAGGAGAAAGGATTGTGTTGTGGCCACCCCTCCACCCCCGCCCCTATGATTTCTTGCTTTCTGTCTCTGGCAAGCATGTGTGCCCTAAGGCAAAATACTAAGCAACAGTAAAAAAAATTACCTGTTTATAGGGCCAGCAGGTGACATGGTATTTAAGGTGTTGGACTTCCACATAGCTGACCATGGTGTGAGTTTCAGACCTGGTAGTTTGAAAATCACACCAGGCACCTGTGTGTGTGCCCAAAATCTGGAGAGGAGAATGGAGGACAAAGAACTGTGGCGTGACCATTCCCAGTGAGTGATTTCTAACTTTTCTTCTCTGTCTTTTTCTGTTCTCTCCAGCAACCATACATGCCCCATGGCAAAAACCTAAAAATTAATTTTTAAAAATTTACCTATTTAAAATCATAGGAATAGGAAGGATTTAGCATTGTCTTACACCATCTTCTAGCCCTCATTTCCTACAATCCAAATATACTTATATCCCTACTTTAGTGATATTTACAGATTCAGACAAAAGTATTGTTAATTTCAGAGTACAGTAGTGACATGAAATCTTTAAAAAGGATATTGTATTAAGTTATTACTTTCTTTCCCATTTTCTTTGTACACAGATATGAAGAGATTTCCTGGATGTGGAATATAAGTTTTCATAACCAGATTTGCATTGTGCTGCAGCCATGTTTGGGAGATTGACTTTTCCACAACTGATTTTTGCTAGCATCCTTGGAATTGCTGGAGGAATATATATTTATCAACCAATATTTGAACAGTATGCCAGAGATCAGAAGGCATTACAAGAAAAATTGAAATTGGCACAAGAGAAAGAAGAGAAGAAAAGTTAATACTACAATAATCAGTACTCCCTAACTTATAGTTTTGCTTTCATGGTTTCAGGTACCTGTAGGCAACCACAGTTGAAAAATTTTATTGATAAATGGAAAATTTTAGAAGTAAACAGTTCATAAATTTTCAATTGCATATTGCATAGTGTGATGAAATTTGTACTGTCCCGTTCTTTTGTTCCTAGAGCACGAATCATTCCTTTCTCTAGTGTATCCTACTATATATGCCTATTAGTTACTTAGTACCTGTTTCAGTTACCAGATCAGCTGTCATAGTATCTTAATGCTTGTGTTCAAGTAACCCTTAGTTTAATAATGGCCCTAAAGTGCAAGAATAGTGATATTGGTGATCCATATATGCCAAAGAGAACCTGTAAGGTGCTTCCTCTGAGTGAAAAGGTGAAAATTCTTGACTTAAAAAAAAAAAAGTCATATGCTGAGGTTGCTAAGATTTATAGTAAGAATGAATCTTCTATTTGTGAAATTGTGAAGAAGGAAAAAGGAATTCGTACTAGCTTTGTTGTTGTACCTCAAACTGCAAAAGTTATAGCCACAGTGCTCAATAAGTGCTTAGTTAAGATGGAAAAGGCCTTAAATTTGTGGATGGAAGACATGAACAGAAAATGTGTTCCAACTGATGGCAGCATGTGGCTCCAGAAAGCATTGAGCCTATACGACGACTTCAGCAAAGGATCGTCAGAAGCAAGTGACACCAAGCCATTTACTGCAGGTAAGGGATTACACGGATTCAGGAATAGATTTAGACTGAAAAATATAAAAAGACAAATTGGTGGAGAAAGATATGCTGATGTATGTAATGAAGAAATGAAGAAACAAATTGACATCAAGAAGTATTAATGAATGAAGAATTAGAAGAACTTGTTGAATTATCCACAGAGGAAGTGGAAGAAACGGAAGCAGAACCAGCAATGTGGACATTACCAAAATTTGCTGAAGTTGTTTCAAATTGCACAGACACTGAAGGATAAAATAATGGAATATGATCCTTGGGTAGAATGCAGCATTACAGTCACCCATATAATCACCAAAGGACTACACCCTCTGCAGCAACACTTTGATGAGCTAAAAAGAAAGAAACAGCAACTCCCAATTACAGTTGTTAAATAAAGTTTGTAAGAGAGCATTGATCTGGAGTAGACTCCTGCACTCGGCCCATATACCACATGCATATAGAGTTCATTTAGTTTTGAAACTTCAGTTAATTGTGGGAGACCCTGTTATCAATTAAAAGCAATTAACTTGTCTCTGTACCTCACTGCCAGAATCTCTTTGTTTCTGAGGGTTGTCCAATTTATGAATCATTTAAATTTTTTTCTTTTGCTCAAATAAATGTGGTTAAATTTAAACTTGTCAGTGGTCTTTCCTTTTAAAAGGTTAGTGTTGTTGGCAGGATTGGGAGCAGTGTTCCAGCAACCCCCGTGAGTAGAGTGCCCAAATGACAGTCTTCATGATGGTCCACTGTCACCGCTGATCTCATGCAACTGGGGATCATGGGTGAATTCTCTCTCAGGTTTTGAGCTTTACTAATTTGCATTTCGAGCTTTCTGAGTTTGAGCAATATATGTATTTTAAGGAGTTATTTAATGTTATTTATTATTTTAGTTTGATCAGAGAGAGGAAAATGAGGAAGCAAGCTGCCAGGGCTGTGATTCAGACTACAGCCATGTGGAAGTCCAGCACCTTAACCACCATGCCACCTGCTGGCCCCAAGTTTGAGCAGTTTTTATCTGGACTGGGTTCAGAAGCCATGACTAAAACATTGAATCCTGTAGGAGAGGCCAGGTATCTGACTGGGTCAGACAAAATGAATTGGGTTCAGTAAGAACAGGACTAGGACCTGTAGGGAGGCCTTGGGTTTCTGACTGGATCAGACAGAAACTGGACTAGGGGAAGGGGAGGCCTGGCAGGTGGCATGGTTGTTGGGGTGCTGGACTCCCACATGGGCAACTGCTGTTTGAGTCCTGAACCTAGCAGCTTGCTTTCTCACTTTCCACCCCCACCCCTGTCAAATTAAATTATAATGGTAAAGTTAAATAATTCTAAAAAAATAAAAAACTGTACTGGGTCCAAGGTTGGATCAGCAGCCTCTGGCAAGTATTTCCTTTTTGTTTTGATAATGAATTAGTTTCAATTCAAGTAGTCTTGAGACTCCAGCTAACTTAATGTATACAAATTAGGGACCTCAAACTTCCATTTAAAAAATATTTATTTATTACTATTATTTATTATTTTTAATTCACCAGAGATGGACAGAGAGAAGGAAAGTGAGCAAGCAAGCCACCAGGTCTGGGACTCAAACTGCATTTGGCTACATGGAGACCAGCACCTTAACTACCACACCATCGGCCAGCCTTGAACTTGGGTATTTTTTAGAATTTGTTAGTCTTACTAGAGATCACTGAGAATGAAAGTGGCCACAATGGAGAACTTTTAATTTGGATAAAATTTACTAATAGGACATGTTAGGAAAGAAAGGATCAAAAACAATGATACGGTTTTTTAAAATTGGTATCAGATGCACTTAAGATTAGATCAGTCAAAAATTGCCTCTTGGGGCAAGCAGGTGGCCCAGTGGTTAAGGCTCTGGACTCCCACGTGGCTGACTGCAGTTTGAATCCCAAATCCAGCTTAAAACTTGCCAGCTGCATGTGCTTGTATACCCAGAATCCTGAGAAGAGAATGAAGGAGAAGGGATTGTAGCATGGCCATTACTCCTTGGGGGTGATTTCTTGCTTTTTGTCTCTTGGTCTCATGAGTGCACTGGCATACCCAAAAGATTCTTTACAGAAGTCACATGAAAAGCCTAAGGAACAGGGACCAGCAGTTAGTGTAATGGCTATGTCTCTGGACTCCCACGTAGTCGACTGCGGTTCAAGTCCCGGACCCGGTGGCTTAAACTCAACGCTGGGCGCGTGTACGTGAGAGGAGATCCCGAGAGGAGAATGGAGGAGAAGGGATTGCGGTGTGGCCATCCCCCCGGGGGGTGATTTCTCGCTTTCTATCTCTCTGTCTGTCTGGCGAGCGCATGTGCCCTATAGCAAAAAAAAGAAAACAAAAAACCTCTCAAAAAAAAAAAAAAAAAAGCTTAAGGAACAAACTGAGAACATGACAAGAAAGAACTATATCTTGACCATATAACTCTTCTCTTCCCTATTCGTCTTTGCCTCAGTGACCTGAGTCTACTGAATTTCTGCTCAATTACCTTTTCACCTGGAGGATAATACAGAAGAGGGAAGTTAGACAAATGCCTTACCAAGTGAGACTGAACAGCTAGGCTGACCTGCCGTGAGCTGAGGGCCCCTGTGAAAGACTTTCTTATTTCTAGAGGAAATCCTCAAAAAATTCACCAAGGAATTCATAGAGTTCACATGGAAGTGCATAATCCAGGCTCTTTCCCAGTTTATTTTATTTTTTTTTGAGGTTTTCGCTATAGGGCACATGCGCTCGCCAGACAGACAGACATAGAGACAGAAAGCGAGAAATCACCCCCGAAGGGGGATGGTCACTCTGCAATCCCTTCTCCTCCATTCTCCTCTCAGGATCTTGGGCATGCACGCACATGTGCCCGGCGTGAGTTTTAAGCCACCGGATCCAGAACGTGAACCGCAGTCGACTACGTGGGAGTCCAGCGACATAGCCATTACGCCAACTGCTGGTTTCCTTTCCCAGTTTATTGATACGATATTGAACCTGAGGAAGCTTCCGAATGACTGGCAGGACAGGAAGGAATGGAGGATGTCAAAAAGAGTCCTCTGAAACCTCCACAAAAAAAGAGCCATAGGGAGCTGGAATGGCCGAAAACCTCGTAAATTCACTTCCTAAGGTTTTCCTCCATAAACTTTTGATTGATCCATTGTACAAATTTTTGCAGACAAAAAAGGGTGAGCCAGTTTCAGATTATAGGGCTCATTTGGAAACACTTCATGAAACATTCTGGTTTCAGAATGAGAATACAGTGAGAAGACTTTCCTGTAGGGACTGAAACGTTTTTAACTATAAATGGGCTTTGTTCCAAATTTAGCAGTCTATTAAGAAGAAACATAGACTGGTGTAGGAAGTTATAGATGTCTGAGTTGGTGGCTTTAACTGAACATTTGGAGAGGACTTTAGAACAAAAACCCCCAAAAGCTGAGGTCTTTCCAATAATAACAGTTGCAAGGGCCCACACCAAAGGCACCTTTTGGTCTTTATTTTAACCTACAACTGAAAGAACATAGGTTGAGAAATTCTTCATTTTATGATACTTGCTTTTATTGCAGGCAGGACACTGAAAGAGATTGTTCATTTGTATGCCAATCTACTAATAAACCTCCTTTTAGATTGGATTGTTCTCTACTCCACACTGGGCTGATCCTGTGGCAATTCTTTTTTTTTTAAATATTTATTTATCTTAATTCCACTTATGATTTAATCTGACGAAAGTGAGAGAGAGAAAGACAGAGAAAGGGAGAGAGAGAAAGCAAGTCACCAGGTCTGGGACTTGAACTGCAGTTGGCCATATGGGAATCCGGCGTCATTAGCTACCATGCCACCTGCTGGCCCAATCCTATGGCAATTCTAAACCATCAACTGAGAGAGCAAGAAAAGCTACTGGCCACAGAGCAGGAAGACACAGCTATCTTCAAGAGTGGACTTAGGGGTAACCAGCAGTTAGCGTAATGGCTATGTCGCTGGACTCCCATGTAGTCGACCGTGGTTCACGTCCGTGTCCTGGACCCGGTGGCTTAAAACTCAAGGCCGGGCGTGTGTGCGTGCATGCCCAAGATCCTGAGAGGAGAATGGAGGAGAAGGGATTGTGGTGTGGCCATTCCCCCTGGGGGGTGATTTCTCGCTTTCTGTTTCTTTGTCTCTCTCTGTCTGGCGAGCGCACACACCCTATAGCAAAAACCAATTAAAAAAAAAAAAAAAAAAAAAGGAAAGTTTATAGGGTCTTACAGATACCTCTAATTCCAATCCTGTTATGAACACTGGAGCCGGGACTCTGTTTCAAGTCATGGCCTGTAGTGTCAGAAAGCCCCATGTGGGACGCAGGAGGTGTCCTGCAACCCGTTCTGTGACTGCGGTGAGAAGTGGTGTTGAGGCGATTTGAACTCCTGCGCAAGAGGTATTCATGTACTTCGTTTCTGTAATACCATACTCATTTCCCTCCTGCTTCCCTGAACTCGCTTTTCTTAGATTCCTGTTTGGCTTTCTCTGCCCATGCCTTAAATGCTGTCTGCTCCTCTGAGTTCTAGAACATGCCCGCTATTTGTCCTCTCGGTTTATTTTCTAGACTAAGCCTTCGAGCCTCATACTTTCTATACTTTGAGGTGACAGCCCCAGCACACTTCTGTGCTTCCATCGGCCCGGTTAACCACATTCTAAACAGCTTCACTTAGATGCTCTACTGATGCCACGGTGTCGAAACGGAAACGTCCTGAACTCATTCACTACGGCCTATTTAACCTGCTCTCCCTGCTGCAGCTAGGTTTTCTTCCTGTTGCGTAATGGTTTCTCCCAACCAGAAACCTGGGCATCTCCTTGAGCTCTTTCCTGTCTCTCCCTACAATGAAGTATTCTTGATGGACTCCCCTCAATGTCTAAGGTCTGTCTGTTCATCTCCATCTTAATGGCCACTGCCATAAGCTGATCACTATTGTCCCTCACTTGGGTCTCAGCATGCTAAATGACCTCTCGACCCCATCCTTAGCCTTACAGCCATCAAAAGCATGAGTTCTAAGTTCTAGTCCTAGCTGTGCCACTTATTAGTTGTAACATGACCTTCCTTGGTCAGACGAATGACTTTAAGACTCAGTTTTCTTAACTGTAATATAGGTTCAAGAATAGTACCTACTTGGGACCAGCAGTTAGCATAATGACTATATCGCTAGACTCCCATGTAGCCGACTGCGGTTCGAGGCTGGATCTGGTGGCTTAAACTCAAGCTAGGCACATGTGCATGCCCAGGATCCCGAGAAGAGAATGGAGAGGGATTGCGGCATGGCCATCCCCCCTGGGGGGCAATTTCTCGCTTTCTGTCTCTCTGTCTCTCTGGAGAGTGCATGCACCCTATAGCAAGGATCTCTCCCAAAATAATAATAATAATAATAATAATAATAATAATACCTACTTCATTGGGCAGTTGTAAGAAGTAAATGAAGTAATGTATACAAAATCATTAGCTTGTTGGCCAAACAGTAAATGGTCAATAAATGTTAGATATTCTCATTATCATCATTCTAGGATTCTTTATAATCCAGCCTCTGCTTATTTCTTCAGTTTCTTCTCAGATTGCTTTCAGATTCAGTCTTTCAGGGTTTTTTTTTAAGAAGATTATTTAATTTTATTATTATAATTTTTAAAATTTGCTATAGGGTGCACACACTCACCAGAGAGAGACAGAGGGAGAGAGGGGGTGGAGGGACTACATTTGGCCATGAGGGAGTCCAGCTCCCCAACCATTATGGCACCTCCCAGCCCCAGTCTTTCAGCTTTTCTGAACTTACAGTTGCTGCGCTTCAGTATCCCCTTTTCCACAGAAGATGCATTCGAACACCCGCAGTGGAGGACTGACACCATGGAGAGTACAAAAGCCTGAATATTCTGTTTTCTATACACACATACCTATGATAAAGCTTGATGTATAAATTAGCACAGAGATGAATAATAACCAATAAGAGAGTAATATAATAATGTACTGTAATAAAGCTTAAATAAATGTGCTCGCTCTCTCTAAACTTAGTCTGCCATACTGCAGGTGGCTGGAACGGAGAGATGCAGACTGGGGCGAAGGGGGACTCCCGGATCTCACGCTCTCTTTTGTCTCCAGTCGTTTCTTCTGCTTCCTTCTGGAATTTCCTCCTTCACTTTCCCCCCTTATTCATCCTTCTTAATTCAATATCACTTTCTCTTGGAAGCCTTGATTTGGTGTCACTTGTCCGTGTTCCGGTAACACTCACTCTCTTCATCAAGGTGTTTTGTCATATGATGTTGCCTCCTTACTCACTGTCTTTCTAGTCAGTCCTGAGGGTGGGAACCAATATACTTTGTTCACTGTTGACTCCCCGGTACCTAACACAATGCCTGACTCACTGGAGGAGTGATTGGGTGACACACAGGCCACAGTGCCACGGTCTGTTTTCAGACCTGTCTGGTGAACTGCGGGTGCTAGCTCTGCCTGGCTGCAGGAGTGAAGCCTGAAGGCAGAGAGGGACACTCCCTGCATCGCCCTAGCCCTTAGCAGCCATTGCATTGCTGTACTGTGAGGTTCTCAGTTCTGAGCTGGTCTAACTTCAGCGCTGTTCCTCTAGACATGAACGTGAGCTTTTCCTTTCTTCTTTTTTTTTTATTTTAAAATTATTTATTATTTTTCAATTTGATGAGAGAGTCAGAGATGTGTGTGTGTGTGTGTGTGTGTGTGTGTGTGTGTGAGAGAGAGAGAGAGAGAGAGAGAGAGAGAGAGAGAGAGAGAGAGAAAGTGAGAAAGCAAGCTGCCAAGTCTGGGACTCGAACTGTGGTCAGCCATGTGGGAGTCCAGCGCCTTTGACCACCACACCACTTGCCAGGCCTGAGCTTTTCCTTTCTTAATCTCACCAATGTCTGGTGGCCCTTCTCTTACGTGAGATGCGGCCCTTAATCATCACCCTAAGAGAAGCCCATTATCTCTAACCCTGAGTGCACTATTACATTTTCCTGGAAATATGTTAAATGTATGAATTGGCCAGATGTTGGTGGCTCATCCCATAGGTGACTTTGTAAACTGGGCAGACACTTGAGAAGCTAAGTGCACTGCATTGCAGCTGTGAGTAGCGACCGACCAGAGGGGTGATGCGGCGGGCAGGTGGCCTTGGGAGGCTGCAGTCTGCGGTGGAGGTCAACAGGTCGTTGCGATGGCTGCAGGGCGAGGAAGCTGGACCAGGGCTTCCAAACGCTTTTCTCCTCTTAGAAGTGGCACCACTTGATTGAGAGGTGCTTTGCCTTAGAGCCCATGGAAGCGGGCCCAAGATAACTGTTCAGATCCCCAGGCCGCTGCTGGATCACCTTGGCGACAGTGGGAACCAGGGGGCCGCGTCTGCCATACAGCCCCAGGTCCAGGGCCCGCAGGAGCACGCGAGGCCGGCCGCGCTGAGAGGACAGGGCCAGCAGGTGGCGGCAGAGGCCCGCAGGTGTCTGTGGCTCGAGTCAGCTCCTCCGCACACCCGCCTCTCCTCTCCCTACCTGCACGTCCCCTTCCCTCCCTTCTCTTCCCTGCGCCTTCCCTTCTCTTCCTTCCCCTTCATGTCCTTCCAATCGCTCTAATACTTCGTTAGAAAGTTCAAAGTGATTTTATAATCCGAATTAGGCCGTGCGAGCAGACTTCATTGGTCATTTCTACCGGAAGGATCAATATACCTTTTTTTTCCTGGCAGAGATTTTACTCTTCCTCCCCGCCCCTCGTCCCGGTCCGTTTCCAAGCTTCCCAGATTTCGCCTTCCCGGGGGAGGCTTGCCCAGGCCGGCCTGCGAGGGCAGCTGGGGGCGGGCGGCGGCAGGGGTGCTGCCGGCCTGCGGGCGCAGCCCTCTGATGATCGGATGCAAAACACCTTGAGAAAATGGCCTTTAGGGAGGAGATTCGGCGCGTCACCAAAACACACCTCGCGGCGCACCGGTCCCGGAGCAGTTCGTCAATGTCACCCCGTGTCTCAAAGCCCCTAGCGTTTGGCGGCTTCCAGGGCAGGGCAGACGAGAGCCGGTGCGGAGAGCGGGGCCCCTTCGTGACTCAGGACGGCAGGTGCCGCTGGACTGCTGAGGTCCCTCCCGCTGCAGGCGGGCGGGGGGTGCCCCCGAGGTGACAGGAGGAAGCGGGAGGTGGCGGGAAGGGAGGAGGTCCCGCCCCCACTTCGCTCTCCTTTACGGGAAGTGATGTGGGGCCAGACGGAAAATACTCGCCGCGGACCCAAAAAAGGCCAGCAGCCCGTGGACGCAGCCCTCGGGGACGCAGAGCCGCTGTGGGGACAGGACTGCAGACCAAGCCAGGTAAGGGGGCACGCCCAGCCCCGGTGTCCCGCGTGTTCGGATCCATCCCAGAGAGCGAGAGCAGGTCTGTCCTGGGCTGGGACTGGAGGCGGGTCCCATCCCTCACTGGGCTTCTGAGCCCGCCAGAAAAACTGCCTGTCCTGTCCCAGGCTGTCAGCAGGAACCCCAGCGGTGACACCCCCCAGGTGGGGGTCAGCTGGGGCGTGCTGCTGGCCAGCTGCAGGGAGGCCTGGACTCCTGTTCCTCCCGGAGGTGGAGGTGGCGGAGGGGAGCCTGGGCAAGGCCATGGGCTGCCTCTCCCAGTGGTGTTTTGGCCTCTCTGCTGGTCTAGAGAGAATCGAGTGCCTTGGAGTTATAAGAAAACAGACATTAATTTCCCAATACACATTTTACAGTGAATTAATCTTTCTCCCGCTTCTAACAGAAATCGCCAGCTTGAGGCTCATTTTGGCACCTAATTACATAACTACTGTCCCCTGGTTCCGTGTATGCTGGCCTTAGTTCCAGGACTAGATTGTATGATCACTGAGGCAGAACGTGACCTCAGCTTACTTCTGAGTCTTACGGTGCACGGTATCGCAGGCACCACAAGTGTCCAGTAAACTCTTGCTGAAGGCACCATTAAGTTCATGGCTACACTTGGTTTTATTGTCTTGGCCATACATTTCATTTTTCTTGGTCTATGGCCACGAGTTATAGCCCACCTCGATCTGCGGCTGCTCATCGAGCTGTATTGGCTACCGTTGAGCGGAGCTTCCTGTTGAATGAGGAATTGGGCTACTTCTCAGTGAGAGTTGAATTAATTTGGTCTAGAGAAAATGGTTATTAATTTTCTGTGTTATTTTAAGAACAAAATCCACCTCTCACTGCTTTTTCACCTTATCTTGGAATGTACTCTCTATCTTTATTGCAAATCGTGAGAGGATTGTTTTCACATGTGCGTTTGCAGTGGTTAAGGCAGGGCATGGTGATGCCGAGGCCACCTGGGAAGTCCCGGGTTTGTGTCCCAGGGTTCCCGTGCACGGGTTGGTGATCCCGGCTGGCCCACACTGGCGATGGGCTCACAGCTCGCAGATCTCATGGCCTCTCTCTTTCTCTGTCTCTCTCTGTCTCCCTTTCTCATGAAAGAAATTAACTTCTTTTAAGAAATCAAAACAAAACGTAAGACTGCTTCCTGAAGAGAGTAATTTTTCCTGTCATAGCCTTCGCTTTTTGCTTGGACCGTGTTTGTTGCTCTGCCTCTTGGTCAGGAAATTTGCGTTTATGATCTGGTTTCCTTTAAGCTGATTACCTTGGGAACAGCCGGGAGCACTGAGCTGGAGCACAGATAAAGGGGTTGTAATTGACTTTCTGCCTATAGGGCGGCGTGTACTTAGCGAGGCGCGTCGGCTTGCTTCTGCCTCCCTGTCCAGAACTCAGGGGCCGCCGCTTTCCTTTCCTTGTATGATCGAGGTCTGGAGACACTACTTTTTAATTTACTGTCTGGTGAAATCAGATGCCTCACTTGCTCAAGAGGAATGCGCGAAGCTTTGTTTTTCCTTTCTTGTTTTTTGACCTGTGTATGTCTTGCCAAGGTCTAGTGCCTTAGCCAGTTACATTCTCAATCACCCACGTGTGGAATCAGATCACAATTCGAGTCCTGGACCTGGCGGCTTAGAACTCACACTGGGCCGTATGCGTGTATGCCCAAAATCCTGAGAAGAAAATGGAGGAGAATGGATTGTGGCATGGCCATTCTTCCTCGGGAGTGATTTCTCGCTTTCTGTCTTTCTGTCTCTCTGGTGAGCACATGTACTCTACAGCAAAAAATCTCTTTTAAAAAAAGTAATAGTTTTGGGAACCGGCAGTTAGCGTAATGGCTATGTCACTGGACTCCCACGTAGTCGACCGCGGTTCGCGTCCCGGACCCGGTGGCTTAGAACTCACGCCGGGCGTGTGTGCGTGCGTGCCCAAGATCCCGAGAGGAGAATGGAGGAGAAGGGATTGCGGCGTGACCATCCCCCCTGGGGGGGTGATTTCTCGCTTTCTGTCTCTCTGTCTCTCTCTGTCTGGCGAGCGCACGCGCCCTATAGCAAAAACCTCTCCAAAAAAAAAAAAAGTAATAGTTTTTAATATCTAATGTAGAAATTAAGATATGTCATATTTACCCCCCCAAAAAAATTAAATTTGCATTACAGATAAACAATGAATAATGTCTTACTGTTAGTAAAAGTATATCTTATGGGATCAGCAGATAGCAAAATGGTTACATTGCTGGATTCCCACATAGTTGACCACAGTTCAAGTCCTGGACCTGGTGGTTTAAAAACTCACACAAGTCACCAGGCGTGTGTGTGAGAGTGCCCAAAATCCCAAAAGGAGACTGGAAAAGAAGGGATTGCAGTAAGGCCATCCCCCCCTGGTGGGGTGGTGATTTTTCATTTTCTGTCTCTCTGTCTTTCCATGAGCATATATGCCCGATAGCAAAAACCTCTCAAAAATAAATAAATAAATAAAATCTCCCACTGGGCATGTGTGCATGCATGCCCAAAATCCCAAGAGGAGAACGGAGGAGGAAGGATTGTGTTGTGGCTATCCCCCCAGGAGGTGATTTCTTGCTTTCCGTTTCTCTCTCTGATGAGTGCATGCACCCTATAGCAAAAATCTCTCTCTCTAAAAAAAAAAGTATATCTTATGTGGTATCTGGAACATAGTTTTATTAAAAAGTTATTTGTTGTTTATCTGAAATGTACATTTATCTGGTAGTTTTGTATTTGGCCTGGGGATTGTAGCTGGAGGTCATGTTGAGGACAGGAGGCTCATTGCTCATGATAATTAATGTTCGAAGCGTGACTGAGCTGAGGTTCATTCTGGAGACTGTGCTTGGGTCCATCTTGACAAGGGAGAGGGTTTGTAAACTCAAGGAGCATGAGAACTAGCAAGAAGTTAGAGAACATGTAGTTTCACTCTAGTCTTTTATCTCTAAAGAATTCGCATCAGAGAGGTTAAGTTATTTTGTCAAAGTCACACAGATAGTGGCACAGCCACAGCTGGAGCTCTGGGACCAGGGCTTGCTCAGCTGCATGATTCCTTCCCTAAAAGGTCATACATCCATCGCTTGCTCACTGTTGACCCTTGATCTCTTCTGCTGGTACCCACTCCTGACCACCCCATTATCACACCGTCCTTCCAATCCTTGAATCCAACATGTGGCAGCCAAAGCCCTTCTCTTGGACAGCCTTGACTTTTCTCTGAAAGCCACGTGACTATGGAAAACACCATCTGGTTGTGTTCTCTGTTGTGATGCCTGAAAGCAATGTATGTTTATTCTTTTCATGATCTCATTAATATTTTTGTCCATTTAAAGTATTTATGGTAAGATGCTTTGATTACGATGTACTCGCCAAGAGTACTTCCATAACAACTAATGTTGTCTTATTGCGAGGTTGCTTGTTTGGAGTGGCCTACTTACTCCTACAAAATTCTTCAGCTGTTTGTACCAGGGGACTTCAAAAAGGTCATGGAAAATGCATATTATAATAAGGCTATGTGTAGATGTCAAAATTTTTTTGCACTGAAGTGATCTCATACTTGAACTCAATTTTTTTTAACATACTTCTTCAGAGCACACTTGTATTTTGATAGAATAAACATGGATGACATACAGCAAGGACCGATGTAGGCAATGTATACAACTTGCCTGTTAAGACATGTGCTTTAAACACTGTTTTATTATTGTTATTATTTTAAAATTATTTACACCTATTCAAGAAAGGAGGCTTGAAAAGGAATATGCTTCTTCTGTCTCTAGAATTCCATAGTGTAGAGCCACTAGTCTTGTTTTTTCATAGCCTTGTTGGTTAATTCATATAAAACCTGACCAGCTGCCAGGTCAAAGTATAATAATAAAATGGGTTGCCAAGAGACTGGAAAATCTGTTCATTCTTATTTGCTGCAGTGCGTCTCTCTTGGACTGATCCCCCCACTTGGGTGAGTGGTCAAGTCCTTTCTGGGGTTGGCAGGGTGCTATCTGTGTGTTCATATCATTAATTGATATGATAATTAGGGCTTATATTGAATATAAGGGAGGGGAATGAAACATACAGAAAAAAGTCATGACTGAGGTGCTCATTTGAGATACTTGAGAATTTCAGAAATATAACTCATGATTGTGGTCAAGATTTCTTTGTTTCTTGTTGTGTGTGAGTTATTTGCAAGATGAATTTCACCACTGCATGTCAGCAAGTCTAAAATGAGTGAGGAGATCTAGCCGCCCTTGACAGAGAGGGCGTTGTCTTCACGTTAGAAGCTGGAGGCCTTATGTGGCCACACAAGCTGCCGGTTGTTCTCTGCTCAGCTTCTCCCTGGTTAGGGACAAGGCCACCTCCCCAGTGTCCCTTCTCTGCTCCAGGCACAGAGGGTCCTGAAGTGGGTTGCGGTGTTTGCTCAAGGAGTTACTCATCCCACTGTTCCAGAGCTCCTGCTTGAATGTGAAGAACCAGCACTACCAGGAATCACTCGGCTGGGTTTTAGACCCAATGTGCCAGCAATTAACTATAGATATTGCACCCATGGCTCTTGGCTGGAGGTGATTTTGCCCAGGGGACATTTAGCGATGTTTGGAGCCTTTTATTTATTATTTAAAAAAATATTTATTTAACTTTACTTATTTATTTTTTAACTTAGTATAGGGCAGGTGTGCTTACCAGAGAGAAATGGGCGTGGCGGGGGCTGGGGTGGGCAGTGAGAAAGCAAGCTGCCAGGTCTGAGATTCACATTGCCATTGGCCATGTGGGAATGCAGCACTTCAATGACCACACCACCTGCTGGCCCCAGAGCCTTTTTAAAAATTTATTTATTTTTCAAATGAGAGTTGGAAAGAGAGAGAGAAGTACCCTTAACTGGGTCTCATGCCGTGATCCCCCATCCCGGCCTTCCAGCCCCTCCAGGATCACGTGTGCACATCATGTGTGCCTGGTGTGTACAGGTCTTGTGCAGGTCAGCCGGGGAAGCAAACGCTCAGTCTTCTATGTGGATCCTGCATCGCTTAAGCAGCATGGCAGTGGCTGTGCTACCGAGCCAGCCTTGGGGACATTTGGATTGTTACAAGTTGGGAGTCACAGCTGGCACCTAGTGGGTGAAGTCCGGGATGCTGCTTGGCATTCTGTGATCCACGGCCAGCCCCACGACCAGGGATTCATATCATTAAAGGTCAGTAGTGCCCAGGCTGGGAAGCCCTGCATTAGATAAATCACGGAGCTGCTTCGGCTCGCAGTTTCCCGCGTTATACATGTTCTCCATCGTGCAATGTTAACTGAGCCCAGCTTCCATGATTTCCTTTCTAACCTCTCCCTCACCCCAATTCTAGGTCACTAAATAGGGGGTAGGCCTCAGGGCTCTGTATTATTTTATTAAGTCTTCCCAAGCTATTCTGATGAGCTGCTGGGCCTGAGAACTACTGCCCTCGGGGAGCGTGTCGTGGAGGTCCCGTTGGCAGTGCCAGGTTGGTCAAATGCGAGGGGTGGACACCGTGGGGACAGCCTACCCGTAAAAAGCAAAAGGCTGGTCTGCTCTGTGTGCTGTGCAGTTCCAGAAGCCTGCCGGAAGGACCAGGGAGAGCACAGACTGAAGGGTTCTGAAGCTCAGACCTGTGCTCTCGGCCCCTCTGCACTGTGAGCGCTCAGCTGCCCGGGAGCATCTCCTTCCCACATTTCCAGCCGACCACCACATGTGCCAGAGGTGCCAAGGGGACTGCAAGACCGGCCTGTCTCTTCACTAGCACTCCATTTCCTGCTTTACTACAGCGTCTCTCAGAGATCGCAAGTCAGTAGCAAAAAGCCTCGCCCTGAATTATCAGCCCATTTTGCTACCCACATAAGGAAACCTCAGTTGTTACACTCAAGAGAATTGTGTAAGAGCTGATAGGGCCCTTAAAAACTGTGAAATCCAGCCTCCCTTCCTGTCGTAGAGGTTCGGAGCCAGCTCACATGGCTAACTGGTGGCAGAGAGGGTTCCAGAAGACAGGTCTGCTGGTTTCTTTTCCCTTCTTACGCCTCAGGCTAATATTTCTCAACTGTATAAAAATGATAAGGCAGATAATCCAGAACTGTGTCACTTTCTTGTCCAAAACAAGTGACTTCTAGAGGAAACTTTACTCACAACCAGTGTCTCTTCCCCGTACCCTTTTGAAATATCACAGGAAGTGAAACAAGTATATTATGATTTTTACCTGTGTCAGAGCAGTCCAGAAATAGCTGAGTGCTTGCTATGCACCCGCTGCCAGTGAAAGGCCACTGTCATTCCTTGCCTGTCTGGCCCGTTCTTGCCTGCCTCCCTGTCCATTCTTCACACGAACTTAGGGATCTTCAAAAAGGAAATCAGATCATATACTTCTGCTGTTTAAAGTTCCCTGGCTGCTCTCCTTTGCAGGAAGTATAAAACCCGAGTGTGTGACCATGGTCTCTGAGGGCCTCTGTGATCTGAAATGCCGCAGCCTCTCTGAAGTGAGCTCATCCCTGTGCCTCTGTTCTCCAGCCTCCTCTGTGCCTCTCTGTTCCCTAGAAATGCCAAGCTCACTCCTGCATCAGGGCCTTGTGTTTACTCTTAACTCTTTCTCCCTGCTTCTTCTCTAGACCCTCACCTGGCTGGTCTCTGAGCATCATGCAGATTTAACTTCATGTCAGTCCCACAAAGAGGTCTTCCTCGATTACTCTGTTCAGAGTAGTGTCCAGTCACTGTCCGTCCTATCATCGTGAGTTATTGTCTTCATAGATAGCATTTGTTGCTATTTAAAATCATTTTATCTTCATGTTCGCTTCATGACTTCTGTCTCTTCCTGCTGAAGTGTTTTATGAGGGCAGGGGCATTGTCTGTTTTGTCAACTGTTCCATGCTGAGCACCTAGAATAATGCCTGGTACACGTTAGATGCGGTGTAAATGATCAATGAAGGAACCAATAAGTAAATAGCGTTAGAGAAGATCAAGTATTCAGTCCTATGAAATTCATATTTTCTCTGATGCATTGGGCTTTATTGATTGGTTAATTGATAATTTGCGATAGGGTGTGTGGGTCGCTGGAGAGAGAAGGGGGAAAGTGAGAAATCACCCCCTAGGGAGGATGACAACATCACAATCCTTGCCTTCACTCTCCTCTTGGGATGTTGGGCACCTACACATGCCAAACGTGTTCTTCAAGGCACCAGGTTTGGGACTTGAACCATGCAGTCAGCCATGTGGAGTCCAGGCTCCTTAACTACCATGCCACCTGATGTCCCCCAAGTTTTATTTTATTAAAAAAAAATAAAACCAGAATATCTGTTTATTGATACATGAGAAATGGAACTGTTAAGCAGATTAGATTCTTTTCTTTGAAGATCAGTATCCTTACTTTCTGGAGTAAAAACCTCCTTGGGAGGCAGACATAGAAGGAGAAGGCTGCTCGGGAAGCATAGACTCAGGGCACAGGGACTTTGACATAAAGAACATCCAAGAACTTTAATGCTGGAAGTGGCCTGAAAGATCACCATGTTTGTTAAAGGCCCCTCAGAGCTGGCTTCCCATGAAAAGCACCCAGGGATACTTTGTTAAAAACTTACCCACACAAAGATCAGCAGTTGGCACAGTGGCTGTGTTGCTGGACTCCCATGTAGTCGACCGCAATTCGAATCCCAGACCCAGTGGCTTAAACTCACGGTGGGCATGTGTGTATGCGTGCCCAAGATCCCAAGAGGAGAATGGAGGAGAAGGGATTGCAGCATGACCAACCCCCTGAGGGGTGATTTCTCGCTTTCTGTCTCTCTGTCTCTCTCTGTCTTTCTGGTGAGTGCTCACATCCTATAATTAAAAACCTCTCTAAAAAATGGAAAAACAACAATAACAACAACAACAACAAAACACAAAACACAAAAAACTTATCCACACAGAAATAATACATTTTTCAGTCTCTGCTTTGGAGGTCTAATTTTTTAGGTTTGGGGCTAGAGCTGGGGAATCCATGTTTTATCTAAAATGCTGCTTTGGTGATGACACTGCACGTTTCGGTTTGGGAATCAGAGAACAAGCACACCTCTGCCCCTAGGGGAAGGAACTGAGGTTCAAAGAGACCCTGGCTTCGTTCAGGGTCACAGGAGCAAGAGCGGGGACATGAAACTCCACTCTCACGTTTTCTCTCTACGTTGCTTAAAAACACGATAAGAAAGATTCTCAGAGACTGAGGCAGCACTGCCTTAGAAATTGTTGGATTATGACCTTTTTCTTTATTTACATGTAACTAACCAATCTGGTGTCAAACAGGAAATACCCACAGTATTGCTTTCTTTTTCTATCTTTCTTTTATAAATTGCCAGAGGGCACGAGAGAGAGCAAGCACTCCCCAGTGGGGCCTGGTCATATCACAACCCTTTTTCCTCCATTCTGTTGGGATTTTGAACATGCATGCACACACACCTGGCATGTTTTCCGAGCTGAGCGGATGGGGATTCGACCCACAGGAGACTCTGTGAGATCCAGCTCCTACCACAGGGTGCTCAACCTGTGTGCTCCTGGCCAGTCCTTTCTCTTTCTTTCTTTTTTAAACTGCAAAGTGTCAAGTCCATTAGAAATTAGATACTGAGGCTATCGAGTGAACCTCTGTGTAGCAGTGACTACCAAAGTGCGATTCTGGGACCAACAGTATCAGTGCCACCTGGGAGCTTACTAGAAATGCAGATTCTCAGCCTACTCTAGACCTACTAAACCTGAAACTCAGAGGGCCCAGAGTCCATCTTTTAAAGCTCTCTGGGTAATTCTAGTGCACACCAAAGCTTGGGGACCACTACCTAGAGGTACATTTCACAGAACAACTACTGGTGAAAGCTGCTGACCTCGGCCTTTGTTGTTGGTGGCTCATAACATTGAGACCTTAATGTAAGCTAGACATCTACTTTCCTTGGTGACATTTTTTCAAAACAGGAACTATTGTTACAAGTCTTCATTAGAATGCCTTACACAAGAGACAGCATGGACCAATACTTATTGGGCAACTCTTGTGGGGGAGGCATGGTGTCCAAGCCTATTGTATATCAGTTACTTCTCATAACCATCCTGTTAGGTAGGTAGTACTGTCTCAGTTTTACAGAGTTAGGATCTGGGGCTGGTAGAAGTGAAGAATGCTCTTCACCAACAGGTTAGTTGCCTAGCTATAGTTGTGTAGTTTGCTATTTGATGTCATCCGAGGACAGTGGCTCTCAAATCTGATTATGCATAAGCAGGAATCCCCTGGGAAGTTGTTATAAATGCAAATTTTCAGCCTCCCTCAAAGAGACTTTAATTCAGAGGCTTGATGGGACTCAGAGCTTCCAATCTTCATCAAATGCCCAAGGTGCTTCTGCTGCCAGTGGCATCAGACCAGACTTAGCGAAATTCTGTCTTGGATCCATTCACTCTTGCCCTAACTGGTTGGATCAGATGTTCCTCAAGGCTGTTCTGAGGTTCTGTGGTTCTGTATTTTGTGGTCATAAGCCTTGGGAGGGGACGTTGGCAGAAGAAAGATGAGTATAGGGGCCAGCAGGTAACATGGTGGTTAAGGTGCTGGACTCCCACATGGCACACCATGGTTTGAGTCCTGGACCTGACAGCTTGCTTTCTTGTCCCGACCTGGGGGACAGTCGAACAGGTTTCCTGAGGGAAGGAGTGAGAGATGGGACGAATGGCGCGGTGTTACAACTCTTCAGGGTCGTCCGGAGAGGACGCAGTGTCACAACTCTTCAGGGTCTTCAGGGTCGTCTGGCGATTGTGGGCCAGGGATCATGGTTATATACATGTTGGTGGGCAGTGATTGGTTGAATGAAGGATTGTAAAAGGTGGGTTATGATTGGTTGCTTTTGTGGACCAATCATGAGGTGCCGGATATGCAAATCTGAGGGATTCTAAGCTCACCAATTTGCTATGGGAAGTGGCCAATCAGAGTATGGTTTTGAAGGTGAGGTTTTGAAGGGGAGCCAATTGTGGCCTTTATGGGAAGTGGCCAATCAGAGTATGGTTTTGAAGGTGAGGTTTTGAAGGGGAGCCAATTGTGGCCTTTGGCATTGTGTAATTGTTTGCTTTCTGAGAAACCAAAAGCTAATGACCTTGGCAGACTTGCTGGTGCGCAGCCTCCCACACTTTCTCACTTTCCCTCTCTCTCTCTGGTAAAATTAAATAATAATGATAATAATAATAATAAATAAATAAATAAATAAATAAATTACAAAAAAGAAAAAAAAGATGAGTATGAGAGGCTGGGTCCTGGGAGCCTCTATAAGAAGTTATGCCTGGGACCAGCAGATGGTGGAATGATTATGTTGCTGGACTCCCACATAGTTGACTGTGGTTCAAGTCCCAGACACAGCAGCTTAAATTTGCACCAGGCACTTGTGAATGTATGCCCAAAATCCTGAGAGGAGAATGGAGGAGAAGGGGTTGTGGCATGGCCATCTCCCCTGGGGGGTAATTTCTTGCTTTCTATCTCTCCGTCTCTCCAGCGAGCACATGCACCCTATAGCAAAAATCTCTTCAAAAGAAAAAAAAAATAAATGTAGTAGTTATGCCTGGTCATAACTGCTCTCTCTGCTGCCTCTTAGAGAGTTCCTAGTCATGTTTTGGCCTTGAGTGATCCTTTCTGTTTTCTACCCCAAATTTTGTAACTTTTCTTATAGCCACTTTGCCCTTGTGTTAGTGGGTACACAGACGTAAGCAACTTCTCCCAGCCTCTACTTAATATCTTTGGTAAAGTGAGTTGTTTTCAGCTTTTGAGATCTGAAATGGTACTTTATCCATTTAGTGATAAGAGCCCTTATTTTTCAGTGATAGAACTACATAGTGAATGATCTGGCAATTCATTAGAAGACTGAATGATTTGGTGTCATTATGAAGAACAAAGTGAGATGCAAATGAAAACTGAATTTCAGGTATGATGCCTGATGTCTTTCTTTTTTCTTTTAATTTTTTATGGCCAGAAACCACATGCACTCAACAGAAAGAGAAAGAGAGAGAGCCTATCCAATGGGATGTGGTCGGGCTCCAGTCCTTTCTCCTCTGCTTCTCCATCCTGTCAGGATTTGGGGCACCCAAGCACACACGCCTGGTGTGCTTTACAAGCTGCTGGGGCCAGGATTCAAACTGTGGTTAGCTCTGTAGGATCTGGTTCCCTATGGACAGTGCTTATCTACTGTGCTATGAGGCCAGCCCCTGATGTCCTTCTATATAAGATAGTCTGCTGATTTCTGTCCCCAACTTTAGAAGCAGCTACTTACATGAATACCCCCAGGGCTCCCGGAGTATAAAAAAGATGTGTGTATGAAAAGATGATGGGGACCAGCAGTTAGCATAATGGCTATGCCGCTGGACTCCCATATAGTCGACCGCGTCCCAGACCCGGTGGCTTTAAAACTCATGCCGGGCGCGTGTGCGTGAGTGCCCAAGATCTTGAGAGGAGAATGGAAGAGAAGGGATTGCGGCGTGACCATCCCCCCCGGGGGGGGGGTGATTTTTCGCTTTCTGTCTCTCTGTCTGTCTCTGTCTGACTGGCGAGCGCACGCGCCCTATAGCAAAAACCTCTTCAAAAAAAAAAAAAAAGAAAAAAAAGAAAAAGAAAAGAAAAAAAGAGAAGAGGATGGAAACCTGCCAGGCCTTTGCTCACTGGAGAAGTCAGCATTGTTGAATATTACACTTCTTTAATATGTCTTAGTCCTGCAACAAACTGTACAGGACAAAGGTGCAAGGACATTCATAAAAGCAAACATTTCGGCTTCCTGGGCACATCGTACACAAGGCAGTTACTGGATGTTTCTAAGAATGCTTTGTGTGCCGTCTGATGTGAGAGTGGATAACCAGAGTACTACAACTCCCACGTGTGTCAGGAATTACACAAACGTTTCCTCGTTTCCTCCTCAACAAAGTAGATATTATTCTCCATTTCGTGGGTGATGAAGCAGATGAAAAAGATGAAGGCATTTCCCAGTACCGGGGTGGGGTTTCCGGGGGTGCAGGACTTGCAGTGCTAGTACTGATAGTCTCTGGTAAACTGGGATAGTTGGCTGTCCTGGTGTCACCTAGTCTACTAACCCACAGTTAACAGTAAGAAAGTAAATCCAAAGAGTTTTGAGCAGTGACACAGACGGTTAACATCTGGACACTTGCCAATTTGCTTCCTAGAGTAAGGCTTTCAGAACATTTCTTGGTACCCGTTTCCTTCCATTTTATACCCAGTTCTAATAAGCTTGGTTATTTGGTTTTGAGGTACCTTGTCAATTATAAACAGCACATCAGAAGGGTTAGTGGTTGTTTCAGGAAGGTGCACTGATTACTATGTGAGGAACAGCAGGTTGACTGACAGCAAAAGTGGGGGCAGGGAGAATGAAATATAAACTAATAAAAGACAAGAAATTTATACTGTGTGTGGTCAGAAGCCATTAATTACAGGAACAAACAGATATTAATAAGAATAGCCGTTGTTGGACATTTACTACATGGCAAACGTGATTTTCAGCACCTTATAGGTATCTCAAGCCTTACAAAATAATCCTAGTGTTATTCCTGTTCTATAGGTAAGGCAACTGAGGCAGACACGTTAAGCATGATTGTCCCTTGGTATCTGCAGGGATTGGTTCTGGGATCCCCCATGGAGACTAATCTAAGAATGCTCAAGCGCCTTATATAAAAGGATGTAGGGAGCTGGCAGGTGGCATGGTGGTTAAAGGCCCTGGACTCCCATGTGGCCGACCGCAGTTTGAGTCCCGGACCTGGTGGCTTGCTTTCTCATTTTCTCTTTCTCTCTCTCTCTGTGTGTCCCTCTCTGGTCAAATTAAAACAAACAAACAAATAAATAAATGTTTTGAAAAAAGGATGTAGAACTTGTGTATAAGCTACACGCATTTTCCCATATACTCTAAATCTCTGGATTACTTGTAATACCTAGTACAATGGAAACACCATGTAAATACCATTATACTGTGTCATTCAGGAAGTAACACAGGAAAATAGTCAGACATGTTCCGTACTGACATGACCAAGTTTTTCTCTGAATAGTTTTGGTTGTTGATTGAATATGCTGCTGCAGAACCTGAGATATGGGGGGCTGGCAGAAATTTGCTCAAGATCACATACCTGCAAGAGGTGAAGCTGAGATTCCGAGCCAGATAGTCTGTCTCCAGAGCCCAGGGCCTCAGCATCCTGCTTCAGTGTATGGCTTAGGTCCTGAGGACTCCGCACATCAAGTTAGCGATGTTCAGTGGTATCCTGAATCCTCCGAGAAGAAAAGAAAAAGAAAACATGGACATTAAATATTATTTCGTATTGATTAATTTTTTCAAATTTGGCCCAGCTGCAGTGGTGCAGGGGGTGGGGTGCCACTGCGTGGTACTGAAGTCCTGTGGAAAGGACTGGGTTCAGATCTCAGGTCACTCTAGATATGTGAGTGCACTGGTGGTCCCGGCTGGCTGGAAGGCTGCTGGGGGAGTTGCAGCATGGTGAGGCCCTGTAGCGGCTACTCCTCCCCTTTCTCTCTCAAGAAAGAAAAGGAAGAAAAAGAAAGAAAGAAAGAGAGAAGAAAGAAGAGAGAAAGAGGGAGAGAGAGAAAGAAAAAGAAAATTTATCAGAGTCTGCTGGTAATGTGAGGATTAAGGCAGCTGGATCTCACTTGCCTGACAGCGTGGTTCGAGTCCTGGACCTGGTAGCTTGAGAAACACGCTGGCCACATGTGTATTCGTGCCCACAATCCGCAAAGGAGGAAGAGATGGAAGAGAAGGGATTGCGATGGGACCATGCCCCATGGGGAGTGTTTTCTTGCTTTTCCTCTCTCTGGAGAGCTCACATGGCCTCTGGCAAAAATTTAAAAGAAAAAAAAAAAAATCAAGGGCTGCCCCCATAGCTCAGCCATCGAGGGCATCCGATACCACGTGACCAAGCTGAATTTGAGTTGGAGCTCCAGCGGCGTGAAAAAACGTGCTAGGTGTTGGTGCATGTCCAAACTCCTGATCGGAAGGAGGCATGGAGGAAAAGGATTGGCATAACCAGGCTCCACTGGGGGTCTCTTATCTTTCTCTCTCTCTCTCTGGCAAATATACGCATTCCCTGGCAGTTAAAAATAAGTTAATCAAGGTTATACATGCACATAGTTCTACAAGGTCTGTTACAAAACCCAGCAGACTCCCACCCCCAGCCCATTTCCTGTTCTCCAGAGTCAACTGCTCTACTTCAGTTGGGAGGCTTTGCCTGCAGTTGCACATCTATGTCTGTAATTACGCACTTAACCTTCTGTGGCCAAGTTTTCAGCTTTAGGAATTATCTATTGATAGTTTATTATGGAAGAAGATAATCTAGCTCATTTCTCCACCTACTCCTACTACACCTGTACCATTTTCATCCCCTTCTTCTCCGCAAATGGTCACATTACATTTTAGTTAGAGCACTATGTCATGAGCTCATTGTTTTTTTTTTTTTTTTTTTTTTAAAGAGAGGTTTTTGCTACAGGGCGCGTGCGCTCACCAGAAAGAGAGAGACAGAGAGACAGAAAGTGAGAAATCACCCCCCAGGGGAGATGGCCACACTGCAATCCCTTCTCCTCCATTCTCCTCTCGGGATCTTGGGCATACACGCACATGCGCCCGGTGTGAGTTTAAGCCACTGGGTCCGGGACGCGAACCATGGTCGACTACATGGGAGTCCAGCGACATAGCCATTATGCCAACTGCTGGTCCCATGCGCTCATTATTTTTATCTTCAGGTCTTTGCTTCTGGGATGGGCAGAATCCCCAGAAAAGTCCATTTTAACCAGTTGCCTGTGGAGTATGCCTGTATTCTGGGAGTTGTGTAGGTATGGAGTAAATATACCATATTTACTGTTTAACCACCTTCTTGTATCTTCACTAAAGTTGGTGTGCCACATAGACCTTCTGAGCATTTTACCCTCTCCCGAGATAACCTTTGACTTCTGCCAGAGCTGGAGAAGCCACAAAGCTGGCAAGGGGGAGGATTAGAATCTGGGAGATGATTTCTTCTCTTCTCCCACCCTCCCTCCTTCCTTCCTTATACCAAGGGGTTTCAAGGTCATGGAAAAATGGAATTGAAGTTTATTTCGGTGCAAAAATTTTGAAATGCATGTTTTATTTATTTATTTATTTATTTATTTATTGCTATAGGGTACGTACACTCGCCAGAGACAGTGAGAGGGAAAGTGAGAAATTACCCCACAGTGGTGATGGCCTTGCCTCAGTTTCTTCTCCCCCACTTTCCTCCTGGGATTCTTTTTTTTTCCTTTTTTCTTTTTTTTTTCAGAATTATTTTATCTAACTTTACTTATTTTTGTTTGTTCGTTTGTTTATTTATTTCTTTATTTTAACTTGAACAGAGAGGGACAGAGTGTGAGAGAGAGAAAGTGAAAAAGCAAACCACCAGGTCTGGGACTCAAACTATAGTCAGCCATGTGGGAGTCCAGAGACTTAACCACCACACCACCTGCATGGCTCCAATTATTATTATTTTGTGTGTGTGGCGGAGTAAGAACACTTAGTAAGATCTACCCTCTCGCTCACTCCTGCGTTAGGAGCCTGGGCTGTGGTGTGCAGTCTTCCCACCTGTGTCAGGGACCTGTCCGGCCCTGGCCGCCATGGCTCAGACCGAGGCAAGCTTTTCGTTGGAGGGCTCAGTTTTGACACCAACGACCAGTCACTGGAGCAGGTCTTCTCAAAGTACAGGGAGATCTCTGAAGTGGTGGTCGTCAAAGACAGGGAGACCCAGCGCTCCTGGGGGTTTGGGTTTGTCACCTTGGAAAACATCGATGAGCCAAGGATGCCAAGATGGCCAGCACCGGAAGGCTGGAGGCAGAAACCCTCTGTTTGTTGCCTACAAGACACACACCTTATGGGTGAAGGCATACATAGACTAAAAGACACCAGATCTGAGTCCACCAGGCCAGCAAGTCATGTAACAGCCGGTCCTGTGGGTACCGAGGTGGCTCTGCCAGGGGCGGGACCAATGGCTGGTTGGGACCAACAGTTAGCGTAATGGCTATGTCATTGGACTCCTGTGTAGCCAACCGCGGTTCGAGTCCTGGACCCTATGGCTTAAACTCACGCCGGGCATGTGTGCACGCGTGCCCAAGATCCCGAGAGGAAAATGGAGGAGAAGGGATTGTGGCGTGGCCATTCCCCTGAGGGGTGATTTCTTGCTTTCTGACTCTCTGTCTCTGTCTTTCTGGCAAGCACGTGTGTCCTATAGCAAAAACCTCTCCAAAATAAATAAAGAAATAAAAAATACCAATGGCATTCTTCACAGAAATAGAAACAAATGACTATAAAATCTGTGTGGATTCACAAAGACTCCAAATAGCCAAAGCAATTCAGGGTAAAAGAACAAAGCAGAGACATCACACTTCCTGACTTAAAAATATGCTTAGGAGCTATACGAAGCAAAACAAAATGGTACTGGCACACAGACACAGAGCAGTGGAAAAGAATAGAGAATCCATCTCTCTTTGTCTCTCTAGCAAGTGCTCGTGCCTTATAGCAAAAAAAATTCTCTAAAATAAATAAATGGAATCTTTTGTAGGCAGCAAATAGTCAGAATTTATTATTATGTTTTTAATCCATTCTGTTACCCTATGTATTTTGTTTGAAGTTAATCCGTTTATTTATTTATTTATTTATTTAGAGGGAGATTTTCACTATAGGGCACATGTGCTCACTAGAGAGACAGAGAAACAGAAGGCGAGAAATCACGGGAACCAGCAGTTAGCATAACGGCTATGTCGCTGGACTCCCACATAGTCGACCGCGGTTCAAGTCCCGGACCTGGTGGCTTAAACTCATGCCGGGCGCATGTGCGTATGTGCCCAAGATCCCTAGAGGAGAATGGAGGAGAAGGGATTGTGGTGTGACCATCCCCCTGGGGGGTGATTTCTCGCTTTCTGTCTCTATGTCTCTCTCTGTCTGTCTGGCGAGTGCATGCGCCCTATAGCGAAAACCTCTCCCCCCCCCCCCCAAAAAAAAAAAAAAGGAAGGCGAGAAATCACTCCCGGGGGAATTACCACACCACAATCCCTTCTCCTCCATTCTGCTTTTGACATTTTTGGCATGCATGCACACGTGCCTGGTGTGAGTTTAAGCTGTCGGGTCTGAGATTCGAACCAGGGTCGACTATGTGGGAGTTCAGTGACATAACCATTATGCCTGCAGCTAGTCCCAATCTATTTACTTTGAAAGTAATCATTGATTGGTAAGGACTTACAATTGCCATTTTGTTCACTTTTCTGACTGCTTTTTTGTTTTTTGTTCCTTTCTTCTTCTCCTGGTGTTCTAAGCTGTCTTTTAAGCAGACTTCTACCATTCCTTCTGTTCTGAGTCACACCTTTTGCCCTCCCCCATTTTCTAGTGTTTGAATTCCCGAGGCTTTCTGGAGATTCTGTGATGGGTTATTTCTTGAAATATCCTAATTAGGTTACCTTTGGTCCACCTACTTCCTGGCTTCCAACTTTTGTGTTTTCCCTTGATATTTGTCCTCGTCAATTTATGTCTAAAACGAATAAAATTCTCCTTATTGTTACATCAGTTAGGTTTTTGGGAGGTAGCAGACCTACGTATTTAGTAAATCATCTTTATCCTAAAATCTGAGAGACAGTTGAGAAAGCTTTTAAATAATTACTTATTTAATTGTATTTATTATTATTATTTTAATTTGCTACAGGGCACATGTGCTCACCAGAGAGAGAGAGAGAGAAAGAGAGAGAAAGTGAGAAAGCAATCCACCAGGTCTGGGACTCGAACCAAGGCTGGTCATATGGAAGTCTAGTGCCTTAACTACCATACCACCTGCTGGTCCCCAGAAAGCTTTTAATAAATAGGAATTCAAAAAATTTTTATTGCATTAAGACTATCACTTCTATGAAAAATGTTATTATCTAAAATTTACTTGCTATCAAAGATTCAAAGTATAGTTCAAGGATTAGGAATATCAGTATCACCTGGGGATTTCTTGAGTGCTTATTAGAAATCTAGACTCATGGGCCCTACACAGGTATATTGAATCAGAATTAGAATCTTTGTAAAGATCAATAGAAGATTCTATATACACTGGTTAGCAAGGCTACTATGAAACTTGGCTCCACTTCTACTGTAATTAGAGTAAAGTAACTCTAGGGAATTTTAATCTGGGATTTAAAAATCTTGGCACGTTTCCATACTAACCTATTCTCCAAATTCTAGAGGTCTGAGGGATATTAAAGAGGAATACATACGTTTTCATGAAATGCACCTTTCTTAGGGCTGGCAGGTGGTGGTGTGGTTAAGGTGCTGGACTCCCACATGAAGGACCACAGTTTGAGTCCTGTCCCTAGAGGGTTGCATTCTCATTTTCCCCCTCTCTCTCTAGTCAAAATTAAAAATAAATAAAAATACTTTTAAAAAGAAAATGCAGCCTTGTTTATAAATCATGTCTCTATATCTGAGTCAGCATCAGATATGAACCAAAAATTCCTTTTCATTTTTTAAAAGAGATGTCAGACTGGTTACTTTCAGGTTTTTTTAGTTCCTTTTTTTTTTTTTTTTTTTTAGAGAGATTTTTGCTATAGGGCATGCATGCTTGCCAAAGAGGTGGAAAGCAAGAAATCACCCCTTAGGGGGATGGTCATACCACAATCCCTTCTCCTCCATTCTCCTCTCAGGATTTTGGGCATGCATGCACATATACCTGGCATGAGTTTTAAGCCACCAGCTCTGGGACTTGAACTACATGGGAGTACAGTGACATAACCATTACACCATCTGCTAGTCCCATTTCTCATATATTTTTCTTTTTTTTCCTTTCTTTCTTTCTTTCTTTTTTTTTTTTTTTTTTGGCCAAAGAGTGAGTATACTCGCTAAGGAAGACAGAGAGAAAGGGACAAGAGAAAGCATCTTTCTCCTCAGGTGGAATGGTCATGCTACAAATCCTTCCTCTTTCATCTCTTTGTGCTGTTGGGATTCGACGCACATGTGCACACATGCCCATGTTTTCCTCAAGCCACTGGATCTAGGACTTGAACTGAGTCGTAGACCATATGGGATCTGGCTCTCTTAACCACCAGGCCAAGGAGCCAGGCCCCCATAGTTTTTGAGGTTGGTGGTAGGATTCTGTAAATTGGACATATTGAATCTTCAGTCACACTTTAAGCTGCCAAAATGAGAGGGTAGCTTCCCCTAGAGGCAAAAGATTGATTAGTTATATACCCAGTGTCTTACCCAATGATTAATAGGTGCTCAGCAAATGTAGGATGAATGAATCAAAGATATATAAGACACAGTACGTGCCTTCAAGATATCATGAAGTAAATGGGATAAACATTATCCAGGAATAACAGTTCTAGAAACTGTAAGCAACAGAAAAGGGACATCGACCTCTGCGTTTCTGGCAGAAGAACCAGTCAAAGGGCTAAATTTCTTGGTGAATAGGAGTTGATGGGTTTAAATCAGTGGCTGTCAAACTTCAGTGCATCTCGGAATCACCTGAAAGCCTTGTTAAGCCTTCAGAATTCTGATTCAGAATGCTGATGACACTGGTCTTGAGACCACACTTGAGAGCCACTGGCTTAGAGAATTATGAATAGCTCTGATAGTTGGATTCTAGGTGGAGGGGCAGGAAGTGGGGATTGGTTGCTGGCAGTGAAGGCAGAAGTCAAGAGTAAGGATTTCATTGTGGAGGTAATGGGAAGCCATTAACAGGGTTTATGGAGGAAAGTGAATAGATTCCCATTTGCCTTTGGAAACATCACTGTGGTTTGGTGTGGAGGATGGATCAGAGGCTGGATCAGAAACCTAATTGTTGTTTATCTTAGACAGCAAGCCAAGAAATAATAAAAACTTGGAATAAGGGTGAGAGGAGGGAAGAACTGTAGGATTTAATGCCCACTTGGAAGTGAGAGGGGAAGAGATGGGAGAGTCAAAAAATTCCATCTGATTTCTGGCTACGTGAGTGTTGGGATGGTGTTACTTAAGGCACCACAAGAGAAGTGGGTCTGAAGCAGGGTGGGGGAGAGGAGTAAGAGAGGTAAGTTGAGTGCAGGACATGTCGAATTTGAGGCAACAGCAAGATATCTGGGTGGACCGTTCTATAGACTATGTTAGGTGTGGGTCTCGAAAGAGGTACAAAGCCTGGGAGATAACCTAGCTCTATCCCTCCTGCCACTTCTATACGATCTCTTCGACTTTGGTTCAGGCATTGTAGTTGTAAAGAAACAAAATTCATGTAATCTTTAAGAGAACATGACCTTTTCCAAGATATTTTTTTGGAAAAAAAAAAGTTGAATTTTTTTGATTTGGAGGAGAAAAAGAGTTAAAATACTAGTCTTCTAACACTAGAAGAGGTTAATAAAGCCACCCTCTGTCTGAGAGGCTGGTCGAATTGGATCTTAGTAAGCTTGAAAGGGGCAAAATCACTTGACTGGTCTGCAGGGCCATATGACGAACAGCTGAGACTAATTAGCTGGATTGTGGGTTTTTACAGAGATGCCTGATTTTGAAAGTTGATGGGGTAAACTTTTTCAAAAGACTCTTTTGAAAAACTTTTATAAGTAGGCCACTCTGACTTTAACATTTCTCTTTTTCTTAACATCAGACGGAAACTAACCTTCTTGAAGAGGACATGAAATTTGAAGTTGTCAATTGTTGAAGCGCTGGCAACTCTAGACTCTGAAGTTTTTGAAAAACAAGCAACTGTTCTGTACTTTGTCAAGGTACAGTTTTCCGTTTTTCGTTTTTGTTGTTATTGTTGTAGTGGTTTAAACCTCTGCCATGTCAATTTCCAGGGACTTAGACTATGTGCTATTTAACATATGGTATCATAAAATAATATTGCTTGTATTATGATTATTAACATTTAACCAAAGATTTTGTGTCTGCTAAATTTCTTGGGATTAGTTCAAAAAGTGCATTTTCAATGACCATAGCATAGGTGTGAATACTGATTGCATTCTTCACTTATTTTCTGTACTTTGATAAAGTAACAGATTTTTATTCTCAGATAATATGCTGAATAAGAGAGCTCATTAAGGAATTGAATTACTTTACGAGACTTACTCATCCTTGGAGGGTTTTATCCATAAAAATTCAAGCTTATTGAGAATTTGTTTTCAATATTTTAATGGGGGAATGTAAGTATATATTGCAATATAAAGTGTATTTCTTCCGTGAGTTAAATTGCCTTGAAATTGTTAATCTTGTAGGTTTGATCAGGGTATTGTGGCTATGTAAGGAAAAGTAAACGTATTTGAGAAATGCATAGTCAGATATGCCGGAATGAAAGATCTGGGGGGATGAGGATGAGGGGAGGTTTCATTATACAATGCTCTTTTGGATATTGGATTAGTTTGATAGAGCTACTGTGATAAAATACCATAAACCAGATGACTTCACAGTTGGGTGGCCCCAATAACAGAAATGTATTGTCTCATAGTTCTGGGGTCTAGAGGTCTAAGGTCAAGGTGTTGGCAGGATTGTTTCCTCTGAGGGCTGTGAGAGTCTTCCAGGTCTCTCTCCTTGGCTTGTGGATGGCCAGCTTCTGCCTATGTCTCTATATGTTATTTTCCCTTTGTGGAAATTTTTGTCCAAATTCTCTCTCTCTCTTTTTTTTAAGAATTAGTTTATTTAACTATTTATTTATTTATTTATTTTAATTTGACTAGAGAAGGACAGAGAGAGAGAGAGAGATAATGAGAGTTAGCCGCCAGATCTGGGACTCAAACCATGGTCAGCCGTGTGGGAGTCCAGCGCCCTTAACCATCATGCTACATTCTGGCCCCCAAATTTCCTCTTTTTATAAAAACATAAGTCATTTTAGACTAAAGCTCACTTTCTAATGACCTCTTTAAACTCGATTACCTCTATAAAAGATCTGTCTCCAAAAAAAACAAGTACATTCTGAGGTAATGGGGCTTACGATTTCAGTGTGTGACTTTGGGGGAACACAACTCAACTCATGACAGACACGTGGGAAAAGTTTCACATTTTAAAGCTTCGCCTCTGAATGCGTGCAAGAAACATTTGTTAAGCTGTGTGGGCCGATGCTGGCTGCTGAGTGTGTGAGGGTGAATAAGCCATGGTCCCTGCCTGCCAGCCCATGTGTGCAGATGTATGCATGTGAGTTTGTGAGTGTGCGTGTGTTCGCTCATCCCTTCTGCTGAGTCGTAGCCACTCTCATGGTTGCGGTCCCTGGAGGCACAATCAGGCTCCTGGCACACAGACAGCTTCTCAGCCTGTGAGAGGCACCCCCCTGGTGTGCGCTGACTTGGTTCAGATGTGTGATAAGTTGAACCTCTCTTTCCTCAGGGAGACCGGGCAGGGCGTGGCCTCACTGGGGCCCTCAGACCTATTAGCCTTTGATGATGGGCATTTGCCCAGTAGGTCCTCCTAATAGCACAGAAAAGGCTGAGAGGCAATTTCTTAGAGAGACTCTTCCTCGCGTACATCATGAGGCATGTCTGTGCATATTTACCGCAGTGTTGTTTTCGAGGAGAACAAAAACAGCAGAATGGATTGAATGAGTGAATTTTTCCTTCTCCGAAAACCCACTGACATTAAGTAATTAGAGAAGGATTTTAACATATTGTTTCTTACTATCAGTGGTAAAAGTGGTAACTATTTCAAGGAGAGTGAGAGAGGCAGGAGCAGCTGGAGGAAAATGATATTACTCCTCGCCAGGGTGTGTTTTGTGAACATGTAGTCAAGTGGGCAGGAATGACAGTGGGCAAGTAACACAGGCCCCAAGAACAGAGAATTCTGTGCAGACAAAGGGGCGTCCGGCTATGTTTTTTTTTTTTTTTTTTCTTCCAACAAAAATTTATTCAGTTCGTTCAGAAAACATTGGCAAAATAAATTTCAGTTGCAACAGCACCTCTACTTTTAATGACCACAGATTAGTTTATTTTTAACACCCACTATGCCATGAATTCATAGGGAATAGGTTCCAGTAACTCAGGCTCCTTTCCATTGGTTCTCACAAAGTGTGCTTCTCTGGGTGGAGCAGGCTGGTGCTTTAGTTGAACGCAGGTACCTTTCTCTTTGGCTTCTTTTTCTGGTCATTTTCCTTCACACGTTTTAGGAAGCTATCTCTGCTCTTAGAATGCTTAATATGCTCAATAGGCACATTAATTCTCTTGGCAAGAATCTTGCCCTTAACTTGTTTGTTCACGACAATGCCAACAGCATGCTGGGTAACATTGTAGACTCTTCCAGTTTTGCCATGGTAACATGTGTGGGGCATTCCTTTTTGAACAATACCCATTCCCTTAATGTCTATAATATCATCTTTCACATTGTAGATTCACATTTATGTGGCTAAAGGAACAACTCCATGTTTTCTAAAAGGCCTAGAGAACATATATTGGGTGCCTCTCCTCTTTCCCTCTGTGTTCGTCATTTTGGTTAATTACTGGAAGATGGAGGTTCTGGCCAAAAGGACTACTTTTAATAATATTTTTAACAATAACTTAACAGATAGAAATTAATGATAAACTATAGTTTGCAGAAGATTGTAGACATTTCGCACACTAGTCCTTTCTTTTGGGCAAAGTGGTCTTTGGATGACAGATACATGAACGGTTACATAGTATTGTGAACTACTTGAGATACTACCAAAAAAGCGTTTTGATTTGTTTTTCTCTGGTAAACAAAGGTTTATCATTTTTCATTTTTTTCTCACCTACCATCTACCACCCACTCTCTCCCAACCACTCCCCCCCCTTACCGCCAGCAGCATCCACACTGACCCTCCCACATCTAGCTATTTTTCCTGACATCGTCTTTTTACTCACCGCCAAATAAAGTACTTTACAAGAGGCGTGATGTCTGGAAACCAAGTTTCGTTGGCACAGCAGGGACTGCCCGTCATGTCCCGTGCAGTTTGGTCTGGCTGAGAACACCCAGCCGGGATTCTGAGTCCTGTCCGTGCTGAGCTGGCAGAGCGCTAGCTGTGCTGTGGTTGCAGTCACGGCCTTCTTGTTGGACTTCACCGTTGGCCACTCTGCCTGTGCCGAGGACGGAGGCCAGCCTGGGCCACAGGGAAGGAGATGATCTCATGCATTTCTCTGTGACGTGGCTTTGCTGATTCCCAATCCAATGCCATCTTCTTTCCACACCCACTAACACCTTAATGTCCACGCCAGCTCCCTCCCTTCCCCGACCTCAAGTCTTATTTCTGTTGGCAACACCATTTTGCCCCACTGGCTACCTAGGCTTCATTCTTTGGGGTTCTCTTTGCTACTTCCGTTTCCAGCCAGTGTGGCCCTGTACTCTATCAGCTTAAAGTCAACGTCTCTTGGATCCCTTTCTTACCATTCCCACTGCAGCCACCCTGGCCTAGACTCATCTTTCAGGAGTGAGGGGTGATACCAGGAACACGCACCATGATGCTGCGTACATTTCTCACGGCTGACCTCTGAATGTTGAACCTAGAATTACAGAGCATACGGTGTTTGTGTTGGGAAGAGACCATGAAGTCAAACCTCTTATTTCATATTTGAAAAAGTAAGGCCTGGAGAGGTTAATGACTCATGCTAGCTTATACGTAGATGGGGGCAAAGGAGTGAGAACCCCACCCACCGAGGGTAGTTGTCCAGCCCTCTTCAGCTTGCCACATCACCTCATCAGCCTTCCTTGGAGCTCACAGCCAGTTTATAGTTATTAGTGCATTTTTCTTATCCCTGCATAACTATAAATTTTAAGGAAAAGTATTATGTCTTATTCATATTTGTATCCCCTGAGGCAGGTGGCAGTGGTTCCTTAGTGTCTGTTAAATAGAAGCCAAAAGCCCAGAATGCTGTCTTTATATCCTCACGATCTAGCCAAATCCTGCCTGGCTTTTTTTTTTTTTTAATTACTCATTTAATTTTATTTATTATGATTATTTTTTAATTTGACTAGAGAGAGAAAGAGGGAGAGAGAGAGATAGAGAGATAGAAGGAAAGTGAGAAAGCAAACTTCCAGGCCCAGGACCTGAACCGTGGTTGGCCATGTGGGAGTCCAACACCTTAACTGTCACACTACCTGCTACCCCCTGTCTGGCTTTGAATATGCTCAGCTACTGCCTTGGCTCCTGCTTGACATTTTGGTCAGACTGCTCCCCCTTCCCCACTTTCCAAGGTCCTCCTGTCTTGTAAAACTGTCTTACTTGCACATACCCATTAGTTTAGTTTATAAAATATGTTTCTATAATATAGCCTTTAATCCTTTCAGTAATCTTGTTAAGTAAATATTTCCCATACTGAAAAAACAGGGCAGGAGAGGCTACATGATTCACCACAGGTCACATAGCTGGGAAGTAGCAGACTTCACGTGTTCTGACTTCACCCTTGTTAACCCAGGTGTCCTGGTCTACAAGTAGTTTACTCCCTGATCATAGTGCTTTACTTATTCTTCCTTTCTTTCTTTTCTTTTTTTTTAAAATTTTTTTGCTATAGGGTGCATGTGCTTGCTGGAGAGAGACAGAGACAGTAAGAGGGAAAGTAGGAGATCACCCCCATGGGGGATGGCCATGACACAATCCCTTCTCCATTTTCCTGGGATTTGGGGCACACATGCACATGTGCCCAGTGTGATGTTCAGGCCATCAGATCTGCGACTCCAACTATGGTTGGCCATCTGGGAGTCCAGTGTCTTAACCACTTCACCACCTTACCACCCTGCTGGCCCCTCTTTAATTTATATACATATATATATTATATATATAATATGTAAAAATATGTGTATATATGTGTATATATACACACACATATATACACACGTACATATAACACACACATACACACACACACATATATATTGCCATAGGGTGTATGCATTTGAGAGAGAGAGAGAGAGAGAGAGAACCCCCTCTCCCATGTCCCTATCCCCCATGGGGCATGTACACTGCAGTCCTTTTTCCTCCGTTTCTTCATCCCATCAGTATTTTGGGCATGCACACACATGTGCCCACCATGTTTATCGAACTGCTGAGGCTAGGGCCAGGACTTGAACCCAAGTGGGATCTGGCTTTCTGTTCACAGCACTTAAGTACTATGTTTATGGGGTCGACCTACTTGTCATTTCTTGTAAACGAGTTCTTCTCGTTTCCTCGTCTCAATTGCCAGCTTCTCGAGGGGAGTAGCTGGGTCATGTGTTTCTCTCGTGCCATCCACAGTAGCACAATACTGGACACATAGCAGTTGCTTATCAGTTCATTTACCAAAAAAGTACAGATATCAGTGGAGCCCTAAGATGCTTTTTGAGTCCCTCCGAAATGAAATCAGCAGGGAACAGAGAGAACCAGAGGAAGGAAGAGGCTGCTGAAGAGAGCCAGCGGGTAGACGCAATTAGCATTTGACTGACAGCTGGGCTGCCACCAGTCCAGAGGTGGGGGTGGGGTGGAACAGCCATGCAGAAGAAGAAGAGGTCTTCAGGAAACATGCACCTTCCCTGGAGAGATGAGGCATGCTCAGGAGACAGGAGTGAGGCACTCAGAACTGGTGGATAGTCCATACAGGTGAACCAGGATCAAGCACGTACACACACTGAGAAAACGTGGAGTAAAGAAATGCCCCGAGTAGGATGTGGTTTGTGAGGACAGGCTTTCAGCCTGAGAACGGAGTGGACCGAGATGTATCTGACTTGGTTCCTGATCATCCTGCTAAGGACTGGGATGGTGAGAAAAAGAGCATAAGTAGGTGGGGGTGTTTCCATGAACACGCTTTCCTTCCCTTTTCTCTACCATGCGGAATCAGGAGGGCCGCAGCCCTGAGCCTTAGTGGACAGAAAGGAAGGAACACAGTAATAGCGCGTGTGGTCTGTGCGCAGAGAGGTGTGTTCTGCTGACCAAGTTCCTGGCTCGTTTGGTACTGCCTTGTTTCACCTATTCTAATGCATTTCCCATAAATCAGTGAGATGCTTTAGAAATCTCCCTATTTGGGGACATTAGCAGATGGCATAATGTTTACATCGCCGGATTCCCATGTAGTTGACTGTGGTTCGAGTCCCGGACCTGGTGGCTTAAACACACGCCGGGCACGTGTGCATGTGCGTGCGTGCCCAAGATCCCGAGAGGAGAATGGAGGAGAAGGGATTGTGGCGTGACCATCCCCCCTGGGGGGTGATTTCTCGCTTTCTGTTTCTCTGTCTCTTTGGTGAGTGCATGCGCCCTATAGGAAAAATATTAAAAAATAAAGAAAAGAAAAGAAAATCTTCATATTTTTACAACTAAACTAATTCTTGTACAACTCTATCTTTTTCCAAAAGGGTCACAGATTTTCGGTGACAGACATATGTCTCAGATTTTAGAGTGGAAAGCCATGCTGCATTTTATCTTTGTGTGTAAGCTGCTCCTGAGTTCATAAGCATTTTGCATGTGAACGAAATGTAAAACCTCTTCTACTATAATACTTACGGGAAACGTGCTACTTCCCAACGGTTGAAATCTACACACTTTCTTTTATGAGCTTCTGTCTCCTATAAGAACACAAGATCAAGACCTTTTAGATGAAAAGTAATAGAAGTTTAATATATGCTCCTTAATATGTCAGAAATAGTTTAGAACTATATTGTAGGAGCAGAAGGCATGTGTACTGCAGTTCTCTGGAGGCACCAGAAATTAAGGGAAATTATTTCAAATGAAAAATTGTAACATAGGGGACCAGCAGTTGGCGTAATGACTATGTCACTGGACTCCCAAGTAGTTGACTGTGGTTTGAATCTCCAACCCGGCAGCTTAAACCTCATGCTGGGTACTGTGTGCATGTGAGCCCAAAATCCTGAGAGGTGAATGGAGGAGAAGGGATTTCAGTGTGGCTATTTCCTCTGGGGGTGAGAATGATTTCTCGCTTTCTGTCTCTCTGCCTCTCTCTGTATCTCAGGCAAGTGCATGTGCCCTATAGCAAAAATCTCTGTCTCTTAAAAACAAAAACAGTCATGTTGGGTGCATGTGCATGCATGCCCAAAATCCCAAGAAGAGAATAGAGGAGAAGGATTGTGACATGGCCATCACCCCTTGGGGAGTGATTTCTCACTTTCTCTTTCTCTGTCTCTCTTTGTCTCTCCAGTGAGCACATGCACCCTATAGTAAAAGTCTGTCTAAAATGAAAAAATAATGTAATGTATGAGCCAGCAGGTCGTATGGTATAGTGGTTAAGGTGTTGAACTCCCACATGGCTGACCTAGTTCTAGTCCTGGACCCAGCAGCTTGAAACTCATGGTGGGCATGTAGGCAGGTGTGCCCCAAATCCCAAAAGGATTGCTGCATGGCGGTCTCCTCTGGGAGGTGATTTCTCACTTTCTCTCTCTCCCTCTCTGTCTCTGGAGAGCATAGCATCCTATAGCAAAAATGTCTCTTTAAAAAAAATGTAATGCATATGCAGAAAAGTTAATTTTCTCTAACATGTTCTAGGCTGTAGTTTTTTTTATTTTTTCATTCAATAAAGTTTTTATTTTTCCAAATGTGTAGTTGGTTATGCCTATGCATGCATTTTCACCAGCAGCGAGGATATTTCCACCCTTAGTACTTCTGCTATAAATTACTTAAGCTCCGAGCTTTGAAACTAGTTTGATAAGTCCTTTGCTGAGGAGCTCCTGAGGTGCTGCCTTAACTAAGGAACCATGGATCTTTAGCCTTCCAGAGGCCACAGCTCGGGTTATAAGCTTATGGTTGGGAACTTCCTTTTAGAGCTTGTCACATGTAGCTTTGTCAAGTAAGACTAGGTTTTTGAGCTTGTCCCGAACTTTGCCTTTGGACCACTTCTTTTTTTTTTTTTTGGAGAGGTTTTTGCTATAGGGCGCGTGCGCTCGCCAGAAAGACAGAGCGAGACAGAGAGACAGAAAGCGAGAAATCACCCCTTGGGGGGATGGCCACGCCGCAATCTCTTCTCCTCCATACTCCTCTCAGGATCTTGGGCACGCACGCACACGCGCCCAGCATGAGTTTAAGCCACCAGGTCCAGGATTCGAACCGCCGTCGACTACATGGGAGTTCAGCAACATAGCCATTATGCTAACTGCTGGTCCCAGGACCACTCCTTCTTTTGGGCTTTATCCCAGATTTGTTCACTGAATCTTTGTCCTTTTTGGCTGACTTTTTCTTTTTGTCATCCTTGGGTGGCATCACAAAGCCTGGAGAGCCGCAGTGGCCACCACATCCTCGCTAAAATGTTGGATGGAAAGTATGTAGTAGATTCTAAAGTCTAAAAACTTTTGTTTTTTGGACATTGTCTTCTCAGACATATAACCCTAAAACTTTATATATAGGTGTCCATCAGTGCCACACCTTGGTTAGCCATGCGGGATTCAGTGCCCTTAACCTGGGGCTGGGGGCTGGCTGAGCAATTACATTTTTTTGTGATATGCAAATACGTATAGGAAGGTTTTAGCTTACAAGAAATACTATGTATAATCTTTTTTAAGAACAGGAAACTATCTCCTAAGATCAAGACACTCAACTTACAGACTTTGCAATCAAATTTGTAGATAGGTAGAGTCTAATTTTATACTTTGAAAATGTGGACATATTCAAACCTGATTAGAGAACTATACGATCAGTTTTCATCTGTGGTTCATGAAACCTTTTTCACTACTTTGTAGTCATCTTTCTCATACAAAATCTCATTGCATCCTGGTTTAAAAAAATTGTCTAATATTGCATGTTTTTTTCAATTTCCTCTGACTATTCAAATACAGTTTCTGAAGATGTGATTATTAATTTCTTTTAAACTCATAGACATTTAACGTTTTTATGGTTTATGATCCTATAGTTTCCTTTACCTTCCTAGCTTGTTCTCTTGCTGATTCATAGTCTCTTTGTTAATATAAAATCTTTGCTTCAGTGTTAGTATGTCTGTATAAAGTACCCCACCCCACTCCTTTCTTTGCTTAAACGTAAAATAAGTATATTGGGGCTAGCAGGTGACACAGAAGTTTAGGTGGCTGGATCCCACATGGCTGACTGTGCAGTTTGAGCCCAGACCTGGCAGCTTGAAAATCACTGAGTATGTGTGTGTGCGTGCCCAAAATCCCTTGAGGAGAATGGAGGAGAGGGGATTGCAGTGTGGCCTTCTCCCTGGAGGGTGATTTCTCACTTTCCCTCTGTCTCTCTGGTGAGAGCACATGCCCTATGGCAAACTAAAATATATGGATATAGATATATTTATTTTACTGATGATAGAGAGCATACCCAGGGGTTAGAGGAGAAGGAGCTTTGACAGGGTCTTGCCATTCCATAATCCCCCTCCCCTAGCCCTGCAGCTCATCAGGATCTTGGGCACATGCACATGGCGTGTTTTCAAGCCAGCTTTGGGATCGATCTAAACCCACGTTTGGCCATGTGGTTTTCAGCACTGCAGTTCAGTTTGCTACAACTGAGCCACCAGACTGGGCTCCCTGCCCCTGTTACCCTTTTAAAATGAGATTCTTGTTCTTTCTGAGTGACCAGCTTACCTACTGTTTAGCACCTATATTCTTTAACTCCTGGCATCAAATATCTTTGTCAGGTGTGTTGTGAAAATAGCTTAGTCCAACCAGACTTGACTGATGACAGAGACAGTTTGGCTTTGGAGGACCAAGTTCTCACGAGTGCTTGACTCTCCATCTGTCCAGGTCAGGAAGAAAAACTTAGTGAAGGAAACTGGCTGGAATAGCTAGGAAGCCTTAGAAATGGGCTGTGCTGATCAGGGAACAAGTGCGTTGAGTAAAGTGCTGTGACTTAGAAGGCTTTTGATAAAGTCACAATTACGATTGGTCGTTCCCTGCTATTGTTACTGCGGGTTCTCCTGAGCTGTGTGGTTTCTCCAGTCTGTTTAGGCAGATGTCCTTCTGAATTCTTGGAATTTTTCCCCCTGTGACACCCAGATCCATAAGCTGCTTCTCCCCTTTTCGACCTGCTTTTTCCTTTCTTGGTGTTTGACTTCGATGTCACTTTGACTGCCTGTCCGGGACATCTCTTTATACTTAATCCCTGGGATCTGGAGCTGAGTCTGTGCTGTCCCTGCATGAGGCCAGTTACTTCTTCCCAGAAACTTCTTACAAGTTTTAAGTAACATTGTTTTCCTGTAAGACATTCTTCATGACATGGCCCTTCAAAGTGGCAAAGGGGTTCAATGGGTGAAATACAACACTAGCAGTGTTTTCTGAATTTATAGGAAAAAAATTAAGTTGGTGGAGAGAATCGTAAGTTTTATTCTGCTTGTAACTAAAAAAAAAAAAAGGATCTCTGTATGCTATTATGTGCTAAAATATGGCACGGATCAAAAATCATATATTCCCAGTTTTTTTAAGTCTATCGTGTTAACATTTCATTGTGTTCTTTAAAGCATATGTTGACTTTTTGAGCTTTCCACCCAAGCATAGACTTATTTGGTTGTATTTTCTGATGGCCTCAAAGTGTCCATTTAGGTACAGAAAAAGATCAGCAATGTGGCTGGTACACACACCCTCCAACAGTTGTATCTACTCTTCGAAGACACTGCTTTCCTCTCCCAAGATGGATGCTACTACATGGCTCCCTGTTGACCAGCTTGGTTTAGCTCTCAACCCAAAGCTCTTTCCTCTCCTGAGTGACCCCAGGCTTTGTCCCCAAGACTTTTTCCTATTGTCTTTATTCTCTCAAGCTCTAGGTATCCTCTATCAGAGTTTTCACCAGAGGCTCCCCCATATATTTTAGAATTCTCCTCTCAGATGAGAAGAGGGGAGATCTGACAGGTGGCAACTTTAGGAGATGCTGAATGAAAAAGCCTAAGGTGTTTGGGCAGAGGAGGTGTCTAGGTACACAGCCAAAGGCAAGTGAGATGGTTCAGAGCCAGGTTGAAGGTAAAGCTTTCTGTATTGGTTTTCCAAATGTGTACAGTGGAGCCTTGGTTAGATCCTTGATGGGTACATAGGTCTTGGAGTGGGGTCTTCACTTGTACCTCCTTCAATAGAATGGTTCTGCTTCTATCTGTGTTACATGTTGGAGTTCCATATAAGAGCTCATCTGAAATAAAACAGTTTTATTGCTAAAGAAGGTTTGCAACCAGTTGGACCAGAGAAGTGTTCTGAGGCAATGAAAGGTTGACTGCAATGACATTATGTAGGTTTCCTGAGACTCTTATGCAGTAAGGACTACCTAGCTGGCTGTGAAGACGTTGACCTGCTACGGACAAGGAGCAACCCAAACTTAGAATGCCTCTACATTTATAGATGTCAGATAAGAAACTTCCCAAACATAAAGTAATCTCTGCGGTGATCTATAATAAAATGTTATGAAGCAACATATTGCATGTATTCCTTACTGCTCAACCGACCGTCGTAGCAGGAGGAAAGCAAACAAGTGCTGTACGTATTTAACTGTGTCCTTGCCTGCTGTTTATCGAGTGTGGCCTAAATAACTTCACAAGAGTGAAGACGGGAATCCACTCTGATGAAGAAAACAAAACAAAACAAAAATAGTACAAATTACAGCCTTCTCTATAACACATTTAGAGTTTTAAGTAATATGTATGCACTAAGACAGAAGCAGATAACTTAGCATAAGCGAGCAATTTGGAGGTCTCTCAATTTGATATGAAACTCATTTATTGCAGTTAAAAAATAACAATAGAGGGACCAGCAGTTGGTTTAATGGCTATGTAGCTGGACTCCCATATGGTTGACCCCAGTTCGAGTCCTGGACCCTGTGGCTTAAACTCACTCCTGGCACATGTGCATGTTTGTCCAAGATCCCGAGAGGAGAATGGAGGAGAAGGGATTGTGGCGTGGTCATCCCCCCTGGAGGGCGATTTCTCACTTTCTGTTTCTCTCTTGTCTTTCTGGAGAGTACACGTGCCCTATAGCAAAAATCTCTCAAACACAAAACAAAACAAAACAAAAAACAACAATAGAAGGGAAAAGGAATTTGAATAAAAGTTTATGAAACTCTTAAACCTTCTTCATAAATTCCAGAGTTCCACAGTTTTAATGCCTTTCTGAATAAAGAATGCAATGCCTTGCTGTTTAAAAATTATGTTTTATATTCATCTTCTTTAAGACATTGTCTTGGGTTTATTTTCTAAAAATAAATATCTTTTTTGTTTGTTTTTAATTTCTATAAGGTATATGTGCTTGCTAGAGAGAAGAAGGGTAGGGGAGAAAGAGAAAGTGAGAGAGAGAGAGAGAGAGAGAGAAAGCAACCCCTCGGAGGGAAGGACATTCTACAATCCCTTCTCCTAAATTCTCCTGTTTGAATTTTGAGCACGAATGCACATTCACTGGTGTGTTTTTCAAGCTGTCAGGTCTAGTACTCAAATTGGGCTATTGGCCTTATGGGATCCAATCACCTTAACCACCATGCCGCTGGCTGGCCCACGATCCAGTTTTTAAACAAGACTTTTAAAGAAATTAACAGATAGGGACCAGCAGGTGGCATGGTGGTAAAGGTGGCTGGATCCCACATGGCTGACTTTGTGGACCTGGTGGCCTGAAAAACACACAGGGTGCACATGCATGCACGTATGCCCAGAATACCAAGGAGAGAATGGAGGAGAAAGGATTGCAGCATGGCCATTCCCCTGGGGGATGATTTCTCACTTTTCCTTTCTCTGTTTCTGTCTTTCTCCAGTAAGCACATGTGCCCTATGTCAAAAATCTAAAAAAAACCCAAACCCAAAAAACAACAAAAAAGGAGAAATGAACAGATGAAGTAAGAAAAATATAAATAAGAATACGTCAGATTGAAAGCTATAGCTAACTTAATCTACTGTGCATGTAATTTTTTTATTCAACTAATAGAACGTACAGACTATCTCCTCATAATTATGCAATATTTATAGAACTTAACTCATCTTAACAAATTCTACCAAATTTGATATTATACACTCTGCATTCACTGATTATAATGCAGTGAAATTAGAGATCGGGGCTAGCTGTATGGGGTAGCCATGATGTACTGTTGAAGAGAAGCCAGAGCCCACATTGTGACCACGGTTTGAATCCCCACCCTGGTCAGCCTGAAACACTATTAGCATTCACACGAATGCCCAGGATCCAAAAGGTTAAAGATGGAGGAAGGGAATCTCACGTGACCAAACGCTGTAGAAGCTGCTCCTTCCTCTCTCTCTCTATTACGTGCGTGCTCACGTGCTCTGTCATTAATACAAAAAAATTTTAAAAGAAAACAAACTAGACATCAACAGCAACGATAACAAAGTAAGCCGGTTGTGATCCGACAGGCTGACTTAAAAATTGGCTGGATGGCCGCAAGGACGATGTTGCTTCTCGGTCCTTCTGAGGAAGTAAGCACGAGGCACACCCCATCCTGCGAACTGCGAAATGCAAACAGTCCATTCTAAGACGGCATACCGGGTTGGCAGGACAAGGAAAGACTTCTCGGGAAGCAGTAAGTGTGCCTGGGGACCAGCAAATGGCTTAATGGTACGTCACTGTACTCCTACGTAGTCTTCCGGATCCAGTGGCTTAAAGGCACATATTCTGTCCCTCTGTCTCTCTGGTGAGCACACGCACCCTATAGCAAAAATCTCTCTCTAAAAAAAAAGTAGTATGTCTGATTAGACCTTGTCTATATAGGTTAGGTGAGTTCCCCCCCCCCCCCCTTTTTTTTCCTCCTTTGGATTCCCCTATTAAAGAATATGATACTGAGGGGAGAGTTACACACACATTGTAAGAATATTAGTCGGGAGAGGGCTACGAAACCTGCAGTGGGCTTTCTACACTTATTGACACCTTGTGGGAAAGGCTGTAAGAGACCTAGCATCCTTTCGGGGATGGGAAAACATCGGCCACAGTGGCACACGGATAGGGCCACCGCTTGGGAGGCTAGTAAGCCTCACGGGGCGCCTGGGGTTCAGTTTGTCGTCAAGTGGAAACGTGCCAAGTGTGGCCACACAGGCCTGAAATCCTCACTGAGAGGCTTGAGGCAGGAGGATCGCAACACAGTGAGGTCCTTTGAAAAACACCCGTCTCTCTTGGGACCAGCAGTTAGCGTAATGGCTATGTTGCTAGACTCCCATGTGGTCGACCGCAGTTTGAGTCCTGGACCCGGTGGCTTAAACTCATACTGGGTGTGTGTGCGTGCGTGCCCAAGATCCCGAGAGGAGAATGGAGGAGAAGGGATTGCAGCGTGGCCATGCCCCCTTGGGGGGTGATTTCTCGCTTTCTGTCTCTCTGTCTCTGTCTGTTTGGCCTGCACATGCGCCCTATAGCAAAAACAAAAAGCAAAAAACAAAAAAAAAAACTTCTCAAAAGAAAAAAGAAAAACATCTGTCTCCTTGCTGTCTCACCCTTGCTCCGTCTCTTCTAAAGGGGAGGAAAAAGAACAGAAAACCTATGAGGAAATGGTTTGATTTTTCTGAGCCTATTTTACTGTTTCCAAAATAACTGAGTCGGTGTGTGGTGAAAATATTTACAGATATTAATGTTTTAAACTCATGACCGACTTGTATCAGGGTGCTGCCTTTTCATTCGTATCATGACGAAACCAACCCTGGCACCATGTCAAGAGGCATTGGGTTTCTGAGATGGCTCTTTTCCTAGATGTGGCTGAGGGAAAAGCCTTTTCCTTATTGGAAGAGTAGAAACCCCTGACGACATCGCAGTGTGTGTATTTACTGACGGAGGTCTGAGCTGGAGTTGACAGCACCTCACTGTGGAACGAGGAAAGAGTGTATTCATTAACTGACATTATTAAAGTAAGGACTACTAAAAAAAATTATTTATTTATTTATTTATTTATTTATTTATTTATTTTTTGCCATAGAAGGTATGTGCTTGCTGGAGAGAGACAGAGAGAGGGAAAGTGAGAAATCACTTCCCCCACCCTGGGGGGTGGTCACACCTCTATCCCTTCAGCTCCATTCTCTCTTGGGGTTCTGGACGTGCTCATGCATCCAGCGTGTTTTTCAAGCTCCTAGGTCTGGGACTTCAGTCACGCAGTCAGCCATGCCATACCACCTGCTTTCCCCATGAGGTCAGTCTTTGCATGTGCGAATTGGAGTTTGGGAAAAGAACCTGGGTACATGGGACGAGAGAGTCAGACAAGGAAAAAGTGAGTAGAGAGGTCAAGGCCCGAGCGTCATGGCCAGCAGTGGGTCTGTTGGAATGAAGCAGGAGAGAGCGTGGTAGGGCCCACATTGGACTGCGGAATGGAAACCAGCTAGGAAGAGAGGCAGTCGTGTGCTTTCACAAGCCATCATGTACCTGTAGCGCCCATTTCTGGGGACATAGAACTGTTCCTCTTCGACTTGGTCAGGGAGGGTGTGGGGCAGGCAAGGGAGAGGGAAGAGGAGTCAGGTGCGTCTTTGTAGCCTCTGTAAGTTTCTCTGCCAAACTGATGGTGGAACTCAGCCCCAGAGTAGGGCGTGTGGCATCGGAGCCCTCATCATGCGTAGTCCTGCAGTCGTGCAATTACAGCACAGCTCATCACAGCAGAGTCAAAGTTTGGCTTGTACCCTTTGGTAAGAAGTCAGGGATCACACTAAAATATCATTCTTAGAAAACAACAGTGAACATAATGTCCTGTGTGTAAACAGTGGGGTCTGGAAAGGCTGGGTGCTGTTGGGGTGCCATGGTGTATTCTGGATACAATGTCTTTATGAGGTGAATCAATATAGAGTACTCATGGGACCAGCAGTTAGTGTAATGGCTATGTCGCTGGACTCCCATGTAGTTGACCACGGTTCAAGTCCCAGACCTGGTGGCTTAAACTCACACCGGGCGTGTGTGCGTGCGTGCCCAAGATCCCGAGAGGAGAACAGAGGAGAAGGGATTGCAGCATGGCCATCCCCCCTGGGGGGTGATTTCTCACTTTCTGTCTCTCTGTCTCTCTCTGTCTGTCTGGTGAGCGCACGCACCCTATAGCAAAAACCTCTCAAAAAAAAAATAGAGTACTCAGATTGTCATTTTTAATGTCAGTGATAAAATGAGTTCTCCTCCTTCCTATCACGGCCAACTCAGAGATATTTGTCTAATTCTTTTTACTATTTTGATAGTCATCCTGAACAGATATGGCTTCTAATTTATAATTTTTTTTTCTTGGAATGAGGAAAGCTTCATTGCTCTTTCACAAAGAGAAGGGCTTGCTTCTTGTTTGGGTGTGTTCTCCTGACACATTAGCACCGTTCCTGTGTTGCAGCGTGTGGAAAGCTCGAGGCAGGCGAGATGGGTCACAGGTCTGACCACGCATGTCACCATTCTGGGAGGACTAGTCTTGGCAGAGTCCCCAGCTCCATTTCTGGGTCAGAAATGAAAAGGTGATCCGTGTTTTGTAGTCTTGGAAATTCTTTTTTTTTTTTTTTTGAGAGGTTTTTGCTATAGGGCTCGTGTGCTCGCCAGACAGACAGAGAGAGACAGAGAGATAGAAAGCGAGAAATCACCCCCCAGGGGGGATGGTCACGCTGCAATCCCTTCTCCTCCATTCTCCTCTCGGGATCTTGGGCACGCATGCACACGCGCCTGGCGTGAGTTTAAGCCACCGCGTCCGGGACGCGAACCGCGGTCGACTACATGGGAGTCCAGCGACATAGCCATTACACTAACTGCTGGTCCCAAGTCTTGGAAATTCTTTTTCCAGTTTCAAGCTCTGAGCACTTTCTTAGCTGTTCTCTTAGCCCTGGCTGCCATGGCAGTGCTGTCTCTTCTAGTACCTCTGGTCTCGAGCCCAGGGGGGTGGTGGCACTCTGATGACCAACAGCTCCTCTTCTACCTCAGAGTTTGGTGAGAGCAGACTTGCCTCTGTAACCAGTTGGACTTGCAGGTACTCAACCTCCCAGGTACTCACTCCTTTTTCAAGAGTTTTATTAGGCTTCAGTGTCATTCCTAAGATATAGAGGAAATGCACCTGACTTTGAATCATAAATCAGTGTTCCAACCCTAATTTGTTGTAATTATATGAACAGCTGTGATGTATTGCTCTCCATCAGACATTTTATTGGTAGGTGATGGCATCTGTTACTTTTTTTCTTAAAAATTATTTATTTAACTTTATTTATATTTATTATTATGGTTGTTTTAATTTGACCAGAGAGAGACACATAGAGAGGGAAAATGAGATAGCAAGCTTCTAGGTCTGGGACTCCAACTGCAGTCGGCCATGTGGGAGTTCTCAACCACCACACCACCTGCTGGCCCCAGTGGTATCCTGTTATTGAATTTAGGAGACCCTGATTCTGAAGTCTGTGTCTGAACATCTACTTGTTTGCAAAGGAAACCTCTGAGTGGGGATAAACTTGACAGATTTTGTACTTTTGTCAAATCCTCAGAGACTACGGCCCAGCTTCATGGTGCCATGAAGAGCTATGTTTGGCCATGCTGGGACATTCCATTGCAGTGACATCTGGCTGTCCATAAGGAGGCTGCGTTCATATTGTTTGAGCTATTACTCAGCAAACAAACAGCCACTCCTCTTCCACTGTAGCGTCTGCATGCACAAGTGACGTGTTCTGTGGTGCGCCTTGTCTTCCTGTTACCTTGTATCTACAGAGCAAGTCACGCTTATCACGGACTAGAAGTACTACACACCCAGTGTCTCAGTGAGTTTACTCTCTTTTTAAAAGAATTATTTATTTAATTCTATTTATTGTGATTATTATTTTAAAATTTGCTATAGGACATATGCACTTATCAGAGACAGATAGAGACAGAGAGAGAGAGAAGGGGGGGGGTGGTGATGAGAAAGCAAACTGCCAGGTCAGGGTTTCAAACTGTGGTTGGCCACGTGGGAGTCCAACACCTTAACCACCATGCCACCTGTTGGCTCCCGAGTTTCCTTTCTATAAATCCCTGCAGGCACTCATATTCTAAGATGTCTTGGGCAACAGATAATGTTTTTGTAGTGAGTCAATGATTTCCATAATCTAAAAAAAAAAAAAATACAAACACAGCGTTTCATTTCAGTCATTGTCTTCCGGAACATTTTCTACTTTCAGAAATCATTCTAGTGCTCTCTTCTTCTGTAACATATAGTCGCTTCTATTACTTACTTACTGGGTTGTGTTATTCACCCACCAAAGTGATAGTAATACTAAAGAAACTTCTGGATTGAGATTGCTTATTTTTATTTCCTTCTGGTCTTTCTCTTTAACACTCATACGACTGTCCAGAGGAGGTTATTTCAGATGAGGATAGTTTGGATGTCCTGGCAGTATCTGGAAACATGTATTTAACAGTATTTGCAGGTGATTTTATTTTTTTTTTTCTCTCACCTTCCTCTGTTGGAATATCATCACCTACTAGAAGTTAGTCTTTTTTATTTTGTTTAATGGGAAAAACAAATTATTCCCATGGAGCAGGTATATTTTTAAATAAACCAAATGAAATTGAAAATTTTGATCCTGTCAGTTTTTAACCATGAGCATCCCCCCTCGCTGTTCAGGATGGCTATATGATGTGGGGCTGTCCGAAAAGTTATGACATGCTTTCCTATGCAAAAATGTGTCCTGACTTTCCCGATCACCCACTATCGCTACAAGACTGCAGTGATAGGAATGCATGTGTGAGGCGTAGGTTATAGGTGAACATAGAACATAGTTACAGCCACACGTCCTGCATTTGGATATAATCAAACTCATCTTTGAATAAGGAGATGAGGAAGAGCCAGATGCCAACTTCTTCCTACTTTTCGAAGCTGTTGGGTTTTCACTTCTCTCTGCCCGAGGTCTTTGCATCAGCAAGACGTCTCTTGTTCACCATTTCGTCTGTTCTACTTGACCTGTTGGGACGGTCAGGAACACATTTATTCAGTTCAGACCGGAAACTGTGCACAGAGCACACAGGCGTGTCTCCTGTTGTGGAAGTGGGGATCCCTGCTGCTGGGCGGTCTGCATCTCGCTTTCGTAGTGCACCTAGCTGTGTCTCCCCTCAGGGTGTAGGAGTTGTAGTGATCTGAGAGAGCCGGGCCCAGAGCTCCTTTGGCAAACAAGTTGCCCCTCCTCACATCGTGGTACGTTATAACATGCCTCTTCTATCCTGCCTCCCGCTGTGTGATTTCTCTTCCCCTTTCTTCTATTACATTTGCCCCACCAGAATGTCAGGGATGGGTCAAAGATGACACCATAAAAACAGCAATAAAAAAGAAGAAAAGCCTATTGATTCGTTGTTGTTGTTATGGGGCATGTGTGCTTGCCAGAGAAAGAGAGAGAGAAAGTGAAAAAGCACCCCCAGGGGAGATGACCACGCTATAATCTCTTTTCCTCTTGGGATTTTGGGCATGCATGCACACACATCAGCAAAACTTTGAAGTTGCCAGGTCTGGGACTTGAACCTCACAGTTGGCCATGTAGGATTCAATCATTCCATCCACCACGCCACCAACTTGTTTCATGCTTTTTAGAAAAGGTTTTCTTTTTTTTTTTTTTTCTTTTTTTGAGGTTTTTGCTATAGGGCATGTGTGCTCACCAGACAGAGAGAGAGAGACAGAGAGAGACAGAGGGACAGAAAGCGAGAAATCACCCCTCAGGGGGGATGGCCACGCCACAATCCCTAGAAAAGGTTTATTTTATTTCTAGAGGGATAGAAACAGGCACCCTTCACAGGATCTTTTTTTTCTTTCTCTAAAGTAGTTACATCCAGTTTATTTTGGAAACAAAAGTGACCTTCTGCATTTAAAAGCATCTAAGACCATTCACGTGGTACTTCCCGAACCTCAGTCCTGCTAAGGCCAGTTTTAACAGCCAAAGTCCTTTCAGAATCCCAGGACCGAAGGCTGTAGGAAGGACCACTGAACTCCCGCAGGCAGAGAAGCGGGTCGGCCTGCTCAGAGCTCCTCTAAGCAGAGCCAGCTGCAACCCCAGACAGCTGCCTTGACACCCCATGGAAGGGGTAACCCTGCGAGGAGATCTGCCTGGTGGGGGAGGTTTCAGGGAAGCCTTCCCCAGATCCCTGGCCCAAGTGGCCTCCTCTCGCCCCAGGAAGAGTCGAACTGCCAAAGTACCGTTGAAGCTTTCTCAGGGCCTGGCAGCAATGGGAGATGGCGTTCTTTTCCGCCTTGGGCATCTCCATGTATGTCCACTCATATCCATCAGGCTGAAAACGGGGATCCCAGCCCAAACCCTGGTAGCCTCAGGGCACCACAGTGGGCCCGAGGTCCAGCCATTGAACAGGTGCACAGGCTCGCTGGGGTCCCCAGTGCCGGCTAACATGCAACGTGCATAGACTGACTTGTCCTCGAACCCAGCCAGGAAGGGTGGAAACCTCCGAACTTCAGCTTCTCCAGAAACTACTTCATGTAGGGCCAGCGAGCCCCCCAAGGTGTTGAAGCACAGACGTGTCCTCCACCAGTACTGACCCCTGTACCTGACCAGCTTCCTCCCGGCACATCGGGGTGGACCTCTCGTCTGCCTCTCTCCGGGACTCCAGCAGGTCCATTTCTATGCCACCAAAATGTATGGAAACTTATCCCCTAGAATCTGAGTGATCTCTTCCAGCTTCGTGGCTTTTCTGGTGACAAACACGGTCTTCTTCCGGAGCAATGAAGCCCCATGGTGACCCCACGGAATTACCCCACGGAGCCATCACAGGGTCTTACACACTTGACTCTTGCCTCTCTGCCAGCGTCTGGTCAGTCGGCGTCATGGGCACGTGCATGCATGCGCCTGGCGTGTCTCAGGTCAGCCAAGGTCCACACCGCAGTCCCCACGGGGCTGCCCAGCCGAGTAGCGCCCTCTAGCCTGTGCCACTGGCTGGGCCAGCCCTCTGCTTTTCAAATGTTAAATGCAAAAACACTGATACACTTTATATTTGTATGCCAGTTATTGATAGCTGGACATTTTCCTCCAAATGAGTTATTGATAAAGGGACATTAAATTGTATGAAAGAGGGCCAGCAGTGGCATGGTGGTTAAGGTGCTGGATTCCCATGTGGCTGACCGCAGTTCGAGTCCTGGATTTTCTGTGGCCCAGCTGGAGCTAGACAAGCCCCTTTGTGAGTTCTCTCCTTACGAGATCCCGCCTTCTGGGAGGGGAGTGTTAATCCAAAAGCAGCAGGCCGGATTGCTCACCTCCCATCCCTGAGTCCCAGCCTGTCATAAAGCAGTTTGTCACCCTAGTGGCTGGCAACAAAGAAAACCTGATTCCCGAATCAAAGCAACTGAGGTTTCTTGCTCTGGAGAAAGGAATGCAGAGAGAACAAAAATATGTTAAAAAAAGATACAGGGCTGCAATTTAGGGAACTTGGGAACCAGTCCAGCCTCTGTCTGACTAGCTGGTTGGTTGAAGTCTGTCTGCTTGCTTTCTCTGGGCCTTAGTATCCTCTTCTGGAAAGTGGAGCATTCAACTGACGATTTTTTTTCAGATATGAAATTACTAACACCCATATAGATAAAACTGGTTAGGGTGAATGCCGGGTAGCTTTTGTGATAGATAGATCACAAAAGTGATTGTACCTAAACTGAATTTCTTTCTATGATTTTTCTAAAGGTTCAGGTACCTCTTACATTAAGAATAGGTTGGGGGGGGGGCCGCCAGCAGATGGCGTAATGGTTATGTTGCTGGACTCCCACATGGCCGACTGTGGTTTGAGTCCTGGACCCGGCAGCTTAAAATTCACACTGGGCCCATGTGCATGTGTGCCCAAAATTCCGAGAGGAGACTTGAGAAGGGATTGAGGTGTGGCTATTACCCCTAGGGGGTGACTTCTCTCTTTCCGTTTCTCTGTCTCTCTGGAGAGCACATGTGCCCTATAGCAAACACCTCTCTCAAAAAAAGAATAGGTTGGGCCCTGCCCATAGCCTCGTGGTTAAGGGCATTGGATTCTACATGGCCAACTGGGGTCAAATCCTGGCCTGAAAAAAGTGCGTGTGTGGCTGTGTGTCCTGTCTCAACAGGAGGAGAAGGGATTACAGCATGACCACACTCTATTGCTGGCTATTTTCTCCCTCTATCTCTCTCTTTCCGTCTCTCTCTGGCCAGCACACTGCCCTCTGACAACAAAGATTAAAAGAAAAAAAAAGAGAATTGCTTATTATCATGCAAGGCTGCCTTGGGAAGGAAATGACTGGGCGGGAGACGGGAGTGCCCTCAGAGTGTGCTCGTGGGCAGGCGGCTGCGGTGGCAGGTTCCTCCTGTGATGGACAGTGGCAGCAAGGCCTGCAGTGAGGGTGTGGCTGCCCCAGACATCTGCGTGGGAATGGACGGCGACCCCTCCAAGGGTGCAGAGAGGTGGCCCTGGGTGGTGGTGCTGTTACTGAGTTTGGTGTGCTGTGGTTTAGGTCAGCTACCATTTACAACAACCAGATCTGTAGAATTCAATTTTACAATGAAACGATTGTCATCCATACTTTGTTACTAATTTAGAGCTGCTATGGGGGTGACAAAACATATGTAGCATGGAAATGTAAAGAAAAAGACATTTATGTCTATGATGGAGTTATAAACAAGTTCACTTTTTGAGTGCAAAATTTGCAGTCTCATAATTATTAAAATGAGATTTTTCAAAGAGGCCTAAGAGTGGTACTATTTTAAAGAAATGACACTTAAATAGTAACAGAAATAGAGACGGTGTAATAATCATAGAACTAAAATTCCATGTTGCTTCATGGTTTACTCAAATGGAAAAGATTCTCACCACTATTAGCCCATGTTTGGCTAATATTTCTGTATCGGAGACAGTCTGGATTTACAACACGTAAATATAGGACGTTGGAAAAGTCATGACCCATTTTTGCATAGAAAAACACAGAAAAATACCAATGACCCACTATAAAACTAGTCAAATGAATGAGATTATTATTTTACTTAGTTATACAGGGGTTATACTTTGTTATACAGGGGTCGTTGTTGGAGGCACTCTGCATCTCAGCTGAATATTCAGTAAAGAACGTTGTTGAACTTAGTTTCTCTGTGGCGTGGTCACTCTGCAATCTGTTCTCCATCTCTACCTCCTTCTGGGATTTTGGACTGGCACACGTATGCACCCAATGTGCTTCTCAGGTCGCTGGGTTTGGGACTCAAATTGTGCAGTCAGCTCTACGGGATCCAGCTGCCTTAACCACCAGGCCACAGAGTCAGCCTGGTATGACCTTCTGATTCCAGGCTTAGTTATCACAGCCCTAGCACAATTACTGTCTAGTTTATATAAAATCTGTGGCTTTCAAACAGAACAGTATACAACCTCCTGGTGGACTCTGCTTGGGAGAGGAGCTAGACAGAAAGGAAGACACTCTGTTTAGGCGCCAGGGCCTTAATGATTCATTGTCGCAGGGGAGAAAGAAAAGTGAGTGGTTTTCATCTGCGGGAGAAAACAGGTCATTGATCCTTACACGACTGTTAACAATTCGCTTTTATTCAAAGCAGCTGTAATTTAGTTAATAAAAGAATTGTGATCTGTGTTATATGCCCCCCAAATAGGTTATAAATTGCATGCCTTGCTAATAAATAACTTGACAAGGCTATTAATCATAGTATTGCTAATAATACGTTTTAGTTATTGCACACAACGCAAAGCAGACAGCGTGCTAATAGCTCTCAGTAGATTATCTCACTTAGTCCTTAAGACAATCCAATAAGGTCAGACTGTTATTATTTCCATTTAACAGTGGGAAGAAAGGTTTAGCTTAAAGAATGGGGACCAGCTCACACAAAATAGACAAGTCAGAATTTGAACCCGAGCCTACTTCTCATCACTTTGAGAAAACATTATTCTCTCTATGGCAAAAGTCTAGTGAAGGGAACCAGCAGTTAGCGTAATGGCTATGTCGCTGGACTCCCATGTAGTCGACCGCGGTTCGCGTCTTGGACCCGGTGGCTTACAACTCACGCCGGGCGCGTGTGCGTGCGTGCCCAGGATCCCGAGAGGAGAATGGAGGAGAAGGGATTGCGGCGTGACCATCCCCCCTAGGGGGTGATTTCCTGCTTTCTGTCTCTATGTCTCTCTCTGTCTGTCTGGCGAGCGCACGCGCCCTATAGCAAAAAACTTCTCCAAAAAAAAAAAAAAAAAAAAAGTCTAGTGAAGACACTAAATTCTCTTTAAGGGTGATGAGCAGCTAAAATAAAATCATGTACGGCTGGTATGATTTCTGGCCCATGGTAGGTGTTCAGTTACCATTATTCTCCCCCCTTTTAAAAATTCTCCGTATTACATATGGGCGGCAGAAGGACATTTGGCTTTTAAAAAAATGGCTGGCCTGAACATCGGGGATTGCTGCATTTGGAAAAGAGGTGTGGTCAGAGGAGCAGAAGGGGGAGAAAATGAGACATCTGAGGATGAAGAGGAGCGGTTAGAGAAAGAGTTAAAGCAGTCTCTGGAATATTTGGATGAACAAATAAAGAAAAATGGTGAATTTGAGAAAGAGACCACTGGATTTGAGAGGCTCTTAGAAATGACAAGAAATAAGTTAAGTGAATATGAAAATAGAGAAATTTGTTTCCAAGGAGATCTAAAAGCCAGTCAATTTGAAATGGATATTCACTTTCATGTGCTAAAACGTAAGACGGATGGTCTTACAGCAGCGGCTCCGTTAAGAGAGTAATTATGCTTCAATGCGAATTCAGATGGACTCAGAATTAAAGATCAGAAATCTGAATTCTTCAAAATATGACCTTCTCAAGAAGAGTCTAGTAAAACAGAACTGGGAAAATATAAGCAATTCTATGTAGAAGAATCACAAATTAGAAGATCATTAGCAGATAAACTGAACAAACGCATCAGGCGTTGGAAAGCAGCTAAGTAGAGAGCTGAGAGACGCTGTTACTGAGTTGGCGTCTGTGTCCTGTAGCGCATCACCTCGAATATCTGCTGACGAGTTGAACTGAACTCAAGATCTGCTTCTGGGAACATCACAAGGGTATGTACAGATCTTGGACAAAAAGTATATGATCCTAAAGAGAGCATGTTATTGACTAGACTGTTTATTATAACCATTAAACGCTTGACATGTAAAAGTCTTCACTAAAGACTTTTTTAATAAAAAAAAAATGGCTGGCCTAATTAGAGTAGTTTTAGAGTGATTCTGCCTAACGATAGAGCATCCTAAGGTTGGAGTCTGATCGACTTTTTTTTTTTTTTTTTTTGCTATAGGGCGCGTGCACTCGACAGAAAGAGAGAGAGGCAGAAAGTGAGAAATCACCCCCTGGGGGGATGGCCACGCCACAATCCCTTTTCCTCCATTCTTCTCTCGGGATCTGGGGCACGCACACACACGTGCCCGGCGTGAGTTTAAGCCACCGGGTCCAGGACTTGAACCGCAGTCGACTACATGGGAGTTCAGCGACATAGCCATTATGCTAACTGCTGCTCCCGACCTTTTTTTTTTTTTTTTTTTTTTTGAGAGTTATATGCTATAGGGTGCATGCACTCGCCAGAGAGACAGAAAGCAAGCGAGCACCCCACAGCTGGAGTGGGAGGGCACTACACTTCAGTTTCTTCCCTTCCCTTCCCTTCTTGGGATTTTGGGCCCACACACACATGTGCTCAGAGCATTTTAAGCTGCTGAGTCTGGGACTTGAACCATGGTCGACTACGTGGGAGTCCGGCAATGTAACCATTATGCCATCTGCTGGTCCCACCTTTAATATGAAGTTTCACGGTGAATTTGGGCTATGGTGTGTGTGTGTGTGTGTGTGTGTGTGTGTGTCTATGTGAGAGAGAGAGGAGATCTCATTCGTTTTCTCTTTGTTAAAAACCACTGACTTCTATCTTATTCCCTGAACAACAGTTACGATATATTTTATTTTTTAAATAAGGAAGAATATCCTTGACTCTCTCACCGGGCCATTATCGCCACATAGCGCATGTTGAGGAAGTGGGCGTTCCTTACTTTCTATTGTTAATCTGACCTGAGGGAGGGTGGGGAGCCCTTTGGAAAAATATTTGTGTAAGGAGGAGAGATAGTGGTGAGTGGAATAAGAAAGGCTTTCCTATGTCTCAGATTAGGGCCATTCTCAACCTCAGAAGACGTTTTCTTTAGGCGTTTATGCACTACTTCCTTGAGGAGATACACAGTTTAAATTTGTGACTTTAAGACCTGTGTTCGTAATAGATCCTTATTTTTTATTTTAATAAATTTTAGTTTAGGAGGGACCCGCAGTTAGCGTAATGGCTGTCACTAGACTCCCACGTAGTCGACTGTGGTTCGCGTCCTGGACCCGGTGGCTTAAATTGACGCCAGGAGCGTGTGCGTGCGTGCCCAAGATCCCGAGAGGAGAATGGAGGAGAAGGGATTGAGGCATGGCCATCCCCCCCGGGGCGGGGGGATTTCTCGCTTTCTGTCTCTCTGTCTTTCCGGCAAGCACACGCACCCTATAGCAAAAACCTCTCCAAAAAAAAAAAAAACCAAAAACAATACATTGGATCGAGCCCATGCTATGTGCAGATAGACTGACCGTGACCCGGTTACTTCTCCCCTCATCGTGACAGAATAGCAGTGATTTCTTCTGAAGGAGGCAATGTGTACAACCTGCTCTAGGCCTGAGTTGCAGGTGGTTGTGCATGGAAGGAGCCTGACCTAGGCTTCCCACCCATTTTCAGCAAGAGCAGTGTGAGAAGGAAGCTCTGATATACTGGCTTCTCCAGCATCAGTAGGCTGGACTACCTGCAGGATATGACACGTGTGAAATGTTGTTTGGGTGCCCCAAATGTCAAACCTGGTGTTGTGTGTTTTCACTGTTTCCCTTCCTGCTGTGAGGTGCCAACATAATAATATTTGTATTAATAATATAAATAATTTATATGATTAGGTTTGCCTTTTGAGAAGTGCAGTAGTATTTTCATTCTGGAAAACAGGCTCTAGAAATATCACTTAGGACTTGAGGGATAGATAAGAAAACCATTTTGTAATACAAGAATCTGTCATCAGTTGGGATTGTAACTGCTCAGAACCCACTTGTCCAGGTCAGAACCTAGTTGAGCTACCTAAAGCCGGTCTGAAGCAATTAAAACTGTTAAAAATGAGACTGAAATCATTTTGGTAAGAAACATCTGGCTTTAGACCAGCTGGTGGTATGGGGTTGTCTTTACCCAGTAGTGATAACATGGGATTGCAGGGTGGGGCTGGGATTATAATCTGCTGTGGACTAGAATTATTTTACACTGAAAGATGATGCCATTAATTCTAGGCTTTGACTAATTGAACTGCAAGCTGAGATAAGGAGCCTGACACCATCAACGCTCTGCCCAAATCTTGAAAAATCTCTCTCTGTCACTGTGAAAACCTGCCTGCTCTGTGAACCCACTTATTTCCTTGCAGCATTCTTACTCTTCAGAATTCTGGTCTCTGTTAAGATAGATTAGCTTAGTCAGTGTGAGCAATTTTGTACAAACTCTATATAGTTTCCAGATTTGCTAAAGGTTTTCTCTAACTGAAATCGGTTTTATTGATGGGCCATGGATGGTTTTACTACCAGGTCCTTGAGGTAAAACGGGAAGTGAGTTTTTCAACCCAGGAAGGCTGCCATTCGTTACACCTGTCCTTGTTGTTTATCACGGTCCCCTTTGCCACTTCTCCTTTCTCCCAACCCTCTTCCTAGACATCAGTACATGCCAGCTGTTCATGTACAGACATGAACTATACTCTGGTGAATACAAATTTTTGAATGTCTATAGCTGAGTTAACTCATAAGTAAAAAAAAAAAAAAAAAAAAAAAGAGAGATTTTTGCTATAGGGTCCTTCTAGTCACCAGAGAGACAGAGAGACAGAAAGTGAGGAATCACCCCCTGGGGGTATGACCACACAGCAGTTCCTTCTCTTCCCTTCTCTTGGGATCTTGGGCATACATGCACATGTGCCTGGTGCCAAGTCTGGAACTTGAACCACGGTCTGCTATGTGAAAGTCCAGCAATGTAACCATTACGCCATCTGCTGGTCCCCATAAGTAAATTTTTAAGGGTTGATTCGGCACTGGTTTAAGCACCAATGCATCGATTTTGATGTTTTTGATGACCATTTTACATTCCTAGTTTTGAACTGTTTGAACATTTAAAATCAAAGTCAGTTTCAAACAGTTCGGACTGTTTTGAATCAGTTTATAGTAGTCTATACCAGTAAAAACCATGTAATAGATGACTTGAAATTGTTATAAATGGTCTGATAAAATTAGAGCAAGTACGATCCAATCAGAAGTAGGTTTAATTGGTCAGCACCATCTTGATTCAGTAAAATATACTCTGAACCAAGCAAAATTTATGTGCACTGCTCAGAACCTGCTTGTTCAGGTCAGAACCTAGTTGAGCAAGCCAAAGCTGGTCTGAAATAATTAAAACTGTTAAAAATGAGACTGAAATAATTTTGGTTAGACACATCTGGCTTTAGACATCTGGTGGTGTGGTGGTTAAGGTAGCTGGATCCCATATGACTGATTGCAAAGTTCAAGTCCTGGACCCAGTGGCTTGAAAAACATTCTGGGCATGTGTGTGCACTTGCTTGAAATCCCAAAAGCAGAATGGAGGAGAAGGGGTTTTCTGCGTGACCACCCCTAATGCAGGTTGCTTTCTCACTATCTCTCTCTCTCTGTCATACTCTGGCAAATACATACACCTTCTTACAAATTAAGGAAGGAAGCAAGAAAGAAAGGGAAAGAGAAACAGAGTGAAGGTGAGAGGAGAAAGGAAAGGAGGAAGAAAGGATGTGGTGTTAGCCAAAGTGATTTTAGATCAGTCAGAAATGGCTTTGTAGATAGAACTTCTTTCAGTTCAAGTCTTTTAACTCACTCTGAATTGTTATGAACCAATCAGTGTTTTTTGAAAAAGTATAAGTTTGCCGGGAACCAGTAGTTAGTGTAATGGCTATGTCGCTGGACTCCCATGTAGTCAACCGCGGTTTGCGTCCCGGACCCGGTGGCTTAAAACTCATGCTGGGTGTGTGTGCGTGTGTGCCCAAGATCCCGAGAGGAGAATGGAGGAGACAGGATTGCGGCGTGACCATCCCCCCTGGGGGGTGATTTCTCATTTTCTGTCTCTATGTCTCTCTCTGTCTATCTGGCGAGTGCGCACACCCTATAGCAAAAACCTCTCCAAAAAAAAAAAAAAAAAGTATAAGCTTGCCAAAATGGGTTGCAATATTTTATAAGAATTTGAACCTGTTAAGTTGATCAGAACTCTTTTAAAATAGACATATTTAAAATGGATTTCAAATCATCAGGGCCCGTGCAAAAGGTCAGAATTAGTTTCTTTAGTTTCAAAGAGATCTTTGTTGACTCAGCAAACTGCTGTGAGCTAGTTGGCAACCTGTCGTGCTAGAAAGATATGTTTTGAGCTGGTCAGAGCCAATTTCGGAAATTGTTGTTTTCAGGGTGAGTGTGTTGCTGGGCACCCCACAAATAGTGTCTCATTCAGTCCTTAGATCAGCGGCATGAAGTAGTGTGTATTATTTTCTTTTTTATAGAATGGAAATCTAGAAATCTAAGGTCCAGAAATGTCCAAGTAGTTGTTTTGTGAAAGGCCTGGGATTCAAATTCAGATCTGCTTAAATTCATGTCTCCTTTATGTCCACCTTGTAAGATATCATACCACTGGTCATTGCTTTTTTATTTTTTGCTATAAGGCGTGTGTGCTCACGAGAGAGACAGAGAGAGAGAGAGAGAGAGAGAGAGAGAGAGAGAGAGAGAGAGGAAGTGAGAAATCACCTTCTGGGGGCATAGCCATGCTGCAGTCCCTTCTCCAGTTCCCCCTCCAGATTTTGGGCACACACACATGTCTGGTGTGATTCTCAAGCTGCTGGGTCCAGGACTTAAACTGCACAGCTGGTCATGTGGGATCCAGTGCCTTAACCTCCACATCACCTGCTGGCCCACCACTGGTCAATGTTAAGCCCAAAATGCATTTGTTAAAAAAAAAAAAAAAAAAAAAAAAAAAAAAAGGTATTGAACCCAAAGCTTGTGGCAGAATAGACATTAGATTTGGAGTTAGGAGATCCAGGTTCTGTATTGTCCCAGTTTATTCTCTTTTCTGGGTCCTGTATTATCCTTTAGAAAAGTAACCCAGAGAGTGAAAGGACTGAGCCTTTTTTCCCCCGATCAATAAAGCAGATAATTGTCTTAAAGTTACAGTCTGAAAAGTCCATACTGTAATTAATATTTTTTTTTTTTTTTTTTTTTTTTTTTTTTTTTGGAGAGGTTTTTCGCTATAAGGCGCGTGCGCTCGCCAGACAGACAGAGAGAGACATAGAGACAGAAAGCGAGAAATCACCCCCCAGGGGGGATGGCCACGCCGCAATCCCTTCTCCTCCATTCTCCTCTCGGGATCTTGGGCACGCACGCACACGCGCCCGGCGTGAGTTGTAAGCCACCAGGTCCGAGACGCGAACCACGGTCGACTACGTGGGAGTCCAGCGACATAGCCATTACGCTAACTGCTGGTTCCCGATACTGTAATTAATATTGAAGGTGGTATTTATACCTTCAGTTTGTAATACCTGGCTTGTTAAAATATCCTTTATGACAGCTTGGTTAATATTGTTTTTCGCTATAGGGCGCGTGCGCTCGCCAGACAGACAGACAGAGACATAGAGAAAGAAAGTGAGAAATCACCCCCCAGGGGAGATAGTCACGCTGCAATTCCTTCTCCTCCATTCTCCTCTGGGGATCTTGGGCATGCACGCATACACGCCCAGCATGAGTTTTAAGCCACTGGGTCCGGGACACGAACCTCGGTCGACTATGTGGGAGTCCAGCGACATAGCAATTACGCTAACTGCTGGTTCCCTTGGTTAATATTGTTATCATGGATAGAAAACAGAACTCACAAAGATCATCTGCAGAATTACATGCTTGATTCTTCACCCACGAAAATGAAACACATCAAATTGTTGGTATGGCAGAGACAATTTCATCTGGGTTTGGAGAATTCTGAAATACTGATGCCCTTGGTAACAGCATTTTCTTCTATATGATATCAGTTATCTCGAAACATAGCTATGGAGATGTTAACATCTTTCCAATTTAAAGAGGAAATAAGGTAGCCGCAATGTCCTCTTACATCATTCTTCTTACAGAATTGGAGTTGCTTTCTGCTTCCTTGTTCAGTTGGAGGGAACACCCCAGATGATTAAACAGTGTCTGGACCTGCTTTTTAACTCTAGTTCTTATTTTTGAATAGCTTGAGCCAAGTAAGATGCTGTGATAGGACATGTTAGAATGTTTATACCCAAGTGATCGTCTTCTGGGGAGGAATTCTATTCCATGTCACTGGTACTGGTGACCTATACCTGCAGATACAAAAGCCATCATCTGTGAAGTGTCACTCTTTATAGTGTGCAAATAGAATTATGAATGTTTGTAGAGGCTCTGCCCGTATCGACTGGCCAGCCGTATCTGAAATGTGAGGCTGCAGACCTGCACCGAGGCACTCTGAGGAAGAACTTTGTAGGGGCTCTTGGGGCTCCACATTCAGGATTTCTGAGCAGAAGGTGAGTCACCAATTTGAGGATGGGTGGGAGAAACAGCCCTGAAAATCAATATATGTCCTTGCCTGATTCTGTGGTTTTGTTTGTTTGTTTGTTTTTGTTTTTTAAATAAGTTTACTCATTTATTTTCAGAGAGTAAGAAAGACAGGGAAGCAGATTCCTTTGACGGGGTCTTCACATTATGATCCCTCCCCAAGCCTTGCAGCCAGCTAAGACCCTGGACATGCCCACTCTGTTTGGGTAGAGCTGGGACATGAACCCAGAGCTTTCCCACACGGTCTGTGGCGCTGGACTGCAGCTACCTATCACATGTAACACTGTGGCTGAACCATTGAGTTTTTATTCATCTTAGGATCTATAGAAATAACCCTGTAAGAAGTACTGAGTATTACAGCAAAGTTTCTGGATGTGGGATTGGGTCAACCTAAGGAAAATTGGCCACACCCGAAGTGGCATCCGGCCCGCGTGGATGGGTAGATGGAGCTGATGATGGAGTAGGAGGTTATTTTTCTGATTTGGGGGAGTGTATTGGCATTAGAGATGGGAAGATACAAAGAAGTAAGACCTCTCTGGAAAGAGACTCTATTTCCAGTTGGACTGATATTTAGACTTGAATCTAGAGGCTAAAAATAAATAATAAAAAGTGCATATTGGTAAGGATCAAAAAATAACCATGGTTAGTATGGCTGGTAAAACGACTTTTTCTTCTTTAAGGTAGACTTCTCTTTGAGTCACGGTCAGAGAGCTGAATTTTCAGCAGTTCTTGGTAAGATACTACAGTAGGTATAGGTAAGGGAGACATTCGTTGTGGAACTTTGGCCATTGAGTAGTGACGGATCAAATGGGCCTCGTTCCCAAGTGAGTGATGATGGTCCAGTGAAGTCTGGTGTAATATGCGGTACATAATGACAATAATAATAATAATATATAAGGAAGCATCAAGCCAGATTTTCTTTGTGAATTAACATTGCCTTTGAAGGGACTGTAATAACATGTGAAAATGAACAGGATAAATGAAATAGCCCAGATAGCTAAGTACAGAGACAGAAAGTAAGGATGCAGCTCGAGGAGACTTGAAAAAGGAGGGGAAACTGGAACCACTCATACTCTAGGAACTAATTTTATTCTTCTCTGTTTGTTTTTATTTTTTATTTTTCTGTTATAGGTTACATGTACTTACAGGCTGGGGTGGGAGGGAACTGAGAAATCACCACCTCCCCGACCAAGTGGGGTTGGCCCCATTGCAATCCCTTCTCCTCCCTTCTCCTTTTGGGACTTTGGGCATGCAGGCATCTGGGCCCAGTGTGTTTTTTAAGCCACCAGGTTCTGGACTCAAACTGCACCGTCGACCTTTCAGGATCCAACCACTGTAATCACCACACCATGGGCGGGCCCAATTGTAATTTTTATAACATTCTCCTTCCTCTTTTCTTTTATTGGTTTTCTTCTGAATGGTCTGCAAATAAGTCATAGTGATCATTACCTTTTATTTTTATTCTCACTTGGAACATTTGTCTTAATGGTACTGTAATATGTATGTTAAAACAAAATTGTTAGTTATTGACTACTCCGGGTACATCTCATCTAGCAAATTATTAGGTTTTCAGTGACAGTGAACTATATGACACCCTCTCTTTACAGAACCCCTGGACATACAATGTTTTATAAAACTACTTCCTGACCTGAACACTGAGTTGTCACTTTGTTAGTGGATCCCTCTATTATTATTTTCTGGTGTATTTTAGTAAATATGTATTTGTTTGTATTTTGCAGGTGAACGACTGAGTTCTTCATTATGTCTGATGGAGACTATGATTACCTCATCAAGTTTTTAGCTTTGGGAGACTCTGGTGTAGGGAAGACCAGCGTACTTTACCAATACACAGATGGTAAATTCAATTCCAAATTTATCACGACAGTGGGCATTGATTTCAGGGAAAAGAGAGTGGTAAGTTCCATATCCTTCTATGTAAAAATGTAATCTCTTGAGTCAACATTTGCCTGTCTGTTGAGTTTACTTTGTAGGAATGAGGAGGACAAAGGTTGGGATCTCACATAAAGGGTTTCTGTGCAGTCTGGACAGCATGATGGAAAGGCTGTGCTAAAGGACCTTTCACATAAAACCAAGCAGTCGAAGTGGAAGAGAACAGTTCTTTTAAATTTTCCCTTCTTCTGCTTTGGCTTGAATCTTCCCTTCTGAATGCCAAAAAGTTATTTGTTTACCTCTGTCATGAAACCTGCCAACCCTCTGCTTCTCATACCCGTTTTGTGGGCTGTCTTGTCCACCTTTGACTGCTTGTAATTTTAATGGTATTTCTCTTCATCAAAGTCTCAGCAATCCCATGTGGAATGCTACGCAGCAATCACCTTGCTGCTGCCGGAGGGAGAGGCTGGAGTAGGAATGGGAAATGCCAGCAGTGGGTGTGATGTTCCATAGAATGATGAGGCAGGATGCTTTTTTCCAAAGGAGCTCACGACTGAAAGTGGTAGAGGGGAAGGCAGGAGGTCACTGCGTCACAGTTGCAGAGGAGACAAAACGGCCCTCTCCATGCAATGCATTTCTTGCTGAAAAACTCACAAATATGAAGCAGAAAGAATAGTCAGGAGATTAATGACAGAGGCTCTTCAATGGAGCACGTCCTACCAGGGGGATCTAGGGTCTTTGACTCCTAGGACAAAAGAATTAATTTCTTTTTTATCCAGTCTAAGTCTTTCTTTCCCGCCCTCTATGGCCAGAGAGCCTTAGAGACTTAGACCCATTAAATAAGGAAGGGACTCAAGGGCTGGCCCTGTGGCCAGGTGGTGAGGGGAGCCAGATTCCACATGGCCAACCATGCAGTTTGAGTCCCAGACCTGGGGGACTGGGAAGTACAACAGGTGTGTGTGTGGGTATACCCAACGTCCCAACAGGATGGAGAGATGAGAGACTAGATTGCCTGTAACCGTTCTCCACGGGCAGTGCCTACTGTCTCTCCCTCTCTGGCAAGCACATGCACCCTCCGGGAAGTTAAGAAAAAAAGAAAAAGAATAGGATCCTAAGGAAATTTTTAGTACTGACAAACAACTGGTAGAACATTATGTGTGTGTGTGTGTGTGTGTGTGTGTGTGTACACACACATGCATGTATGTATTTCTCATTTTGTAAGGTTGTTTTTTAAAATAGAATTGTTGAAATAGAATCCACGAAAAATGAAATTCATTCATATGAAGTGTGTCATTGAGTGGTTTAGTATTTCACAGGGCTCTACAGCCATCACAGCTATTTCATTTTTGAGTGATTTTCACCGTCAGTCATTGCCGTCCCTCTTCCCCCAGGCACCGTGCAGCTCCTCTCCGTGGAGCTGCCTGTTCTGGATGTGTCCCGTCCATGGAATCACATAGCTTGTGGTCCTTGTGTCGGTCTTCTTACACTGAGCACGAGGATTTCAAGGTTCACCCATATCGTAGTTTGTCTCGTTTCTTTTTATGACTAACATCTCACTGTATCAGTATACTACGTTTTGTTTGTTCATTCATCTGCTGCTGGATGTTTGGGTTGTTTCTTTTTAGTGGAAGGAATGATGGCTCTATTAACATTCACAGGCAATTTTGTTGTGTGTGGATATATGTTTTCAGTTCCCTTGGATATACACTTGGGAGTGGAATTGCTTAGCTGTATGGTGACCAGAGCTATGATCAAGTTTTGGAGAACTTCCACATTTTTTCCAAAGATTCTGTTTAAGTTTGCCTGTTTATTTACTCATATATTATGAGTGAGAAAGAGAGACAGTGGAGAGAGAGAGGGAGAGACAGAGACAGAGAAAGACAAGCCCCCTTCGCCCAGACTTGCAGCTGGACAGAACCTCGGGCACAAGCATATGCTTGGTGTGAGCAGGCTGAGCCGGGCCTCTGCGTATAGCTTCCAGTATGCCGAAACCGTGCACCACCCTGGGCTGCTGTGGCTGGCCCACTGCCTTGTGAGCCCTTTGTTTCTGATGATAAGTCAGCTGTTAGTCTTACTGGGGAATCTCTTGCACATTGTGAATCACCTTTCACTTACTGCTTTTAAGAGTCTTTCTGGGACCAGCAGTTGACTTAATGGCTATGTCGCTGGACTCCCTTGTAGTCGATTGTGGTTCGAGTCTGGACCATGTGGCTTAAACTTATGCCAGCTGGGTGTGAGTGCGTGCCCAGGATCCTGAGAGAATGGAGAACGGATTGCGGTGTGACCATCCTCCCTGGGGGTGATTTCTTGCTTTCTGTCTTTCTGGGGAGTGCATGCGCCCTATAGCAAAAACCTCTCAAAAAAAAAAAAAAAAAAAAAAAAGAAAAGAAAAGAAAAGAAAAGAAAAAAATTAATTATAAAGAAAAATATTCTTGCTTTTGGGGCCAGCAGGTGGCATAGTAGTTAAAGGTGCTAGACTCCCACATGGCTGACCACGATTTGAGTCCCAGACCTGGTGGCTTACTTTCTCACTTTCCCATTCTCTTTCTTTCTCACTCTGTCTCTCCCTTGTCAAATTAAAACAAATAAACAAAGAAAGAAAGAAAGTCAAATAAAATAATTCTTAAAAAAATTTTGTCTTTTGAAAGTTGGTGATAACATGTCTAGTGATTCTTTTTTTTTTTTTTTAAGGTTTATGCCATAGGGCATGTGTGCTTGCCAGAGAGGAGAAAGACAGAGAGAGACACTGAGAGAGGAAGTGAGAAATCACCCCCTGGGGGGAATGGCCATGCCACAATCCCTTCTCTGTTTTCTTCCCGGAATTTTGGGCATGTATGCACATACATGTAGCTGGCGTGATTGTTAAGCCACCAGGTCTGGGACTTGAACCACAGTTAGCCATGTGGGAGTCCAGTGCCTTAACTACCAAGCTACCTGCTGGCCCTGTGAATCATTTTTTAGTTTTTTTTTTTTTTCCCCATAGAACATGTGTGCTCACTGGAGAGAGACTGAGAGAGGGAAGTGAAAAACATTCCCTGGGGGGATGGTGATGTTGCAGTCCCTTTTTTTCCATTCTCCTGTCTGGATTCTGGGCATGCATGCACAAGTGACCATCGTGATTTCAAGCCACCAGACTGGGACTTGAACCATGATTGGCCATATGGGAATCTAGCACTTTAACTACCATGCCACTTGCTGGTCCCATGTCTTGTGAGTCTTTGTGCATTTATCCTACTTGGATTTTATTGTGTTTCTCAAACGTGTACATTAATATTTTTAAATCAAGTTTGGATAGTTTTTGGCCATTAAATCTTCTTTTTAAAGGGATTTTTGCTATAGGGCATGTACACTCTCCAGAGAGAGACAGAAAGAGAGACAGAGAGCAAGAAATCACCCTCCTCTGGGGCAGTGGCCACACCACAATCCTTCTCCTCTTGGGATCTGGGGCATGCATGCACATATACCTGGCCTGAGTTTCAAGCCACTGGGTCCAAGATTCAAACCATAGTTGACTACATGGGTGTCAAGTGACGTAATCATTATGCCATCTGCTAGTCTCTGAAAATTAATTCTTTTTTAAGAGATATTTTTGCTATAGGATGCATGCGCTCACTGGAGAGACAAAGAGACAGAAAGTGAGAAATTACACCCCAAGAGGGAGGACCATGCTACAATCCCTTCTCCTCCATTTTCTTCTCAGGATCTTGGCCATGCACGCACATGCACCGAGCATGAGTTTGAGCCGCTGGGTTCAGGACTCTAACTGTAGTCAACTATGTGGGAGTCCAGCGATATAACCATTATGACATCTGCTGGTCCCACCATTAATTCTTTAAAAATATTCTTTGCCTCTTTCTTTCTCTCTTCTTGTTATAGGAGAGTATAAGTCTTTATTTATATTTGCATTATACTTGATGGTGTTCCTCAGTACTCAGATATGCTGTCCATTTTTGTTCTTTCTTTTTTCTTTCTGCTTCTTAGACTGGATAGTCATAATTGACCTATCTTCAAATTCACTGTTTTGGGGAACAGCATATGGCATAATGGTTATGTTGCTGGACTCCAACGTAGTCAACCATGGTTCAAGGTCTGGACCCAGCAGCTTAACACTTGTGCTGGGTGTGTGTGCATGTGTACCCAAAATCCTTAGAGGAGAAGGGATTGTGGTGTGGCCATTCCCGCTTGGATGATTTCTCGTTTTCTGTCTCTTTGTCTCTCTCTCTCTCTCTGTCTCTCTGGAGAGTGTACGCGCCCTATAGTAAAAGTCTCTCTAAAAAATAAAAATAAAAATTCACTGTTTGTTTCTTCCTCCAGTTCAAATCTACTATTGATCGTTGCTAGCAAAGTTTGCATTTCAGTTATACTTTTAAACTCCAAAATTTCTGTTCACTATATATATATATATATATATATATATATATATATATATATATATCTTCATTAATATTCTGTGTTTAGTAAGTCATTCTGGATCTTTCCATTAATTGTTTAGTCATGGTTTCTTTTAGTTGTTAGAACATATTTATAATAGCTGTTTTAAAGTCTTTGTCTAGTAATTTTAACATCTGGGTTTTTCTCAGTAACAATTTCTATTGCTTACTTTTTTCCCTCTGTCTATAAGTTGTACTTTCCCATTCCTTTATGTGTCTTATAAGTTTTGTGAAAACTAAACATTAAAGATAACAAAACACGGTAACTCCAAGACTCTGACTTTTGTCCTTCCACCAAGTTTCTTGATTTTGCTTTATATTTATTTTTGTTGCCATTGATTGGTTTAATGATTTACTTGGGCTAATTCTGTAATATCCATCTGCTTCTTTTTTTTTTTTTTTTTGGAGAGGTCTTTGCTATAGGGTGCATGTGCTCGCCAGACAGAGAGAGACAGAGAGACAGAAAGCGAGAAATCACCCCCCGGGGGGATGGCCACGCCACAATCCCTTCTCCTCCATTCTCCTCTAGGGATCTTGGGCATGCACGCACCCGGCGTGAGTTTTAAGCCACCGGGTCTGGGACGTGAACCGCGGTCGACTACATGGGAGTCCAGCAACATAGCCATTATGCTAACTACTGGTCCTGAATATCTGTCTTCTTTATTATGGGCAGCTACTGAAGTCTCTGCTTAGGTAACTTAATAATCAGATAATGATTGGACAGAATTTCTTAAATTTCTTGAACAGGTAAGTGTCTCAGCTTTTTTGAGGCGCTCTGTGTGTGTGCTGGGATGTGCATTAATACTGCTGTGTCAGTTACAATTCTGCTTTAGCCTTCACTTTCTGCTTGAGAGGAATCTCATGGTCAGGAACAGGTGAGCGATGGGGGCCTGTCCAGATCCCTCCTGGACCTACCTAGCGCCCTGCACGTGGACATTGGCCTTGGAGCTTCCAAGTAATAGTTTGGAACTTTTCAAGTCATCCTGTTGGCCATCTTCCCCATTTTTTTCCTTTTTGGGGTTATTGGTTAGACTTTTGTTAACCTCAACTGGCATTACTTTATCTTATAACTGTAATAGTAAATCATTGTTGCTGTTTGTTTGTTTATTTATTTATTTATTTATTTATTTATTTATTTATTTATTTATTTATTTTTCAACAAATGCTCTCAATATGGGGCTGTTCTCATAGAGCAAACTTTGAGTGAGGAAAAAGAAACATGATACCTGGGGAGGGAGCTTTTCCGGGAGTGTCCTGACAGTTCTTGCAGCTGAGGCTTTTAGGGAGCTCAAAATCTGTTCTGACTCCACTTCTGCAGTGGCTGTTAGGCTGGTGTTTCTGCGGCTGCCCTCTGGTGCGTCTATTAGTTTTTAGGTCTACTGTGGTGCTGGGGCGTGGGAGAGTAGGAACGGGGCAAGAGGTGGCGCACGGCAAGTTAAAACCACACCCAAGTCTTTTTCTTTTTAATTTATTTATTTTACCTTCATTTACTGAACATCAACATAGCATACAAAGTGCGATTTCCCATCCAGAATACACTGTATAGTGGGTTAATTATACATGTTATCGTCAACAAATAATTTTCCATTTCTTGTTTCTTTTTCCTCCTCTTTTTTTCTTTATGATTATTATTATTTATACATTCAATCACTATACATTACCTAGATTGTAAAGAGACTTTACCCAGCATGATATGCACCTCAGTCCAGCCCAGTTGAGAATACTATACACATCCTCATCAACAGATAATAAACCATATTTGTGTCCCACAAATGTCTTACCTCTCTATTGTTTTCCCCAAATTTCCTTTCCTATGCTCTTCCCCTCCCACACTCTCCTGATATGCTGCTGTTTTTCTTGAATAAATGCTCCTAGAGGTGTTGCAAACCTTTGTTCATTTCCGGAGTTATGAAAAAGTTATCTTGACGTTTTTATCAGTATTGCCATTGTTTTTAAGGAGGAAGAGATTTTTTGCCGAGAGATTTCTCTCTCTGCTGTTCCAGAGGTGTTTTCTATCAGATTGTTTTAAGAGCACTTTTTAAAGATCAAATAGGGGTGCAGCCAGGGTTGCATGTGTTACTAAGACCCTGACCCATAGGCCGAGACCACATGGGAGGTTGGGTTCAATCCCCTGTCAGGGCATGGGCTGGGCTTGGCAGTGTGTGCCTGTAATCCTAGTGACTAGGGAGGCTGAGGCAGGAGGAGCCCAACTTGAGACTGGCCTGGGCAACATCGCAACACCTTGCCTGGAAAAGAGCCAGGATTGGTGGTCTATAGTCCTGGCTACTTGGGAGGCTAAGGATGGGTTATCACAGCAAGATCCTGTCTTAAGGAAAAAAATAAAAATTGTATAGGGAAAAGCCATGGGAAGGAACTATTTCCTGAAATAGTGATCCCAGGGAACTTTGAAGAAAGATAAGATGATGATACCGTGTTACAAATCATTAAAAAAAAATTGCTTAAAAATATTTTAAATATATAATGCGTATGTTTATTAATATGAATTATTATATTATGCATATACAATTATTTAGCATGAAATACTTTTTTTTTTTGAGAGGTTTTTGCTATAGGGCGCATGCGCTCGCCAGACAGAGAGAGACAGAGAGATAGAAAGCAAGAAATCACCCCCCAGGGGGGATGGTCACGCTGCAATCCCTTCTCCTCCATTCTCCTCTCGGGATCTTGGGCACGCACACACATGTGCCCGGCGTGAGTTTAAGCCACCGGGTCCGGGACTCGAACCGCAGTCGACTATGTGGGAGTCCAGCGACATAACCATTACGCTAACTGCTGGTCCCATAGCATAAAATACATATAAGATTGTATTCTAGAGGGAGTTTGCTTAAGGTTAGCAGTTTTGGGGATTTGCACTGAATAGAAAGGTGGAAGAGGTCACTGGTCTCAGAAGCTCTGTTTTCACTTTGCGTTTCAGGTGTACAGAGCCAGCGGGCCAGATGGAGCTGCTGGCAGAGGCCAGAGGATCCACCTGCAGTTATGGGACACAGCGGGGCAGGAGAGGTATGGCATCTTCGGTTACATGCTCCTACTGAAGAAAGGAAAAGAAAAAAGAAAAAACAAAAACAGCTACACTCTTCACCCAGTAACCTGAGCAGGAAAAAGCCTGCTGATTAGTCGGTTTGCTCCTGGATAAGATAGGCTGCCACATTAATAGGAAATGTGTGAGTCTGGGATGATAACAGCGGCTTTATTTCATATACGATCAAAGGAAAGATGAATCTCTTTCCAAGTGGATAGTCTTAGTTTGATTTTTTTCCTTCATCTTAAAGAATTGCACATTTTTCTCCATTTCTTTTGCTATTTACTTGACCATGAGAAAGCTGCAAAATCACCTTGTTAGTACTCGATTGTTGAAACCCAGTGAGAAATCTGGTTAAATTAATTCATGTAGCCAGAGGGTTACTTGACCAAAACAAGCCATATGAAACGTTGATAGAAAATTGCTTTTAGTAAGCTACAACTTCTGTTTTTCTTCTCAAAGACACCTTGAAAGAGTTAGTTTTGTTTCATTTTTAAAAACTGTTTGTTATGGAGACCTTCAAACATATACCAAAGTGGAGAGGATGGTATCTTTTTTATTTTTTAATTTTTTTTGAGGGTTTTTTTGCTATTAGGGCGCGTGCGCTTGCCAGAAAGACAGAGAAAGACAGAGACAGAAAGCGAGAAATCACCCCTCAGGGGGGATGGCCACACCGCAATCCCTTCTCCTCTATTCTCCTCTCGGGATCTTGGGCACGCACGGACACGTGCCCGGCGTGAGTTTTAAGCCACCCGGTCTGGGACGCGAACCGCGGTCGACTACATGGGGGTCCAGCAACATAGCCATTATGCTAACTGCTGGTCGAGAGAGGATGGTATCTTGAGCTCGTGCTCGGTACTCAGTTTCAGCAGTTATCAAATTGTGGCTGCTATTATTCCCCATGTGTCCCTTCCTGCGTCTCACCCCTCAGCCTCTGTAGTCTTTGGAAAGAAATCCCAGACATTTATTTAATAATTAGTTCGGTATTTATCTCTAAGTGATAAGACCTTTTGTCTTTATGAAAACACTGGTTAAAAATACTTGGGAAAAACCTCACAGTGCTGATGAGATGACAGGTTTATCCCAATATTCTTTTCCTCGGTCTGGCCTGTCAGTTACAGGCTTTGCATGGAGGCAAAGTGACAGGAAGGTCATTGCTAAGGGAAAAGAGAGGAGGCGGCAGACTAAAGCTGGACGCTCTATTTTTTAATTGCGAAGCTAGTGCTGTTGGAAGCCAGAGCACCCAGAAGGGATAGGGCCTGAGTCAATACTATTCCACCCCAAAGCCAAGTAAGTGCTTATCGGAGGTGAGAGATTTCTGTAGAGACCCACATGCAGAGGTCATGGAACGTATCAGCACGGCATGTCCAGCTTCCACAGAAGGAAACGTACACAGCAAGCACCGCTGCTTCTGACCTGACTAACTCAGTTGTACAATCAGACCTTGGTTGCAACCAAGATCACGAGGTACTTCTCGCCATGCCTGTCCGGCCGGCTTAGTGTTCAAGTCGCCAGGTCTGCTAACCCGTAAGCACGTGTAAGTGGCAAGTAACTGCCCCGTACACTTTGGAATACCTTCATCGGTCGTTATTGATAAAAGTGTGCTAGGGGCTGAGGGCATTGCTGGTAGGTTGCTATTTCAGGAGTGGGGCCGGGCCTTAGGTGATCATTCTGCTTTCCCGTTCCCAGGTTCCGGAGCTTGACAACAGCCTTCTTCAGAGACGCCATGGGTTTTCTTCTGCTTTTTGATATAACAAATGAGCAAAGTTTCCTCAATGTCCGAAACTGGATAAGTAAGTGCCACTCCCTGCCTCCCACTCTCACCCCTGAAGCGGATTCCCACGCGCTCTCCTGTTGTACACTGTTTGGGAGGAACTCCTAGTGCATTTTGCTGTTTAAAGGGGCAGGGTGTTTACTTGAGGTGCAAAGATAACTGGAATATCCCGTTTTTCCCAGTAATACTGTTTTTGACTTATTGGGGGCTTCCTGTGCTCAGGAGCAAAACGGCACTATAATTTAACGAGTAACCTTCTAATGCATGTGTCTCACGGGGGGACTCTTGTCCTTATTTTAGACAGGGGTCTTCATAAAATTTATGGAGGGACCAGATCTGTGGCACAGCAGTAATGGGCTCTAGGGAAATCTCACATGGTGACTATGGTTCAGATACCCGGCCAGGTCAGCCTGAAACCTGCTGGGCACACATGCCAGTGCTCAGAAGCCAACAGGATGGAGGGACTAGAGAAAGGGACTGGGGTGTGACCAGAGCCTGAGGCGGGGTGCTCTCTCTTGTGTACACACACCTGCTTTATCACGAATCAAGGAAAAAAGCTCATAGAAAATGTAGATTCTGAGAATCAAATACATGGATTGGAAATTTTTTTCCCACTAAGATGAACTTGTACTTTAATTTCATTTTTGTCATGAATATTTTTTTGAGAGGTTTTTGCTACAGAGCGCGTGCGCTCTCCAGAGAGACAGAGAGAGACAGAGAGAGAGAAAGCGAGAAATCACCCCCCAGGGGGGATGGCCACGCTGCAATCCCTTCTCCTCCATTCTCCTCTCGGGATCTTGGGCACGCACGCACACGCACCCGGCGTGAATTTAAGCCACTGGGTCTGGGACGCGAACCGCGGTCGACTACATGAGAGTTCGGCAACATAGCTATTACGCTAACTGCTGGTCCCTGTCATGAATATTTTGAAGTCCCTCATAGCTGAGGAATTAGAAGCTCGGAAAAGTGAAATCTCCGGGTGTTTGCTTGCTATTGAGTGCTCGCTCTCCTTCTGCCATCTCTGCGGTTAAATAGACCCCAGCCCTAGCTCTGTGCGCTTTCTGTGCTCAGAGGTCCCTTCTCTGCCTTTAGAGTCAGATCATCTGCCAGGAGGACTTTGTGTGGACAGTTCTGTCACTGCATGGCGGAAGCGGCCCGAGCTCAATAAACATTAGCCTTCATGTTGTCTCGTTGGAGAGATTCTTTTTTTTTCCCCACTTTTATCTACATTTATTTTATGCTGACTATTCTTCATTCCCATGCCGTAAGTTTTTGTTTCCTCAGTTTTTTCTGGGCTATCTTTTTCTTAGTGCAACTTCCTCTTCTGGTTTAGGTACAGTTTGCTCCTTGTCAGTGAGGATCATCTCCATGTGGCAGGGGCAGCTCACGTATGGGTTAATCCCCCCACGAGTTTCTGTACGTACGACGGTGCAGCTTGGCTGCCTTGTTCACCTGAGTGTGCTCAATGAGCAGAGAGTCTACATCCAACCCCTTAAGTTCAGCTTTACTCTGCATTTTTAAGCAGGTGCAGGAAAAACTCAGCACTCTTTTTGGGCCACCGACCTTGTGTCCAGCCCCACTGTTTGGCCTGGGCACAGCTACCAACTCCACCATTGTAACGACAGAATGGCACACACTGCTCCTGTAAAGTGACATCCTTCAGATACTTGGTGGCTTTTCGGATCTGCATACCCTTGATGGCCTGGGCAGTTTCATGAGTGTTCTTAAAGTGAACACAAAGATTTGAACCTCTCAATTTGCATGACTTTGTGGAGTTCTCTGGGTCAAGTGAATAGCCAACCATTTTCAAAGATCACCTCAGGCCGCTTATGAGAAGAGGATGAGCTCTTCAGAGAGATTCTAACCTCCTAAATGATTGGTTAATTGCTACTTAGAATCCTGCCACTTGACCAAATCACACCATCCAGATACACAGTTTCCTTCTTTGGTAATTTTAGTGTAACCCTAGAGAATCTATTACAGAAGGGGCGGTGATAGTAAATTCTTCACATCTAAATCTTTAAGGCACTTATTTAAGAATATCTACTATTAAAAAGTACTTGATATTTTGAGATTATGAAAGAAAAACTAGCCATAGTGTCCCTAGTACGAACACCTTGTTTTGAAAATGAGCTACTAAGTAATTTATGTAGTGAGTTGTCAAAGTGTGTTCATATACGGCGTATCCGATCGTCACAATCACTCTGTGAGGACATTCCTGTAGGCGTGGTGTCCTTACTTTAAAATGAGGACTCTCAGCCTTAAAGAGTAGATTTAGTCAAGGATGTGAGTGTTTGACTTTCAGTTCAGTGGCCCTTTGCCAGGCTGCTCTAGGTTAGAGGCCTGGCTGAGCCGCATACCTCCCTTCCCCCCCCTCACAGCTGAATAACTGCACCTCTGTGCCTAATCCTGAATCCTCAGCACTTACTTATCATCCTGTCCTTTGTATCAGCAGAACAACTTCTGTTTTCTTTTAAAGGTTTTTGCCATAAGGCTGGTATGCTCACCAGAGAGAGACAGAGAAAAGGAAAGTGAGAAATCACCTACCGGGGGGATGGCCTTACCACAATCCCTTCTCGTCCATTCTCCTCTCAGGATTTTGGGCATGTACATGTACCTGGCGTGATTTTCAAGCCATCGGGTCCAGGACTTGAAGCACAGTTGTCCATGTGAGAGTCCAGTACCTTGACTACTATAGCACCTGCTGATCCTAAGTTCTGGTTCTCCCTCCCCACCAAGAGAATTATTGATTGAATTTAAAAAATTACTATTGATATTATGTTTAAAATGTGCTACAGGGCATGTGTGCTCACCAGAGAGAGGCAGAGGGAGGGAGAGGGAATGTGAGAAAGCAAGTTGCTTGGTCTAGGGCTCAAACCATGGTTGGCTGTGTGGAAGTCCAGTGCCTTAGCCAGCACACCACTTGCTGGTCCCAGTTATGAGCATTTTTTAAACTCATTTTGTAAGCCACTAGAGATGGCTCATAGAATTTTTTTTTTTTTAAGGTTTTGTCATAGGGCTCATGCCCTTGCTGGAGAGAGAGACAGAGGGGGGACAGCGAGAAATCACCTCCCAGGAGAGATGGCCATGTTGCAGTCCCTTCTCGTCCATTCTCCTCTTAGGATTTTGGGTATGCACATACATGCACCTGGCATGATTTTTAAGCTGCCAGATAAGGACTCGAACCACAGCTGGCCACATGGGAATCTAGCGCCTTAACCACCACACCACCTGCTGGCTCCAGAGATTGCTCATAGAATCTTAGCATCAGAAGATAATTGACCCACTTGTTTTTCAGAGTAGAAACTGAAACTCTAAGACATTAGATAAATCTTGTTCATCTGGGCTTTATAGCTGGATAACAAAATTATTGGAAATTACGTGTAAGAATGTATTTTGTTTTGTTTTGTTAGAATAATGGAATTATTATTGCCCAGTTAGGTATAGCAAACTTGTATGTATTAAAGATTTCATCATTTCAATGGAAAATATCCTCCCTGTTCCACCTTCCCATTAAGTTAAATGTTCAAATGTCCAATGAGGTGGTAATATCAAATCTTGTTCTTCTCTTTATATTTTTAATGACAAGCGTATGCACACAAAGAAAGGGGCACCTCTGACAGGGGTTTTTCAAGCCATGATACCTTTTCTGAGTCTCTAGCTCCTTAAGGTCCCAGATGCCCAGCCTGTTTTCAAGTCAGCCAGGGGATCCAAACCCATGGTTGAACATATAACTTCCAGCTTTGCAGGGCACTTGTATTACCACTGTGCCACAGAAACTGGGCCTCAAATCTTAACTAGGAATAGAAATTTGTTAGTTATCTTGGGGACCAGCAGTTGGCGTAATGGCTATGTCGCTGGTCTCCCATATAGTCGACTGCGATTCGAGTCCCAGACCTGGTGGCTTAAAACTCACGCCGGGCGCGTGTGCGTGCGTGCCCAAGATCCCGAGAGAAGATTGGAGGAGAAGGGATTGTAGTGTGGCCATCCCCGGGGGGTGATTTCTTGCTTTCTGTCTCTCTGTCTTTCTGGTGAGCACACACACCCTATAGCAAAAACCTGTCCAAAAAAAAAAAAGAAAGAAAGAAAAAAAGAAATTTGTTAGTTATCTGTACATTTCATTTTTCTGTTAGCATTTTGAATAGGATAGGGATCATTCACTCCTCATTTTTGTTAAACTCTCACATGTGTATGGCAGCAAGTTCGAACTGAGAAAATATTACACTAAGGAAGTGGCTGACTCCTGGCCCTGACTGGCTGGGAGAGGACAGCCATGTGTACCCTCCTTTTGCTCTTTGCAGACTCTGCTGTCTTGACTCTGAGTCTCTCCGTGCCCTCTTGGGAAGAGCACTACAGGTGAAGTGTGAGGCCCTTCAGTTTAGGAGACTGAGCTCCTGGGCCTGGAGGGCAATCTGAACGGAAAAGGGGAGCGCCGCGTTCGCTCCCTGTCTTCTGGAGCTCCGAGTTCTAAGCATCATCCCTCCCCTGGGGTCTGCCTGTTTTCTAAGGGAACTTTAAAGTAGTCTCCATTTCTAAGCTTTCCTTCTGTAGCCTCACAGAGATGGTGCAAGAGTCCAACAGTATGTATTTTATGTATTTTTGCTTCTCTATTTTTATTCCTATTCTTCCTTCTATGTGAAATGCCAGTTCTACACCCATCCCCATTTTTAAAAACCAAGTAGATTTCTGCTTATTCTTTTTTAATAGCATCTTTTAAAAAGAATTATTTATTTAATTTTATTTATTATTATTATGATGATGATTATTATTCAATTTGATCAAAGAGAGACAGAGAGAAAGAGAGAGAAGAGTGTGAGAAAGCAAGTCGTCAGGTCCGGGACTTGAACTGCAGTTGGCCATGTGGAAGTCCAGCACCTTAGCCACCATGCCACCTGCTGGCCCTTCTGCTTATTCTTTAAAACCTGACAGAAAAATGGCAAATGGCCTCTATTAAAATTTCAGTGTCAAATTAGGATTTTTTTACACCTTCTCCTAATTCCTGGTAGCTTTTCCTTATCACACACCACCTCTTGTGCAGTGCTTTTCCCTAGTGAGATTATTTATTTATTTATTTACTTTTTTGGAGAAGTTTTTGCTATAGGGCGCATGCACTCGCCAGACACAGAGAGAGAGAGACATAGAGACAGAAAGCGAGAAATCACCCCCCAGGGGGGATGGTCACGCCGCAATCCCTTCTCCTCCATTCTCCTCTCCGGATCTTGGGCACGCACGCACACGCGCCCAGCGTGTTTTAAGCCACCGGGTCCGGGACGTGAACCGCGGTCGACTACATGGGAGTCCAGCAACATAGCCATTACGCTAACTGCTGGTTCCCCCTAGTGAGATTTTAAAGTAACTGATTAATTTACTTTTTATAATTAGTATGTGGAAAAAAGACTGAAAAAGAAAACAAAAGAATCACTGATAGTCACACTTCCTATATTTCCCAGAATAAACATATTAACCTTTATTATTGATAAAACTTACAGTTTTCTTTTTTTCTGTTCTTTTGCTATAGGGCACATGCTCTCTCTGGGGAGACAGAGAGAGAGAGAAAGTGAGAAATCCGCCCCCTCCCCCCCCCCCCAGCAGGGATGGCTACACTGCAGTCCCTTTTCCTCCAGTTTCCTTTTGGGATTTGGGGCATGTGCACACACACACACACACACACACACACACCTGGTATGATTTTCAAGGTGCCAGGTCTGGGACCAGAACCATGGAATCAGTCATGTGGGAATCCAGTGCCTTAACTTCCATGCCACCTGCTGGCTCATACTTATAGTTCTTATAAATGCTTTAAATCAGCGGTCCCAACTTTTTTGGCCTAGGGATTGGTTTCATGGAAGCCCATTTTCCACAGAGCGGAGTGTTGGGATGGTTTCTGGATGATGTAAGCTCATTATGTTCATTGTGCTCTCTATTTGTATTACATTATAATAATAAGGACTGGTACGGGTCCGTGGCATGGAGGTTGGGACCCCCTGATTTAATACATTTGCTTAGTGGTTCTAGAGTGAGTGTGCATCTGAATCACCAGAGGGCTGCTTAAACTACAAATCTCCGGCCCCAACTCCAGAACTCCAGCCTTCTTGATTCAGTACATCTGGGCATCTGGGGTGGAACTTGAGAATTTATATTTTCTTTTCTTTTCTTTTTTTTTTTTTGAGAGGTTTATTCTATAGGGTGCGTGTGCTCGCCAGACAGAGACAGAGAGACAGAAAGACATAAAGCAAGAAATCACCCCCCAGGGCGGATGGCCACGCCACAATTCCTTCTCCTCCATTCTCTTCTCGGGATCTTGGGTACACATGCACGAGCGCCTGGATTGAGTTTTTTTTTTTTTTTTTTTTTTTTTTTTGGAGAGGTTTTTGCTATAGGGCGCGTGCGCTCGCCAGACAGACAGAGAGAGACAGAGAGATAGAAAGCAGGAAATCACCCCCCAGGGGGGATGGCCACGCCGCAATCCCTTCTCCTCCATTCTCCTCTCGGGATCTTGGGCACGCACGCACACGCGCCCGGCGTGAGTTTAAGCCGCCGGGTCCAGGACTCGAACCACGGTCGACTACATGGGAGTCCAGCGACATAGCCATTACGCTAACTGCTGGTCCCTGGATTGAGTTTTAAGCCACCGAGTCCAGGATGCGAACCATGGTTGACTACATAGCCATTATGCTAACTGCTGGTGCCAAGAATTTTTATTTCTTTTTTTTAAAGAATTATTTATTTTATTTTATTTATTCATTCATTTTATTTTAATTTGACCAGAGAGAGAGAGAGGGAAAGTAAGAAAGCAAGCCACCAAGTCCGAGACTCGAACCGTGGTTGGCCATGTGGTAGTGTCCAGCACCTTAACCATCACGCCACCTGCTGGTCCCAAGAATTTTTATTTCTAACAAGTTCTCAGGTGATGACTTTCCTGGAGAGTCACTGAATTGACTCATTTAATTCTCACTTTTACCCTCTGAAATCAGTACTATTGTTATGACCACTTACAGACAGAAATTGTGGCAAACTGAGCATCATAGAGCCAGTAAATGGCAGAGCGAGGACTCAGTTATAGACACAATGGGCCCCAAGTCCAGACTCATAGCCAAAACCCCGGGTATGCATGGTGGTAACAGGGCACAGAGCCACTTTTGAAACCAAAAAGATCTTACGGTAGAGGAAACCATGAAGCAAGTCGTGAGGGTGGATTTTGGAGGATATCCTGGAGTGTGGGAACAGAATGAGCAGTGACCCAGAGGAAAGGAAGGGCATGCTTTACTGAAAGCATTGCACAGTTCAGCCTTGCCTGGGCAGGTTTTATACACAACTTGCTCCTTCAGGCAAAAGACAGTGTCCGATACCGCAGGGTACCAGTGTGCACACCCAGCAAATGCTTGCCTTTCTCCTGATGAGAGATGATGAACACCGCTTCATAATGAGAAACTAAATTGTCAACTCTCTTCTGGTTAACCATGATAAAAGTAAATTAGGCCTTAAGATGTGACATCTGTCTTATTGTGAAAGTTTGGGCTACTTTAATTTCATTCTGCGGAATGGTAAATAAGAAATACAACTTTATTTTCCTCCTTTGGGAGATTAAGTATTTAGCTTAGTGAAGCTCTTTTGTGATTCAATAGGCTTTTATAATTATGTCTACTTACAGGTTTTCAAATGAAAAAGAAATAGAAGCTGGGGACTAGGAATTAAGGCCCTGTTCTTTCTCTTGGTTCTGGAGACAGAGTCATTTCCCATTTACTCTGGGTCTCTCCTCTTGGAACTCTGTATCTTGTTTGCTTTAAATGACCTGATTCTGTCTTAGGGTAACAGAAAAATGAGAAAAACATTTCAGATAGAAATAGGTTAGTTTACAGGAAGCTAATTCTTTAAAAAATATCATTGTTGTGAGAAGAGAACACTTAAAACAAAAGAGCTTTAAGATTAGCAATGAGAGCTAGTCAGTCCTCCAAGGTTCTTTTCAGATGACTTTCATTAAACATAGAGTTGGACTGGGCCCGGAGGTGGTGTGCTGGTTAAAGATTCTGGATCCTCACGTGGCCGACTAAGGTTCAAATTTTGAACCTGGTGGCTTGCTTTGTCGCTTTCCCTTTCTCTCTCTGTCTCTCTCTGATTAAATTAAAAATAAAAATAATAATAATAACAAATGGAATTAAATGATTTTTTTTTGGAGAAGTTTTTGCTATAGGGCACGTGCGCTTGCCAGAAAGACAAAGTGAGACAGAGAGACAGAAAGTGAGAAATCACCCCCCAGAGGGGATGGCCACGCCACAATCCCTTCTCCTCCTTTCTCCTCTTGGGATCTTGGCCACACATGCACATTCGTCCGGTGTGAGTTTTAAGCCACCGGATCTGGGACTCACACCGCGGTCAACTACATGGGAGTCCAATGACATAGCCATTACGCTACCTGCTGGTCCCATAAATAAATAATTCTTTGTTTTTTTTAAAGAATTATTTTATTTAACTTTATTTATTATTATATCATTATTATTTTTCAGTTTGATCAGAGAGAGAGAGAGAGAGAAAGTGAGAAAGCAAGCCACCAGGTCCGAGACTTGAACCGTGGTCGGCCATGTGGGAGTCCAGTGCCTTTAAGCACCACGCCACTTGCCAGCCCCAATAAATAATTCTTAAAAAAAAAAAAAAAAGAAAGAAAGAGTTGGACTGGCCCTAAGGGAGCTGGAACCCACATGATAGCCTGCACAGTTCAAATCCTGACCCTGGTGGCTTGAGAAACATGCTGGTGTCTGTGCATGTATGCCCAGAACCCCAAAAGAGGGGAGAGATAAAAGAGAAGGGATTGCAGCATGGCCATCCGCCATCGGGGGACAGGGAATGCTTTCTCCCTTCGCCCTGTCTCTCTTTTTGGCAAGCACATGTGCACCCTAAGTCAGGTGTTCTGTGTGGGTGTGCACACATGCGGGTGCTCACACTTGGGAGAGTTAGCATGTTCTTCCATAACTCTCCTTTAAAAAAAAATTGTGAGAAGGCACATATACTTGCCAGAGAAAGAGACAGAAAGAGGAAGAGAGAGAGAGAGAGAGAGAGAGAGAGAGAGAGAGGTAAATGGAGCATGGCCATGCCACACTCCCCTTCCCTCCGCTTCCTCATCTTGTCAGGATATGGGACGTGCATGCACACGACCTGGTGCCTCTCATGCCATCAGAGCTGGACTGAGTTCATGGTTGGCCACGTGGGATCCACCCCCAGTTCGTGGTGATTAACCAGTGCCCTTGGAGCCAGCCCGCTGTGACTCTCTAATATAAAAAACTAGGGTGTGTCCTTGAGGACAGGAGTCATTTCGTAGTTCTGTCTCAACCACTCAGTTTTTTTTTTTTTAATTTTTATTTAATTTTATTTATTATCATCATTATTATTTTTAAAAATTTGCTGTAGGGCATGTACGCTCACCAGGGAGAGGGGGTGGAGAGATTAAGAGAAAATGAGAAAGCAAGCCTCCAGGTCTGGGACTTGAACCGCTATCGGCCATGTGGGAGTCCAGCACCTTAACTACCACACCACCTGCTGGCCCTTCCATTCAGTTGTATGGATTACTGGTTCTTTTGAAAGCATTATATCACTTCCTTATATCTTCGTATACATTTATCATTTCAAAACAATTTTGCATGCATTTTCTGTTGACCCTATACTTACAGTATTATTTCCCAACATTAAACTTTCTTGTCTTATATTAACAGGCCAGCTACAAATGCATGCATATTGTGAAAACCCAGATATAGTGTTATGTGGAAATAAGAGTGATCTGGAAGACCAGAGAGTAGTAAAAGAGGAGGAAGCCAGAGGACTTGCAGAGAAATATGGGTGAGTATTTTTGTGGAGAAATCTAGAGAAAATATTCTCAATATGAACATTAGTGTGTTAATGGGTGATGAAAAAGGAAAAAAGGGAAAAATTAAAGGAAAAAAAAAGAAAAGAAAACTCAACTCTGGGCCTTAGGAGGTGTCAGCTACCTACTTTTTTCTGTCACTATCTTGTGATAGAGGGAGCCATGGAAAAAGGGGTGGGTGAAATACTCCTTCGGTGGTTTGGTCCCATTTCCTTAACCTTTTGGCATTTGTAGAAAGATTTGAATGTGAATGCACTAACTTTGTAAGGTTCTTCTTTCCACGATGCAAACCGGAGGCTCCTGGGTTAAGGAAATCCTTTATGTGTAGCCAGGAAATTTCAAAACCAGGTCATGTACCCTTGTGGGGATCTCTAGCATATGAGACAGCCTTATGGGGTATTCTAGATCAGGTACTGGCTTTGAAATTTCTACTATGGGAGAAGAGCATGCAACCCCTTTGGTTTAGGCCATGTTTTGGTAGTGAAAGGTCAGAAATCACTGTTTCCCCCCTTATGCTCTGTGCATAGGGTCATGGTAGCAGCAGCATGAATTGAGCACCAAAGAAGGGGTCAGCTGCTGCTTATAGAGTATTAAAGTGTCAAGGACACCTCTACAAAGGAATGGGAGCTTTGCTTTTTTTCTATCTTTAATACAATGATAATCCAAATGTCAATTCAAACCCTATTAAGGGTGGGAGACAGAAGGCCAGCAGGTGGTGTGAAGATTAAGGTGCTAGATCCCACATGGTGGACTGCCCTGTTCAAGTCCCAGATCTGGTGGCTTGAAAATGATGATGGGCGTATGTGCACGTGTGCGCCAGATCCCAAGAGAATGAGAAGGGATTGCAGCGTGGCCATCCCCCAGGGGTGATTTCTCACGGTCTCTCTCCTGGAAGGCACATTGTGTAGCAAAAACTAGGAAAAAAAAGAAAATAAAAAGAATGGGAGGCAGCATGCAGGGTGGAGAAGGAGGTGCAGGGGAGATAGAAATAGCGTGAAGGGTGGGAAGGGATGTCACCCAGCAGTGGCCTTGGCGGTCAGGCAGAATCCAAGGAGGCCAGGGGACAGCTTTTCCTTTTCACCGTGACTGCTGCTTTGTTCTTTCTTGGGTTGACGAAGGCTCAGAATGCATTCAAGGATAGGGTTTCCGTTGGGAAGGAAGTGGAAGGAGAGGCTGGCCAGGTGAGGAGCCCGACCCCAAAGGGCTTTGCATACAGGTGAGGAGATTCACTTTTTCCTTGGGGGACAGGGAATTGCTGAAAAACCTTTGAGCATGGGGGCTAGCAGTGGCATAATGGTTACATTGCTGGACTCTCACTTAATTGACTGTGGTTTGAGTCCCAGACCCGGCAGCTTAAACGTCACACCGGGCACATGTGTGTGCCCAAGATCCCAAGAGGATAGTGGAGAAGAAGGGATGAGAAGGGATTGTGGTGTGGCCATCCCCAGCGTGTGTGTGTGGGGGGGTGATTTCTCGCTCTCTGTCTCTCTGTCTTTCATTTTCTCTCCAGAGAGCACACACACCTTGTAGCAAAAATCTCTCAAAAAACAACAACAAAAAACCTTTGAGCATTGAGCGGTGCTATGCGTACATTTCCAGGTCAGTTTGGGGGCCGTAGGTAGGATGAAATGGGGAGAGGAAAGACCAGAGACGGGGAGATGGCACTGAGCCGTGAGGTGGGTAGTGGCTGGGTCTGGTCGTCAGAAAAGTCATGACATATTTTTTCTATTCCAATAGAAAAGAAAAAGGAGGGCCAGCTGGTGGCTTGGTAGTTAAGCAGGTAGACCCCACGTGACCGGCTGTCAAGGCTGAGTTCCAGACCTGGGGCTTGTGAAACACGCTGGGCAGGTATATGTGTGTCCAAAATCCCGAAAGGAGGGAGAAATGGGAAAGAGATTCTGGTGTGACCATCCCCCCTGGCGGGGGGCTTTCTTACTCTCTCTCCCCGCCTAGTGAGTGCGTAAACCCTCCAGCAAATGGAAAGGAAAAGGGGAGGTAAATCAGAGAAAATACACAAGGTGGGAAAGAACAAGATCTCTTCCCCTTAACGCTATCAACTGTGCTGTGTTACTCCGGCAGGATTTGCGGTTGGATGCTGTTTCTCCGTGTTAGAGACCCCTGGGGGGCGTTTGGCACATATGTAGTGTCTGGGCCTCACCACCATGCTTATTTATTATTATTTTTGTGTGTAGAGGTTTTTGCTATAGGGTGCATGTGCTCACCAGAAAGACAGAGAGAGACAGACAGAAAGCAAGAAATCACCCCCCCCCCCCTGGGGGGATGGCCACGCCACAATCCCTTCTCCATTCTCCTCTTGGGATCTTGGGCACACATGCACATGTGCCTGGTGTGAATTTAAGCCGCCGGGTTTGGGGCTCGAACCGTGGCCAGCTACGTGGGAGTTCAGCGACATACCCATTATGCTAACTGCTGGTACCACCAGCACGCTTTTGATGTAATTGGTCTGGAAGTGTTTGTCAGGCTGGGTTCAGTTAAAAAAAAACTTTTCCTATACATGAGGGATCCGCTACAGGGATTTGGCCTTATTCCGCTGTGGGCCTGGCTCCGCGATCTCTGTAGGGGTCGTTGTGTCTGATGCGCGTGCTCGGAACCCACAGCACAGGTGGACAGGAGGGGAAGATGGTGAAAAGTCAGAACCGTCTGGACCCACAGTGACAGACTGAAACCCACGTCAGTTCTTGTTGCCTCTGCCCTCCGTGGTGTGGGCGTCCTGCGCAAGCCGGAGTCCTTCATCACAGGCCTGGCCACATGCAGCCCCAGCGTGCTGCAAAGCTGAGGGAGGACGTGGGGAAGGTGGAGCAAGCACGGGCCTGCCTGCTGGTGTGTGCCAACGAGCTGAGCTAGCAGATGAGCCACGGGGCTGTGAAGCGGCTGCTGCTTCACCTCCGTCCTCCAGATCTCTCCCAAGTCTCGGTCGTGGCCCACTCTAGCCAGAAAGGGAATTCTGGGAAATGCTGTTCGGCCTCACCAAGTGGACATATTACAAAGCAGGGAGGGCCTTGGCGTGGGTGTCTTTTGAAAGCTCTTGACAATTCTCTTGTGCAGGGGAGAACCACCTCCCCAGTGATTCTGAGGCGGAGGTTGGCAAAGCCCCACAGGCAGTTGGGTCTGTGCCCTCCTCCATGAGAGGCACTCCTCTGATGGAGTGGTCAGGAAACAGCGAGAGGTCAAAGGCCACAGAGAGTCCTGAAGCCTCGCAGCCGAGAGCTGTGTTGCAAGCGGACAGGAGGAAGTAAGCGATGAAGCAATGGAAACCAAGGGTATAGACCACGCTTTTGAGAAGTGTCAATAAAAAAACAGCTGGGCACTTGGTGGAGTTAGCAGGTCAGACCAGTATATTCTCAAGTACTGGGGAGAGAGTCAGGGCCGACTTCTTTCTCCCTCGGTGTCTTCGGCCCTTCTCTTGCTCTCTTCCGGTTCTCGGTTCTCTGCAGTTGGCCTGGTGGCGGAGAGCCTCGCACTGCCTCCTGTCACATCCAGCAGGAACGTGGGGCCCGTCTTCCTCTGTACCCAGCTCACAGTGGCCGAGGAGGGTTGTACCGTGAGGGACTCCATCTGGAGTTTTTGAGTTGAGTTAAAATGAAAAGAGAAGGGATTAACAGATAAGAATCATTGAAACCCTTGGAAAGAGGGGGCGAGGGGTAGGGACAGTCCTGCTATGGTTTAGGAAGCATGAGGTTCATTCTGTAGAACGTTCGGCATTTTCAGAGGAAGGTGTGATGAGATACTTTGGTTCACACGCGTTTCACAAACGTGGTCACACGCATTTCACAAATGTGGCATATCATCACGTAGTTATTTTTATAGAAATCCGATTTCATCCTTAGTTGCAACATTCTCATCGACTGCTCATGCCCTACGGGACTGTGGTGGCCAGTTTATGTGACAAGGGGAAACAGGCTGCAGCTAGGGCCTGCCTTCAAACCACTGTGTCGTCTGATAAGTAAACAAATTTTGGTTCCTATGGTGCAGTCTCACATTCCCAGCTCAGAGCACCGTAGCACTGGCTCACAGCGCTTCTCTGGAATGTGCATTCATTCGGAAAGTGAAGGACAGTGTGTCAGAGCCACCCTGCAGGCCTGCGTCTGTGAGTGCTGGGACGAGGATCCGAGAGAGGCCTCCCTGCAGCAGCTGCATATGGGAAGGGAGAACTGTAGGCATCATGGCGAAGAGCAGAAGACAACTGTAGTAGCCTCAGAGTCTATCTACCCTTAATTCCCAATGCAGTTTTAGGTCTTCAGTCACTTCCTAACAAAACAAAATGATGTCTAGTAAACCAGCTGAGTTTTCCTAGAACAGGCGCCAGACCATGCGTTCCAGTCAGTTATACCGAGTGATGTTGTAATGACGGCAGAGGAGAGAGAAAAACAAAGGCCTGCTCACGCTTGTTCTTCTGCCAACCTCAGTGATGACAGGTCACGCTGTTGCTGAAACACTTTTTTTTAAAGGGTTTTTGCCATAAGGTGCGTGTGCTCACCAGAGACAGACAGAAAGACAGAGACAGAGACAGACACAGACAGTAAGAGGGAAAGTGAGAAATCACTCCCTAGAGAAAATGGCCATGCCACAATCCCTTCTCCTCCTTTCTCTTGGGATTTGGGGCACTCTCACACACGTGCTAGGTGTGATGTTCAAGTAGCTGGGTCCAGGACTCAAACTGCGGTCAGCCATGTGGGAGTCCAGCACCTTAGCCACCACGCCACCTGATGGCCCTTGAAACACTTTAAAATAGCTACAAAGTCAGTGACAAATGTTAGAAAGTAAGATGAAGTGTTGGTGATATTACTCTTTCAGCTGACATCTTAGATCTCAAAGTCCGACGTGCATCAGAATTAGGAACACTGGCTCCCACACGGTCTGTCTTAGGAGGGCTCTGATGAAGCCCCCAGGTGGACGTTTCCGGCTGTTTCCCAGACTCTGTAGCTGCTGCGTTCAGGACAGCACTTTGAGAACACTGGTGTCGGTGCTAAGTCGCTGTTACATGTGCCTGCTGGCAGGCATTTTCTTCAACAGGTGGGCACGTGAGCAGGTATTTTCCTTGGGCAAATATTGTTTACGTGCAGAGAATAAACCAGTTGTTTATTTGCCTCATGCGTGAGCAAAGAAAGTGTGCCCAATGACATCACTGGAAAATCCATGCGAAAGAGAGGCAGATTGTTTTCTGGCATAGAAACTACATCATAACTACGTCAATATACAGATATCTTAGTGAAAAACTACAAATGATACTGCCTCTCTCTCTCTCTTTCTTTTTTTTTTTTTTTTTTTTTTTTAGTTTTTTGCTATAGGGTGCATGTGCTCGCCAAAGAGACAGAGAGAGACAGAAAGCCAGAAAGTGAGAAATCACCCTCCAGGGGGGATGGCCACGCCACAATCCCTTCTCCTCCATTCTCCTCTCGGGATCTTGGACACGTACGCACATGCGCCCGGCGTGAGTTTAAGCCACCAGGTCTGGGACTCGAACTGCGGTCGACCACATGGGAGTCCAGCGACATAGCTATTACGCCAACTGCTGGTCCCAATACTGTCTCTCTTATGATTTGAAGATATTTATCATTTTGTTCACTTATTTTTATATTTTAAAACTTGTAATTAATCAGTTTTTTTGAAGCACACCAGAATTAGTTGTCTGCATGTGGCCATTTATAGACTAATATAATTAGCTGTGTAGAACTTTTTACCTTTGGCAAGTCTGCTCCATTACTTAATGCTACTTTATCACCACCTTGTGGACAGAAAGAACATAGCAGTCTTCCTACAGTTGAACAGGGGACAATGGATCTTGAATTTAAGCTCAGATTATTAAACGTTTGCCTAATAATTCTTTATAAGAATTACTAATTTTATTTTATTACTATTATTTTATTTAATTTTTCTATAGAGCATATATACTCATTAGAGAGAAAAAGAGAGAAAGAAAGCTACCAGTTCTGGGACTTGAACTGTGGTAGCCATGGGGGAGTCCAACACCTTAACCACCATGCCACCTATAGCCCCTTTTAGGAAAGACAGTTTTTTTAAGAGAGATTTTTGCTATAGGGGATGTGCACTTGCTGGAGAGACAGAGAAAGAGAGACAGAAAGTGAGAAATCACCTCCCCCTTCTCTGGGGGGATGGCCATGCCATAATCCCTTCTCCTCCATTCTCCTCTTGGGATTTTGGGTAAGCACACACATGTGCCTGGCATGAGTTCCAAGCCGCTGGATCCAGGACTCGAACTGCCCGTCAACTACGTGGAAGTCCAGCAACGTAACTATTATGCCATCTGCTGGTCCCAGTTTATTTTTTCTTTTTTAAAGAAAAGTGAAGAAAACCTATTATTGGTATGTACTGAGTACTGTGGAGTGCTAAGTTTGTGCTGAGCACTGGACTTGTATTATTTCATTCCCTCCTGACCAAGACCCCATGGACCACTGTTACTCACCTTTACAGAGATGGAGGAAGAGGTTCCAGAGCTGGAAGTAGGGCGATGAGTAGCTGGCTCTGAAACTCAGAATCCTGTTTGTTTGTTTGCTTATAAAGAATTGAATAGAGAACCCAAATGAAGATTTATCTTGCATTTTAAGGCAGAAACTCTAAGGATTACTGAGGAAAGGGTGAGTTATTTATTTACTTAGATTTTATTTTATAATTTCTTATTTGCATTTAATTGTACATCCTTGTGGAGTACAATATGGTTTTTATAAAGTATGCATGTAATGTGTGAACATTAAATCGAGGATCTTACCATATTCATCATTTTTTAAAGAACTTAAAAAAATTTAACTTTATTTATTATTTATTTATTTTTAAATTTGATCAGAGAGGGACAGAGAGAGAGCACAAGGGGAGGTGGGGCGCAGTGAGAAAGCAAGCTGCCAGGGCCACGTGGGGGTCCAGCACTCTTAACCACCACGCCGGCCCCCATATTCATCATCTAAAACAAAGAACATCACATTATATTGTGCATCTTTGATTTTTTTTTTTGGAGAGGTTTTTGCTATAGGGCGTGTGCGCTTGCCAGACAGAGATAGAGAGACAGAAAGCGAGAAATCACCCCCCAGGGGGGATGGCCACGCCGCAATCCCTTCTCCTCCATTCTCCTCTTGGGATCTTGGGCACACACGCACATGCACCCTGCATGAGTTTAAGCCACCGAGTCCGGGACTTGAACCGCAGTCAACTACATGGGAGTCCAGCGACATAGCCATTACACTAACTGCTGGTCCCATCATCTTTGATTTTTGTAGAACTCAAAGAATCTTAAGAGGTATACTTTATTCTCTCTTTTCTCTTCTTCCTTCGCCCCCAGACTGAGAGATTTTTATACTGCTTTAATATGTGCATAATATATTTAATAAAAATAGCCTGAGAAAATAGCTTATATTTTTAAAAAATTGAGAATCATGAAGATATGAACATAAACATATTTCTAACTCAGGGCTGGCCCCATGGCCTAGGGCTTAAGGGAGTGGGATCCTACATGGCTGAGAGCAGTTCAAGGCCCAGCCCCGGCATGTGCTTGCATGCCTGAAATCCCGACGGGTGGGGAAATGGAGAATGGGTTGCACCATGACCATATCCTTTTGGGGGTGCCTCTCCCCCCCCCCCCCCCCCGTCCACCACCATTTCTATGTGTTTATGAAGTGATTCATGTACCCTCTGGCAATTTAAAAAAATATTTTTTCCCGACTCTATCCACTAGACTTCCTATGGCCTCATGACAATCTGAGTCATTCAACTTTAAAATGTAGACAGCTGGGAACCAGCAGTTAGTGTAATGGCTATGTTGCTGGACTCCCACGTAGTCGACTGCGGTTCGCGTCCCGGACCCGGTGGCTTAAAACTCACGCCGGGCGCGTGTGCGTGCGTGCCCAAGATCCTGAGAGGAGAATGGAGGAGAAGGGATTGCAGCGTGACCATCCCCCCTGGGGGGGTGATTTCTCGCTTTCTGTCTCTCTGTCTCTCTCTGTCTGTCTGGCGAGCGCACGCGCCCTATAGCGAAAACCTCTCCAAAACAAAAAAAAAAATGTAGACAGCTTTCTGTCTCTGCGACATGATTTTCTTACGGAAGGAGAGTCTTAATTTAGAATCTTTGCTGTGATCTCATGTACTTTGCTTTTCTTCTGGAATCTAACAGCTGAGAGTGGAGGGGGGTGAACTGTAGCATTAATTTATTCCTGTGCATAACAAAAAGCAGATAGCTCTAATTGTTCAGAAGATTCTGATAAAAAAAAATCTAAAAATCTTTTCTTTTTTGTCTTTTTTTTTTTTTTTAAGAGATTTTTGCCTCAGGTCATGTGCACTCGCCTGAGAGAGAGACAGACAGAGACAGTGAGAGGGAAAATGAGAAATCACCTCCCGGGGGGATGGCCACACCACAATCTCTTCTCCTCCACTCTTCTCCCAGGATCTTGGGTGCGCGCGCATACACACACACACACGCACACACACACACACACACACACACACACACGGCCCGCGTGATTTTCAAGCCACCAGGTCCAGGACTTCAAGCTGCCGGGTCTGGGACTCAAACTCTGCTGTCAGCCTTGTGAGATCCAGCACCTTAACCACCATACCACGTATTGGCCGGATGTGTTCTGAGTTTTAAACAACAAAATTATAAATAGATTGATTGTAATCTAACCCATCTGTGTTAGAAATAAACATTTATCAAGTGTTTACTATGTTTCAGTTTCTGGTCTAAGTGCTTTCAGTACTAATTTATTTCACAGATGAGGCCCACAGGGTAATAGCTTGTGGGCTACAAGTTATGGAGTTGGTAAAATGTAGCACTGGAATTGAACCCATGCAGCCTGGATTATTCAGGCTGTGGCTCATCACCAGTGCCTGACACTGTCTGTGACCTCCACACTTAGGCTTTATAGTTTTCAAAGTACTTGCAAGCACGTTTTCTTTTTTCTTTCTTTTTTTGGAGAAGTTTTTGCTATAGGGTGCGTGCACTCGCCAGAAAGACAGAGACAGAGAGATAGAAAGTGAGAAATCACCCCCTAGAGGGGATGGCCACGACGCAATCCCTTCTCCTCCATTCTCCTCTCGGGATCTTGGGCACGCACGTGTGCCCGGTGTTTAAGCCACCGGGTTCAGGACTCGAACCACGGTCAACTACATGGGAGTCCAGCGACATAGCCATTACACTTACTGCTGGTTCCCCACAAGCATGTTTTCTCATTTATGAAGTAGGCAGTTTTGGAAGTCAGTGTTCCTTTAGCTCACACTGAGAGGATGTCTCCTGATGTGAACAGGAGGTAGGACGGTATGGGAGTACCTGGGGGAGAACTGGAACGCGCAGTCCGGGCCTTTTCGTACGGCAGCCCTGCTTGAAGGAAGGTTTTGGATGGCCACAGTGGAACCTCCTTTCTGCTCTCCCAGATTGCAGTTGCCTACCGACCACCTCAGAGGAAACCACTGTGTCCGCTTCCTGTGCAGATACTGTTGGTTGTCTAGAAAACATCCCTCCCTCGTTCCTTTTCTTCTTCACAGAATCCTAATTTTCTTTAGATATCTACTCTACTTCAAGAGGGCCTGTTATTTAGGAGAGTCAGGTACCAACCCCAGCCTCAGGGCAACTGACTGGTATAAGCCAATTATGTGGCACCACCTCTCTCTCTCTTTTTCTCTCTCTAATTAAGGTTTTGGCCATAGGGGTGCACACACTTATTAGAGAGATAGTGAAAGGGAAAGTGAGAAATCACCCCCTGGGGGGCTGACCACAATGTAATCCCTTTTTCTCCATTCTCTTGGGATTTTAGGTAAGCACGCACACACCCAGGGTGATTTTCAAGTCACCAGGTTTGAGCCTCAAACCACTGTTGGCCGTGTGGGAGTCCAGAGCCTTAGTGGTCATGCCACCTGCCGGCCCTGGTACCATGTCTCTTACCAGAGCTTAGTTTCGGCATTGGTATGTGACACCATTTTGATCAGTGAGATGGGAGAGGAAGCCTCACTGAGGTTGTCCCTTCTGAGAGAGATGAACACAGGAAGAGAGATTCTTTTTTTTTTTTTTTTTTTTTTAAGTTTTTTGCCATAGGATATGCGCACTTATTAGAGAGCACTGACAAAGACAGAGAGGAGGAAAGTGAGGAGTCATTGCCTGGGGGGAATGGCCACACCACAATCCTGTCTCCTCCATTCTCATCCAGGGGTTTTAAACACAAGCGAATATGTATCTAGTAGGAATTTCAAGCCACCAGGTCCAGGGCTTGACCTGTGGTCAGCCACATGGGAGTCCAGTGCCTTAACTACCATACCACCTGCTGGCCCTGAGAGAGTCTCTTCTTCCTCAGCAGTTTCGTGGGTTGAGGTGTGATGCCTGGAATGCTGTAGCCATGAAGGAGTCAGACGGGCCAAACTGACAGGCTGAGGATGGCGGGACAGAAAGATCGCAGCCTCTCGGGCCTTCGGTTGTGTTGTTCAGCCACTAAATTAGTCAGTATCAGAAGCTCTGTATTTGGGGACTCATTTTGCAATATAATAAATTTGTATTTTATACCGATATGGACTATAATTCTCTGTAGCTTTTAGTTGAAAAGCATTGCAAATGACATCTTTCTAGCCCAAGAAGTTGTATATCTATGATAGAGGTATGATTTTTTATAATGACGTATGATTATTTTGTGTTCTTTACGCAAAGTATCTCATATCACATAAGTTGGTTTTTTATTTGATATTTAGTTTAGGGGATGCGGGCCATGTTGCTACATTGTAAGTACTGTGTGATACTCCGTTGTGTGGAAACAGCACGGTTTCCTTGTCCAGGTACTCGTGGATGGGCATGTAGGTTGGAGTTTCCACTGTTACAGCAGTACTGCCATCACAGTTCTGGAGGTAATCCGTGTGTGCAGACTGACCATTTCTCCAAGCCTGTGCTGAGCAGTACAATAGCCATGAGCCAAATATAGCGATCTGAATCAAAATGCATTCAAATGAAAAATTTAGGTCCTTGGGCGCATTAGCTCCGTTTTCAGTGCTCAGTAGTTACATGTGGCTGCTGGTTACCGTGTGAGACAGTGTAGACACGGACCGTTCTGCTGTTGGGGTGAGTTCTGCACATCGCACGGCTGTGGGACAGCGCTTCCCAATCGTTCCCACCACACGGCTCGCACAGAAAAGGGTATTTGTCCAGTTCGCCCGCAAACCCTGACAAAGTTGCTCAAGGTTGGAGGAGACCGGTTCAGCAACTTGGGCTGCCCCAAGGACTGAGGGATCCGGGATATCTCGGTGGGCCTGTAACTCGTTTTCTGCACATCACATGCCGGGACTCTGCCTTAGGCTGTCTGTCTGGATGGTGTTGCTGTGTCACAGTGTGTACACACTTTTTTTTTTTTTTAAAGAGAGCTTTTTACTATAGGGCGCATGCGCTTGCTGGAGACAGAGAGACAGAATGTAGGAAATCACTCTCCCGGGGTATGGCCACGCTGCAGTCCCTTTCCTCCACTCTCCTCTTGGTGTTTTGGGCACGCACACATGCACATGCGCCTGCCCGAGCTTCCAGCTGCTGGGTCTAGGACTCAAGCCGCAGTCGGCCATGTGGTGGCCATAACCATCATGCCACATGGTGGTCCCCACACTTTCAGCTTTACCAGACGTTAGCACATTGTTTACCAAAGTAGCCCCAATAGTTCCCTGCACCCGCGGGAGGTACGAGGTCGTTTGTCCTGCGTCCTTCGCAACATGGTGTTGAGAGATTTTGTATTTTTGCCAGTCTGCTGCGTGTGAATTAATACGCTATTGTTTTAATTTGTGTTTTCCTTATTTCTGGCAAGGTTAAGCTTTATTTTTCCTAAGTATTGTTTCTGAGAATTTTCTGTTCATTTCCTTTGTTTTTGTATTATCTAGCATTTTAATTAATTTGAAGAATTCTTTGTATTTCTTGAATGCAAAAACTATTTCTCAGGGATATGAAACACAGCCATTTAATTTGGTCAAAGCTCATCTTTTTTTTTTTTTTCTGAGATGTTTTTTGCTATAGGGCACGTGTGCTCGCCAGAAAGACAGAAAGTGACACAGAGACAGAAAGCGAGAAATCACCCTCCAGGGGGGATGGCCATGCCGCAATCCCTTCTCCTTCATTCTCCTCTCGGGATCTTGGGCACACACGCACACACGCCTGGCATGAGTTTAAGCCACCAGGTCCGGGACTCGAACTGCGCTTGACTACATGGGAGTCCAGCAACATAGCCATTATGCTAACTGCTGGTCCCGACGCCATCCTAAATTTAATATCACCAAGAGTATCGATGTTTTCTTCAACTGTGGGCTTGCATGCCCACCGGAGTACCTGGCACATCAGGGTTGGCCTAGGATCTGAACCCAGGGCCTTCCCATATGACTTCAGCAGCGAGGAGCAGCACCCTGTTGCCTGTACTACTAAGGCTGGACCATTTTTTCACTTATTTATTTATTTATTTCCACTTGTTATTATTATTATTTTTCAATTTGACCAAAGTGAGACAAAGGGAAAGTTAGAAAGCAACCCACCAGGTCCAGGACAGGAACCATGATTGGCCGTGTGGGAATCTGGCACCTTTAACCACCACGCCACCTGCTGGCCCCCTTTTTCACTTTTTAATGTACCCTGGGGTGGTAAAATGTTTTTGTCGTCTTGTGTATTTCTGCTTTGCTTTTCCTCTGATTTGAGTTATAAGGGACAAAGGTCATTGCCCCCTGAGCCCCCACATGTTGTTACTTGAATTGTTTCTGTCTTCCAGAATCCCCTACTTTGAAACTAGTGCCGCCACTGGAACAAACATAAGCCAAGCAATTGAAATGCTCCTGGACCTGATAATGAAGCGAATGGAACGGTGTGTGGACAAGTCCTGGATTCCTGAAGGGGTGGTGCGGTCCAACGGCCACACCTCTGCAGATCAGTTTAGCGAACAGAAGGAGAAGGGGGCATGTGGCTGTTAAGAAGTCCTGTGAGTGACACAGTAGTTCAGGTGTTAGACTCCTCAAAATAAAGCATCCGATTTTAAAATTAGTTTGTTGCAGGTTTGTAAATATTCCTTTAAGATTCGGCCTGAGAGTTAGGGGAAATAGTTCACAGAGCCAAAAGTGCCTTGTAAAACCCTCGCCCCTGATAGCAGGCCATACGAGGCTTCGAGGTTTTGTAGTCATAAAGTGTATTTATTATATAGATACTGCCTTAACAAGATAGGCCCGGACTTTCCCATTTGAGGGCCTAGAAGCAATTATAGAAGTATCACAGTCTTGAACCCAAATTTAAACACCTGCTATAAACAATCTCTAAAAATGCCATTTAAACCACTTGAATGTTAAACAAGAATATATACACACATCAGTTCAATATTTTTGAGTATTCATTTTATGTAGCCATTCCTTTTAACATGAATCTAGGACAAATTACGATTCATATCTCTAGACCATGGATAAATGAGGTTGAACGATTGTACATTCACTGTGACTTTTTTGTTCATGGAAAAGACTGGGGGTAGGGTGAGGGTGGCTTAATGGAGTAGGAGCAGCTGAACTGGGGCTCCTGGCTCCCCGCGAAGTTCCCATTGCCCTGAAGGGCTGACTGAAGGGTCAGGGAACGAGACTGGACGGCTTTAGTTCACTGAAATCCATACTTTTTATTTGGCCTGTGTGCCAGCCTCATCTCAACATGGCTGGTGCTTACGCTGAAGGCATTTGCCGTAAGTACACGTTGAGCTGCTTTTTCTTTATATTTATAATGCTGGTCTGGCAGCCTCAGGCTGCAGTTTCACTGAGCTTACAAACTGCTAATCCTCTGTCTTCACCATCAGGCTCTGTATTATGGATATTTGCAGACTTTTTATTTTCTCATTGGTGGAATTGAAGCAATTAGTGTTTACAATGTCTGGTATTTGTAGGGGAGAGAGATGCTGGTATTTAAGCCATCACTTTTATACTGTAGCTTAATATAAGACAAGTGAAATGTTCCAGAGTTGGTGTTTTTCATTAAGGTCATGGGTGTTTCCTATTTTTGTTGGGTCTTGCCAAATTTATGTATTTTGCTACATTGCCCAAGTGTCTTCATATCAAATTAAAGGTTTAAAATATGAGTCATGGAAGCTGTTTATAAATTCAAAGGTATTTCATTTAGGGGAAATTCTTATTTATAAAAGTGGTTTAAATAGATTAAAATGTCCAAAGAGCTGAATGGCTATTTAGGAAGAAACAGCACTCATCATAATTTAAATAAAGAATAAATATTAATGCATTTTGTGGGAGAAATGTAATTAGAAAAATTCAAGTATGATGGAAAATAATCATATGATAGCTTTTGAAGGGCTTTTTATTGAGCACCTATTTTTCTATGTACCAGAGCCTCCGCATCCCTCCCATAACAAATTTAGCTTTAGTCACTAAGATTATGTGTATTTCTGTCCTTGAAATGAGGGCTTTTTTTAATACCAAAGAAGCCTTTGAGGCCTATGTTTTTGTTTTTTATATTCCAGCGAGGAAAATATCCATAGGCTTCAAGGGCAGAGTCATAATTACATAGCAATGCCTTTTTTTCTTTCTTTCTTTTTTTGCTAGAGGGTGTGTTTGCTTGTCAGAGAGACACAGAGGAAGAAAGCACCCCCTGATGGGACATGGTCCTGTTGCAGTCCCTTCTCTTCCATCTTTTCATCCCTTTGGGATCTTGAGCATGCACACACATGCACTTGGCATGTTCCTCAAGCTGCCTGGCCCAGGATTCTAACTGCATGCTCAGCCATGTGGTATCTGGCTTGTTTAATCACCAGGCCTGGGGGAGGGGGGCTGTCCCACAGAGCAGTGCCTTTCTACATTTGCCACAGACTTTAGTGGTAAACTTCATAATTTTACAGCTACATATTGCAGCGTATTGATATGGTCTGTTCATGTAGCTAAAAATAGGACAATGTAGGGTGAACGGGTGATGTGGAGGTTAAGGTGCTGGATCCCATGTGGCCAGCTACTCCGTTTAAGTCCTGGACATGGGAACCTGAAAAACATGCTTGCATGCCCAAATTCTGAGAGGAGGGTGAAGGAGAAAGGATTGCAGTGTGATCGTCACTGCCAGGGAGTGACTTCTCATGTCCCTTCTTCACTCTGTCTCCAGTAAACGCACATGACCTATAGCAAAAACTAAAAAAAAAAAAAAAAAAAAAAAAATTCATGTTCTAATTTTCAAGAACCAAATGAGTAATTAGCTCCAGATTCCACTGGCCTTAAATGTATCATATACAATGAAATGTATACTGATATAGTGTCCACACAGAACCACCTTTAATTATTGAAATAAATAACCTGTATTCTTTTTGCAAGTCACGTGTTTAACTTTGATATCAAACTGCCATATTTTTGTGCATTGATGTATTTTTCTATTTACAAGCCTGTGTAAAAGTGAAGCATATCTTCAGTGAACCTTGTGCCAGTTAAGCTATAATAAAACAGTGGTTTTTGTCTGCCAAGTGTGTATGTGAACATAACTTCATTTCCACAGTAAAGTTTTCAACCAGCAATTGTAATGCTGCAAGAAATCCAAATTCAGGAATGTAGTTTCATTAGATGCTCACTAAGGGGCCACCAAGACAACAGATTCTGGAAAAAGTTGTTCAAACTGTTTTCAACAGATAGATAGCAACAACAGAGGGGACCAACAACCTGATGCTTAACGTAGTTTGCTTTGCCTTTTGTGTGTGTGTGTGCCAGTGTCTGTAATCAAGATGCATGGTTTTAAAGGTTACATATCATTAAGAGAAAACCTCAGTGTGCTGGGAGTGGAGTGCTGGAACTGACACCTCTCTGTCCTTAAACACATATGAAGCCAGGACCTGGTGTATGTCCTTAGTCTCCTCTGACACTTTGAGTCTACCCTTAACAGGATTGAGATTCAAGTTTACACTACCTAATTTTTCCAGGAATGTTTAAGCAAAAAAATTAGCATTACAAACCATTTGCTGTGGGGACCAGCAGATGGCATAATGGTTATGTTGCTGGATTCCCATGTAGTCGGCGTGGTTGGAGCCAGACCCAGAGGCTTAAAACTCATGCTGGGGGGCCAGCAGTTAGCGTAATGGCTATGTTGCTGGACTTCCATGTAGTCGACCGTGGTTCGCATCCCGGACCCGGTGGCTTAAAACTCATGCCAGGCGCATGTGTGTGCGTGCCCAAGATCCCGAGAGGAGAATGGAGGAGAAGGGATTGCGGTGTGGCCATCCCCCCTGGGGGGTGATTTCTCGCTTTCTGTCTCTCTCTCTCTCTGTCTGTCTGGCGAGCGCATGCGCCCTATAGCAAAAACCGCTAAAATAAAAAAAACAAAAAACAAAAAAAACCCTCATGCTGGGTGCATGTGCCTGCGTGTACCCAAAATCCTGAGAGGAGAATAGAGAAGGGATTGTGGCGTGGTCATCCCCCCCTAGGGATGATTTCTCCTGGGGAGTGATTTCTGATTTCTGTCTCTGTTTCTTTGGCCAGCATATGCACCGTATAGCAAAAATCTCTCTCTCTCAATATATATATATTATATATATATATAATCATTTGTGGATTACCTGATAGAAGAAAGGCAAAATCTTTTCAGAGGGAACATCTATATAGACCGTACATGATTCCTGCAGATAGCACCCTACTGTGTATTAGCTCATCATTTATCATGAGAGTCTGTCCCTTCCTCGCCTTTACTACCGATGTGAGCAAGGGCCAATAGGCTAAACAGAGAGCCGGATTTGGCATTTGAGAAGTTTAAATTATGTACTTACCAGATAGAGACCATAAAGTAAAGATGTTTAAAATAATTACAAACAAAGGAATTGAAACCTCTGGGAAAAGAAGACAGTGATACCAAATTAGTTTGAGTTAAAAAGTTTAAAAAATAGTGATTGATATTAAAAATGTTTAATTTTGTTACAAATTTTAAAAATCAGGTAATGCAAAAAGCCCAACATAAACATTTTAATGCAAGATTAAAATGTATCTTCAAATCCATATAAAGATCCTCTCTATATAAGTTGTATTTAGTCACTTGCACTGAAGAATGTTATCCATAAAACTGATAGCAATAGGAATAGAGTGAATGCTAATTTGCAATTCTAAAGATGTGACCTGAGGTTAAAAAAAAAAAAAATCTATAGAATTTGGTCCAAAGTTTCTAAATACAAGCCAGAGTGTTTAACTTACACTATGCAATACAAGCTTCATCATTCTTGGGTATTTTTGTGTTGTTCATACAAATACGATCAGGTTTATTTATTTATTTTATTTTATTATTATTTTTTTTTGAGAAGTTTTTGCTATAGGGCGCGTGCGCTCACCAGACAGACAGAGACAGAGAGACAGAAAGTGAGAAATCACCCCCCAAGGGGAATGGCCACGCTGCAATCCCTTCTCCGCCATTCTTCTCTTGGGATCTTGGGCACGCATGCATACGCGCCTGGTGTGAGTTTTAAGCCATTGGGTCCAGGATGCAAACCACGGTCTACTACGTGGGAGTCCAGCGACATAGCCATTACGCTGACTGCTGGTCCCACTATCAGGTTTATTAATACTATTTTCAGCATACAGATGAAAATTATTTTCTAGTTGTTGTTAAATAGTAATAAGGTAGGATGTGCTCGTAAGTGTTGTTGTAAGAGAACTTAACAATGGTTACTGCCGCCGTTCTTTTTCGGTCATTTCTTGTTGGCAGACTATCCCGTGCTGCTTGCTGCATTTTTTTCCAGCGTCAGAGATTTTAAGGGCAAAAGTTTGGGTTTATATAGCACCATTGTGGTTATGTCTTCCACAGACAATTGCCCTTCTTTTGGAAAAACTTCCCAGAACATGGGCTTACTTCCACCGTAGTTGAATTGTTGGATACAGTAAATTTTTTTCCTGAAAGATCTGGTCTTTTCGCTGAAGCTTTAGGCATCCAGCCTGGTACTACCAAGATGACAGTGTTCTTGACTCAAACTACAGAAGGGACGATCATTTCCCGGATGTTTCAGTTGGGAAATGGTAATGCTGAGGGAAATCCGAATTCACGAATGTGGTTTCATTAGATGCTCACTGAAGGGCCAATCAAAACAACATATTCTGGAAAAAGTAGTTCAGAATGTTTTCAACAGACAGCAGCAACAACAGAGGGAACTACAGCAACCTGATGCTGAGTGTAGTTTGCTTTGATGATCAAGGTAACTGAGATTTAGGTGAAGAAAAAGCTACCAATATTCGAAATTTAATGGTGAGAGGTTAAATGTCAGTTTTGATGGAGTTGAAGAGAAAATCGGTGAACTAAAAGGTATGTTGGAAAAAAATTACACAGAATTTAGAAGAGAGAGTTAAAAAGTTCAAAAGCATTAGGTTAAGAAGTATAGGGAAAAGGAAAAAAAAACTATAGTAGGAATTTTAGTAGGAGAAATGAGAGAAACTGGAGGAAGACATAATATATGAAAAGTAATAGCTGAGAATTTTCCAGTAATGATAAAAGACACTTATTTGAAGATTCAGGAATCATAAGTCCTAAGCAGGATAAATAGTATTTCCAAGGTTTTAGTTCAATTAGTTGACCATGGCATACATCTTTTGCTCTCCTTCCTTTTGTATTTTATTAAACTCCATTGTAAAGAAAGATATTCATTTTAGAAAGACTTTTGCTATAATGTGCGTGTGCTCACTGGAGAGACAGAGAGATAGGAAATGAGAAATCACCCCTCAGAGGGTATGGCCACTCTGCAATCCTTTCTCCTCCATTTTCCTCTCAGGATTTTGGGCACGCCTACCCATGCATCTGGCGTGAATTTTAAGCCACAGGATCCAGGACTCCACCCACAGTCTGCTATGTGAGTCCAGCAAAGTCACCATTACACCATCTGCTGGTCCCTGAAAAGAGATTTCTAAGGCTGGCTACCTAACCTGGAGCACTGAGTATGTTCACAGGCTGAGGGGAACAGTCTCAGGGAAAGATTTAGTGCACAGGGTTAAGAACACGCTAAAGGATGTGGCTTCTGACATCACAGGTGAGTGGGTAAACCTGGGTGCTCATGTAGGTGGAAAGGGTAGGTAATCTCTTGTTGAAGTAGCAAGATAAATAAGTAAATGTTTTAAAAAATTACAGTAATTTGGACCTGCCAAGGCGCAGCAGTAATGCGATGTTTTGTGATGCTGGGCCCACATGGGAAAGTCCTGGGTTTGCGTCCCTGGGTCTCCTTGTGCCTTCCCGGTGTGCATGTACATGCTGGTGATCCAGGCTAGCTGGGTGTTTTTGTGTGTGTGTGTGTGTGGGGGGGTAGCATCAGGGTGTAAAGACCATGTTGGGGGTATCCCCAGGCCTCCATCTCTCTCTCTCTCTGTCATGGAAGAAATAAATCTTAAAAATGCAGGGAAAAATGACAATAATTCAAGCACTTGGGGATTGGCTCCTTAATAAAGCAGAGTTCAGAGACAGACCATAGAGAAGTGACATTTTGAATCAGTGGAGGAGGGGGAGGGAGAAGACACTGGAATCCTATGTCTAATCTATACTTAAATTCCATATTAACTGAAAATGAAAATGACACTACAAAATATTAAAAAAAATATGAGAAACAATTTTGGAGTGAGAAATATGGTTCCAAGCAAAATATCAAATCCAAACCCATAAAGAATTGGATATATCTAAACACACACAAATGAAGCATCTCTGTATGGAAAAACATCATATGCAAAGCTTAAAATAGTGATAAATTGGGAAATAATTTCTGAAAGTATGTCAGAAAAGGGCTAACTTTAAAGTGCTCCTAAAAGTCAACGGCACTCTAGAAAATTGTGTAAATGATTCTTACCCTCTTTCATAATAAAATAGATACACATTGAAATAGTAATGAGAAGAAATTTCACATCAGGTTGACAAAGATCAGCTTTGAGAAGGGTGTGATAAAATAGGTATCTTTTTTCTCTAAGAATTATTTAATTGTTATTTTAAAATTTGCTATAGGGCCCGTGTGCTCACTAGAGAGAGAGAGAGAGAGAGAGAGAGAGAGAGAGAGAGAGAGAGGGAGAGAACAAGAAGCAAGCTGCCAATTCCTGGACTCAAATCACAGCCACTTGGGAGTCCAGTGTCTCAACCACCAGGCCACCTGCTGGCCTTGAAACAGTGACCTTATTGGTTGTTGAGTGTTAATTGGTGAAAACTTTCGCAAGGTGATTCAGTTTTATCTTTTTTTTTTTTAAATTTGCTAGACACTGTTTGGGCTAGCTGGGGTTGGGAAGGAAGAGGGAAATCAAGAAAGCACCCCCCACCCCCAAGCGATGGTTGCTCTGCAATCCCTTCTCCATTTGTCCTTCCCTTGGGGATTTTGCGCAGGCATACATGCACCTGGTGTGTTTCTCAAGCCGCTGGGTCTGCATAGTTGGCCATGTGAGATCCAGCTACCTTAACCAACATGCCATGGGCTAGCTCATATCTACCAAATTTTAAAACTGTATATCCCTTGACCCAGAAGTTCCAGACACAAAAACTCTTTGGAGAAAAAACAAAAACAAAAAAAGTGTGTAGGAAGGTTGTGTCAAAAGATAGGCATATCCATTGGTAAGGGCCAATAAAGAGGATACTTTCATGCAATGGCATCCATGCAACTATGGAAACAACGTTAAATACACATTCAAGATAAAATGTGTTTAATGGCTATGATATGCCAGGAGCTGTTCTGGGTACCTGGGATATAGTTGTAAACAAAACACCAAAAACCCTATCCCTCCTAAAGCTCAGGTTCCAGTTAAGAGAGACAGATGCAGAAAGGGCAAACGGCATGCTCATTCCTGCTATAAAGAAGAGGGAATGCCCTGCCAGTGTTCTGGTGGTTACGTGGCTGGATCCCACATGGCCAGCTGCCCGGTTGGAGTCCCAGTACTAGAAGCTTGAAAACCCACCAGCCCAGCCATATGAGTGTGTGTGTGAGCCCAAAATAATGAAAGGGATGTGGGCCTCCCCACCGAGGAGGGTGCTTTGTCATTTTCCCTCTCTCCAGAGCAGGGCCCACTCTAGCAAATTGAAAAAGATAAAAAGAGGGAGTAAAGACACACACACACACATAAATATACACCGTTTTTATGCACAGTCTCTGGCGGGTAAAAAAAGGAGCTATCTGCCAGGCAGAGGACCGGAGGTCTGGAGAGGAAAATCGAGTGGTCTGTGAAAAAGGTTTTTCTCACCACATGTGGAAAATCAGAATTAAAGTATGAGCTCATCATTTTTAAAATTTTTTTTTACATACAATACAAACACTTTATTGAACTTTGCAGATCATCCTCTTGGGCCAAGCTGTCATCCCAGACATCCAGGACCCGGCACAAAATTCAGCGCAGCCTCCGAGCTTCTCTTTCGGACTCTAAGAGAGTGAGCACGTCGCCCTCGCGCACGGGGCCTTTCACGTTACGGATAATGCAAAAAAAGTGAAATCCATAATTTTGTCATAATAATTTCTCACAAACTTTTTGAAGACGCCTCAGGTGTATGGTAATTAAAGAAGGGGAAGAGGAAAAAGAAATATATTTTTAACGGTTTTTGCTGTAGGGCACACCATAGATAAACATACAGGCAATGAGAAAGAGAAATCAGCCAACAAGGGGATGGCCATACAATTACTTCTTTTCTATTCTCCTCCTGGGATTTTGAATATACACACAGGAACCTTGCTTGACTTTCAAGCCACTGGGTCCTGGACTCGAACTGCAGTCACCCATACGGGAGTCCAGCGCCACCTGCTGGCCTCACTTCATTATTATTAATATTTTGAGATTTTTTTTTTTTTTCTTGCTATAGGACCGCACTCCCCGAAGAAACAGAAAGCAAGAAATCACTCCCCGGGGAGGCTGGCCACATAGCAGTCCCTTCTCCATGTTCCTCTCGGTATAACACGAGGACACACACGCAGAGGCACCTGTGTGAGCTTCAAGCCGCTGGGCTGGGACTGGAACCTCAGCCAGCCACATGGGAGTCCAGCGCCTTAAGCACTGCAACCTGCTGACCCCACCACTTTATATTTTTTAAAATTGCTGCCCAAGTCCTGGGAGCCTCCCGGGCTGAGCTGTCCTTTCCAGCACTGAGCACCTCTTCGCAGCAGGTTCCGGTTACATCCAGTACGTGCGCTGGGCCGGACGGGGCGGGCCTAAGGCAGGCGGTGGGGAAATGAGCCCCGGGTGTGGGAGCTCTCCGGAGCAAAGCACAAACTCGAGACACCGTCTCAGACATGCGTAAACGCTAGCCAGCACACGATGCAGAAACGAAAAACCCGGCGGGCGACTCGGAGCGCGGAACCGGCGCCTCTCCGCCGCTCTGCGCCTGCGTCCGTAGCGGCGTTTTCCCCTGCGTGGCCGCCGGGAGGCGCCGTCATGTGGGAACCCGGTCCCAGGGCCTCGTAAGAGCAAAGGTCACTCGCCTTTTCCGGGTCGGGGGCGGAATAGAGAGCACTTCCGGTGACGGGGCTACGTCACTTCCGCCCACGCCCGGCGTGTGGTCTGTGGCTCCCCACGCGGGTCCGATATGCGTATCGAGAAGTGTTATTTCTGTTCGGGGCCCATCTACCCCGGCCACGGCATGATGTTCGTCCGCAACGACTGCAAGGTGAGGCGCCAGGCGGCTCCCGCGGGCCCTGGACTCCCCGCCGGCGCCCCGGCTTCCGCGGCCGCAGGGGTGGCCCGGGTTCCCGCACGGCGAGAGGGTGGGCTTGGCGGGGCCCGGCGGTCTCGGCCTCCGAGCGGAGCTGGCTACGGGGCTCCTTCGGGGAGGTCGGCTGTGCTGAGACCCGGGCACGATCCCGGCTACCCGGCGGGGACCCGGCAGCCTGTTTGGGGCCGATGGGCCACCCGTCCGCGGGCCCGATTCCTGAGTCCAGTGAACTTCGTTGAACGCGTCGCGGGTCAGGCGACGTGCGAAGGCCGGCGCCCACTGAGACGAGTGATAGGACTACCCGTGGCGTGTGCAGGTCGACTGAAATGTTAGATAAGGCTTAAAAAAGTGGAGTTACGTGCTGTATTTAGTTCCCGAGGGCAGTGGGGGATGGTCGCATATGGAAGGATTCGGAGTGGAAGTGACATTTATTCTGTGTCTTGCATTTTGTGGAAGGAAAGAAGGCATTGTAGGTGGGAGGTAAGTGACAGTTTAAGCAAAAGAACAGAACGGGGCAGTTACTCCCTCTGTTTAAGGGGGTGTCTGTTTTGTAGAGGACGGTGGCCTGGGTAGGGCTACAAATACAAACATAATAAGCCTATAAAGAAATAAGAAATAATAGAAGAATGAAAATTAAAAGTAAGCCTATGAACATAAATGTAGATATGAGCCGTAATTGTGGAAGACTGTGTGAATGAAGCAGTGATTTGGCCTGTCATGTCAAAATGAATTCCACTCCTCTGTTTCTTGAACATACTGCTTTCTTAGAAGTTGACTTTGCATATATTTCTCTCTGAATTACTGGGCAGTTAAAAATACAGACTCATGTGCCTGCCTGCCCAAAATCCTGAGAGGAGAATGGAGGAGAAGGGGTTGAAGCCTGGGGACTGATTTCTCACTTTCCCTCTCTGTCTTCTCTCTCCAATGAGCACACGTGCCCTATATCAAAACCCAGAGCAAAACAAAAAAATACACTAAAAAACCCAGGCTCCTGGTTTCTGTTGGATCTACTGAGTTAGAACCTTTGTGGGTAGGGGAAGAGGACTTAGGAATCTATGTATTTAACAAAATGTTTTTGACATTGTAAAGAATTACAGTTCATTGCCTTGTACCTGTTTTAGAAGAAAGGTATTAATCTCTTAAATTAGGAATGAGGGGGCCTGCTGAAAGTGAGACCAAAGGTACATTTGGGAACTTTTAAAAGAATATGTAGAATACTTGCTTTCAGGAACATGATAAGGAATGTATAGAAACGAACGAAAAGATTGCCAGGTTAGTACATTATTCACAGCGAGTGATAGGTTTTGTAGGTGATCTCATTATGACTTTATGTTTTTTGTCCAGCAGTGCTTCTCACCTGGATATAGGAATTAGGACAGCAGATGGCAGGAGCTGTGCATTAGCTGGGTATGGATTTGGTAGACACAGGGGAAGTTGAAGTGGACCAGGAAGTTTGTCTTGCTAGGAGAGCAGCATTGAATTGTCTGGGAGTCAGGTTTGCTTAAGAAAAACCTATGGGGGAACCAGCAGTTAGCGTAATGGCTATGTTGCTGGACTCCCACGTAGTCGACTGCGGTTCGCGTCCCGGACCTGGTGGCTTAAAACTCACGCCGGGCGCATGTGCGTGCGTGCCCAAGATCCCGAGAGGAGAATGGAGGAGAAGGGATTGCGGTGTGACCATGCCCCCCTGGGGGGTGATTTCTCGCTTTCTGTCTCTATGTCTCTCTCTGTCTGGCGAGCGCACGTGCCCTATAGCGAAAAAACCTCTCCAAAAAAAAAAAAAAAAAGAAAAAGAAAAAAAGAAAAACCTATGGATCCAAAACAGTTGACATAGAGGCCCTGATGCACTAATAAAGAATATGTACTCACATCTCATCTTTTCTATGTTAATGATTTCCGAAATTGTGTCTCCTCAGTTGCAGGTAGGGATTTTCTATTAGACTGGACTCCCCTGTGACGAACTGAGATTCCAATCCCAGATTTGACAACATGAAACTCATGCTGGGCACATGTGCATGCATGCCCAAAATCCCAGGAGGAGAATAGAGAAGGGATTGTAGTATGGCCATCACCCCGGAGGGTGATTTCTCACTTGACCTCTCTCTCTCTCTGTCTCTCTTGAGCACATGCATCCTATGGAAGAAATCTTTAAAAAAAAAAAAAAAAAAGTTTCCTTAATTGAGTAGAATTGTGGTATCCCCTCTCTTAATGCAAATTTTAATTGGATCCTAATTCATTTTGTAATATCTTCATTCAAATTTTGTGTTTTTCTAGCTGAAAAGGTGTAAGATGGCTGACTGGAACAAAAAAAAAGTCAGGTTAGAAAAATAACTGTAATGTTGACATCAATATTATAATTTAATTTTCTTATAGGTGTTCAGATTCTGTAAATCCAAATGTCATAAAAACTTTAAAAAGAAGCGTAATCCTCGCAAGGTCAGGTGGACTAAAGCATTCCGGAAAGCAGCTGGTAAAGAGCTTACGGTGGTGAGTACAATTTGCTGTAATCAACTAGTAATTTTTCAAAGTTTTAATTTTGGAAATTTATGATTTAACTAACCATAACAAGACTTCTTCGAACATGATTGCAGAGTGCTTTATTTGTATTTGACTATGGAAATAATCTTCTCACATGATCTCGAAAACGGAAATTGTGTGGAGTTCAGAAAAGGAAAAAAAATTCCCAATCCACTTACACCCCCCACCCCACCCCTGGTTTAATTCATTTTATTTTCACTGTATGAGAACCCTATGTTGTGGCCACAGCTGGCGCCTGGGGTCTCTGCACAGAGAGTCTGGTGTGGGTCTTGGTGAGATGGTCAGTGAATTTGGTCTCTTTCCAGAGGTCAGGGTCAGATAGCTGTAGGTCTTGGAGATGGCATCAAAGGTGGCCTTGGTGAAGTTGCCCAGGGTGGCAGTGCAGCCCTGGGTTGAGGTGTAGCAGTCATCAGTGCCACCATCATCAGTATTTCATGGGCATAGGGTGGAGACGATGCCAGTGCCTCTGGGGGCAGGAGTGAGGCGCACCAGCACAGAGCCACAGTAGCCGGTCACCTTGCAAAGGACAGTGTGGGGTCTGCTGATCTTGTTCCCCCAGTAGCCTCTCCGCACTGGGACAATGGAGAGTTTGGCCAGGATGATGGCCCCTTGGATGGCGTTGGCCACCTCCTTGGAGCACTAAAAGCCCAAACCAACGTGGCCATTGTAGTCCCCGGCGGCGACGGATGCCTTGAACTACTTCTGCTGGCCAGCCTGAGTCTGCTTCTGCTCAGGCATGATCTTTAGAAACTCGTCATTGAGAAAGGCTCCCAGGGAAAAGTCGATAATCTCAGGCTCCTTGATGGGCAGGGAGAAGAGAGAGATCTCAGGGATTTGATCTTCACGTCTTTGACCAGGTGGCCCAGCTTTGTGACCGGGATCTACTCCTTGTCCTTGCCTTGCCTCTGCGAGCTCTGTGACTGCGGCCCAGCCGTGACCACCTCCCCATCCCCGACCACATAGGCCGCTGTGGAACCCTTCATGGAACCGCCACGGCTTCCTATCCTGGGGCTCTTGGGGCCTCCGGGCCCTGGCACTGACTGCACTGGTGTCATCCGCCATTTGGTGTTTTCTCGGAGAAGCTGCCCCAGTCCAGTTTTGTAGAAGTAATTGTTCTTTTCTCAAAAACTACTTTTAACCCTAGTCAACAAAGAGGAAAATCATTTGAATGGTTTGGGACAAAGTTAGAAATTGCTTCTTGGGATTTCGAAAGGAATTTAAGAGGTGAAGAGATTCCTGAGCAACAGTGAGGACTCGGATGAGTGTAACAGACCCGGCTGTCAGTTTCCAGATTTCCTTCTCAGGCCTTTGTGTCAGAGCAGTGAGGAGTGCCGGTGTGAGGAAGTGCAGTGGGAAGCACACGGGAATTTCATGGGGTAGCCCTCACCGGATTGCCAGTATCGAATCGATGCGAGGACCTGCTCAGGCGTGTCTGCGTGTGATCCGGGTGAGGGGAAGAGGTGGAAGCCGCGGCACAGGCTGCCCTGGAGGGAGAGGTCTGTAAACTGTCCCTCCAGAGCCCCGCCTCCCCGCTCTTCTCCACGCTCCCTGTGTAAAGGCAGGAGCTACATGCGTGTGCCCTGAAGCCCTTTCCTCGCTTCCTTAGTGCCACACCTTTTTAATTTACATTAAGGGTATTATTTGACAATCACAATGTCACAGAAATGGTTTTTGGTAGGAATTAGGAGCACAGCGCCTCATACGCAAGTGGTAACTGCGTGAGTGAAGAAAGCATGCCAGTCGCAGTCATTTGCTGGTTATCGCTTGCCTTGTTACGGATGACATTGTTAGGATCTTAAAAGAGGTTATGCATATAAATGAAGTAGCTAAATACAAAGTAGTACTCTTTAATATGCCTATGCCAGATAGACTTGAAAACCAAGGAATACCTGTAGCTTTTCCAAAATTATTTGCATGTTTGAAGATTAATTGGATTATTAGCTGTCAAAATACCAACTGCTGGAAGTAGAATAAGCATTTGGAGGGTATGTGAAGAGTTTCAAGGTAAAGAATTTTATCTTATAGAATAGCACCTCATTTATTTGAAGATCTATAATTTCTTATCTTTTTTGCTATAACTGATAAATATTTAGGTTGAACTATATGAAATTTTTGACGTTTGATTCTTTTTTGATCTATGAAAAATGGTAATTTCATTTCATTCAACCCGACACAAAATCATGGGGATGGGAAATTGGGAAAGCCTTTTCAGCTTGTTTGTAATCCCCATGGTGGTTATATGCCCTTCTGAGAGATGGGGTGAAACTCTGCTCTTTTCTCCCTTTGAGAATCACCTCTATATGTAGAGATTTCTAGTAGGGCTCTCTTGTACATTTAGATGTGTAAAGTAGAGCAAGTTTGAAAACTGTATTCTCTTGGATCACCCTGGGGCAAATCTTAATATGTATATGCATTTTGAACTCTTGTGAAAGGAGGATGTTTTCAGAATGGTACCTTCCTCTCGGGGCTGGCAGGTGGCATGGTTAAGGCCCTGGACTCCCATGTGGCCGACCTTAGAGTACTGGATCTGGTGGCTTGCTTTCTCCTCCCCACAACCCCCTTGCCATCTTTTGCTAGTCAAACCAGAAGTAAGTAAATAGATGGATAAATGAATAAAAAATCAAATAAAAAAAGACTGCTTTCTTGTTCTCTTAAAACCATATTTCCCCCCCTTCTGTTCCGTTACAGGATAATTCATTTGAATTTGAAAAACGTAGAAATGAACCCGTCAAATACCAGCGAGAGCTGTGGAATAAAACTAGTAAGTCACAAGGGAATAACCAGGAATTTGCCAGAAAGACTGGTTTGGATATTACTATAACTTTAGATGTCAGTTTGTTGTTTAAATCTTAAATTTCTTACTTTTATTGCTTAGCTTTTATTTTCTTATTTTCGTTTTTATGATTTGGTTATATTTGTGTCTTTATTATAAGCCATCTCAAATCCTTTTCAGAATTGGTTAGTGTATCTATTATAAAATAATGTAATTGTCCACACATATGTAAAGACATGCAAACATCTGGAAAAAAATAAAAAGAGATGAAAAATACTTTTTTAGGATAAGTGTGGCACAGTTAAAATACCTACAAGGCTTGGGGTGGTAGGTGGCATGGTGGTTAAAGCACTGGACGCCCACATGGTTAACTGCAGTTGGGACCCTGGACCTGTCTGCTTGAAAATCACACTGGGCATTGTGCATGTGTGCCCAAAGTTCTGAGAGAAGAATGGAGAAAGGATTGTAGTGTGGTCTCCCCCCCTTATGGAATGATTTCTCACTTTTCTCGCACTTTCTCCCTCTCTCTCTTTCCTCCCCCTTTCCTCTTCCCCCCTCCTCCCTCCCTTCTTTCCTCTTCTTCCCTCCCTTATGAGCACATGTATCCTATGGCAAAAACCTTAAAAGATATATTGGGTAGTCTGAAAAGTCATGATGCATTTTTGCATAGGAAAACACGTCATAACTTTTTTGACAACCTAATGTATATACACACAGACGTGCACCTGCTCACACACACGGCCAGTTTGGTAGTTCTGCTCACCTGATTCTAGTTACATATGGAAGATGGTGGGTTTGGGTCCCCTATCAACCAGTATAAACTGGGCACGCATGCCCATGATTTTGGCTTGCTGGGAAAGCTGGAGAAGTGATGATGGAGGTGTGAAATGAGACCTTATTGGGGTGCTTGTCTCTCTCGTTTTCTCTCACTCTTTTGAAAGAAGTAAACTTAAAAAATATTACCCTAAGCCTGACATGCAAGTTTAGGTTATTTAGGGGTTTAAATTGTATTCTGTATACATTACAAAATTTAAAGTTTCTTTAAAAAGTGCAGCACTTAACATGATCATTGCAAGTTTTCTAAAGAATTTCCAAGTGCTTGACTTAAGTAGAAATGAAATGATAGGCTACTGAAATGAAAAGCAATAATATTTAGTTCCTTTTCTTTCCCACTGAAGTAGGCCAAGGCTTAATGCAAAGTCTCATAAGTAGGAAAACTTAGAATCCAGCTTATAAATTCCATTATGTTTGCACGTGTTTAAGGCCCTTCCTGTGCCTTCTCTTCCTCCCATGGGTGCCTTTATGCAGCCTTCAGCCAGTTCTGTTAATAGTACTTGTGGGAGTGATGTGGTGTAACTGGACATGCGTAAAGTTAAGAATTCCATAAACTGTCTCTCTCCTAATGGATCATAGGGAGGGCATCCCTTTCAACAACCTTTTCTCAGTCTGTCATAAGACTTCAGGGAATGAGTCAAAAAGTTGTGAATTTTGTAGTAGCCTTTGACACTTTTTAAGATGTTTTTCTGGACCACGTGGAGGAATCAGAGACCAGATTTGGAATTGTCTTTTCTACATAGCCCTAAGCATCCAGCCACACCCTGATTCCCCTCTTCATTTTCATTTCTGTTAAAGTGAGTTTTTTCTCTCCTGTTTTATAATTAGAGGAATATTAGTTTCTGAAAAGCGATTGTTTTATTGGTTTTATTTAGTAAGGAAATAACACTTACCCAAACTCAGGAAGTTCTAATGAGATGACTGACTTTATAGGTTTTTGAAATTGATTCCCAAAGTCACTCTTGTCAGGGGCATTATTAGGTGGTCCTAAGCATTTCAGGTTTTTTTATTTATTTATTTTTTTTGGTTTTAGCCATAAGGCACGTGCGCTTGCCAGAAAAAGAGAGAGAGAAATCACCTCTCCCCCTAGGGGGGATGGCCACACTGCAATCCTTTCTGCTCCATTCTTCTCTCGGGATATTGGACAAACTACCAGTGGTTTAACTACTATGTCCCCTGCTGGCCCCTCTAAATAGACCCCATTCAGTTATATTTTGTTTTGACCTTTTATTTGTTCGTTTTTGTTACTGCTTGCAGCCCCAAATAATTTTTACAGATTTTGTACTACATTTATTTGGCGGGTGTTCAGCTCAGTTGAAACTGAGGTGTGTACCCATGTTGGTCACACGTGGGTGTTCAGTTACCTTGACCCTTCACACTGCTTTCATCTTCCTTGCATTGGTCTGTATTTCCCAAGAATGCTGCTGTGTTCTGTAAGACTTGTGTACTTGAATGGTGGTAGTCTCTGCGGTTCTTGATTTATTTCTGTTCAGTACAGAGACGAACAGTTCACACACAGTCTCTTCCGTCTGTGTGTATTTTACTGAATACTCCTATTTCATAGTTTCTGTTAGACAGTAATTGGTTCATCTGATATCAGAGTCTCGTTCCCCTGCCCCACTCATTTATACATCTGTATATTTTGTAAGAAGCAATGCTTTATTGATTTTTTTTTCCCTGTCCAGATTTTGTTAACCTGTCCTGTGGAGATCCTAAAAATAGACTTTTTGAAGAGTTGCTGGGTAGTGAAAGTCTTCTGGAACTTAAAATTGTTTCATGCTTTTTCTTTGAGAGAATTTTGCTATAGGGCTCATGAACTTGCTATGGTGGTAGGGGGCGGGAGAGAGAGACAGAGACAGACAGAAAGCAAGAAAGCACTGGGGGACTGGCCATGCCACAATCCCTTCTCCTCCATTCTCCTCTTGGATTTTGGGCATGCTTGCACACATACCGAGTGAGTTTTAAGTCTCCAAGTCTGGGACTCAAACTGTGGTCGACCATGTGGTTGTCGAGCGCCTTAACCACTGTGCTGGCTCCATTTCATGCTGTTTTCAAAAAAACAGAAGCAGGAATATTAGGAAGAACTGTTTATATTTTATTTCTCGTGTCTGTACTGCAGATCAGATTTTTAAAAATGTTTTTAAAAATTTAATTATTTCATGATTGAGAGAGACAGATAAAGATAGCGCCCTAACAGAGTCTTGGCATTGTGATCATTGGCAAGTGTGTGCCTGGTATACACATTTAAATGTTTTGGTCTTCGGCTGGCGTTAGCAACACTCTGTGGGGACCAGCAGGTGGTGTGGTGGTTAAGGCGCTGGACACTCGAACATGGCTGACCATGGTTTAAATCCTGGACCTGGTGGCTTACTTTCCTTCTCTGTCTCCTCTCTCTCTCTCTCTCTCTCTCTCTCTCTCTCTCTCTGTGTTTGTTTCTCTCTGGTAAGTGAATGAATAAATGAAATTAAATAAATAGTTCTTAAAACACACACACACACACACACACACACAGCGATGAGTGCATATGGGAGGGTCCCCTGGCTTGTATTCCAGCAGCTCCTTGTGCACACTGGGTGCATACCCATGCCTGTGATCCTGGCTGTGGCCGGGGGAAGGATCACAGAAGACTCTTTTGAGCATATGCCTCTCTCTCTTTTTCTTCTTCCTTGCTCATAAAATAAATTTAAAAAATTAAATAAAATAAATAATAAAAATTAAAATTATTCAGTCTTCTGGAATATTTAGAAAACAGTGGGGTGTTTTTTGAAAGGATTTAACTATCACTTGTGTTTATTTCCTTTCTGAATAACTTTTAAGGTGTGGAAATGTTTCTGAGTCCTGAAACTTGGCCTTAATGTTTTGGCTGAAAGGCAAAGAAAAAATTAATCTTGCACATCCAGAATATTGTCAATTATGCATAGCTATGGCATGTGCAGATTTATAGTTCACAGTTTTGTGTGTGTGTGAGTCTGTACACACACAATAATGTGTTTTTAGATAGGGATTCTCTATGTCATGATCCTCCTGCGTCAGCCTCTTGAATAGCTGGGACTACAGGCACGTGCTGTCATGCTGGGAGCATACTGTCAGCCTGGGCCTCCGTGGTGAGCAGCTGTGTCCAGTGTGTGCTCCCGCAGCTGGGCCTATAGTTGACTTTTTTTTTTTTTTTTTTTTTTAGAATTATTTATACAAACTTTAATATCAGATCTGAGTGGAGCCTAATATTCTCTATTTCTAACAAGCTCCTAGGTCTCCACTGGTCTCCAGATTACAGTTTTTAGTTTTTATTTTGACATAATTTCAGACTATAACAGAAAATTTGCAGGATTAGAATGATTTGATGGTACCAGCAGATGGTGTAGCTGTTACGTTGCTGGACTCCCACATGGCTGACTGGTTCAAGTCCCAGACCTGGTGGCTTGAAACTCACGCCAGGTGCGTGTGCATATGTGCCCATGATTCCAGGAGGAGAATGGAGGAGAAGGGATTGCGGAGTGGCTATCCCACTTGGGGGCTGATTTCTCACTTTCCTTCTCACTGTGTTTCTCTCTCTTTCTCCCCCTGGTGAGCGCACATGCCCTAGGTTCAAAACAAAACAAAACAAACAAACACAAAACTCTAAGAACAATAATTCTTTGCTATCCTTCATCTAGTTCCCTGGACGCTAAGATTTTATTAAAGTAACTTTTCTTCTCTGTCTCTCTTCTCTCTCCCTTCCTTTCTTCTTTTCTTCAATTTTTCTTCTGAACTACTTAAGTATGCATAATATTCTTTTTTTTTTTTTTTTTTGAGAGGTTTTTGCTATAGGGCACGTGCGTTCGCTAGAAAGACAGAGAGAGACAGAGAGACAGAAAGTGAGAAATCATCCCCCAGCGGGGATGGTCACGCCACAATCCCTTCTCCATTCTCCCCTCGGGATCTTGGGCACGCATGCACATGTGCCCGACGTGAGTTTAAGCTGCTGGGTCTGGGACTCCAACCGGTTTACTACATGGGAGTCTAGCGACATAGTCATTATGCTAACTCCTGGTCCCCATAATATTCTTTTATTCTCTAAATAGTTTAATATGCATTTTTAAAAATCAGAACATTCTCTCATGTAACAGTGCAACTACTCGAGTTAGGAAATTAATGGTACAGTATTATGACCTAGTCTCAGGCATACTCAGATTCATCTGTTTCAATAATATCCTTTATTGCAAAAGTTTTAAGACTAGTATGGTCTCTCTCTTTAGTCTCTCTTTCTCTCAACATCCCTTGAGTGTGTCCTTATATTTCAGGACACTGAGAGTTTCATAAAGAATAAGGGCCAATGTTTGGCATAAAATCTCTTAACTGCGTTTTGTCTGATTCATCCTCACGGTTAGGTTCACGTAAAGTGTGTTTGGCAAGAACACCACAGATGTGACACACACTGAGTTCTTGTCAGTCTGTCCTGTCAGGAGGCATGCGCTGTCTGTTAGCCCCACTACTGGTGATGTTAACTTTCATCATTTGGTTAAAGCTGTGCCTGTCACGTTTCTCCACTGGAAAGTACTGTTTTATTTTCTGTAACTAATAAGTATATCATGGGAGATACTTTAAGACTGAAGACCCTGTTATTCTTGAGTCAGAGTATACTTTCAGGAGCTAAGTAGGAAGTCGTGGTTTGCAGTGTGGCTGCCGGTTGCCCCAGGGGCTTCTGAGCACTTAAAATGAGACTACTAGGAATTGAGATGTGTTGTCAATGTAAAATACATGCTGGATTTTAAAGACTTAGCATGAAAAAAAAGGAATGCGATATACATTTTATATTGATAACATGTAAAAATGACAGTATTTTGGATATGTCGGGTTAAATAAAACATTTTCTACCTGTTCCTTTTTTTCCCTTTTTTTTTAGACTTAAGGTGTGTGTGCTCACTGGAGAGAGAGAAACAGCCAGATACAATGAGAGGGACAGTGAGAAATCACCCCCTGGGAGGATGGCCACACCTCCGTCTGTTCTCCTCCATTCTCCTTCTGGGTTCTTGGGCATGCATGCATACGCACCTGGTGTGTTTTTTTTTTTTTTTTTTTGGAGAGGTTTTTGCTATAGGGCACGTGCGCTTGCCAGACAGACAAAGAAAGACAGAGAGATAGAAAGCAAGAAATCATCCCCCAGGGGGGATGGCCACGCCGCAATCCCTTCTCCTCCATTCTCCTCTCGGGATCTTGGGCACGCACGCACACACGCCCGGCATGAGTTTAAGCCACCGGGTCTGGGACTCGAACCGCAGTCGACTATGTGGGAGTCCAGCGACATAGCCATTACACTAATAACTGCTGGTCCCCCTGGTGTGATTTTCAAGCCACTGGGTCTGGGACTCAAACCGTGGTCCGGTCCTCAGTGTTCGGCCATGTGGGAGTACAATGATGTAACCACTGTGCAATCTGCCGGTCCCTACCTATTCTTTTATAGCTAGGTGGAAAATTAAACATTACATGTGTGGTTTGTTTTATATAGGCTAGTTCTGATACAGTCTAAGGCATATAGTTGGACTCAGCTCCCTTATAACTGAGTCTCATTTATACCTTTTCTGAAACAGTTGGATTTTAGTGGTTGAGAAAGTGATGGTAGATTGATTGGTTCATTCTACCAGTATTCATCATGTGCTGAACATATTCCAGGTGCTTGAAGAAAATTTCATGTTCAGAAAAGTACATGGAGATTACAAGCTGAGAACAAAACTAGTTGCCAATAATATAATAATACTTTGTAGAAAAAAATTTGGAAAGCATTGGGCTGGTTAAAAGTAGAAGGGAGATAGGAAGCGTTTGCCAAAAGTGAATGGAAAATGTGTATCGTGAAAAATCTGCATGGATTTCAAGATTTTGTTTGCATCAAAGTAAACTTGCACTTTAATTTCATTTTTTTCACAAACTTTTTGAAGTCCTCTCATATAACAGCAGTAAAGGCTTTTGCAAAATAAATGTTAGAAAAATTATATTTATGAAAGTTGACTGTGATGTCAGCCAAGAGTAATACCTTCCTTTGCTTTTTCAGTAGGGATTGGTCTTGGAGGGATTTTTCGTCATTTAAATTCATTTCTAAATCAGAAATGTAAAGAAGTGTTTGTTAAAGCACTTGTTGATTATAATCATACTAGTTTAAAGTACATTTATTTACTAACCTTGATGAATTTTTTGTTATAGTTGATGCAATGAAAAGAGTTGAAGAGATCAAACAGAAACGTCAAGCTAAATTTATTATGAACAGGTATGAATATTTGTACAGACTAACTTCTGAAAAAATAATTACTCGTGGATATCTAGAGGCACTCTTTTTTTTTCTTTATTCTGATGTAACTTCAGTCTTTAAAAATTTGCAAGATTGGTACAAAGAACTCTTGTATATTGTTAGCATTTATTACATTGTTACTTACAGTAAGTTGAAGATATAACGTGCTTTCTGCCTAAGTATATGTCAGTGTATATTTACTGAAACAAGAACATTTTATATAAACACCTATAATTATGCTGTTCTGTTGTATAATATACAGATTTTTAGATTTCACTAGTTCTAATAATGTCCTTCACAGCAATAGGACATCCTGGATCATGCGTTGCATATCGTGGTCCATTTCTTCCTCCTCCTTTACTCTGGACATTTTCTCATCTTTCTTCTTCTGACATGACATTGACATTTTTCAGAAGTGCAGGTCAAGTTATTTTATAGACGGTTTCTCAGTTTAGATTTGGTTGATGTTTCCCTTAGGAGTAGATTTAGGATAAGTGCCTTTGACAAGAATGTCACAGTAGTGATGGTGTGCCCTTCTCCAGCATCGTATCAGAAGACGCACGATGTCACCTCAGTGGTGCAGTTGACTTTGGCCACTCCGTTCAGGTGGTATCTGCCTGGTTCCTCCACTGGAAAGTTACTATTGTTTTCCTTTGTAATCAATGTGTATCTTGGGGGAAGGTACATTGATAATCTGCAAAGAGCCTGTTAGTCCTCACCTTGTACCGGATGGTTTTAGCATCCCTAAATGTCTGGCCTGAATCTGTTACTATTGTGATTGTTGCCAAATGGTGATTTTCCCAATTCCGTCACTACTTGGCACATTTTTTTGTTGACTTTCTCCTGTCAGAACATGTTCCCTTTTCTCCCAGATTTCAAAATCATTCTTTATTTTCATTTATTTATATTATTTTCATGCACATTCAGGGATTCTTACAGTATTTGGTGAATTACAATTCTTTACCATCATGACTTGTTTTGATATTCTAAGTGGTCCAAGTTTGGCCAGCGAGAAGTTCTTCAGGGAATCTCTCATGTCATTTTGGCAATTCCTCTTTATTCATTGAGTGCTTTATGGCTAACAAGATGCTTTAGGCTTCACCTTGTACTTTACCTGTCCTATCCTAGAATCAAGTATTTCTACAGAAGGGTTACGCTAACTTTTAATCTAATCACTCAGAATTCTGTCAATGGAAAGAAGCATGTGCTAGCGGCTTTCTGCCTTACAAGAATACTAAAGCACTATAGAAAATGAGCCTGAGTATTTGAGAAGTAGTCTTTTAGCATTTATATTCACTATATTTGTCTGTGTTTTGTGCTCTCGTAGTTACTGAATAATTTTTAAAAACTACGTAATGTAGAGAGAGTGTTATTTGAGGAGGAAGATCTAAGCACTTTAGAGACCGTTTTTGTAGTAGAGCAGTGTGTGTGTGAGATCAATGTCTGTCACTGTGTTTTGCTGCATCTTTCAGTCCTATCTTTTATTCACTCAACAAATGTATATGAGCCTTCACTTTGTGCCAGACTAGCTAAAACAAATGAACAAATTGGTAGTATAGCTTGGGAACCAGAAAATCTTTTAGCGAAGTAAATTCCGTCTGTAGGGCTCAAGAGATGACTTTACCTTAGCTTTGGGAGTAAATGTAAGTTATATGGGAAATTCACCACTTGCCATTGGGGAATAACTTGAGACTCCTTGTTCACTGGGTGTTAATATTCCTGCTGCGTAGGGACAGGAAGGGGATTAGAAAAGGGAGCGACCAGAAGGGCGACCATCTAGTTCCTATTCTCCATCTGCGTTGTTTAACTTAGTAAAGTTGAGTACCTGTGTTGTGACACAATTTCTCCTCAAGAAGTTTTAGTCACTGAAATTTTGGCTTTGACATGTCTTATCCTAGATTGAAGAAAAACAAAGAGCTACAGAAAGTTCAGGACATCAAAGAAGTCAAGCAAAACATTCATCTTATCCGGGCCCCTCTTGCAGGTAAGTACTGCATTGTTTAGGTGTTCTCTACTGTAGGGAGGTGGAAGATCTAGATTTCTATATCTGTGCAATTGAGTGCCGGCTAACTTTTCAAGTTTTTTTTTTTTTTTTTTTAATGTAATCTCTCATGGTACATTATAATGTGGCTGGACTTAAGCAAATGTAATCTATTCAGTGTATTTCCTAGTTGTAGGCTGTCGTATATAGTATTTCTTTCCCTCTTTCATAAAATCCTATCTTCCATAAACTGTCTCTCCAAGTTGAGTAATAATTTGAGTAATTATTTGAGTAATGATTTGTAGTTAATTTTTACCTCACATCTGTTCCTGTTAAAGGACATTGTTTTAGATTAGCGGGTCTCAGGTTTTGGTTGGTATTAGAATTACTTGGGGAGCTGACAATACTATAACCCTAAAGGCTCTCACCATTTTTGTCTGGGGATTTGTTCTGAAATAACCCTCCAGGCAATTCTGATATTCAAGATAAAGGACTACTAATTTGTATTAAAAGCCCTTGTTTGGTTTTGTGTATTGGGTTATTGGAAAAGTCATGACTCAGTTTTGCATAGAAAAACAGAAAAATATGTCATGACTTTTACAACGACCCAGGAACTTCCTGGTATTCATTCATTTGGGCAGTTGTTAATGTGCATGGTTTGGGAAGTGTTAGAAAATCAGTCTTTTACTCAGCTGGCACCAAGTACAGTTTGTTACGTAATTTACTTACGCAGATGATAGTTGACCTACCATAGCCTTGGTTTCACATCCTCAGATATAGCCAACCTCCATTGAAAATATTCTTGGGGCTGGCAGGTGGTGTGGTGGTTGGGGTGCTGGACTCTCACATGGCCGACTATGGCTCGAGTCCAGGACCTAGTGGCTTGCTTTCTCACTTTCCCTTTCCCTCTCTCTCTCTGTCTTGCTATGGTCAAATTAAAAAACAAAAAACAAAAAACCAAAACCAAAACAAAACAAATAAAATTTTAAAAATTCTTTTTTTTTTTTTACTTTTCTTTTTTGGAGAGGTTTTCGCTTTAGGGCGTATGCGCTCGCCAGACAGAGAGAGACATAGAGACAGAAAGCGAGAAATCACCCCCTAGGGGGGATGGTCACGCCACAATCCCTTCTCCTCCATTCTCCTCTTGGGATCTTGGGCACGCATGCACACGTGCCCGGCGTGAGTTTTAAGCCACCGGGTCCGGGACGTGAACCGCGGTCGACTACGTGGGAGTCCAGTGACATAGCCATTACGCTAACTGCTGGTTCCCAAATTTTAAAAATTCTTAAAAAAAAGAAGATATTCTTAAGAGCAAGCCAGTGGTGTGATCGTTAAGTCAGCTGGATCCCCACATGGCTGAGTTCACGATTCAAGTCCTAGAACCAGCGACTTGAAAAATACACTGTGTGCTTTTGTATGTGTGTCTAAAATCCTGAAAGGGAGATATGGAGAAAGGATTGTAGTGGCACCATCCCCATGGGGACTGCTTTCTTACTGTCCTTCTCTCTTTCTCTGGTGAGTGCACACACACTTTAGCAAAACTTAAAAAATTAAAAATGGGACCAGCAGATGGCATAATGGTTATGTTGCTGGATTCCCACGTCATCAACCGTGGTTTGAGTCCTGGACCCAACGGTTTGAAACTCACACCAGGTGTGCATGCATGCATGCCCAAAATCCCAAGAAGAGAGTAGAGGAGAAGGGATTGTGGTATGGCCATTTCCCCTGGGGGAGATTTCTTGCTTTCTGTCTCTCTGTGTCTCCAGCGAACACACATGCCCAATAGCAAAGATCTCTCTTTCAAAAAAGAGGAAAAAAAAGAAAAGAGGACAAAAAAAGCCCCAAAAAATATTCTTTAAAAGAAGAGGGAGAAATAACAGTTTAAAAAATATATATATATATATATATATATATATATATATATATATATATATATATGTAGTGAAATATATATATAAGTAATCTAGAGATGATTTAAAGTATACGGGAGAGACGATGTATGTTATGTGCAACTACTATGTCATTTTATTTATTTTAAAGAAATTTTGAAAGGATTATTTAACTTTATTTATTTTAATTTGACCAGAGAGGGACAGAGCAAGTGAGAGAGAGGGAAAGTGAGAAAGCAAGCTGCTAGGTTCAGGATTTGCACTGCGGTCAGCCATGTGAGAGTCCAGTATCCTTAATCACCACGCCACCTGTTGGCCCCAATTATTATTTTTTAAAAGAATCATTTATTACTGTTTTTTTTAATTTGCTGTAGGGCACATGCACTCACCAAAGAGAGAGAGACAGAGAGGGAAAGTGAGAAAGCAAGCTGCCAGGTCTGGGACTCAAACTGTAGTCAGCTATGTGGGCGTCCAGCATCTTAACAGCCACACCACCTGCTGGCCCCTAAAGAATTATTTAACTTATTATTATTATTTTTTAAAATTTGACATGAGAGAGAGAGAGAGGGACAAGGAAAGTGAGAAAGCAAGATGTCAGATCTGGGACTTGAACCATGGTCAGCCACGTAGGATACTACCATGCTATCTGTCAGTTCCACTGTCATTTTTTTAAAAAAGAGTTTTTTTATTTAATTTTTTTTTTTTTTTAAAGAGAGATTTTTGCTGTAGGGCGCATGCGCTTGCTGGAGAGACAGAGAAAAACAGAAAGCGAGAAATCACCCTCCAGGAGGGATGGCCACGTGACAATCCCTTTTTCTTCATTCTCCTCTTGGGATTTTGGGCATGCATGTACATGCACTCAGCATGAGTTTGAAGCCACCAGGTCTGTGACTCAGACCACGGTTGGCCATGTGGGAGTCTAGCGACATAACCATTATGTCATCTGCTGGTTCTTTTAATTTAATTTTAATTGTTATTATTTTTTAATTTGACCAGAGAGAGAGCGAGAGAGAGACAGAGAGGGAAAATGAGAAAGCAAACCTCCAGGTACAGGACTCTAACCATGGTTGGCCATGTTGGGAGTCCAGTGCCTCAACCACCATGCCATCTGCCCTCCCCCCATGTCATTTATATAAATGACTTAAAGGGACCAGCAGTTAGCGTAATGGCTATGTCGCTGAACTCCCATGTAGTCAACCGCCTTTCAAGTCCCGGACCCAGTAGCTTAAACTCACGCCACACCAGGCACGTGTGTGTGCGTGCCCAAGCTCTCAAAAGGAGAATGGAGGAGAAGGAATTGTGGTGTGGCCATCCCCTCTGGGGGATGATTTCTCCCTTTCTGTCTCTCTGTCTGTCTTTCTGGCGAGTGCACGTGCCCTATAGCAAAAACCTCTCCAAAAAAAAAGTGATTTAAGCATCTGCAGATTTTGGTATTCTGGAGGGGAAAAGGGTTCCTGGAACCAATGTCCTAGAATTATCAAGAGACGAATGTATTGAAAGGGAGAGGAATTTTACCTAAACTTTAGTAAAGGGCTGATTCTGTTACCACATGTCAAGTAAATTTGTGTAAATGTCTTACCTAGCTTAGTTTTCTACTAAGTTTTATTAAAAAGACAAAATCCTGGAGCATTTGTTTTACATGTAGGTAATGAAAACTGACACCCAAGAAGCAACTAGGACAAATCATTGTTATTTTTTAGGTAACCCTCTGTGAGGCAGGCAGTACAGTGTTGAGAGCAGGGACCTTGGGTCCAGTGGCCAGGGTCCAAATCCCAGCTTCTTCATTTACTGGACTTACTAGCTACGTGACCTTGGGCAGGTTAATCTGTCTCTGTGCCATCTTTACAGTGGGGTGGTTATGAGGGTGATGTGATCAAATGTATGTAGGATGTTTACTTTAGGTGTGGCATATTATGAGACCTAAAAAGGTAGCTACTGTTAAACTTCTTAGAAATGGTTATGTTATTCTAACATAGTCAAGATCTTTTATAAATTATTGATATAAATCTGTAAGATCACCTTGAATTAATTATATTTTAATTTTAATTTTTTTTTAAGGCAAAGGAAAACAGCTGGAAGAAAAAATGGTACAGCAGTTACAACAGGATGTGGACATGGAAGACGTTTCTTAAAAATCAACCTCATCCCCATTTCTATGCGTACATGTGAAAATCTCCTTTGGAGACTTAGAACTTCTAAATTATTGATGTTTTTTCTTTTACATAAGGTCATTCAGATGAAAGGTGATTAAAAATACATCTCTCCTACATTGCTGTCTACAAAACATGAGATATTATGGATGTCAGATTACATCTCAATGTTAAATCTTCACTGATAGATGTGCTTATGTAAATCATGAAAACTTTTTATAAATACTGAAGTGAATTGTGAGCATAAAATGGTTGTTCCTTTTGGATATAGAACGAGGCAGCATTTATGTAATAGCTAATGATAAAAGTGCATGGCTGGTGATATAAAACCAAATGTTCTTTTTTAATATTAACATATCACCTTTATTAATGTTGTGGAAAGGGGGAAACTGCAAGGAACTTACAATTTCTGTGACCATTAGTTTCTAGTAAGTTTTGTTTTGATTTTGGTGTTTCTTGTTTTGGTTTGTTAGCATCTTAGAAGAACATAATGGCCTTATTTAACAAAGCCTAGTATGCTGGACTGTCTTGACCTGATTTAACTGTTCTGAGGGGTGCTTGGATGTTGAGGACGAGAGTGGAATAATCTTTGCCTGTAATGGCTAGACTGTATAATTTCCACTTTGACAGTACTCACTTGTAACTTGTGATCCCTGGTATACCAGATAACCTTTATGTTTTTAGCCTAGCTATGATTTAGAAACAGAGGAATTCCAGTATCTTTTAAAATTTTTGGTGTGGTTTTCATTTTTCAAAAAAACCCCAAACCTCCAAATTGTTTTGGGAAAAGAGAATTTATGGGTGGAACACCGGTCCATTATTTGCACATGAAATAAAACCATTTTTAAAGTACATGCCTACATGTTTATTATTTAAAACTACTAAGCAAAAGTGTGAAGCATCAATTACTTGGAAGAAAATAACTTCTTCCACACATGTTAAATAGAAGATACAGTTACAATCAAATGCTTGATAACTTTGTGTTACTATATTTTTATATTATTTACAACTTTATGTTAATATAAGTATAAGCATTTTAAAATAAAACTTTGTTATATAATAACAGGATAATGGCTAATTTTTTATTTCCAGTTCAGATATAAAGTAGTAGACTGATCACTAGGCGTGTCAGAAGACCTGAGTTCCAGTGTCGTCCTAACTTCGTGTTGTTATTTGTAAAATATGACTTTTAGTAAATAACAGTATTGCCATGAAGATTAAGGGAAATGTAACGTGTAAGGAAAGACATTTGTAACATTTCTTGAACTTTTTACTACATGTGTGTTTTACCATAAACATGGTAGTATAAACATTTAACATTACACACTGTTAGGAACAAGTTCCCTAACCTGCTAGTTAGGGAGCAAGCTGTTTTTTCCTTGGAGAAATTGAGCTGAATTGAAGAGCTGACATTGTGTCTCAGGTTTAGCATCTTGACAGTTCTTTCTCCTGTCATGATCTCACAGTATTTGGAGAACTCAGATCTCAGGCTAAACTATATGGACACAAATGCCACATTGTTTTCCCCTCATATCTTACTAAGCCTGGTTGAGTCACTGAGATGAGTTCCTTTAAAATGCTGCTTTAGGGGCCCAGCAAGTGGCGTGGTGGTTAAGGCGCTGGACTCCCACATGGCCAACAATGGTTCAAGTCCTGGGCCTGGGGGCTTGAAAGTCGTGCCAGTAGCTTGAAATTCACACTGGGTGCATGTGCGAGTGTGCCCAAAATCCTGAGAGAATGGAAGATTGTGTCATTGCCATCTCCCCTGGGGGTGGCTTCTTGCTTTCTGTCTCTGACTTTCTGTCTCTCCAGCAAGTGCACATGCCCTACAAAAATATTTCAAAAAAAAAAAAAAAATGCTGCCTCAGAGTGGCATGAACTACGCTCTTGGGCTACTGTTGTTTCGACTTGTCTGGGGGAGACTTATGTTGAGCAGTGAATGTAACACAAGACCATAAAATTCCCAGCACTCATTATACTGAGCTTTTAGATTCTCTAATTGTTTAAGAACAATATAAATTTGCAAATCATGGAAAGAAATATCCTTGACACACCTCACAGTACCTTGATAGAACACCGGAAAAAACCCTCTTACATTAAAAAACGCTAAAGTAGAAACTCTAGGAAGATACTTCTCTTGAATATAGGAGTTTCAGCAGCAGATTGGCTTGTTTAACAATATCTCATGAAGCATATGATATTTTCATTTAAAAAATTATTTATTTAAATTTGACCAGGGAGGGGCAGAGCAAGAGAGAGGGGGGGAGAGTTAAATAGCAAACCACCAGGTCTGGGACTGGAACTGCGGTCGCCTATGTGGGAGTCCAGTGCCCTCAAGCACCATACCTCCTGCCGGCCCTTTTATTTTATAGATGGAAAAACTTCAGATCTAGGTAACTTGTCCCTTTACCCCACAGCCGGAAGGTGCATAGGGGTACAGGTTTGTTTATACAAGTCTTTCCAAAATTGCCTCTAATATAGAAGGGATTTAACAGCCTCAGCGATGCTAAGAGAAATGACTGCCCTTTTGAGTGACTCTACTGTGACCTGAAAAAATGAAGATGATAATAGGACCAGCTTCAGAATTTTTGTGAGGATTCATTCACTTAATACATGTAGAATACTTGAGGGACACCACCATAATAAGCATTGAACTACTGTACTAGGGTTGAGTGTGTAACTCATCAATAGCTATGGGCTTTGACTGGGAAGGTGGATGGTAAGGGTTTGGGGATAACTGTGGCTAAATCGAATGTGCACATGTTCTCAAAAAATAGGGACACGGGGCCCCAGGTGGCGTGGTGGCTAAGGCGCTGGACTCCCGCATGGGCAGCTGTGTTGGAGTCCTGACCTGGCTGCTTGCTTGCTCTCATGTGTGCGCCCCGTGGCAAATTAAAAACTAAGGGACCAGCAATTGGCGTAATGGCTATGTCTCTGGACTCCCATGTAGCCGACCCTGGTGTTTTTTTTTTTTTTTTTTTGAGAGGTTTTTGCTATTGGGCGAGTGTGCTTGCCAGAAAGTCCCAGAGACAGAAAGTGAGAAATCAACCCACAGCAGGGCTGACCACGCCGCAATGCCTTCTCCTCCATTTTCCTTTAGGGATCTTGGGCATGCACACACATGCGCCTGGCATGAGTTTAAGCCACTGGCTGCAGGACTCGAACTGCAGTCAACTATAGGGACCAGCAGTTAGCGTAATGGCTATGTCGCTGGGCTCCCATGTAGTCGACTGTGGTTCGAGTCCCAGACCCGGTGGCTTAAACTCACGCCGGGTGCGTGTGCGTGCAAGATCCCTAGAGGAGAATGGAAGAGAAGGGACTGTGTCATGGCCAGCCCCCCTGGGGTATAATTTCTCGCCCTCTGTCTCTGTCTCTCAGTCTGTCTCTGTCTTTCTGATGAGTGTATGCACCCTATAGCAAAAACCTCTCCAAAATAATAATAATAATAATAATAATAATAATAATAATGAAATATTTAAAACAAAAAGGACAGGTATGCCTAAAATGTTAATTTTAGGGCCAGCTGGTGGCATGGTTAAGGTGGATGGATCCCACCTGGTGGACTCCAAGGTGACGACCTGGTCCGCAGCTTGAAATACTCTGGCGCGTGCGCGTTGGGGCGGTGCCCAGGCTGGAGAGAGGAATGGAGGAGGGTTCCACGCAGCCCTCGCTTGGTGGGTACTTTCTCATTTCCCATTCTCTCTCTGGAGAGCAGAGGCACCCTATAGCACATCTGGGAAAAGAGAGAAGTTAATTTTAGCCTTTAGGTCTGCCAGAAAGTTCAGTTATTAAGAAGAGTGGGAGGGGCCGGCATGGTGGTTAAGGGCGCTGGACTCTCACATGGCCGACTGTGGCCTGAGTCCTGGACCTAGCGGTTTGCTTTCTCACTTTTCCTATCTCTCTCTCTCTCTCTCTCTCTCTCTCTCTGTTCATCTGATCAAATTAAAATAAAGTTAAAATAGTTCTTAAAAAAAAAAAAGAGTGGGAGGGGAAGTGTATTTTGGTTTCTCTCAGCTAGCAGGTTAAAAAGTGAATGGTAGCCTGTAATTTTACGGCATAGTTCAAGTGATGGAAGGACTCCCCCCTGCCCCCAGTTCTTTAAGCTGTTTTTAATGGAAATCTGGAAAAAGACATCAGACTTGAATCTCTCACGGGTACAGTGTAAATACTAATACTGAGTGAAGACTACCTTTGTGAAAGTTAACATGCCAGCTTGCTGAATTAAGGGTGTTGAACAAACAACAGAAAAATGATTTAGAAAATCTCCAAAACTCCCTTAACAATTTCATGGGTGGGTTCTGGAAGAATTTTTCATTTATTCTTTTTATACTAGGATTTAAAAGGTGACTCACAAATTTTACCTAGCATATATTGAGTATATCAATCAGCCTCATGTTGATTTTAATGATTTTTGTATCTGGTGATGGATTTCTTTTTGAAGGAAAAATGATCCTTGAGAATGTAGTCTTTATGCTCTCTATGTGAGAATCTCTACTGTCTCATGCCATGGGGTGAGCCTCATTTAATTAAGCTCTCCTGAGTGAATGCTCGCTAGGTTTTTATTTTTTTTGGAGAGATTTTTGCTATGGGGTGTGTGTGCTCGCCAGAAAGACCGAGAGAGACAGGTAGAGAGACAGCGAGAAATCACCACCCCGGGGGATGGCCATGCCGCAATCCCTTCTCCATTCTCTTCTTGGGATCTTGGGCACACACGCACATGCGCCCAGTGTGAGTTTAAGCCACTGGGTCTGGGACTCGAACCATGGTCAACTACATGGGACTCCAGCGACATAGCCATTATGCCAACTGCTGGTCCCAAGGTTTTTAATCTTAATCAATTGAAGCTGTCAGGAGAGTGTTGGAGGTAATTCTGTGGCTCCTACGATCTTGCTAATAAATTCCTTTTTGCTAAAGTTTACTACCTCAAATCTTGACTGATAGATAGACTCTTCCCCACCAGCAAATGCAGGCAACCCATTTCCAATGTAATCTCCGAGAGTGTGGGGACTGTTTGTTATCCCATGCATCTGTTAGGTTCCAGGCTCATGGAAGGTGCCCAGTAAATGTTGACTAACTGGGAAATGTGTTTTTGATTACGTATTTGCCAACAGGTATTGTACCTGTGGTCCCTGATTGTGAGAATCCAGCGACACAGTGATAGTTAGGGCCAGCAGCATGGCGTATGTTAGCTCCTGGTAATCACAGCCCTGCAAATTAGTCCTCTTCGTTTTGCAGAGGAGGAACACAAAGGTAAGAGAAATGGAATAATTTGATTATGTCACTAGCTAACTTACAACGAGCAGAGCTTAGATTCAAACTCAAGTCTGTCGGTTAATGACTAATAGCATCTAGCATGATGCCTGGCTTTGCTAGTCATTATATATTAATTCACTCAAGGAAAAGAAAATCTAACAATACACAGAAGTGTCTTTGAGAAAATAAGATTTTCATGGAGTAGTTTTTACTTGTGACTACAATAGATACTTTTTTCCCCCAAGACTGACAGTGATCATCTGTCTGAGGTTGAGTATAATTGAGAAAATAAATGAAATTGGGACCAGCAGTTAGCGTAATAGCTATGTTGCTGAACTCCCATGTAGTTGACCGCGGTTCGAGTCCCCGACCTGGTAACTTAAACTCACGCCGGGTGCGTGTGCGTGTGCGTGCATGCCCAAGATCCTGAGAGGAGAATGGAGGAGAAGGGATTGCGGCATGGCCATCTCCCCTGGGGGGTGGTTTCTTGCTTTCTATCTCTGTCTTTCTGACGAGCGCACGTGCCCTATAGCAAAAACCTCTAAAAAAAAAAAAAAGAAAGAAAGAAAATAAATGAAGGGTTTTGAAATTTATAGTTTTTAAGAGAACTTAGTGCAACAATGCCATCAATTATAGTATAATTATTAGAGGAACTGCTTACATTTAACCCTGAAATGCATGCTAATCTTGGTAGCAGAATTTAAAGTTTTATCAACACTAGCTTTTTCAGAGCCATATCTGTGTTCATGAATGAGGTGGGTTTTTTTTTTTTTTTTTTTTTTTTTTTGAGAGGTTTTTGCTACAGGGCGCGTGCGCTTGCCAGACAGAGAGAGAGACAGAGAGACAGAAAGTGATAAATCACCTCCCCTGGGGGGATGGCCACGCCGCAATCCCTTCTCTTCCATTCTCCTCTCAGGATCTTGGACACGTACGCACACGCGCCTGGCGTGAGTTTAAGCCACTGGGTCCGGGATGCGAACCGCGGTCAACTACGTGGGAGTCCAGAGACATAGCCATTACGCTAACTGCTGGTCCCATGAATGAGGTTTTAAAATGTTTCTTGCATGTCCTCTGTGTGCGAGGCATTGTTTGCCCTTGCTAGTCACAAAATAATCAGTTCATGTTATATTTAAAAATCCGAATCTTTGGAAGTGTATCCTTCTAGTGATAGTTGATGTCTTATAGGGCTATTGAAATCTAATAGCTATTTGTTTCACTTGTGCCGGTTGTTAAATTCTCAGATGGTCAGGATTAATGTCCACAAGAATTTCATCCTCATCACAGGGAACCGAAGTTCTGATGCTGACAAGCCTCGGGTTCATCTTAGGTAAGAGGGTTTTTATTTTCTCACACTTCATTGACGTAATGATTGTACATACTTATGAGGAAAACTGGCACGTTCTGAAACCTGTATGCATAGTGTAGTAATCAGGTCAGGGTAATTATAGGTCTGACTTATCTTTCGTTTTTAAAGTTGTTTTTTGGTTGTTGTTATTTTAATTCATTATCGATTTGTATGCTGTCAGGAGAGAGACACAGAGAGAGGAAAAGTGAGAAATCATCTGCCGGGGGATGGCCAGGCTGCAGATCCCTTCTTCTCCATTCTCTTCTTGGGATGATTGATTTTTCTAACAGCAGAGAATCTAAGCTCCTCAGTGCTCAGTGCACAGCATGGGTGACAACACTTCAGTCCCCTCCTCCCCCATTGTTACGTAATTGAACCACAGAGAGAACGCCCTTACTGAGCAGATCCTCTTCCTGCTACTCTCTGAGAAATCTCCGTGAGAGATTAGGTGTTCAGGGAGATTTGGATCAAAACAGTCCAGGGGGAGCTACAGTAGCATGTAGTGTGTGGCTTCAGACCTGCTTGCCCATTAGAAGTATCTGGGCAGCCTTACAATGACCGAGGCTTGGGCACCACCCGGACCACTTAATTGAGAATCTCTGGGCTTGGGGCCCAGGCGTTGGTATTTCTAAAAAGTTACCAGGTGATTCTAAAGTGTTCCCAAGGTTGAGAACTGCTGATCTATAACATTGAATTTCTTAGTTCAGGCAATGAATGCAAAGATGTTTTCGAACAGGGCCTTTTTAAGAGCCATCTTACTGAATGCTCTTGTTTGTTTATGTTACCAGTTTATCACACAATGGGGTGTTTTTAGTATGATGCTGGGGTAACTTCAGCAGCAGTGACATAATTCCCCAAGTACCTAATGATTGCTGTGATAACTACCTGGATGCTTCTGGAGTTTTAAAACACATTGGGGTACAAAGACAATCGTTTCTTTTTTTTTCCTTTTTTTTATTGGAGTTTGATTAATAGTCTGTCTGGATTGATGTGACCTTGGAATGGGGATTGCATGGCCCATTTGCCAGGATCTACATATTTTATCTTCTTCAATTCTCCCAATTAGGAAAGTCCTCGCTAAGACTCTTGCTGGAATCCTAAATGAGGCACTCACCGTAATCTTGCCCTCCATTGGCATTCCTGTCAAGCTGGAGTTCATTATAAAAAATAAACTCGCCTAACTCTAAGGAGAGGTGAGGAAAAAGTATGAGTGGAAGTAATTGGGGTTTTCATCCTAATAAAAATTGTATTCTACTGTCTGAGGGTGGGCATAGCAGAAGGATGGAATATTATTGAAGTATTTTGTCAGGACCTCTTTATAATCAGATTTGTGTTTTCTCAGTGACACTGGGGTTCAAGGTCCATTAATTAAAATAAGGACAGGTACAGAACATTGATGCAAATGAACTATTCCGTCTTATTGTGGAGGGTTTCCATCACAAGGCAACATCTTATGAATTTCTTATAAGCTCTTCAAAGAAATCGCTTCCTGTCTTATTCTGCGTTCCTCGGAAGGAAGTTACATAGCCCTGTCCGGCACCGCGGTGCCCTACTGCCTGCACCATTGCAATTGGGCCAGGTCTTGGATTTCGAGCTTACCTTTTCTTAATGCTCATTCCTCTTCTTTAAATATGCAGAGCCTATTTAGGACTTTGGTATCAATTTCCAGTGTGTCTTCGTGGATAAAGTGAGCAGGTTCCAAAACTATAGCAAATCTTTAAGGTATTTAAAATGTTAATTGCCATGCCTTCACTTATTCACTCATTTCATCAATATTATCAGGCTGCACGGTGTGCCAGGCCCTAAGACACTGGGGGGATGTTGCAGGGAACAGAACAGATGGAAATCCCTGTTCTCAGAGAGTCTTGTGGAAGAGAATTGCTGCAGAAAAGGCTGACACAGTCACAATGGAAAATAACACAAGGAGTGCCAAATTTTTTAAATAGAATGCCAATAAAAAAATAAAGCTTGACTCAAATTCCAAGAAAGTGGGGCCAGCAGGTGGTGTGGTGGCCAACATGGCCCAAATGGCCAATTTAAGATCTGAGTCCCGGACCTGGTGGCTTGCTTTCTTTCCCTCTCTTTCTGTCATTCTCTGGTCAATTAAAACAGTAATAGTAAATATATTTTTGGAGAAGCTTTTGCTATAGGGCACATACACTCACCACAAAGACAGAGACAGACAGATAGACAGAAAGCCAGAAATCACCCCCCAGGGGGATGGCCACGCTACAATCCCTTCTCCTCCATTCTCCTCTCGGGATCTTGGGCACGCACGCACACGCGCCCGGCGTGAGTTTAAGCCACTGGGTCCAGGACTCGAACCGCGCTTGACTACATGGGAGTCCAGCGATGTAGCCATTATGCCAACTGCTGGTCTGTAAATAAGATAATTTTTTTTTTTTTTAAAGAAACGTCTTTCATGAAGCCCCACATTTTACCTGCTGGAACCCAGGGCCAGTGGCATCATATTGATGAGTGGAAGACAACTGTGGTTGCTCCAGAAACTTTCTCTGGTGTCCATCTAGAATTTCTATTCCGTTGAATGTGTATGTATTATCATCAGGAAATTAGTTATCCCTGTTCTCTTTGATTAAAAGCCACATTACCTTGAAAGGACAAGATATTGCCAGGTAGACAGGGCAGATCATAGGATTTCTCTTTTACTGGACTCCTTATTTTTCTAATTAGAGCCTTCATATCCTGTGCTGGAGAGGTTCTTGAAATCAAGTTACTGTCACTCTTGCGGTCTACCCCCTTCTTGGGCCTGTGAATGTGCGTGCACTCCATTTGATGATATCTAATGTTCTCCCCCAAATGAAGAGTCCATTGAATGCATTAGTGGATGGTTTGCTTTCAGGGGCAAGTGCCAGTTTACGATGACCCCACCCACACTTGGACCTCATTCATTTATTTCCCATTTAATCAGCGTTTAAATTGAACTGGGATCAGGCAGAACAAAACATGTGGTTTTGCATAATTATCATGGAACAAATAGAGTCCTAGGACTTCGGCCTTCTAAATTTCACTGCACAGATGGGTAGGAGATGTCGAATAAAATTTGACTAGGAATAAATCCTCTAGAAGCACTATATTAAATCTCAAATGCCTGGAGGACAAGTAACGTTGCATTAATTACTTTAAAATTTCTTATTCTGGGTACAGCAATTAGCAGAAATCCTACAGATTGAGCAAACTGTGGAGGCACTCCTTTTCACGCCCCATTGAACTTCAATCATTAGCTTGTTCAGAAAGGCCTTCTCAGACTCCTCTAAGTGGGAAGTGGAGTCTCTAATAGCAGCTGTCCCTTTGTGCTTTCCTGACCTTCTCCAAACCAGTGTTGGCAGAGTACGGGGCTGCCCTGTAGGAAGATGGGCTGTCGTGGAAAACCTAGTTTCAGATTGGAGCTTGTCTGCAAGTGCTCTAGATTAAGAATTATACTTGCTGGTTTTGCTACCTTAAAACTAATAAGAGAGGGACCAGCAGTTAGCGTAATGGCTATGTCGCTGGACTCCCACGTAGTTGACCGCAGTTCGAGTCCCAGACCCGGTGGCTTAAACTCACGCCGGGCGCGTGTGCGTGCGTGCCCAAGATCCCGAGAGGAGAATGGAGGAGAAGGGATTGCGGCGTGGCCATCCCCCCTGGGGGGTGATTTCCTGCTTTCTATCTCTCTGTCTCTCTCTGTCTGTCTGGCGAGCGCACACGCCCTATAGCAAAAACCTCTCCAAAAAAAAAAATATAAAAAAAAAATAATAAGAGAGAGGCTGAACAAATAGTGTTCTTCAGGCAAGGGGCTTTCTGACATGTAGTCATTTGTTAACTGCCCGAGTTTTGGTCTTACATTTTTTTTTTTCCTTCTCTTCCCTTCTTAATAAATCATCGCAAACACTGTTGAAGTTTTTCTTCCACTCTGTACTCCATTTCCCTTGCTCTCCAGAGAACCATTATTCTCATGTGAATGCTTATCTCCCCAGACGTGTCTTTATAACCTTCCTTCATTAGTATATATCCACACACAATATGTCACATTATTTTGCATGTCTTTAAGCCTTAAACAAGGGTCTCATACTGAAGCTATCCTATTGTGTCATATATTTTTTACTAAACGTTATTATGACGGTTAGTTATGAACATGATTTACAGACACGTGGATCTATTGATACTTTCTAATTTAAATGGTATACAATGTCCCATAATGAGAATGTACCACAATCCATTATCCGTTTTCCATTATCCTAGTGAGGAAAATGAAACAAATGCTTAATTGTCACCACTACATATTTCTCACCTTTACAGTTTTCTCACTTTTGTGCTGTTAGAATGAATGGAGATCTTTGATCTGTCATTTTAACGTGAGATCATCTGACTACAGAGCCTGTGATATCCTTACTATATAAAATTGGCTCTCAGGGGTTAGGCTGCCGTTATACTTCTGTTTGATTTGATGGAACACATTAGCTGAGCACTGAAATCGGGTAATGCCGAGGGATCTCACATGGACAGCTGCACATTGGAGTCCCAGATCTGGTGGCTTGAGGACTGTGCCGGGTGTGTGTATGTGCGTGCCCCAAGTCTTGAAAGGAGAGAGAGATGGAGGAGAAGGGATTGCAGTGTGGCCATTCCCCATAAGGGAGGCTTTCTCCTTTGCCCCCACCTTCCTTTGTCTCTCTCTGGTAAGCGTGCGCTCCCTCTGGCAAAATTTAAATACAAAAAATTAGTAATGCCATTTCATGTTGCAAAGGGGAAACTACTTTATAATTTCATTAGAGATGAAGAGCGGATTTAGTGTCTAAGGTTAGGCTGTTGACTGTAGTAACCACTAGCCACATATGTTGACTGAGAATGTTAAATGTCGTTTGTCCAAATTATAATGTGTTGTAAATATAAAATACATATGGGATTTTGATGGAAAAAGTATCGTATCTCATAAATGTTTGCTATTAAAATACTAATATTTTGGATTATAAGGTTAAATATGTCATTGAAATTGATTTTATCCATTCCTTTTTACTTTATTAATGTGACTTCTGGGAAATTGAAAGTTTGTATGTGGCTGTGGAGGGACGCAGGTAAGAAATTAAGCTGAAGGGATGGAGTCTATACCTCTGGGTGCCAGGTGGGGGCAGCAGAGAGTTGCTGGAATCAAGATTCTGCAGAGGGTATTTGAAAGCTGCCTGTCCTAGCAAGCTGAAGGGCTCAGAAAGGCAGGATGTTAGCACAGATGTAGTCAGCAAAGATTAGATCTGGATCCTGGATGAGAGGGTTTGAACCAGGGCAGTCTAGAGGAGAAGGGGCTATTTAAAAAGCAAAAGTTCTAATAATATAATTTCAGAGGCACACAATTCTGTGTTTGCGTTCCGCCTCTGGCAGCTTGGGCAAGTTATTTGACCCCCAACAAATCTGTCTTCACATTTGCAAATTGGAGATGATAATACATACTTACATATGTTTTTGTTGATGCATGTGAAGAGCTTTATCACATATATTGAGTATTTGCTATTATTACAGTGTTTATTTTAATGAGTAACTGAGAAAGCGTAAGAAAGGATCTCTCTCCTTTTGAAGCAGTAGACCCAGGCTGAAGGTCTTAGCGCACATGGCTTTAAAGTGACTCATGTAAGAATCAACTTATCTTACCTTTTTTGCATCTTTAGGCAGAGCTTAGAGTTCTTTCAGCTGAGAAGTGATACTCTGGAGTTCTTACTGTCTTATCTCATGCCAAGCAAAAGCCTTCAATCAATTTCTTTCTCTGGCTCTCAACTGAGGAATATATGCATTTGTTCATTACAGAAGTTGCCCAGTCTTGTGTTAAGCCAGCATCAGGGAGACAAAAATGAGGGAAATGTGGTGAAAATGCTTGCATTTAGGTAAGCGTGGTAGATGGTTGTCACCTTGCTGTGATGTAATGTGACAGGAATAAATTTGAGTTATGAGAATGTTACTGATTCCGTGGGGAGGGTTGGAGGGTTTCAGCGATGTTAAAAAGGAGAGGAACTATGAATCTGGTTTTCATCCTGTCTTCTAAATTCTCCAGGCTTCCAAGGTCCAATGGTTTCATCATGCCACCAGGAGAATCTGCCCTAAGACCGGCGCTCTGATTTTTCCTTCTAAGTACTGCCCAACCTTTCCTATCCTCCTAACTCTATTCAGGAAACTTTCTTAGAACACTTAATATGTGCAGAGATGGATTTTTCATCATGGCCATGAATGGTGGTACTCTTTTTTTTTTTTTTTCCTTTTTTTGGAGAGGTTTTTGCTATAGGGGTGTGCGCTCACCAGACAGACAGAGAGAGATAGAGAGATAAAAAGTGAGAAATCACCCCCCAGGGGGGATGGTCACGCCGCAATCCCTTCTCTTCCATTCTCCTCTCGGGATCTTGGGCACGCACGCACATGCGCCCGGCGTGAGTTTTAAGCCACCAGGTCTGGGATGCGAACCACGGTCGACTACGTGGGAGTCCAGCGACATAACCACTACGCTAACTGCTGGTCCCCATATAACTGTGTAATATGTTAGTACAGCAATACGAGTATATTGTAACTAAGTAAACAGACATCTGTTGAGGGTGAGGAAAATCTCTTAGTGATGGGGTACGCATAATCAAAAAAGAATGTAGACAACCACCTTCATGTATTAGGATTTTTGTGATTTTTTTAGGATAGAAACCCAACTCAGACTAGTTCTTGGAAAGAAGGCACTTTTGGCACTGTAAAACAAAAAGACCAGGTGTGCAGCCAGCCTGCGGCACGGGGGCCAGGCGCTCAGCGGTGTTGTCAGGGCACACACACACTGTCCTTCAGCTCTTTGTGTTGGGAGGTGAAATCCTGAAACTCACACTCTTCCAACTTACATCCAGTGGCAAGAGACTCTCTTCCTTGGTGGCAGAAAAGTCACAGGAGAGACCAATTTGTCTAGGTGGGTCCCCTGACCAACTTTGAACCAGACACTATGGTTTACGGGATTGGAATACTCTGGATTAATCATGCTCTTTGGAGAGAGAGTATGGATTAACCCTGTGGAACCAGGTGGCAAAGGGTTCCTCCAGGAAAGAAGAACATGGGCAGACTGATGAGCGTGGGGTTGACGGCCATGGGAGAGGTCTGGATGAAGCAGCCCAGGTAAAGATGTTAAGACTAATAATCCAATGCGTGACTTTTATTACAATTATAAGTGGGCATAAGAAACTGAAGTACGCTTCCAGGCTGACTCTTAGGCTGAGAAAATTGTATATTAAACGTGTATTAAGGGACCAGCAGGTGGCATGGTGGTTAGGGCACTGTACTCCCACATAGTTGACCACAGTTCAAGTCACAGAACTGGTAGCTTGCTTTTGCACTTTCTCTCTGTCTGTCTCTCTGGTGAGTGTATGTGCCCTATAGAAAATTGAATAATAATGATTAATAATTCTAAAAAAAGTGTATCAAAATGACACTATTATTGGGACCAGCAGGTAGTGTGTTGGTTAAGGTACTGGACTCCTGCATGGATGACCGTGGTTTGAGTCTTGGACCTAACAGCTTTGGAATCATGCCAGGGGCATGTGTTTGTGTGCCCAAAACCCCCAGGAGGAGAATGGAGGATAAGGGATTGTGGCATGACCATCCTCCCCAGGAGATGATTTCACACTTTCCCTCTCACTATCTCTCTCTGTTGAGTGTACACACTCTATGGCAAAAGCTTTAAAAAAAATTACTTCAAGTCTAGATGAACAACATTTCTTTCTTTCTTTCTTTTTTTTTTTTAATGATGAACAACATTTCTGATATCCCAAATTATAGAAAGGCTGAAATGTAATTTCTCCCTTTCTAGAACTGTCAATCTACTTCCTCTGAGTAGATTTTATGGTGTTCATCAAGTTCCAGGCTTCGGGGTCAGAGTGGCCTGGTCTACATCTTGACTTTGCCGCACACTGTCTATGTATTTGCTGGCCAGGTTACCAGGTGCCTCTGAGTCTCACTTGGTTAGTTCATTTGTGCCGGGAGGTTTCAAGAAGTTCATAGAAATGACCTTAAAGTATGAATTTACTTTGGTGCAAAAAAAAAAAAAAAAAATTGGGTCAATGTGTAGTTTTTCATAATATGCATTGTCCGTAATCTTTCAAGACCCCTCAGACCTGCCTGGTAGGTTGGGCAGATGAAGTGGAAATACCAGACTTAGGCTTAGTTCCGAGCATTTATGAGATAGAAACTTTTATATCGATATTGCTAATGCTAGCGCTTTTCTCCTTTAGCCAATTTGGCCAACCAGATTTGTACAGTTTGGAATCTAGGCAGAGCTGATTCATCTTTGGAAACCCCACTGAGTCCCCAAGGAGCCTAGCGTGTAGTAGGTGTTCAATAAATAATTGTTGAATGACAAATGTGGGACTCAACGTGGCTTATTTTGTTTCAAATCATTCCCAAGGGGCTCTATGAAATGCTGTTAAGCCTTGGGAGCTTTACCAGAGGACAAATTATTCTTTGAATAAGAAAATAATCTCAGTGTTTTCCCTCTTGCCGTCTGCAATGTGGACCAGCTTTGCTGTGGGGACACTTCTCAGTGTACTGGGGTTTCAATACTGGCTTTGTGCTAAAACATAAAAATTTTCATGGCTTATTCTATTATTTTGTAAAATGTTTTGATCTGTCTTCTCAAAATGACGACAAAAGACCTGATTGAGCTGTTCTCAACGATTTCTCCAAAGGCCCTTCCCGGCTGTGTGAGGCTGAGAAAGCTGGCCTGGCTTGTGATTGTCTGGAGTGCTTTTGGGTGTCCCGGTGATCAACGTGATGGGTTTCTTTGGAACCACTTTGGACTACTCCTGTGACTCTCAGCATAGAGGAGGTTGCCATGGAAAACAGTTGTTTAAAAAACAAGCCGTTCTTTGGGGACATAGGGATCAAGAGAAAAGTATATATATTTTCTCACATGCTCCTGGGAGATTCCTTTAGAAAAAAAAATTGCCAGAGGGCATGTGTGCTCCCAGAAAGAGGCAGAGAGATGGAGGTGGGGTGAGAAAGCACCCTCCTGGCGGGACACAAGCATGCTATAACCTTCCTCCTCCACTTTTCCATCCTGTAGGGATTTGGGGCACACACACATGTGCCCAGTGTGTTTTTCTAGTTGCCAGGGCCAGGATTTGAACCACAGTCAGTCATGTGGCATCTAGCTGCCTTAACTACTAGGCTACAGGGCCAGCCCAAGAGACTCAGGTTTGATATCTTATATTTGCCCAGAAATCTGGTACACTGGAGTTTTTACCCACAGGGAGACAAGGTGACAGCCTTCTCAAAACACTGTCAGAACGTCTACCCTTGGAAAGGCATTGCAGGGTCACCGGTATTCTTCCCTCAAACCCCAAACTGCATGGCGACCGGAGACAGAGCAATGATACTGAAGGGCTGGCCACCTGCCAATGGAACACTCTGTCATTCTGATTTTGAGAATAAAACCGACAAATGATGCTGGTGACTTCAGGGCTAATTACTGACTACAGGCAAAGTCACTTTGGACTTTTCATTTAAAGATCAGAAAGATTCTCCTGGAAAGATTAAACATCCTTAGAGCTGAACTGCAGGACAGGAATCGTATTTGAATACAGCAACTTATCTCAGCTCCACTGCTGGAGAAGAGAAAAATAGGAAGGATTGGGTGTGCTGAACAGAAAATAAAGGCCCGAGGCTCCAGACCCAGGCCAAGGAACAGTGGGCAGAGAGCAGGAAGCAGGATTCCTGCTGAAGGAACCATGGAAAGGCCGTGACCCCTCTCCAGCTAACGTTACCGTGGCGATCTGGGTGGACATGAGAGACGGTTCTGTACAAGCAGATGGAGAAGCTGCTGAAATGCCTGGTGACCCTGTGCTCAGTCTGCTAGTTGGGGGGATGTGCTTCCCAGGCAGTGACGAAAGCTGGAACAGGAAATGTATTAACCAATACGAGAAGCTAAGGAGGGCAGACAAATGGGAAAGGGGATGGCTTCACTCTCCAGCCCTCTCCTCCCATCGCCTCTTTTAGCCCTACCAATAGAAGGCAGTGAGTGGGCTTAGATACATGGGTTGAATTACTCAGCTGTTGATTTGAATGGAAAAACACTGTGATAGAAAATAATAATAAAGCACTTGTTTGTGGGATACTGTTTCCATCACTGAAGCATCAGGAGGTTACTTCACATTACAAATGGGGCAAGGGTGATTTAGGTTATGGAAGTTTTTGCCATTATTGGGTTGTTGAGAAAGTCATGATGCATTTTTGCATAGAAAAACAGAAGAATATATCATGATTTTCCCCCAGCAACCTAATAAACAACTGTCTTCCCAAATACTATGAGATTCCTTTCAGTGGTGATTGAAACCTAGCATTTGTGCACAGATCTGAACTTTTCAGTGCACTTTCATATCCTTTTTTTTTTCTTTAAATGTCAGCACACGTGATTGCCAGACAGAGAGAGAGAGAAAGAGAGAATGCAGGGGAGGAGCGAAAAAGAGAAAGCTCTCCCCAACGGGGCATGGTCATACTGGAATCCTCTTTCCTCCATCTCTTCATCCTGTCAGGAACTTAGGCATGCTTGCACCCCTGCCCAGCATGTTCAAGCTGTCAGGGCTGGGTTGGGACTTGAACAGCAGTCAGCCATATGAGAGCTAACTTTCTGTGCACAGCACTTAACTGCTTTTCACGGAATTTTTAAACTTGAGCTGTGTAACACCCTGTACAGTCTGTAGGGCTTGTATTGTTACTACCCTGTGGTAGACAATGAAACAGACTCATAAAGTCCGACAGACTTAACACATCCAGTTAGAAGCAGAGCTGGGATACCGGACGGCAAACGGGTGAGTGGAATGAGTTCTAGAGTACCATAGCACAGTCGAGTAACTAGTTCATGTCAATTCAATGTATACTTCCAAATAACTAGCAAAGAGGATTTCTAATGTTTACAGAAGAAAATGAATGATGTTTAAGATCTCTATGTGTTTTTCTGATTTGATATTTATACATGTATGGAAAAACCACACTGTACCCCATAAACATATACCGCTATTAGATGTGAATTTAAAATGGTGAAAAAAAAAAAAGAAACTGGGCCAGTTGGTGATGTGATTAAGTGCTGAATCCCACGTGTCTGATTGTGGTTCAAGTCCTGGACCTTGCTAAGCATGCTGGGTGCATATGCGGGCATGACCACTATTCTGAAAGGGGCGAGATTGGAGAAGGGATTGTGGCATGACCAGTTTTTAGGGGGGTGCTTCCTCACTTTCTCACTTTCTCTCTCTCTCTCTCATGAGCCCATGTGCCCTCTGACAGATTTTAAAGAATAATGATAAAACACAAGCAGAGCTAGGGTTACAATGTAGTTTTCCGTACTCTTAGCTGTTTTCGTCTCATTGCACGGTGCTCCTTCTGGCTTAGCAGACCAGAAGGTGACTGGACCAGCTTCAGACAACCCAAGCTTTCAGGGACAGGTGTTGGAGCTTCCTAAGTGATAGTTACAGCAAACCTGGGTGCTCAGAGCAGCAGCTGGGGTAACAGTGGAGGAGGCTTGTGTTGCCTCTTTCCAAGAGAAAGAGTGGGACAATTGGAGCAGATTTGCAACGGGAACATTTCCTCTTCAAAATCTTTGTCTTGTAAAAATAGAGACCTTTTGGTAGCAGCCTAGTGCAGAGATCATTAGAATGACCTGAATCAATTGAGCTCCTGGAGGGTGGTTTTATTTCTCCAATATTATGCTTGGAGAGGTTTAAATGACTAAGGTTTCTCCAAATATCGGTAATTAGAAAATGAACAAATCAACATCAGATTACTTTTATAAATCGATATTGCAATAATGTTTTTAGTCATAAAAATACATTTATCCAAACTATAAATGTATAGAATAGGAAAGGAAGCTGTATCATCAGCATTAATGTTTTGTCTTTCCTTCTGTGATACTTAACATCTTGGCATCAAAAGCTATCTCGAGGTGCTGTTTCTTGTGAATAATCCCCATGAGTAAAGTGAGTGTCCTAAATTTTGGAGGGCTCTTGTTTTGCTTTCTGTTTATAAGGCTACAGTAGAATTGAGGATTTCTTTCTTTAGTCACAGGCCATTTGCCATAGGGGAAACCAACGTTACAGGCCATTCACACTCAATTAAGGGTATTAGTTTGTAGGAACTACTGTTGTGGGATTTGGAGAGATGTTTAAGATGAAACAATATTCATGTTTCTTTCCTTTTTCTCCGTAACAAGAATTAACTATTAGGTATTCCATCAATACCACAGACAGTAGTGTGCATGTGTGTGTGTATAATGTATATAATTTATCAATATATTAATATATATTATCTAGTGATCCATTAACTGTATATTAATATATATAATACATTAATTATTATATATTGATGTACAATAATTACACATCAATAATTAATACACCTGCACATTAATAATTAATATATTGATATATTACATATGAATATATTTATTAATATATCACTACATATATTAACAATGAAATATTAATATATCATACATATAGTAATATATTGATGATCAATGATTAATTATATATAATATATTACATCTCATATAAGATGTAATATATAGTGTATATATTTATATATAATATATACCAAATATAATATGGATTATATACAAATATTTAATATATACAAATATAATATATATATTATATATAATATATACTGAATATATATTTGTAATATATAAAATATATACATGTACAGGGACCAGTAGATGGTGTAATGGTTATTTTGCTGGACTCTCATGTAGTCGACCATGGTTTGTGTTCCAGACCCGGTGACTTAAACTCATGTTGGGCATGTGTGTGTGTGTGTGTGTGTGTGTGTCCAAGATCCCAAAGGGGGAATGGACGAGAAGGGATTGCAATGTGGCCATTTCTCACTTTCTGTCTTTCTCTGTCTCTCTGGTGAGAATACCTGCCCAATAGCAAAAATTGCTCTTAAAAAATTATATATATATATATATATATATATATATATACACACACACACACACACATACACATACACACACACACAAATACATATATTCCTATATAAAAATATATTCTCGGGACCAGCAGTTAGCGTAATGGCTATGTCACTGGACTCCCACGTAGTTGACCGTGGTTCGAGTACTGAACCTGGTGGCTTAAACTCACACCGGGCACGTGTGCGTGCGTGCCCAAGATCCTGAGAGGAGAATGGAGGAGAAGGGATTGAGGCATGGCCATCTCCCTGGGGGGTGATTTCTCGCTTTCTAGCTCTCTGTCTGTCTCTGTCTGTCTGGCGAGCACACGCGCCCTATAGCAAAAACCTCTTCAAAAAAAATATATTCTCATATGCAGAAATATATATATGTGTGTGTGTGTGTGTGTGTGTGTATATATATATACACAGCAAATAGAGACATTTTGACTTATTCCCTTTTTGTTAGGATTTCATTTGTTTTTGTTTATTTTCTCTTCCCTGATTGCCCTCGCTGGAACTTCAGTACCATGTTGAAAAAGTGGTGAGAGTGCACATTCTTGTTTTGTTCCTGATCTTAGAAAAAATGTTTTCAGCTTTTACTGTTGAGAATGACATTAGTTTTGGGTTTGCCATATATAGTCTTTATTATGTTGAGGTACATTCCCGTCATGTTTACTCTTACTGTTTTTATCATGATTTTAATTCCTTCAAGTGCTTTTTTTTTTTTTTTTTTTTTTTTTTTTTGCATCTATTGAGATAATCTTAGGGTTTTATTTTGTCAATGTGGTGTATTGTATTTATTTATTTGTACATGTTAAACCATCCTTGCATCCCAGGGATAAATCCCACTTAATCATGGTGAATGGTTCTTTTAATGTCTTGTTGAATTCAGTTTGTTAATATTTTGTCTTTGAAGATTTTTGCATCTACATTTATCAAGGACATTGGTCTGCAATTTTCTTAACTTGTAGTGTCCTTGTATGGCTTTGATATCAGAGTATTGTTGGCTTTGTAAAATAAGTTTGGAAGTATTTCTGCACTTTGATTTTTTTTGGAAGAGTTTGAGAAAATTGATGTTAATTTTTACATGTTTGATAGAATTCAGCAGTGTAGCTGTCTGGTCCTGAGCTTTTCCTGGGGTGAGTTAATATTACTGATGAATCCCTTTAGTCATTATTGGTCTATTCAGATTATCTATTTCCTTTCCTTTCCTTTCCTTTCCTTCTTTCTTTTGATTTAGAGCATGTGTGTTCACTGCAGAGAGACAGAGAGAAAAAGAAAGAGAGAAAGTGAGAAACCCCAGTTGGGATGACCACACTGCAGTCTTGTCTATTCCACTTTTCTGTCGGGATTTTGGACATACACGCACACATACCTGGCATGATTTTCAATCCACTGGGTCCAGGACTTGAACTGTGAAGTTGGCTATGTGGGATCTAGCTGCCTCAACCTCCATGCCATCTGCTGATCCCTAGATTTTCTAATTTTTTATTATTCAATCTTGGTAGACCATATGTATCTAGAAACTTATTCACTTCTAAATTATCTGGTTTGTTGCCATGTAATTATTTTTTAATCACGTATTTATTTTTACATTTTCCCACATTTACTTTACATATTAAAAAATTTTTGCATACACCATAGTTCTTGACAGTTAATAAACAGCTTTCAAAATTTCAAAAAACTGAATTTTAAAGATAATGTTAAGAATATATGGGGACCAGCAGTTGGCATAATGGCTATGTCGCTGGACTCCCATGTAGTTGACTGTGGTTTGAGTCCCGGACCCGGTGGCTTAAACTCACACAAGGCACAGGCACATGCACGTGGGTGCATGCCCAAGATCCCAAGTGGAGAAGGGATTGAGGTGTGGACATCCCCCCTGGGGGGGGGTGATTTCTCACTTTCTGTCTCTCTGTCTGTCTCTGTCTTTCTGGTGAGCGCACACACCCTATAGCAAAAACCGCTCCCCCCAAAAAAAATTTGTTTATGACTCTATAACTACAGAGACAGTATGGTTTTAAATATTTTCTCAAAAATATTTACATGTCAGCTACTTAAACTGTTGAAAAGCAAACACCCAGCACACAATTCACAAATTAAACTTTTTCAATTCAGCCTTGCCTACCCAGTTTTCTGTGATATACCACCTGCTAGCAAAGATCAGTCTCTTTTTCTTCCTTCAAAGCCTTTCTCCAGATAATCCTCTGGTGTGGTTGCTCTTTTGCAGTCTCTACTGATTACAATGCTGGGCTGGAAAAGTCCAGGTTATTTTATGGTATGCATTTTTTCATACGGCTTCTCTAATCCTCTCTGCCAGGCAGAACTGTTTATGGTGTCAGGCCATCTTTCCAAGAGTTTCTGTTGGCTTACTAGAGATCTACCTTAGTTCCATAGTCTTCTGGTTTAATCTTCAGATAGGACATTCCAGTCAAAGCCCTGTCCAATAATGAGTATTTCCAATTTCTGATTCAATGTAACAGGTATTATTGAACTTATGCAAATAACCCTTTTGGTACTGCCAGGGTCTAGCCTTGGGTCTAGCCTCGGCGGGGGGTGGGTCGACTCCACGGAGGCGGTGCAGGTGAACAGAAACAAAAATTAGACTAAGACCTCAATGCCTTTCTGCATGTTCTTTGCCGGCCACAGTCAGAGTTAGCTCCAGGCTGCAGCGCTAGTGGCTACCAAACACACATATTTATTGAGGGATCTTACAGGAGTAGGAGGGGTGAGGGGGAAATAAAAGATTTACTCTATGAAACAGAGGAACAATGTAAAGAAAGCACAGGAACAATGATCATAAAACATGATGTCTGTCTTGTTTGAACAGGTGAAGCTAAACACAGTTCTCAGAACGAAGGAGTCTATTTGTCTGGTGCATTTTCTTCTTCAGTCTTGATTACCGCTGGACAGGGCCTTTTGAAGAGGGGGCTTGGAGGAAGCTTGGTAATCTCAGTCCCAGACCAGGGTGGTAACATTGCTGGTAGCAAAGACCTAGATAGAAATCTTGTCTTGTTAAGTAAAGACACAGTTAATATATGGACTATTCATACATTACAACAACAGAAGGTGAGTCTATAATCTTATATGGGAAAGGAAGATGATCTTGTAGCTCAGGAGACAACACAGGATGTTTTATTAGCAGTTTTTCATAGTCAACAGCATATAGATGAGAAACTCTTTGTAGTTGAAAGCTACCTGCTGTTTTAGATAAGAGCTCCCAGCTAAGTTAATCTTTCTCTGGAGCCCTCAAGTTTGTTTATCCTGTTGTCCCAGCCAGGCCTTTTCCTTTTATAAACCTGTGGATTTCTGCATTTTGTTTGCTGAGTCTGTCAATTAGTGAGTTCTTTTGTTTTATCTCTGAGTCTCTGTTATGTGGTGAATGTGCTGACTTTGCCTAGCATGAGTTAACTTTCGCCTGTAGCTTTAATAAGGGGTATTTACAAAAACTAGCCTTAAACTAACTTAGTCTACATATGCTTCCAATGCTAATTTGGTTTATACTAACTTAATCTATATGTTAATTTTGGCTTAAAAACAGACAGGTGGGGGAGTCTTAAACTTCTGGTCCTCCTGTCAGTCTTAGGGAACCACATTCTTACAAGATCACTAATTTGCTTTATTGTAATGGTTGGGGGTGATGTTTTACCCTTACAGGGTACTGTAATAACATTTCTCATGGCAGAGAAATTGAATACCGGCCAGTTCAAGGACACAAGGGAGAGCTTGTAAACTGGGCCTTGCCTCAGTTTCTTCCCAGTCCAGGCCTTGCCTTAGAATGGGAGGCAGCATCCTTACCAGCTTGTGTTGCTTGCATGGCCCCGTCATGGTACAAAATAAGAATACTCCCAAATAAGTGGAGCCAGCAAGTGGCATGGTGGTTAAGGGCACTGAACTCCCACGTGGTCAACCATGGTTCAAGTCCTGGAACTGGCGACTTGCTGTCTCACTTTTCCTCATTCTCTCTCTTGCTCTGTTTCTCTCTGGTCAAATTGAAAAAAAAAAATACTCCCAAATATTTTCCAATTCCAGAGGGATCAAAAAGGAAGAAAAGTTTATGTTTCCATATAAACAAACAAACAAGAACAAAAAATATTTTAACAAATTGCTGAATCTCTCAACAGCTTAAAAGACAGCAAAATCCTTAAATTGAAAAAACAAAGCATGGTGAAAAGATCAGTGATGTTTTACTCAAAAGTCATAAAATTTCATTTCACCAGTTCAGTCTTATGTAGTTAATCTCTCTTCTGCAGTGTAACTATGGTCCGATCTTTCCATTTAAATCCTGGGAGTTAACATGCAATATTACTATTGGTATTTCTTGTCCCTAGCATTAAGTTGATCATTTTCTTCATTGCTTTTTGTTCTCTTATTTCTGTGTGTGTCCTTAATTTTCCTGGTAGAGCACTCCTTTCAGAACCTCTGGAAGAGTGGTCTGGTTTTGGCAAATTCTTTCAGGTATTGTTTATCTGAGAATGTTTTTATCTTTTCTTTCCTTATGAAGGATAACCTTGCCAGATATATTATTCTTGGTTGAAACTGTTTTTCACTTAACATTTTGAATATATTTTCCCATTCTTTTCCTTACTCGCATTGTATCTGATGAGAGGTCTGGTGTTAGCCTGATGGGATAGCCTTTATAAGTGACTTGACATTTCTCTCTTGCCATTTTTTTTTTCTTTTCTTTTTTTTTTTTTTTTTTTAGGAAAGGTTTTTGCTATTGGGTGCATACGCTCGCCAGACAGACAGAGAGAAACAGAGAGACAGAAAGCGAGAAATCACCCCCCAGGGGGGATGTCCACGCCGCAATTCCGTCTCTCGGGATCTTGGGCACGCACGCACACGTGCCCGGCGTGAGTTTTAAGCCACCGGGTCCGGGACGCGAACCGCGGTCGACTACATGGGAGTCCAGCGACATAGCCATTATGCTAACTGCTGGTCCCTCTCTCTTGCCATTTTTAGTATCTTGTCTTTGTGAATTTGGCCAGTCTGGCTATGATGTGCCTTGGAGAAGATCTTCTTGAGTTGATTCTATTAGGGGTCCTTTGTATTTCTTGGGACTGGACATTTGAATGCTTCTCTAGATTTGGGGAGTTTTCTTGCAGCATCTCATGGAATAGATTATCAATGCCCTGATTAGTTTCCTCACCTTCTGGGATACTGATTATCCAGATGTTTGGGTGCTTAATGGTGTCTAGTATTTCTTGTATAGTATTTTCATTTTGGGGGGTTACTTTCTCAGTTTCTTTTTTCTTTTTCCTAAATCAGAGGTTTTGCTTTCAACAGCCAAGATTCAATATATAGGGTGTGTGCTCTCAAGAAAGAGAGAGACAGAAAGCGAAAAATCACTCCCCCGGGGGGGTGGGTGGGTGGGGCATGGCCTCACCACAGTCCCTTCTCCTCCATCCTCATCTTTGGGTCTGGCACTTGAACTAAAACTAAAAGCACTCTTAATTGTTTGCCCCTCAAACCGATCAGTTCACTGACTAATTAAAATGAGTTACAATAAAAAAATTTTACTTCCAGATCAAATATTGAATAAATTTAACTTTAACAGTTAACCAAATCCCTATATTTTTAAACAGAAACATTGTTTCCTCAATCCTGTAATATTTTTCCCCAAATACTTACAGTTTGAGAAGCAAATAATTTTGAAACCAATTGAACCCACCTGCTGGTTCACCTCTGATGGTTCCCACCAGTGCCCATTTCCATGTCTAGTTGTTTGTTTTATCTTGCCTTTGTGTGTAACTTGAGTAACAGGGAGCGTAGAGAAGAAAGCAGATTCATCCTGAGTCCTCACTGCCGGGAATGAGAGGCGGGAGTGTGAGCCAGCTCCGTGGCTGGAAAGTATTTTGGAGGCAATTAACCAATGATCTTTTCTTTTTTAGACATTTCTTCTTGCTTCTCTTATTCACACGCTAGATAGCAAGTCATCCCATAGAGAGGGATTGGGCAATGGAGAGAAGAAAACACCTGCAGTTCTTCATGGACTTGGTTTCAAAAGCTCTAGCTCGCCCTCCAGTAGCTTTCTGACAGAGGAAATGTGTAAAATAAATTGAGATTTTTGCATGCCTTTTCATCAATTCAGTGCTTTCATGTATACCTATATATTTTTTTTCTGCAGTTATTTATTTATTTTTTTCCTTTATTTTTCTTTCTCAGATCAATCACAACCATTTTACATAAAGTTCTCATTATGATGTGTACATTATAGATACATGTATCTAGTTTTCAACAGAGAACCCTACATTTTCTGGTGACAAATGACTCCTCCCTTTGCCCCCCACGCCCACTCTCCGCCACCCACTCCCGACCCCCCCACTCCCCTCCCTTACAGCCTCTGGCATCCACATTTGTCCTTTCCGCTATCAAATCATCAGATCTTTCTCCCTCTGCCGAAGTGCTGATATTATTATTATTATTATTATTATTATTATTATTTTTTCATTGCACATCTTTACAGAGTACAGCGTGGTTTTTCCAGCATGAGTACAGATCACATTGGTCAAGGCAGTTCATGTATACCTATATATAATTTTAGGTGAATTATGCTCCAAGAATCCACTGCGGTCATTTCACTGCATACTTTCAGGCTTTCCATGACTTAGAAAAGTCGTTATTTTACCCTCACACTTGATTGATAGTTTAGTCACATACAGGAGTTTTGGGGCACTGGAGACCTGGGAAGGGGGCTACCTGCTCGTACAGAATTTAAAGCAATCTTCCTATTGCCAGTTTCCTCCAATTCCTGATTCTTTTCCAAACTCAAATCATGTGGCTTCTTATCTCCCTTCTCATTGCTGAGTCTTTGTCCATTTCTCCCTCAACTTTCCATCTCCATTGGGTGGTGCCTCAGGGTGACATATGTCTGTCTCTTCTTCTAATCTACTTTTTTTTTTTTTTTTTTTGAGAGGTTTTTGCTATAGGGTGCCTGCGCTCGCCAGACAGACAGAGAGAGACAGAGAGACAGAAAGCGAGAAATCACCCCCCAGGGGGGATGGTCACGCCGCAATCCCTTCTCCTCCATTCTCCTCTCGGGATCTTGGGCACGCACGCACACGCGCCCGGCGTGAGTTTTAAGCCACCGGGTCCGGGACGCAAACCGCGGTCAACTACGTGGGAGTCCAGCGACATAGCCATTACGCTAACTGCTGGTTCCCATTCTTCTAATCTACTTTTGAATATTAGATTAAATCTCTTTGAAGCCACATTGGACTTTGCACTCGAGGCCACTTTAGCAGAGCAGAGAACGTTAGAAGGGACATTAGCAAGCGTGTGTACCAGCATTTCTCAAAGAAGACTGGGTCATGTCAGGTGGTGTAGGAAACCATGTACAGAGGGCACACATAACCACGTAGGTTTTTGTTCTGATTATGCACTTATTTTAATCTGTAAAATTACGAGCTCATTATGTCCATCTGAATCACATTTGGGTACATGTAGAAGAAAACCCAAAGAGCACTGGTCTAAACACAGGGACAGATCTATTTTATTTATTTTTCTATATATTATTTACATTTAGTCTCCATACATCTTTACAGTGTACAAAACATGTTTTTCCCCCAGCATGAATACAGTCTTTTTGTTGACTGTCCTGTAGAGGGCAGCATGGCTCTCTGCTGAGAACTACTGTTACAGGCTAATACAGTTGTGACGGTGACTGCTAAGCCATGATATAATCAGCCTTTTTTGACAGAGTCTTTAAATACCTCTGAGTAGCCTGCGGTAGTTGAAGGAGCATGAGCTTTTGGGATGCACCAAACCTGAGCTTGGATCTCAGTGTGTCACTTACTGTGTGATCTTGGGTAAATTATTTCATCTCTGGTTCTTCATCTGTGAAGGAGAAGCAGTGCCTTTACTTTCCCCTGAGCTGTGTGAGAAACACCCACAACATGGTACCCAACACAGCAGTACTCATTAAAGGTTTACCCCCGTCCTTGTGCCCTCTCTTTTTTCCTACACCAGAAGGAGCTATGAAAGTAGGAGGCCTAGGACTTTGTAAGGGGTCCATGCAGGTGTGGGGTCCTGAAGTTTATGCTTATGGACTTTCTGTTCCAGATTCTTATCCCTTACCCAGTACAGAGCTCTTGTGAGCTCCACAAGCTTTGAGAAGAGGACCGTTTCAGATTTGGCCATAAGAATGAGCTTTGCGACTGGAAATATCTAAGCATGAGACTATGTAAGTTTATGTATGCTGACGGCACACTGCTGAAGTCATAAAACATGCAGACTGCCTCCAGAGAGCCCAGGGCACACAATGACCATCAAACTTTGTACTGTGTGCCTCTGAAGCATGTTGCTAATAGCAACCTGAAAAGTGATCCCTTTTGGGAAACTGAGGCAACAACAAACATACCTACTCTCAGACCATTCTAAGGATCTGTGGAGTGATCAGAGTGAAGGTCACATTTAAAAGAAATGATTTAATTCCATTTGTTATTTATTTTTTTTTTTTTAAAAAACCTTTGATCAGCAAGAGAGACAGAGAAAAGGAAAGCAAGAAAGCAAGCCACCAGGTCCAGGACTAGAACCGTGGTTGGCCATGTGGGAATCCAGCGCCTTTAACCACCATACCTCCTGCCGGCCCTAGTGTTCACATTTTTTATAGGGCTGATCCTGCAAGCATCTTAAAAATGCGTATCAGCTCTGACCACTGTTGCCAACCTACAACCAGCACATAATTCTGGGCCTGATGCTGTCACCAGCCTAGACACAGGGCATTTGCCGTACAGTACAGGTGGGAGGTCCCTGGCAGTGGATGACCGAGGAAAAGAAAGCATGTTAGTCACTACAAGGAAGTACACGGCTGTCACTGCGGGGAATGTGGGAACAGGAACATCAAACAGTGCTTTAGACAGCATGGTACTAAGGGACTTCCTAAAAACCTGCACAAATAGAAAGAGCATGTTGTATATGGAAATCAGAGACAAACTCAATAGACATCAGGCAGGGGGACAGTGACTTGAGTACTGTCCTAGGAGCCAGAGTTGACCTTCTTGACTTTTCTTTGCTGTATATTATCAGTCTGCAAATCACTGCATCTCTCCATCCCTTGGCTTCCACCTCTATAAAACAAAAAGGTGTATTCTGGGAGAGGCACAGGGCAGGCCTTCAGAAGAAGACTCCTCCATCGCCCCTGAGAACTAGTGATTTCAGGGAAAAAAGAGAAATGAAGATTTTTCTACTGATAATTCAGCCTCCAGCCCACAAACTCGAGTGGTAGGGAGCCACTCTAGCCCTCTGTCTGTCTCTGTCTTCTCGTTTTTTTGGTAATTTTTCCTTTAAAAAGGTTTTTAGGGTAAAGTATTCTCTTGGCTTTCAGCCCTTTCTTTATCTTGCTAATAATCCCCTTTCCCCCACCCATCCAGGAGAGAGGCAAAGGGCAGGCCTTCAGAACAAGACTCCTCCATGGCTCCTGAGAACTAGTGATTTCGTGCAGTGTGCAAGCGTGCCACGTGGTTTTTTATATTTTGCTTTTTAAAAAAATAATGAAATTTCTTCTTTTTCTCTGTCTCTTTGCTTTTCTCTCTCTTTGTTTCCTTTTCTTTTTTCTTTTTATCTCATCCCTCTGCTCCTCAATCTCCATTCTCTGTGTTTCTAGACAAATTTAAGGAAATCCTACCAAACCTCCAAATACTGTTAGGGTTAACATGTTCCTCAATATCCACTGAATCTGCTGCAGAAAGAGATAAAAATGAAACAGCAAAGAGAGTCCAGATTGCCTCCTTCTTCATGCTCCTGAGCACTCAGATTGAGCTTCAAGAATTAGGAAGAACACACCATCTGTCAGATGACTAGAAATCATCGCAGCGCCACAAGAAATATGGGAAAGCAAGAAAATACCTCTCCTCCCAGGAAAAAGAATAACTCCTCTTCATCCACAGACAGTTCAATGGAAATCATGGAAATGTCTGATAAAGAATTTAGAATATTCACAATGAGGACGCTAACAGAGATGAAAGAGAAGAAAGACAATGAACTGTGGAAGAGGCAGGAGAAAGGAGCTGATGAGTTCCAGGAGGTGAGGAAATTCTCGCAAGATCTAAAAAAGGAAATACACACTCTAAAAAAGAATCAAATGAACTTGTTAAAGATGAAGGCTATAATACAGGAAGTCAAAATCTCCCTTGAAAGTATTAAAAGCAGACTAGATTGTACAGAAAATAGAATATCAGACGTAGAAGAGAAAATCGCTGGCCTAGAAAAATCCACCACAAAGACTGAGAAAATTGCCCCCCAAAATGAGGATAATATGCGAGAAATATTAGGTACCATCAAATGTCCAAACATCTGTGTAATTTCTATCCCAGAAGATGACTCATAAGGACATGGATAATCTATTCCATGAAATCCTGCAAGAAAACTTTCTAAACCTAGAGAGGCACTCAAAGATTCAGTCCCAAGAAATACAAAGGACCCCAAATAGAATCAACCCAAGATCTTCTCCAAGACACATTATAGCCAGATTGACCAAGACCACAGACAAAGACAAGAGACTATGATTGGCAAGAGAAAAACGGCAAGTTACCTACAAAGGATAGTCCATCAGGCTAACAGCAGACCTCTCATTGGAAACAATGTGAGTGAGGAAAGAATGGGAAAATATATTCAAAGTGTTAAGGGAAAAACAATTTCAACCAAGAATACTGTACCCGGCAAGGTTATCCTTCATATAGGAAGAAAAGACAAGAACATTCTCAGATAAACAAAACCTGAAAGATTTACCAACACCAGACCAGATCTCCAAGATGTTCTCAAGGGAGTGCTCTACTAGGACAATTAAATACAGAAATAAGAGTTCAAAAACTAAGAAAATGACCAACTTAATTGTAGGGACAAATCTGGAGTTGAATATTATATTCCTGAATTCAATCAGAAAGATCAAATCACAACAGAAGATAGATTAAGTACATGAGACTGAACTGGTGAAATAGCATTCTATGACTTTTGACTAAAACATTGCTGAGTTTCTTCTAGGCTTTGTTTTCTGGTTTTAAGGATTTTTGTCCTATCTTGAGCTGTCAATAGGTCCATGTACCCACTATTTGAACAGAATCCTAATCTGTTTCCTGGCTTTAAGTTTTAAGCAAAGTTCTTTAGCATTTCTTTAATTTATTAAAGTTAAAACTGCTTCTCTTGGGACCAGCAGTTAGCGTAATGGCTATGTCGCTGGACTCCCACGTAGTCGACCGCGGTTCGAGTCCCGGACCCGGTAGCTTAGACTCACGCCGGGCGCGTGTGCGTGCGTGCCCAGGATCCTGAGAGGAGAGTGGAGGAGAAGGGATTGCGGAGTGGCCATCCCCCCTGGGGTGTGATTTCCTGCTTTCTGTCTCTCTGTCTCTGTCTGTCTGGCGAGCGCATGCGCCCTAAAAGCAAAAACCTCTCCAAAAAAAAGAAAAAAACAAACAAACAAACAAACAAAAAAAACTGCTTCTCTTGAAATTACCAGCTGAACTTGGTATTGAAAGTAGATTATTGGGACCATCAGTTCATAATGGCTGTGTCGCTGGACTCCCATGTAGTTGACTATGGTTTGAGTCCCGGACCCGGTGGCTTAAACTCATGCTGGGAGTGTGTGTGTGCATGCCCAAGATCCTGAGAGGAGAATGGAGGAGAAGGGATTGCGGCGTGGCCATCTCCCCTGGGGTGTGATTTCCTGCTTTCTGTCCCTCTGTCTCTCTCTGTCTGTCTGGTGAGTGCACACGCCCTATAGCAAAAAACCTCTCCAAAAAAAAAAAAAAAAAGAAAGTAGATTATTTAAGAAATTGTGTGATCAATAAAATGTGAGGGAAAAAGGAATGTAAAACAACTGTAGACACCAGAGATAGTGTGGGAGGAGGGCAGAGGGTCAGAAATAGGGGTAAAATATAATATATATATATATATTATATATATACACACACACATATATATGTGTGTGTATATATACACACACACATATACATACATACACACACATATACACACACACACATATGAAACTAGAAATGGAAAATTATTGATGATAACATGCATGATTAAGCCACTGTGCAGTGTATTCTGGATGGGAAATCACATTTTGTATGCTGTGACGATGCTTAGGGAATGAATGTAAATGAATTAATGAAAATGTTTCAGAAAAAAAAAAAGCTCACGGAAATACATGTAATGGAAAAACTATGTATGAATTTCAAAAGGTTTTTGTACCAAAATAAGTTCATACTTTAATTCTAAATTAAATAAATAAATATATAAATAAATAAATTGAAAAAAATTGAAAAAGACAAAACAAAAAAACAGTAAGGCGTACTCTCCCTACCTCTCTTGGTATTGTCAAAATCAAGTGAGGCAACATATATGAATGAAAAATTGAAGCCCTGAGCCAGGTAGGTATTATTTTTCTGAGTGAGGCCTAATGTAGCATTAGAAGCCAAGAAACAAAGTCTAGAAGCAGCCTGGCTTACATGTGATGGGGAACAGAAATCGTGATAAATGTACTGACGCCGTTATACCTGGAGATTTACATGCATTTCTCATGATATTTATAATTCTAGGAACTAGCATTTTTATCCCATTTCACCAGCAAAGTGAAGTAATTTTTTTGAGAAAGGGACTACACTCAGTCCTGCCTATTTCCAGAGGCTGTGCACTTTTGCTCTCTCACATCCCTCCCCGTTTTTGAACTTTCAAAGGCAGTAAGTACAGGGAGTCTGACTTTTATTTTTAAGCTTCCCATTCTTTATAACTTAGTTCTCAGCCCTGTAATCTCCACCTTCAAAATGTATTCAGGCTTTGATCTGGTCAATCTATTGTAAAAACCTTAGTCAGAAGACCGGTATTCCCATCTGCTTGCTTACTGAGTTCTGCCCACACAGGATTCAGGTGTCCTTGTCATGGTCCTGGGGACAGCATGAAAGACGCTTGTGCACAGATTTGCCTTCACTCCCATGGAGAACCACAGCAGCTGCAAGGGGGCCGAAATGATGGGGGACGCGTGCGTGGGGAAGATGAGGTTATTAATCCCTGTATTAGTTTTCAACTCTTGTCATAATAAATCATGTAGAGTGGCTTAAAATAGCACGGATTTATTATCTGACAGTCCACAGGTCAGAGGTCTGACATGGGTCTCGCTGGGCTAACTTCCCGTGTCAGCAGGGGTGCTGTGTCCTGGAGGCTGTCAGGGAGAGACCATTTTTCCAGCTCTGAGGAATTACCCACATTCTTTAGCTGATGGCACCCTTCCTTCATCATCAAAACCAGCAACTCTCTGACCCTTTACTGATCCACTGCAGCTGGAAAAGATTTTTTTAGCTTTTTTTCTTTTTTAAAGATTACCTATGAATTTTATTTGTTATTTTAATTTGCTATGGTGCACTCACCATAGACAGAGAGGGGGAAAGTGAGAACGCAAGCCGCCACATTTGGGGCTCGAACTGCAGTTAGCCATGTGGAAGTCTTAACAACCATGCCACCTGCTGGTCCAGATTCTCAACTTTTAAGGTGAGACTGGATCACCTGGATAATCCAGGCTAAGTGACATTCATCACACTTGCAATGTCTCCATTGTCATGTAAGGTAACATATTGACAAATTCTGGAGCTGTGAACGTTTTTGGAGGACATTTTCCTGTCTACCATAGCCCCTGTCCAGATCACAAGGCATAAGCAGTTGGGGGAACGAGCGGTTGTGACTGTTGGTAAACATCCAGCTATTGATAGTTTATTCGGGGCAGCAGATGTGTAAAGGTGTTCTTGGGAGCAGCTGGCTAGCCGCCATGTCATTACTGTTCAGAATGGATTGTGTATTCTGTCATTTGTTTTATAGACGGAATGGACAGAGTTGGTTAATTTGGTGAAATGTTAGGTGGCGTGAATTAATAGAATTCCTTTATTTCTTTTTTAATTATCAGAGAGTACATGCGCTTGCCAGAGAGACAGAGACACAGAGAGAGAGAGAGTGAGGGAGAAAGTATCCACCAACAGGGCATGGTCATGCACAATCCCTTTTTCCTCATTTCTTCATTCTGTTGGGATTTTGAGCAAGCATGCACATGTACCAGGCATTTTTTTTTTTTTTCAAGCCAAGGGGTTTGAATCTGTCCCCTTAACCACTAGGCCATGGTGTGGCCCCAGTTAATAGAATTTCTTCTGCCATTTGGCAGGGCAGATTCAGGAAGATGAGTTTGACAGAAGATGTGTTTGTTGGGGACCAAATGATAAACTATTTCTTGACTCCATCTAGTGGTGGTTTGAGAATGTGGCTGGCTTTTAGACTAAGCACCCACTGGTTTCCAGGTGAGCAAACAGCCTCTGTGGACAGCTTAATGGTTAGTAAGGGTAACTGATGTGGGGCTCGGAAGGGACAGGAATCAACAGATCTTAAAATTTTGGAATGTGGTCAGATGATTTCTGTTTTGCAAAGATGACTTCCTTTTACCTTAGTCAGACATTTAAAAACCCTTACGTGTCCCACGTGCACCATGAATATATGTCCCATCAGTGGCTCTCGTGACATGAGATTGTAATTATTTGGTTTCATCCTTATATTGCCCTGAGGGCGGGCTTATATTGATTTACTGCTGTCTCCTAAGGCCTGATTCAGAGTCTGTTGTAGAATAGGGGCATGCAGAGTTTCGAAGGACTAGATGAGGATTGTTCACCTTCCACATCCCCTTCTTCCAGAAGGATTTGCACTCATGTTTTCAGGGCCACATACAGCCCTCCCGAAGGCAGAGAGGGCCCACTTAGTGTCTCATGGAGGAGATAATGCTTGGCAATGAGGGTTTAAATTAAGACCAGCCTTTTACTGTTGATGGGGGAAAGGCTGGCGTCCATATCATTTCTGCAGGGATTATAGGATTCTGTTGTGCTGGCTGAGTCTCATTTTCTCTTCGATTAGCTTAAAAGCAGGTCCGAGTTGTTTGTGCAGCAGAAACTAGAAGAGCTAATTGCCCTACAGGCAGCCGGCAGGATTACTGTGTGATGATGCAGTTGTGTAATCCTTTAAGACGCAGGATCGCTATTTGTAGTGATTTGCAGTGATCAGATAAGCCAGTGAAACACCTAATGTCCTCTTTCTCTTCAAATGTTTACTGGACCAGACATGGTATGTTAGTCCTTTTGGACTGCTATAGCAAAATCCCAGAGACTGGTGACTTAGAAACCACAGACACATTTCTCACAGTTCTGGAGGCTAGGAAGTCAAAGATCAAGGGCCAATGGATTCCATGTCTGGTGAAGGCTTACTTCCTGGATCATAGACAGCTGTCTTCTTGCTGAACATGTGACTGAAGGGAACTCTTTGGGGTCTCCTTTATAAGCGCACTAATCCCACTCGTAAGGGCCCATGCTCATGACTTAGTCACCTTCCAAAGGCCTCATCTCCAAGAGCCATCACAATGTTTCAGCATATGATTTGTGAGAATACACCAAACATTCGCTCTATGGCACATAGCATAAAATACCTAGAATGTAACTGTTCATATTGTGTGTTTACTGGTTTCTGTCAACTCTTCAGGGATCGTTATTTCTGCCAGATTTTTTTTTTCAAAGATATTACTATACATGTTATCTTCAACAAATAATTTTTCATTTCTCGTTTCTTACGTATTTTACTTCTTCCCCCCGCCTTGATTCCCTACTTCTCACCCTCTGCCATTTCTTTTTTTTCTCTTTCTATATTCACATTCAATCATTGCACCTCTTTACCGTGTACAACATGGTTTTTCCCAGCATGAATACAGTGCACATCAGTCAAAACAATGACATCACCATATACATCATCATCAACAGACAACTTTTCACTCCTGTGTCCACCAAGTGTGTTGTTTGTTCCCTGAATCCCTCCCCTCCGTCCTCAACCACTCACTCCCATTACCTCTCCCATACTGTCTCTAGTACTGCCAGATTATTTTACTGGTGGTGCAAACCTATCCAGACTGTTGTTCACAGAAGTGGGATGGCCAGTGAGCTTGGCACATTGCAGATTTTTTTTTTTACTAGACTTCAAAAATTCTTCTACTTTGTGTGCATGTTGTGTGCATGTGTGTGTTCTAATAAGACTTTATGGACACTAACAATTTGATATAATTTCCACACATTATGAAACAGTCTTTTGATTTTAATGATTTGAAAATGAGGAAATCATTCCTCAGGTGACAGGCTGGACTTAGCCCTTGGCTGTAATTTGCTAATCCCATGATCTGGGCAGTGAACATATAGAAAGTACTACCTCCTACTTTCTATGAAGAGTACTTGAGTCAGTATATATAAAACTCTTAGAATAACGCTTGGGGATACAGTAGGTGCTTCATGAATATTTGCTATAGTTAGAGTTTTCATTACTATTTATCTAAGGATATTAATTTTAGTTTTTTTAGCTAATTTATAAATATGAAAGTTATTACAATGTGATTTTTCAGTACATAAATCCAGTGTCTCATCTAAATTGGGAGGTTTGGTCTAAATTTATTTTGGAAGTGTTTGGTTGTCGGGAAAGTAATGATGCATTTTCGCGCAAAAAAAAACCTCAGAAAAATACATCATGACTTTCCTGACAACCTGATACTTCAGAAACAGTGCAAGGATGTTTCGTGTGGTAATATGAGGTACTTCTCTGCTAAACGGTAGAGAAATCAAAGGAGGGCACTATGTAGTTTTATCACCGTTCTTGGTCTTGCTGGTATCGTCCTTAATTCATTTCAATGTTGGTTGATGCTGTTTAACCTTGACCTTGTAGTATTTGATTTGTATGCATTCATGGAAATTTTTGCTTTGTGATTGTTCTGAACCAAAAGCAGCAGGGAAAGGGTAAAAAAAAATAGCTTTACTTTTAGTTTATTTTCTTAATCAGAATTTAGGAGTTAACACAGTAGAAGAAACCAGGAAGGATTCCTTGGGATTTTTCCCCTCAGGCTAAGCTTGTCAATCACTTACAGAAAGCCAAATACGGGAATTACCTGCGGCAGCAAAATCCTAGAAAAGCTGAGGTGGTTGGTATGCAGTACAGTGTTCCTGCAAGAATTTCCTGGTTCTGTCAGAGTATAGTTTAATAAAGATTAAAAGCCTCGGTGACACAGATCCTTTCTTACTTTACTTTTTTTTTTTTTAAGAGAGTTTTTTGCTATAGAGTGTGTGCGCTTGCCAGAGAGTGACAGAGACAAAAAGTGAGAAATCACCTGTTTGCGGGGATGCACTGCAGACCCTCCTCCTCCATTCTCCTCTTGGCATTTTGGGCATGCATGCACATGTGCCCAGTGTGAGTTTTAAGCTGCTGGGTCTGGGACTCTAACCATGGACGACTAGGTGGGAGTCCAGCGACATAACCATTATGCCATCTGCTGGTTCCAACACAGATTCTTTCTATAGAACGGGACATACTTATAGAGCTGTCCCTACCCATTTGTCAATTCGAACTGGATAACAGGGTATCTGTTACCCAGATGATCAGACATTCAGTCAAGAAAGTTAGAGGTAACTAGTTTAAATAATGCAGCTACAGCAAGTTTTGCTTTGCAAGTTAAGGAGACTATCAAACTGTAGGGTCATCAGAAAAGTCATGAGGTATTTTCTATGTTTCTGTATGCAAAAATGCATCATGACTTTTCCAAGATCCAGTAGTAATACTTCTGGGAGAGCAGTATGAGGAGTTCCATGGACTCATTGCTCAATAAAACAAGTATAACTACTGTTAACTATAAAAAAGTTCAACCATTTGAAATCTGGAATTGTCCTAAGGACAATATAGCAAGTGAAAAAAATACTGATTAAAAAAAATCTATTATAAAAGAAAGAAAACATATCAAAACTCCTAAGAACAGCAAGAACGTGGCATTGAGCCATTAGCAGACTTCCTTCTTCCCAGCTAGCAGATCAGCCTGACAAAAGATGGGCAATACCTATTTGCAATATAGTCCCTCACTTCTTGGCTCTTCATCAAGAAATGGAATATTTACCAAGATAGGCAAGCTTTGTACGTTTTTCATTTTCTTAAGCTTTGAGTTGAAAAAGCTAAATTGTTGTTAAGTATAGTCAAGAGCTCAGGTAGGGGGGATTCCCTTCTTTCACTCATCCTCCGCTCATAGCGTGAGGGATCTACCCCTGGTGTGGTGCACTGAGAGTATTGTGTTTTAAATCACCTTTATCCAAACTCATTTGTGGAGCAGTGGCTCTATGTTAGGAAGGGGAAGTTAAGAAGACTAGAGGCTGCTATATCTGCCTAGTGCTTGGAGTAGAGGCTCATATTTTTGTCTAAGATGGGGGTAGCCCATACAAAAATAAAGCTCTGAAACTCCCCAAAGTGACTGGATTTATCTAAAACAGTATAGACCCAACTTTTGTGGTATACTCTGTAGTGTACCTGACTTTGGTGCTGAAGCTACATGCCAACCATGGTTCATGTCCCCAGGTTAGTTGGCCTGAAAACTTGGTGGATACATGTGCCCAGGATCCTGATGGGTTGCAGGACTGAAGGAAGGGAATTAGAGTGACTAAGCTGTGGAGGGTGCTCCCTCTCCTTCATGTGCATGCATGTGCTCTCTCATGAGTATAAACAAATAAATAAACCAGAGTATGGGGAAATTCAAGCCTAAGGGTGCTGTGAAAAATCAATGAAAATTTTGGTGGTAAGTAAATAAGAGTAGTCTAGTAGCTCTCCTGAGAGTGATGGCAGCTCTAAAGCCAGCTAGTTTATCTGTGACAACTAGAGAGAGACAGATAAGAGGAGCCATTTTCAGAATAAAACAAACCTCCAAGACTGATTTGAAAAACTGTCGCTTTATGACCTTAATTGGACAAATCTGTGGAGCAATTTAAACCTAAGGTCATTTTCTTTTTTTTTTTAAACAATTATTTTCTTTAACTTTATTTATTTTTTAATTCTGACCAGAAAGGGACACAGAGAGCATATGCACATGTGAGAGAGAGAGAGACAGGGAAAGTGAGATAGCAAACCACCAGGTCCGAGACTCGAACTTTAGTCAGCCATGTGGGAGTCCAGCGCCCTTAACCACTACGCCACCTGCTGGCTCCCCTAAGGTCATTTTCAAAGACAATAAAGCCACCCGCCAGTAATTAGTAGAACCTAACAGTTGAGTGTAATATGATATGGGGGAACCCTGGATAAAACCATTGCAACCCCAAAGTAGGGATCTCTGGTAGGAAAACAGACCTCATGAAAATATTCTTTTGAAGTTACTAAACAAATAAACAAGCAAACAATGATAAAAACAAGACAAAGATGATGGAGGATTGGGGTAGAAATGAGTATTTAGAGCTGTGACAGTATGTTACCTAAAATACTTAGCTCTCAGCAAAAAAATGATGAGACATACAAAGAAATAAGAAATGATAATCCATCCACCGGAAAGTATAATGTATTTGGGGGAAGAAGAGCAAACAACAGAAACTGCCCATGGGAGGGCCCAGATGTCAGATTTAATAACGACTTAAAAATAGAATATGTTCGGGAACCAGCAGTTAGCGTAATGGCTATGTTGCTGGACTCCCACGTAGTCGACCGCAGTTCGAGTCCCAGACCCGGTGACTTAAAACTCACGCCAGGCACGTGTGCATGCGTGCCCAAGATCCTGAGAGGAGAATGGAGGAGAAGGGATTGCGGTGTGACCATCCCCCCTGGGGGGTGATTTCTCGCTTTCTGTCTCTATGTCTCTCTCTGTCTGTCTAGCGAAAACCTCTCCAAAAAAAAAAATATATAGAATATGTTCAAAGAACTAAAGGAAGCCATAATTAAAGGGAGTCATCATGGCTCCCTTAATTAAAGGGAGCCATGATGACACTTTCTCAAATAAAAATTATGAATAAAAGGTAGAAATTAAAAAAAAATCAAATTTAATTTCTGGAGTTGAAAAGTACAATTGAAATGAGAAATTTCAAAGAGGGACTCAATGTAGATTTGAACTTGCAGAAGAAAGAATCGTTAAACTTAAACATATCAGAGAAATCATACAATTTGAAGACACAAAAAAAAGAATGAAGGGAAAACGAGAGTCAGGTAAATACGGGATGCTAGTAAGAATGCCTACATACATTTAAAGAGAGAACCAGAAGGAGAGGAGAGAGAGAGAAGAGCAGAAAAAATATTTCTTTTCTTTTCTTTTCTTTTCTTTTTTTTGGCTATAAGGTGTGTACACTTGCCAGAAAGAGAGAGAGAGACAGAAAGCGAGAAATCACCGGCCCCCCCCCCCCCCCCCCCCCCCCCCGGGGAGATGGCCATGTTGTGATCCCTTCTCCTCCATTCTCCGCTCGGGATCTTGGGCACGCACGCACACATGCCTGGTGTGAGTTTAAGCCACTGGGTCCAGGACTCAAAACACGGTTGATTACATGGGAGTCCATTGACGTAACCATTACACCATCTGCTGGGCCCAATTTTTCAAGAAATATGACTAAAGTTTTCTCAAATATGATGAAAATCATTCATCTACACATTTAGGAAGTTCAATGAAATCTACGTAAGATAAAGTTAAGTGATGCACCTGTAGATATATCATAGTGAAAATGATAAAGCCTAAGACCTAAGAGAAAATCTTGAGACAAGGGATAATATGTTTTGGGGAGGGTAAAAAGGAAAGGGCTAGGGTTAGTGGATGAAATTTGGTATGGTCATTATGGAAAACAATATGGAGGTTCCATAAAACATTAAAAAGAGAACTACCATATGATCTAGCTATTCCACCTTTTTTTTGAATTAATTAACTAATTAATTATTTTTTTTAATTCAATTTGACCAGAGACAGAGAAAGAGGGGCAAGAGAAAGCAAGCTGCTGGGTCTGGAACTTGAACTGCGGTTGGCCATGTGGGAGTCGAGCACCTTAACCACCATGCCACCTGCAGGTCCTACTGTTTCACTTTTGAAAATATATCCAAATATATTGAAATCAGTATGCCAAAGAGGTAACTGGGGACTGGCAGGTGTCATGGTGGGTAAGGTGCTGGACTCCCACATGACTGACCACAGTTCCAGTCCCGGAACTGGCTGCTTGCTTTTGTACTCCCCTCCCCCTCTCTGTGGTGAGTGCATGTGCCCTATAGCAAATTAAAAAAAAAAAATCTCTAAAAAGGGAAGATATATCTGCACTCACATTTTCATTGCAGCATTATTCACAATAACGATATGGAAGCAGCCTAAATGTTCTCACTGTAAGTAGGTCTCTCAGGAAAATGAGTAAGATGGGTGGGAGGTTGGAGAGTGGAGGCAGGGGTGGCAGCTTCTGGCATGAGTGTCAATAACCAGAGAAAACAGCTGTGCTTTGAGCCTTCTGGAATCCAATGAATAGATAAAGAATATGTGTTGGGGTGTGTGTGTGTGTATGTGTGTGTGCGCGTGTGTAATAAAACATTCTTCAGGCATAGAACAGAATGAAGTCTGCCATTTTTGACAACATGGATAAACTTTGAGGGCACTGTGCTAAATGAAATAAGTCAGACAGACAGAGACAGATACTGTAAGATCTCTTTGCTATGTGGGCTCTGAACAAGTTGATGAACTCAGAGAGGCAGAGAGCAGTATAGTGGTTGCCAAAGACTGCGAGGTAGAGGAGACGAGGAGCTGTTGATCAGAGGGTGCACAATTTCAGTTACAAGATAAGTAAGTTACAGAGATTAAATGTATAGCATGGTGACCTTAATAATACTCAACTAAATAGTTGATTTTTCTTCCTTTTCAAAAAAATTACTTATTTAATTTTATTTATTGTTTTTTATTATTTAATTTGACCAGAGAGAGACACAGAAAGAGAGATAGAGGGAGTGAGAAAGCAAGCTGCCAGGTCTAGGACTTGAACTACAGTCAGCCATGTGGGAGTCCAGCACATTCACCACCATGCCACCTGCCAGCCCCAACACTTAAATTTTGTAAGAAAGTAGATTTTAAATGTTTTCAACTAGTTCACACACACACAAAAATGGTAACTACGTGAGCTTGACTGTGGAAATTATTTCACAATGTATGTTTATAACAAAGGATCACATTGTACATTAATGCTTCAGTATATAGAGTTTTATCAGTTGTACCTCAATAGAGCTGGAGAAGAAAACCTTGAAATTATTAAGTAAAAGTGATTTGTTCTATACAATGGGACACCAATAAGATTAAAAATTGGACTTCTAGGACCAGCAGTTAGCGTAATGGCTATGTCGCTGGACTCCCATGTAGTTGACTGCTGTTCGAGTCCCGGATCTGGTGGCTTAACCTCAGGCCGCGCACGTGTGTGCGTGCCTAAGATCCCGAGAGGAGAATGGAGGACAAGGGATTACAGCATGGCCATCCACCTTAGGGGGTGATTTCTTGCTTTCTGTCTTTCTGTTTCTCTCTGTCTTTCTGGTGAGTGCACGCGCCCTATAGCAAAACCTCTCAAAAAAAAAAAAAAAAGTTGGACTTCCTATTGCATACAGTAGAGGCTGGAGAAGAAGGTTGTCCTGATTTGGTCATACTAAAGCAAATCATAGGCTTATAGGTCTGTAGCCACAGAAAGGAACTTCCACATACAGCCAATTAGGTGTCAATACTTCCTAATCCTGTCGGTCAGAATCCTCCTTCCCTTTGAACTTTCTGACTCTGGATATCCATAAATGACCATCCAGGAGACCACTGCCAGTCAACCAGAGCATACAATATTTACCATCCTAGACACCTTCCATAGGCAAGGAAGCCAAGGACTAGATGTCACACAGAACTGGAGGCCAAGGGACCAGCAGTTAGCGTAATGGCTATGTCGCTGGACTCCCACGTAGTCGACCGCGGTTCGAGTCCCGGACCCGGCGGCTTAAACTCACGCCGGGTGCGTGTGCGTGCGTGCCCAAGATCCCAAGAGGAGAATGGAGGAGAAGGGATTGCGGCGTGGCCATCCCCCCTGGGGGATGATTTCCTGCTTTCTATCTCTCTGTCTCTCTCTGTCTGTCTGGCGAGCGCACGCGCCCTATAGCAAAAACCTCTCCAAAAAAAAAAAAAAAAAAAAAGAAAAAAAAAAAAGAACTGGAGGCCAACACAGAGGGGGCGCCCAAGTCTTCTAACAAGTTGGCCACGGCACTAGTCCATATTCGTTCGGATTCAGCCAGCATCGCAGGTCCTTTTAAATTTCTACCTTAGCAGCTTTCTGAATTTTAATAACCAACAAACCTTGCTCATTCTATTCCGTATGACAAAGAGCTGTAGGACTGGAGTGTTCATGCTTGAAAAGGAATGATTAATTAGCATGGATGAAGGTGCTTATATATATTTTAAAACCCTCTATTATATTGCAGGTTTCACTGGGATGTCCTTGGGATTTGAAACCGTGTTCCTACATGCATATCTTCCAGTCTTCCGGTAGAATGCAGACCTGGCTTCAGTGGGAACTGGCTTCCTGTAATCCCCAACGTCCTCTTCACCTCCACCCCAGCTCCCTACCCTAGCACAGGGGCATTATATTGGTGAGACTAAGAATTCCTAGTACCCCAGAGGAAGTTCTAAACTCCTGTGAATTTAGCCTCTGCTCTGTCTCATGTTGAGGAGGTACAGCTAGCCAGACCAGTAGGTGACTCAGGTTAGTGAACTATAGCAAATGTGTGTTTGTCTCATACTTCTTACAGCTGACAACTAGAGGCTGACAACTGAGTGTACTTTATGCCTTAGGGCTCTCATTTCTTTAGTAAAGATTTTTCTGCCCTTTTCCCTCTTAGTTTGAAGAATCAGCTCTGAGAGCTCAGCTGGCTTGGGAAATTAGTTACATAACAGAGTCTCCTGCCATTGCCCTGATCTATGGAGAGGTGTCAGTGGTTGAATTAGTATGAAGTAAGCTCCCAAGGAGAGTCCAGTGGAAGCTTACCTCCAGTCCCCATTTACCCTCTTCTCAGGCAGTTCTCTGTCCCTTGTAAGTCCATTCCTGCCTGCTAGAAGATTCCTTCCTTTTACAGATCTCCAAGCTGAGTAGGATTGGTGCAGACATCCCAGAAGGCTCAGAGTGCCGCTGTTTTCTCTGGCTATTGACACTAATGCTGGGTGCTGCCACCGTGGCCTCTGCTCTCCGACCGCCCTGATTTTGCTGAGACCAGTTTAATGTGAGAACAGCTAGATTATGCCCTCTCCAAGGATTACCTGAAAGTGCTTTGTAAATAGTTAAGTGCTGTATTTTATTTATTTTAGCTAAATCCACTCAGATCGTTTGTATGAACACATTCCTTTGAGATCTGATAGAAATGTAAAAATCCACCTCATCTGTTTGGCTTCTTTTAGATGCCATTTCTGTCGTTTTATCATACTGTAGCCCTTGGAGCTGGGAGTGACTTGTAGTGTGGCTCCTGGGAAGACAGACAGGCAGCACGGGCTTCTGCGTTGAGATTTGGTGGCCTCTTCCAAAACCCTGCTGTATCAGAGACTACCTAGGATGCTGCATTAAGCTGGGCCAGCTCCCTTGGGTGGGGTAGCCATCTGGCATTAACCGTTTGTGCAGTTGTGCTGTGGTGTAGCTGCAATGTATTATTTCATTGGGTGCATTGCCCTGGGATGCCTTTACCTTTTATTTTCCTTTTAAATGAAAACATGTATTATTTATTACAATTCAGGAGGTTATTCTCTGCTGGCTTTGTGTTTGGGGCAGTTGTGGAAATGTAACACAGGAGCAAATGTTTGCTTGTAAGGAATCTCTAAGAGTGTTTTCAAGTTAAGGTAATTCTTGGGCCATGGCCAGCAGGTGGCATGGTGGTTAAAGCTCTGGATTCCCACATGACTGACCATGGTTCAAGTCCCAGACCTGGAGGCTTGAAAACCATGCCAGGCATGTGTGCCCCAAATCCCAGGATGTGAATGGAGGAAAAGGGATTGCTGCATGGTCGTCCCCCTGGGAAGATGATTTCTCATTTTTCCTCAAGAAAAAGAAAAATAAAAGATAATTCCTAGGTCAGTGGAGTCTCTTCTGAAGCAGGGTCTTTGGGACTGCTGAAGAATATTAACTTTGTTCAGTTTCAGCATTTCAATGATCAGTACATCAGTCTCTGGGCCAACCTAGATGCCAAACTCACCATCTCTCTAGGGTCTATAGAAACAAACTAATAAATGTCTGGTTGATTCATAAAATAGTGGGTTGTTGGGACACGTCGTTTACACGTCATGACTTTCCTGACGACCCAATAATTAGCAACAGAGGTCGAAAACAGTCAAAAAATAGAGGACGGAATCTGTATCAGATTCCCCAATCATAAGCAACTTTAAAAAGATCTCTTTAGATAGATTTGTTCTCCTCCAAAGCTCTCTTTTGATTGTGAATTCTTTCTGCTTTTCCTTTTATTTATTTTAATTATTTGCCATTGGGCACATGCACTCTCCAGAGAGAGAGACATAGAGAAAGAGGGGAAGAGAGAAATCAATCCCTGGGGGTACTACCATGCCACAATCCCTTATCCTCCATTCTTCTCTCAGGATTTGGGGCATGTACACACATGTGCCCTAGTGTGTTTTTCAAGCCGCCAGGTCCGGGACTAGAACCGTGCAGTCAGCTATGTGGGAGCTGGTGCCTTAAACACCATATCACCTGCTAGCCCATTGCTTTCCAAGCAGCCTCCTCTCTTCTCTAGCTTACTCAGAGGCCCAGTAAAAACATGTTTCCTCGGTAAACAGGGTTCATGCTTCTTAGTAAGAAAGTTAGCCACCATTTTTGGATACTTAAACTTGTTTTAGGTCTTGTTTTCACTCCAGATGACCAAAATATTTTCTCTTAATATTGTACTCTCCCTAAGAGAGAGTCTAGTGAACAAACAGCTTTCCATCTTGTGACATTAATAAATTAAGACTGCAGCAGAGGAGAGATACTATTAAGACTTGAGACTATTAATAAAATGGGGCGTCTTAAAAATGCTTATGACATTTTGGGCAGGGTAATCTTTTTGGTACGGGGGATTGTCCTGGGCTTTGTCAGATGTTTAGCAATATATCTGGTTGCCATTAGCAACCCACTAGATGCCAGCATTCCCCATGCCTGGTCATTTTCTTTGTTTTTTTTGTTTTTTGTTTTTTGTTTTTTTTTGGAGAGGTTTTTGCTATAGGGCGTGTGCGCTTGCCAGACAAACAGAGAGAGACAGAGAGACAGAAAGCGAGAAATCACCTCCCAAGGGGGATGGCCACGCCACAATCCCTTCTCCTCCCAGGATCTTGGGCATGCACGCACATGCGCCTGGCGTGAGTTTTAAGCCATCGGGTCCGGGATGCAAACCACAGTCACCTACATGGGAATTCAGCGACATAGCCATTACGCTAACTGCTGGTCCCCATGCCTGGTCGTGAGAACCAAAAATGTCTTCAGTCATTGCTAGAATGTCTCCAGGGGAACAGAACTGCCCTTGATTGAATACGAATGACAATAAGGTGTTCTAATAATTCAGACGGGAGGATGTTGGTGAACTGCTTGGGGTTGGTGGTGGTGTGTTTGACTTCTCTGAATAATATCTTCAATTTAGATTGCCATGAAGAGCTGCATGTTCACATAATCCATTTTTATGAGCTGTATTTATTCCTAAATAATGGATTGCTATCTCTCTTATCACACAACTCTTTCCAGATGTGAATCGGCCCCACTGACACATGAAGGGAAACCCAGAGCTGAGTTTCTTTACTTGATGCCCCGCCTTTTCATTCCCTTCGTTGTGTCGATGGGAGAGATCAGCTCCTTGGGTGAGAACGAAGTCAATTGTAACATCTGGGCTTGTGCAACATTTGTAAGCTATCTTCATGGCCTGATGTCTGCCCACATGTTGTTGAGCTCTCAAAATATGGCAGATCCAGGGACCAGAAGATGGCATAATGGTTTTGTCACTCAACTCCTACATAGTTGACCATAGTTTGAATCCTGGACCTGGCAGCTTGAAAGTCACACCATCGTGTGTGGGTGCTAGCCCAAAATCCCTGGAGGAGAATAGAGGAGAAGAGATTTTGGCATGGCTCTCCACCCTAAGGAGTGATTTCTTGTTTTCTGTCTCTCTGGCGAGCACATGTGCCTTATAGTAAAATCTCTCTCTAAAAATAAAAGGCAGATCCATGTGGACAACAATGAAATTGCCTGATGTTCTTTAGTTTTGCATGTATCCATTTAATAATCATATTATTATTAGACACTCCTAAGGCCTATAGGATAAAGTCCAAACAAAACAGCCTACAGAAAAGGGGAGTGGGTGGGTCTAGGGGACACAGCCATGAGGCCATCTGGTGGAGCTCACATTTCATTGTAAGGAGCAAGGAGAGGACGATAAAGGGAAGGGTGAAGATCCTGGTTGTGGGATTATCGATGGCTTACTTCCAGGAGAAACTTTCTTTTCTAGAAGGCTAGTGGTTCTCGGTTCTCTGCTGTCCTCAAAGTGACATTTCAGTGTGCTCGGAATTGAAATATGTGCTCCCCAGGGCAGCCTCACAAATGCGTTTACTTGTGGGATAAGAGGCCTTGGCTTTCAAAGTGATCATAATTTGGTTGCAATTTTTGTTTGCTTGTTTTGACTTTAAAGATAATATGCTATGTGTCTCATTGCAAGCAAGATCAAAGTTTCCCATTCTTTCCCTTGTCCTGGCATGTTCAAAGGGACTTCAAATGTTCATGAACAAATGGAATTAAACTACAAGTTTATTTTGGTACACACACACACACACACACACACGGAAAGAATAGAAATCCATACATTGTTTTCTTTATAATATACATTTTTCATGAAAGTTTTGAGATCCCCTTGAATAAGTAATATATATTTGGCACACTGGGGTACCAAGGCCACTAGAATACCAGGGTTACTTATGGACAGAGACAGGTAGGATGACTAATTGGTTCTTTTCCTGGGAATTTCTAGTTTTAAAAGTAACTGGGTCGGGACCAGCAGATGGCATAATGTTTGTATTGCTGGACTCCTACATAGTCGACTGTGGTTTGAGTCCCGGACCTGGTAGCTTAAAACTCACGCCAGGTACATGTGTGTGCATGACAAAATCCCAAGAGGAGAATGGAGGAGAAGGGATTGTGGTGTGGCCACCCCTGCTGGGGGTGGTGGTGATTTCTTGCTTTCTGCCTGTCTTTCTTTGGCAAGCACAAGAACCATATAGCAAATATATATATATATATATATATATATATATATATATATATATATCTCAAAAAAAAGAAAAAAAAAATGTGGGCCAGCATGTGGCGTGGAGGTTAAGGTGCTGGATACTGCATGGCCAGCCTCACAGTTCAAGTTCTGGAGCTGGTGGCTTGAAAAACATTCCTGGCAAGTGGAGAGTGGAGAAGAGATTGTGGTGTGGTCATCCACCCTGGGGAGGGGGTGTTATTTTTTCACTTTTTCTCTCTCTTTCTCTGTCTCTTCCCAGTGAGTGCACACACCCCATTAGCCAGACAACAACAAAATGACTTCCCTAGGCAAATTTGGACAGATTTTCACTCTCTCCAGAGGTAACTGTCTTGAGTTCTCTGGCTATTCCTGGCTCTGCCCAGATACTCTGGCTGAGGGGATCCATTTTTTTTTTTTTTTTTTGAGAGTTTTTTTGCTATAGGGTGCGTGCGCTAGCCAGCCAGACAGAAAGAGACAGAGAGACAGAAAGCGAGAAATCACCCCCCAGGGGGGATGGTGAGGGGATCCATTTATTAGAATCCATGCAACCTACTGATGACACGTTAGAGTGTGTGGCACACGTTTAGAACCATAAAATTCTAGAGTTTCCCTTGAATCAAAAGGGGCAGATCTAAGTTGAACAAAAAATAGTGATAAAAATGTCTTTATTCTGCATTCTCCTATGCAGTGGGAGTTATCTGTGCCTTTTCCCGACCTGCCAGGTGGCTCACATGTTCTCTGCAGGGGCTCCCACTGTGAAGCCCTCCACCCGATGCCATGTGGGAGCACAGGGCTTCCACTGCTACCCTCTCCTCTGATACCATGGGCTGAGCAGGCCAAGCCTTTTGAGATTTATTGTTTCTATTCAATCTCCTTGTGAATAGCTGGGCTGCTGGAGTTTGCCACTAATATTAATATCACTCCTTCTATTCTGACTGTCCTTTTCAGGCTAACTCCGCAGGACCTTAAGATGAGAGGTGGGGTGTTGTCGCTGATGGTGGTACAGTAGTAAAACACTATGCCCTGTGAGGCTAATCCACATGGGAAGGTTTTGGGTTCATGTCCAGAGAACTGACTGAGTCCTCTGGGCATGGATGTGCCCTGGTCCTGGGACGGCTGAAACTGGGGGCAGATCACGGCATCAAGACTCCGTTGGAGTCTGTCTGTCTATCTGTCTGTCTCTCTCTGTGTCTCTCTCAGTCATGAAATAAATAAACAAATAAGTAAAAATAAGTAAAAACTAAAAAACGTTGGAGGACTAGCTAGCAACATAGTATTTATGTTGATCCCACATGACTGACTATGTGGTTCTAATCTCAGATCTGGCAGCTTGAAAACCATGCTGGACGTGTGTGCATGCATGCCCCAAATCCTGGAAGGAGAAATGGAGAAGGGCTCCCCCATGGCGGGGGTGCTCTCTCACTCTGTCTGTCTGTCTGTCTCTCTCTGGTGAGCACACATCTGCCCTCTAGCAAATTAAAAAAAAAAAAGAGATAAGGAGAGCATATTTTCTAACTTTAAAAAAAATATTTCATAAACCAAGGGCCTTGCTTTACCTCTTCGTGTGTCAGTGTAGTCCTTAGATGTGTTACTCTTGTTTCACTTACTCTTTCAGTTTCCTAAAATGAATTTTCTTATCGAATATGCCACAGGTGTCAGAGGACTTAGATGAGAGGTGTGAAGGATGCCACCCAGGGAAGGCACTTGAAGGTGCTCTCCTTCTCTGACAGTCACCCAGAAACCATGATCTGAGTTTGAACTTTCTGATTCTCTCTCCCACTTGCAATGGGAGCTCACAGAATATGGTGATGAAAAACCAAGCTTCTTTGCAAAATCGGAGCATCTGGTTGTTTGAACACCCTGCATCTTCTGCACTCAGCCAGGAGCTCTTTATTGATCAGTCTTCTCTTTTTTCTGTGAGATGGAGATGTTTGTGTAGCAACCCTTGCACTGTCATTGCCATCTGTCATCAGCAAGAACAGAAAACCTGCTGCTATGGCTGTGCTGGTGAAAGCAGATGCCGTGGCCCACTTGAAGAACATCTGCCGGAAGAAGCATCTCTAACAAGGCTTTTAATGTGCGAGGTGAAAAAATTTGCTGTTAGGCACTTGCACTTGTATTGCTATTTATTGTTCTTCTTTTTATTTCACATCTTTTTGATCTGTGGTTGGTTAAATCTATGAATGTGGAACCCGCAGATATGGAAGGTTGACTGTACACAGGTTCTTTAAGAAGTTTGTGGAAATTTAGTACTATGAAAACTCTGATCCAGGCGTTAAAATTTAGAGATTGCTTGTTACAGGCATCATGGAGGACACTAAGGATTTGTTCAGTGAAGACTGGAGAAACAGAAGCTTGCATCTGAGCTTGCCTGATGATACTGATGGTGCTGGTGAAAGAGTGTCTTGATCTCGATGAAGATGAAATATAATACAGAGCTATAGGAATTGGCTTTGAAAAATCTTAAAGTTATTTACAGAATAGGGGCCATGGCCCAACCTGTGACTGGTGGTAGAGGTGACTGGATCCCACATTACCGACTGCCTAGTTTAAGTCCTGGACCAGCAGTCTGAAACACACACAAGGCATGTGTGGGTGCATGCCCAAAATCTCGGGAGGGGAATGGAAGGGACTGTAGTGTGGTTATTCCCTGTGGGGGGTATGTTCTCGCTTTCTCTCTCTCCAGCGAGCACATATGTCCAATAGTAAATTTGGGAGAAGGGAAGAGGAGTCTTTTCTTTTCTTTTTTTTTTTAAGGATACTTATCAAAGTTGGCTTAAAGATTCTATAAATGTATCTCATTTCTATATATTAAAGTATCAGATTGAACCATGTGAAATTGCAATGATTCATGTGTTTTTGACGTACAAAAATGATAATCTCAGGACCAGCAGTTGGTGTAATGGCTATGTCGCTGAATTCCCATGTGGTCGAGCATGGTTCAAGTCCTGAACCTGGTGGCTTGAACTCATACCAGGCACGTGTGTGTGCGTGGCCAAGATCCTGAGAGGAGAATGGAGGAGAAGGGATTGCGGCGTGGCCATCCTCCCTGGCGGGGGTGATTTCTCACTTTCTGCCTCTTTGTCTCTCTCTGTCTTTCTGGTGAGCACATGCACCCTATAGCAAAAACCTCTCAAGAAAAGAAAAAAAGAAAAAAGAAAAGAAAAAGAAAAAAAATGATAATCTCATGTGTTTTCTAAGAACATCTGGTCGCCATGAAGGACTTAAAGGGTGCTATGGCTGACCTCTGTGTTGGAGTCCCTAAAGTTTGGCTCTTGAGCTTCTGGGCCTCCCCTGATGTGGTGTGGAATGCACTCAGAACCTCATTCCCAGTGCTAGTTGCTGCTATAAATTAATCTCGCCACCGCATGCTAGTTGCAAGATAATTAAAGCAAGATAAAATAGGAATATATATGATTTTTTAACACAAAATACCAGACATCCTTCAAGCAACTACCTACCTTCCTTTCTCTCTCTCACCAGAGAGTTTTCAGAGAGACAGAGGGAGTGAGAGAGGAAGAAGGCATCCCCTCAGTGGGGCATGGTGCCTGCAATCCTTTCTCCTCCATTGCTCCATCCTGTCAGAATTTGGGGTATGCACGCACATGTGCTTGGCATGTTTTATGAGCTACCAGGGCTGCAATTTTAGCTATAGTTGACCCTGTGTAGCCAGCTCCCTTAATCACCAGGCTATGGCGCTAGCTCCATCTCATGTCTATGAATTTACATTAAAAACCAAACAACAACCCTTTAGGGGCAGATCTGTTTATCAGTCTTTCCAGATGAGAACATTGAGGCATGTAAAGAAAAGGGGTTTTCTCAAGAGTCCACAGGTAGTACATGGGGACACCAGAATTTGAACCTACCAAAGTGGCTGCAGAGCCTGAGCTGTCCCACTTTATAATTTACAACACTACGCTGTACTCGCTCTCCATTTCCAGAGACTAGGAAACAGCTAATGGAGACCTGCTCAAGGCAGTAGCAGTTGCGACAGCAATACGGAGATTGGTAGGAGAAGGAATTCGAATTGACAGGACTTGGTCTCAGATGTGGAGGATGAGGGGAGCTGGCATCTGAGGTTAGTCCTGGGTTTATGCATAGTGCTGGTGGGAGGGTGATTGTGCCTTCTGTCATATGAGGAAGACACAAAAGGAAGCAGTTTATGCTAGGTGATGCGTTTGGTTTCGGACCCAGCAGACAGCTGGGTACACAGGACTAAGCTTAAGGCAGAGGACAGCGCTTACTGGGATTGTTTGGAAGTCGGTCAGAATACAGGCAGGTGGTGAAGTGTGCACCTGCATGCAGTTCCCCAGAGAAAGGGAGACAGTGTTGCCAATGTCTGCCTTCCGTCAGGGTCTCCTGGAGCAGCCCTAGAGCTGAGCACTCATGGACTTAGTAGGCAAGACCAGTAGGGAAGAAGGAAAATGGATGAGGAAAAGAAGGAAGTCAAGCAAAGCATGCAATTTTTTTTTTTTTTTTTTTCTTTTTTTTGGAGAGGTTTTTGCTATAGGGCGCGTGCGCTCGCCAGACAGACAGAGAGAGACAGAGAGATAGAAAGCAGGAAATCACCCCCCAGGGGGGATGGCCACGCCGCAATCCCTTCTCCTCCATTCTCCTCTCGGGATCTTGGGCACGCACGCACACGCGCCCGGCGTGAGTTTAAGCCGCCGGGTCCGGGACTCGAACCGCGGTCGACTACATGGGAGTCCAGCGACATAGCCATTACGCTAACTGCTGGTCCCCAAGCATGCAATTTTTAAAAAATGATTTAAAAAAATTACTTTCAGGCTCTTGCACTTGTATTGCTATTTATTCTTTTTATTTTGAATATTTTTTGACCTGTGATTGGTTAAATCTATGGATGTGGAATCCACAGATATGGAGGGTTGACTGTACACAGGATATTATCATTATCATTATCATTATCATTATTATTATTATTTAACTTTATTTATTTAAGTTTGACCAGAGAGGGAGAGAGAGCAACAGAGAGAATGCAAGAAAGCAAACTGCCAGGTCCGGGATGCAAACCGCTGTCAGCCATGTGGGAGTCCAGCACCCTTCACCTCCACACCATCTGTTGGCCCCTGTATACAGGATCTTTAAGAAGTTTGTGGAAATTTAGTATTATGAAAAATCTTTGCATAGATTCCAAACTTATACTTTAGTTCCATTTTTCTCATGAACTTTTTGAAGTCCCCTGCTAAAAGTGCAGCCAGAGGCAGGGAAGGTGAGTTAGCAACTTAAACTGTGATGGAGCAGTCAGAGAGATGAAAGGAAAAAAAAAACATGATAGCAGAGTCAAAAAATAGAAGTTGCAAGGGACAGGAGGTAGTGTCACATGCCAGAGGGAGGTCCAGAATCCTAGCAGGGTCAGGAGAGTGTGTACTGGATTTGACAATGGAGGTCACCATTCGACCTTTGTTAGGTGGAGATGCAGTGGTTGAAGCCTTAGTGTAGTGAGTTCAAGGGGGAACTGGAGGCTGAACAGTGGTGTAGCTCTGCAAGTTTATCCTCCATGCAGGGGGAAAGGAGGGTTCCACGTTTGCATCCAGAGACCTCCCTGAATGTTGGCCACACCTGTGCCTATGATTCAGTGCTGGCTGGTACTAGGGTGGGTCAGGTGTCAAGACCCTATTAGGGCTGATATCTCTCTAGTTTATGGAAAAAAAAAACAAATTTGAAAGTTAAAGAAAAAAGAAGTAGAGATTCTTTTCATGTGTTCATCAGGGACAGAGAGAGAGAGAAATAGAGAGGGAAAAAGCACCCCAATGGGCTGTAGTCACGCTGCAGTCCCTTTTCCATTTTGCCATCTTTTTGGGATTTGGATTTGGGGACACATGCACATGTGCCAGGAGTAGTTTTCCAAGCCATCGGGGCTGGAATTTGAAACTGTGGTCAGCCATGTGAGATCTGGGTCCCTTAATAGATGTAGGCCTGGCCTAGATAACTTATTGGATCATCAGAAAAGTCATGACATTTTTTTATGGAAGATGAATCATGACTTTTCTGACAACTCAATAATTTTAAGGAAAAATTGGCAGTGATGGGGAAGAATAGTAGGGAGGTAGGTTGAGAGGGTTACATAGCTGAAGGAAAGGTTTTCTTGAAAATTTTAAAGAAGATCTGGAGGGAGGTAAGGAGTAGGAGAATTAGGAAAATGTAAGGTAGTGGATAATTTTTTTTTTTTTTTTGAGAGGTTTTTGCTGTAGGGTATGTGCGCTCGCCAGAGAGACAAAAAGTGAGAAATCACCCCCCAGGGGGGATGGCCAGGCCACAATCCCTTCTCCTCCATTCTCCTCTCAGGATCTTGGGCACACACATGCACACGTGCTCGGCGTGAGTTTAAGCCACCAGGTCCAGGACTTGAACTGCAATTGACTACATGGGAGTACAGTGACATAGCCATTACGCCAACTGCTAGTCCCAGCGTAGTGGATAATTAATAAAGTCAGGTTTCAGTCTTAGAGGAAAAGCAAGATATGGGAAGAGAAACTTCTGCCATTGGCAATGGACAGAAATGGGAGTGGAGCGCAGCTCCTGCTGTAGACGGTGGGGACGGAGGGTGAGCGAGCTCAGGTCTCTCTCGTGTTTCATTTTTATTTTCCCCTATGGCTTCTGCTGTCATCTAAATGATAATGTCTGGAGTTGTATTTTTCACACCATGGATTTTGTTGTACTTGAACTGGGATGATGATACAGAAAGCAGTGTTTGCAAAGTTTTATCTTGCTTAACAACTTGCTGGTAAATGTTCAATGAATGTCAAAGGAGCCAAGTGTCGTAACACTGCTGTAATTGATGGGGGTCATTATATAATACAAGAGTGTTTTTTAATAAAAACACTTCCTCTTCAAGATCCTTATTTTCATTTGATTTTTAAAGGTTTTCATACATACATGAAAATAAATGATGGGAAGCAGCAGTTAGCGTAATGGCTATGTCGCTGGACTCCCATGTAGTCGACCACAGTTTGCATCCCGGACCCGGTGGCTTACAACTCACGCCGGGCGCGTGTGTGTGCGTGCCCAAGATCCCGAGAGGAGAATGGAGGAGAAGGGATTGCGGCGTGACCATCCCCCCTGGGGGGCGATTTCTCGCTTTCTGTCTCTCTGTCTCTGTCTGTCTGGCGAGCACACACGCCCTATAGCGAAAACCTCTCCAAAAAAAAAAGACAACTTGCAATATTATTTCAATTTCAATTTGGAATCTTTGGCTTTAGAAAACGCTATAAACCACTGGAGCTGGTGGCCTCTGGTTGTATAGCATCTGCTGTGCTGTTTGGTGGAAGGTGCTTTAAATAAATTGTCCGATTTTCTTCATGACCTGTGTGCACATACGATCGTCAACACTGGGGAGAGGGCTGCCAGAGTGTGTGTTAGCAAGGCCCAGGAAGCAGAATTAAAACATTTTGTATTGGTTTAAAAAATGTTTAAATGACTGAATATTTTCAAAAAGCCACAAAACCCAGGCATTCAGAAATATACACAGTAGTGGAGCTGGCAGGTGGCGTGATGGTTAAAGGTGCTGGACTCCCACATGACTGACCACAGTTCGAGTCCTGGACCTGGTGATTTGCTTTCTCACTTTCCCTCTCTCTTTCTCTCGCTCTGTCCCTCTAAATAAATAAATAAATAGAAAGAAATATACACAATAGAAGTCACCTTTATTAAGAGTTTAGTAAGTATTCTTCCAGGCAGTTATCAGTTTCTCTCTCTCTCTAGTGTGTGTGTATGTGTGTGTGTGTGTGTGTGCATGCAATATATATATATCTATATATATACAATATATAGAATATAATATATAGTATATATAAGATATATGTAACATATATGTATACATATATGTATACATATATGTGTATATATAACATATATACACACTTATTAAAAAGAGTAATCATAGTATATATCCGGTTATAACACTTTTCTACTCAGTATTTCACTATCTTTTTACTCTGGACAATTTATTTTTTGATAATTTGAAATATAAAATAATGTTATCTGTTACTCTTCCTTTCAATCATCCATTTCTTCTCTTTTTACTCATAGTCCAGTCAATGGAATCAAGGCCCAACTTTGCAACAGAGCTTAGTAATGAGCCAGTGCTTTGATAAATACAGTTTCTAACTGGGCGCGGTGGGGTTCCTGTCACTGTTCTGAGTGCTGTTTCAGAGCTGTGCTTTAGCTGTAAGTAAGCAGATGCAGCAGACTTGCCTTTCTCTAAATCCAAGCCATAATGGAGAGGTGACTGGGAGATGATCTAAAAATAAAACAGTATATATAAAACAGTCCCTCGTTTTGTTTGGAAGGCCATACATTTTCATAACTTTGTGCCTTTCACTGTCCATAGCAGCCTGGCCTGTGATTTATGCTCTACCTGGTAGATGAGGTTAGGGGAGCCAGATGTCCCAGATTTAGATGTGATAGATGCTGAGGTGTTACCTTCATCATTACAAAGAACTATCCCATGACTCACAAAATAATTACTGGGGTCATGAGATGAGCAATTTTTTTCAACGTTTTATTTTATTTATTCATGATACAGTATGTGTACATGCAAGGAAGAGGGAGAGGGAGGGATGTGTGGTCACACTGCACTCTGCTTCCTCCGCCCCCCAGCCTGTGGAACCTCGGGCACTCACACGCATGCCCAGTGTGTTTCAGGCTGGCCAGGTCAGGAATTTGAACCGCAGGACCATAGCACTTTACCATTGGGCCCTGGAGCCGTCCACAATGCCGGTTCTTCTGTACTGGAGCTGGGAGCATGTCCAAGTAGATTACCTCTGTGGTATTACTTGCTTAGATGGTATATTTCCTCATGGATTATTTTTATTTATTTATTTTTCATAATACTCACTTTCCATAAACTATATATATGTGTGTGTGTGTGTGTGTGTATATATATATATATATATATATACACACACTGATATATATATATATATATATATATATACACACACACATACATACACACACACATACATACATACATTTTTTTTACAATTAAAGTATCAATTTATTTTGGTACAAAAACTTTCTGAAATTTGTACATAGTTTTTCCATTATATGTATTTCCATGAGGTTTATTTATTCTGAAACATTATTTTAAATTAATTAATTTACATTCATTTCCAGAGCATCATCACAGCATACAAAATGTGATTTCTCATCCAGAATACACTGCATAGTGGCTTAATCATGCATGTTATCATAGATAATTTTCCATTTCTAGTTGCATATATATATATATATGTGTGTGTGTGTGTGTGTGTGTGTGTGTATATATATATATATATATATATATATATATATATATATATAAAATACATATTTTACCCCTGTTTCTGACCCTCTGCGATTTCCCACCCTCCTCCCACACTATCTCTGTGTCTACAGCTGTTTTCCATTCTTTTTCCCCTCACATTGTATTGATTTACAAAATTTCTTAAATGATGCTATATAGCTTACTATGGTCATTAAATAGGTTTTTTTAAATATATTTTTTAATTTCAAGAAAAGTAGTTTTAACTTTAATACATCATAGAAATGCTAAGGAACTTTGCTTAAAACTTAAAGCCAGGAAACAGGTTGGGATTCTGTTCAAATAGTAGGTACATGAACCAATAGACAGCTCAAGACAGGACAGAAATCCTTAAAACCAGAAAACAAAGCCTAGAAGAAAACCAGCAATGGGTAATGAATTGTTGATAAGCTGTGAACTATGATCTATCAGTCAACTGGGATTTAAATGGAAAGATGACATTCAGAATCTTGAGAGTTCCGTAGTAGTTTACTAACTGAATTTACTTACTTAGCTTTCATTTACTTATAGAATTTTAGAACTCATAACCTACTTCGAAAAATCTCTGCCTTTATGTCTATGTTCTTTTCTCTCCTTCTACTTGAAACCCTGAAAGTAAATTGATGCTTTATTTCCCTGAAAACATTTTGAATTGTAACTTCCAATTTAGGTACACACGTAGGTAATGCGTACAATGCATAACGGTCGAATCAGGGCAGTAACTGCATCTACCATCTCCAACAGTGAGCTGGTGTCTTTTACTTCTGTTCTTTTGTCTCTTGGCGTGTCCTTCGTTTCTGTCCTCACCAACTCACTGCAATCTAACATTCCTACTCTGCCTTCTGGTTTTCTCTACCTGTGAAAAGGTTTTTGTTTTTTTCTTTTCTTTTTTTTTTTGAGCCTGAAACCCCAGTGTATTTAACCCTGACATTTGTTCAGTTTCCATGAGAGAATCTGACAGTGTTCTCAATCTGATGCCCGAGGAGGAAGACAGGAGTGGGTTCTTCCCTGGAGTTTTTGGCAGAGCCCCACACGCCTCCTGAAGTCTGGGGACTTGGCCAAGGGGGAGAAAAAGCTTCCTTCCCTGTGGCGTGGTATCCCCAGTCTATACCTCGATGTGGTCTTCTGCCACTTCCTCCTGTGCCTGTTCTCTATAGCTAACTGAGAGCATCATCGATTTCGACAAGGGGAAGCCTACATTTCTTTTTAATGTCATAAAAGGGATTTGAAAATGAAAGCCAGCTGCTTTTCATTAGTATCTTAGTAGCAGTTATTTCCACAGTTTTAGAAATGGGGAGACCGTCCATGTGCATCTTGTAGGTTAGTATTTAACCCATGAGTCAAACTGTTGGGTTGTTGGAAAAGTCATGATGCATTTTTGCATACAAAAACATAAAAAAAAACATCATGACTTTTCTGACAACCAGTAATATGATTTGTGGGAGGTGATCTGTGATTGAGACAAACTTTATCATTGTCTTCCATTTTCCTTCTCAAATACATGGAGAGAGAGTAGTCCTCACCCACCACTGGATGAAAACTCTGGCTGACCCATGATTCACCTGGTTATTCTCTGGCAATAATAGCTTCACCATGTTGCATTTACTTATTGAATTTCAGTTGCAAACACAATCTTATCTCAGCAGTGAGGAGGCTTAGTGTGATGGATAAATCAAAACACTGACAATTTAATATATAAGATAATTTTACCTAGTACTATTCCATTTTTATTATGTAATAACATTTTCTCTTCCCACTTCCCATCTGGCTACCTGCAGGGAAGAAAAGAGATGTGGTTCTTTGCTGCTTCTGCCGGGTCTCTCTCCCTCCCCTCAGCTTGCTAAGAAAGGTTTCTGACCCCTCCTGGATGGTTCTGGGGGGTGGGAGGAGGGGAGAGGTTCATGGGAAGGGGATGCAGGGACTGCTGTTAGTTTAGATTGAGCAGTGACAGGTCTTTAAAGCATAGGCACTTCAGAGGGCCCTTTCGTGGACTCAGTCTGTATTTTCAGCTCTCTAAACTCTGCCAGTACATCTCTCGTCTGGATGGGACATGTCTCTTTTTGCAGCCCCTAAGAAGCTGGTGTGCATCCCTAGCTTCTGACTTCAGTTTCCTACATCACTCTCTGTGGTCCCATTGGAAATGACCGAAGAGAGGAATATATCGACTCTCTTGCCTGTGAACCACCTTCTGGCTTATGGGAAGCAGTCATTTATTATTATTATTATTATTATTATTATTATTATTTTGCACAATTACATTAGCAAAGAAACACCAGGTTGTCCCATCCATTAGAATTCCCAGGCAGCACTCAGACCCCTCTTTGTTCTGTTGGGCACCTGGAGTGGACACACCCAACTTCAAGGTATCCTGCCCATTCTCTGGCTTTAATAGACCTGAGTGGAGGGAAGGGTTTCCTAGAACTATTTTCTCCCAGAAAATCTTCTTCACAAATCTTTATTTCTAATCCACCCTATGTATTTTTTTAAAGAATTATTTTATTAAACTTTATTTTAATTTGATCAGAGAGGTACAGAGTGTGCGTGTGAGAGAGAGGGAAAGTGAGAGAGCAAGCTATTGGGTCTGGGACTTGAACTGCGGTCAACCATGTGGGAGTCTAGCGTTCCTAAACACTACACTACATGCCGGCCCCTAATCCATCCTATATTTTTATGTTCTCCTTGTTGGTATTAGGATTTTTGAATTGGCTTTTACCATTTTCTTGGAAAAATCTGCCTTTTGGTGTGGTCTTCTTCTTGGCATTTACTACCTATTGCATTTTGATGCCTTTTTAGAAACATAAATGTAACTTTGGGGTGGCAGGTGGCATGGTGATTAAGGACGTTGGACTCCCACGTGGCCAACCATGGTTTGAGTCCCGGACCTGGCAGCTTGCTTTCTTACTTTATCTCTCTCTCTTGCTCACTCTGTCCCTCTCTGGTCAAATTAAAAACAATTAAAAAAGGTTAAATAAAATAATTATAAAAAAATAAAGAAACATAAATGTAAAGTCTGACTACAAGTACCTTGGGAAAGACAGGTGATTGCAAAACAATCCGTTCCCCAGATTCTTGCTTATACATTAGGCTAATTGCATTAATTAATACCAAATATGGAAGTATTCTTGGATGAATGGATGTTTTGAAGTATACAGTGGCATATTACTGTATGATCTACTTTAATTTTCACAGTAGAGAAGATTCAAAACAAAACAAACACAGCAACAAAATGCCCAGCCCAATGCAAGAAGATTATGTTTAGCTTTGTGAGAAAGTTCCCTTTATTTCCAATACTCATTAAAGATTTTCTTTGCCTGAGAAATCTATTCCTTGCCCATAGAGAGGTGATGTAGTTGTAGTGTGGTGAAGAAGATGGGATTTTACTGTTTGAATTGGGATTAAGTTACTGATTTGGGAAAGTCTCCCTCCTCTAAGCCTCAGTTTCTCATTGGTTAAATAGGAGTAACTCTCGGATTAGAACTGTTGTGAAGATGAAATGAGTTCACAAGTGAGAATAGCCGAGTGTCTGGCAGACATTGTTCACTCAGTGAATGTTTGGTGTGTGGCCACTCTGTGTGTTCCAAGCCTAAACTCCTTTCTGATGTGATGGTTTTTGCTAATGCTCTCACACATGTGGTTCACCTTTCCTCTGGGTCCATAGTGTCATTGGTCTGGGATGATGATACCTCTCAGCCCTGAATTGGAGCAGGTGGCTAAAGGCAGACCCCATAAGGGCACGTCCATGTCTATTGGCACCTCTCATTTCCATGCACCCCAGCCCAATTTCTACCTACCAACCTCATTGAGTCTCTGCCTGCATGCTTTTTCTCAGCGGCAGCCAACTCTGCCTTTGCATCAGGTGAGTCAATTGGGCAAAATAATTAGATTCTCAACTAATGAATACCTCTGGTGCTTTACTCTTGGCTAGACTAGTTCTGCGGCACATGATCTGCACCATCTGTCAAAGTTTCCTGGTGAGATCGAGCTCCAGTCACCCACAGAGGTAAGCTCCAAGGATGACACACCCTTCGTTGTCTTCCTTATCTTCCCTGTAGTTGCTGGTTGGGGTTACCAGGAAGCAGTGTGCAAGATGTTTGTTAGGCTGTTCTCTTGGTCAACACCTGTGGAGGAAGGAAGCAGAGTGGCAGAGGGAGAAGCTGGGTCACTGTGCTGTCCAACCTGAGGCTTCAGCTGACGGAGCTCCAGAGCTGCAGTGACCCTTCAGAAAGGCTCCAAATTGGAGTAAGGGCAATAGGCACTTTTGAACTCCATAATGAGTAGTTATTGGGCGTGAGCTCTACCTGGAAGGAGGCTTGACCTTGGGAAAGGCAGTTTGCTTCAGCCAAGACAATCTAAAAGGGCTGGCAGCTGGGGCTCTTGAGGTAATGCTCCAGCCTTCCACATCATCTTCCATACCTGGTTTTCCTGCTCTTTCACCAGCGTTTCATAAAGTCATCTCCTAAATAACCTTGCCCTCAAGTCTTTGTGTCAATGTCTGCTTCTGGAGGAAGTAGATCAAGCAGAGATCTGACAGAGTTGTCAGCAAATTTGGAGAGTTTGCTGTGTGGCCCCTGCCTGGCAGAGGAAACTGGGCGGTGACTCCTGAAAGGAGGAGAGACTTCTTAGTCGGTGGGGGCAGCAGAGAGGTCTGTGCAACAGAGCTTATTGGGGCAAAGGAGAAAATGCGTTTTCCTGGCCTTGGCGAGATCCCATCCACTGACAGAGGGACCCCTGTAGCACAAAGTTGAGGATGGACACCAGATTCTTGGGGACCAGAGAAGGAGGCACAAATGGCTATTCAATATAATAAAGCTAAAAAGATTTTTGTCAAGAGGCAAATCCAATTTCTTCTACCTACATTAACCATAGAAAACCTAATTTATTTGCACTGTAAAGTGACAGTGTCCAGGGGTTTATCTGGGCTGCTAATCATTTCCCATTTATCACTCTAGCTATTTGCATTCCGGCAGCCCATCAAGACTCTTTATGTGGAGATTACCTATTCCATTTCAGGGTTCTGCTGTGTAATTTTACATTCTCTTTTGATTGTACCTACCATAGGGAATAACAGGATAATCAGGGCTGTGCTGGCTTTGGCCATGATTGTGCTGTTATCCTCAATTGGGTGTCACAAAAGTTCATATTAATGACTAATGTTTTCTACAGTCGATATCATATCAAACTTCACAACAACCAGTATTTTTTAAAAATAATTATTTAATTTTATCTGTTCATTCATTTATTTTAATTTGACCAGAATGAGACAGAGAGAAAGTGAGAAAGCAAGCCACCAGGTCCGGGATTCGAACCGTGGTCGGCCATGTGGGAGTGTCCAGCACCTTAGCCACCACACCACCTGCTGGTCTTCGACAACTCAGTATTTTAAATTATGTGACATTTAATTAAACATTGGCGGCCTATCATTTATCTTGGTTGGTCAGACCAGGTTAATTGGAGCCCCAAAGCAGTCAGTCTTCATATACAAAAAGTGTTCTGTCTGGCTGGAACTTCACTTGGTCAACAATGCAAACGTGTCAATTTGGAAGCTCATGTAAAAACTAAATTCAGCAATGCCACGGGCAAACCCTCCCCCCCAAAAAACAAAACAAAACAAAACACTTTTTTTTTTTTTTTAAAATGTCTCTTTTCCATCTCTCCAACTTTGGTGTTAACACCAGCCGTGATTTCCAGGGATTTAAATTTCCATATGCAGCTGTAGTAATCCCTAGCTACATTATACATCTTAAAACATTTTAAAGCATCATTTTAACCTTAATTTTTTAATTATATTTTTAATGAAAGAATAGCATTCTTGTGAGTAGTTAAGGAAACAAATTCAAATGTCTAATCAAATCAAATTATGTATTTTATTTATTTAACGAGAGAGAGAGAGAGAGAGAGAGAGCGAGCTACCAGGTCTGGGATTCGAACTGCGGCCTGCCATGTGGGAGCCTAGCACCCTAACCATCACATCACCTTGTGGCCCTTGCACTGATTTTTTTTTTTAAAGAGAGGTTTTTGTGCTTTCTGCCTGTGGACGCCGCCGGGGAAGCATCATTGAACTCTCTCTTCTCACTGCCGTCATGTCTAAGTTCGAGTCTCCCAAAGAGCCGGAACAGCTGCGGAAACTCTTTGTCAGAGGGTTGAGCTTTGAAACAACCGATGAGAGCCTGAGGAGCCATTTTGAGCAATGGGAAACGCTCACAGACTGCGTGGTAATGCGAGATCCAAACACCAAGTGCTTCAGGGGCTTTGGGTTTGTCATGTATGCCACTGTGGAGGAGGTAGATGCAGCCATGAATGCAAGGCCACACAAGGTGGACGGAAGAGTTGTGGAACCAAAGAGGGCTGTCTCAAGAGAAGATTCTCAAAGACCGGGTGCCCACTTAACTGTGGAAAAGATACTTGTTGGTGGCATTAAAGAAGACACTGAAGAACATCACCTAAGAGATTATTTTGAACAGTATGGTAAAATTGAAGTGATTGAAATCATGACTGACCGAGGCAGGGGCAAGAAGAGGGGCTTTGCTTTTGTGACCTTTGATGATCATGACTCTGTGGATAAGATTGTCATTCAGAAATACCATACTGTGAATGGCCACAACTGTGAAGTAAGGAAAGCCCTGTCCAAACAAGAAATGGCTAGTGCTTCCTCTAGCCCTAGAGGTTGAAGTGGTTCTGGAAACTTCGGTGGTGGTCGAGGAGGTGGTTTTGGTGGTAATGACAACTTTGGTCGTGGAGGAAACTTCAGTGGTCGTGGTGGCTTTGGTGGCAGCCGTGGTGGTGGTGGATACGGTGAAAGTGGGGATGGCTATAATGGATTTGGTAATGATGGTGGTTATGGAGGAGGTGGCCCTGGTTATTCTGGAGGAAGCAGAGGCTATGGAAGTGGTGGACAGGGTTATGGAAACCAGGGCAGTGGCTATGGCGGGAGTGGCAGCTATGACAGCTACAACAATGGAGGAGGCGGAGGTGGCTTTGGCGGTGGTAGTGGAAGCAATTTTGGAGGTGGTGGAAGCTACAATGATTTTGGCAATTACAACAATCAGTCTTCAAATTTCGGACCCATGAAGGGTGGCAACTTTGGAGGCAGAAGCTCTGGCCCTTAAGGAGGTGGAGGCCAATACTTTGCCAAACCACGAAATCAAGGTGGCTATGGCAGTTCCAGCAGCAGCAGTAGCTATGGCAGTGGCAGAAGGTTTTAATTAACTGCCAGGAAACAAAGCTTAGCAGGAGAGGAGAGTCAGAGAAGCGACAGGGAAGCTACGGGTTACAACAGATTTGTGAACTTAGCCAAGCACAGTGGTGGCAAGGCCTAGCTGCTACAAAGAAGACATGTTTTAGATAATACTCATGTGTATGGGCAAAAAAATACGAGGACTGTATTTGTGACTAATTGTATAACAGGTTATTTTAGTTTCTGTTCTGTGGAAAGTGTAAAGCATTCCAACGAAGGGTTTTAATGTAGATTTTTTTTTTTTGCACCCATGCTGTTGATTGCTAAATGTAATAGTCTGATCATGACGCTGAATAAATGTGTCTTTTTTTATTAAAAAAAAAAAAAAGAGAGAGGTTTTTGCTATAAGGCACAGCATATGTTCACCAGAGAGAGAAAGTGGGAAATCTCTGCAGGGAGGATGGTCACACTGTAATCTCTTCTCCTTCATTCGCCTCTTGGGATCTTGGGCACACATGCTCATGTGCCTGGTATAAGTTTTTTTTTTTTAATTTTTTTTTTTTTTGAGAGGTTTTTGCTATAGGGTGCATGTGCTCGCCTGAAAGACAGAGAGAGACAGAGAGACAGAAAGTGAGAAATCACCCCCCAGGGGAGATGGCCACGCCACAATCCCTTCTCCTCCATTCTCCTCTCGGGATCTTGGGCACACATGCACACGCGCCCGGTGTGAGTTTAAGCCACTGGGTCCTGGACTTGAACCGCGGTCAACTACATGGGAGTTCAGCAACATAGCCATTATGCTAACTGCTGGTCCCCCAGGCATGAGTTTTAAGCCACTGCATCCAGGACTCAAACTGTGGTCGACTATGTGGGAATCCAGTGACATAACCATTATGGCATCTGCTGGTTTTGTACTGATATTTTTAATACTAAAGCAAAAAACTAGAAGTGCTTCTCAAACTTGGTGTTGTACAAAAATTATCTAGGAACCTTGTAAAAATGAGAATTCTGGGACCAACAGTCAGCGTAATGGCTATGTCGCTGAACTCCCATGTAGCTGACTGCGGTTTGAGTCCCGGACCCGGGCTTAAACTCATGCCAGGCGCGTGTGCGTGCATGCCCAAGATCCCGAGAGGAGAATGGAGGAGAAGGAATCGTGGTGTGGCCATCCCCCTTGGGGGGTGATTTCTCGCTTTCTGTCTCTCTGTCTCTCTCTGTCTTTCTGGCGAGTGCGTGCACCCTATAGCAAAAACCTCTCAAAAAAAAAAAAAAAAAAAGAGAGAGAATTCTGATTCAGTAGTTCAGGAATAACGCCTAAGATTCTGCTTTTCTTTTAATTGTAAAAGTTGTTTTTAATTGACATAATGGTTATACATATTTATTGTACCAAATATGCAATGCTATATTTTGATATATGTATAATGATCAAAGCAGGGTAAGTAGCATATTCATCATTTCAAACATTTATCATTACTTTGTGTTGGGAACTTTCAAAATCTTTTCTTGGGGCGTGGTGGCGCCCGCCCTATGGCAAAATCCTTTCTTTAGCTGTTTGAAATATACACTAAATTATTGTTAACTATAATTACCTGATTTGCTTTGGAATACTGGGACTCTTGAGATTCTGCCTCTGTAATGGGTTCTGAGGTGGCATGGGTGATGCTGGTTTGTAGACCATGTTATGAGTAGTAAGCACCCCAACAATTTTTTAAAGACCCCGAATGAATTTAAGCAAAATGTTCTCTTTAATATTTGTTCATAAGGGGACCAGCAGATGGCTCAATGGCTATGTCTCTAGACTCCCATGTAGTCGACTGCAGTTCAAGTCCCGGACCCGCTGGCTTAAACTCATGCTGGGCACGTGTACATGCATGCCCAAGATCCCGAGAGGAGAATGGAGAAGGGATTGCAGTGTGGCCATCCTCCCTGGGGGGTGATTTCTCGCTTTCTGTCTCTCTCTGTCTTTCTGGTGAGTGCACGTGCCCTATAGCAAAAACCTTTCTCCCCCCCAAAAATTTGTTCATAATCCAGTTTGCATAAAGCTAGGCCATTTGCTCAATTGTTCCAGGGTTAGAGAGTAACTTTCTTCTTAAATCGAAGGTGCCATTGATTGTTAGATGAATCATTATTTTATGTGCTGCTAAGAGGGGAAAGTGCTGACAAACTATGATGCAGTGTGATTTCAGAAATGTTACAGTAAGAGTTTTAGAATGGAAGAAATAGGGTAGCTTCTCTGACTCTTCCAGTTTTTAAAAATATTTATTTATTTAATTTATTATTGGTATTTAATTTATTATAGGGCACATGTGCTCACCCAAGGGAGACCGGAAGAGGGGGAGAGAGTGAGAAACCAAGGCTCCAGGTCCTAGACTTGAACCATGATCCACTGTGCGGGAGTGTGCTACCACTTTAACCACCACGCCACCTGCTAACCCCTTCCTTTCCAGTTTCTACAGTAGGTATTTATGCCAGGTCACTTTTCTATGCTGTGTTTATCCCATTTTACAGAGGCTTGAAGCAGCTGAATTATCTTTAGGGGCATATTTGGAACTCGGACCTACAAGAGCCCACACTCAGTCTGAACCTCATAGCAGAGGCTATTGTCCCCAAGCACAGTGCTCCCCTGGGCGTGCTGTGTTCATTCCCTTTCACATGCTTTTTTTTTGGGGGGGGGGGTTGTTGGGAGAGCTGCTGGCTTCTTGTATTCATCTCTACTGAAGTGGTGTCTTGAACTCAACAAGGACCCTTTCTGGCCAAATGAGCAGTCCTTTCTGCCTATTTTCCTTGACTTCCTCTCTTGTGATGTAGCCCTACTGTCTTTTCCTTCCAGCTCCCTCTCTGGTGTTTCTAAGTCACTCGCTTTTCATGTTTGATGTTTCTCTGAGGAAATCGTGCTTCAGCTAATGTATTTATCACCGGTTCTTTTCTTGGCAACCATATACCAGAAGTGTGTTAGAAGACTCTGGGCAGTCCCCAAATTCCCCTTGAATGAAAGTGAAGAATCCAGAGGTGCTGTATATACTATTGCTCTGAAATCATAGATCTTTTCTAGAACCTTCTCTGTGCCCACTCTGTGCATATTTTTACCATTGAGTTGATGGCGTTATATTCTAATTATGTTCGCTTGTCTTGTATCCTGCTTGACTGAGTTCCTTGTGGGTAGAGGCCATGTTTTATTTATTTTTTGTTCCTCCAACCCCTGTCTAATGCCTGGAACATAAATGATTCAACACCACCGAGGCACGACAGTTCACTCTCAGCAGCAACAGAAGCCACTTCCTGATACCCGACCTGTGTTGTGGGAGCACTCTCAGTTAAGAGGTGGTTAGCCCCAGGAACAATTCAATTAGAGAGGGGGGTAGAGAGGCCGTGAGAGGCCCTCCCTCTGTTTTACACAGAGACCTAAATGAGTTTTGGATTATTGATCTTTTTTTTTTTCCCAGAAAATTTGGAAGTTCTGACTTTTTACACATGAGAGTAAAAAGAACCTTTGTATAGAGGACAAAGTTTTCCATTGAATACATAAACAAAACTAGAAGGGCTATTCTAAAAAACAAAACAATGTCTAAGGGACCAGCAAATGGAGTAATGGTTAAGTTGCTGGACTTCCATGTAGTTAACTGGTTTGAGTCCCGGACCTGGCAGCTTAAAACTCATGTTGGGCGCGTGTGTGTACGTGCCCAAACTTCTTTTTTTTTTTTTTTCTGAGAGTTTTTTTTTTTTTTGGAGAGGTTTTTGCTGTAGGGCATGTGCGCTCGCCAGACAGACAGACAGAGACAGAGAGATAGAAAGCGAGAAATCACCCCCCGGGGGGATGGCCATGCCACAATCCCTTCTCCTCCATTCTCCTCTCGGGATCTTGGGCATGCACGCACACGCGCCCGGTGTGAGTTTTAAGCTACCGGGTCCGGGACGTGAACCGCAGTCGACTACGTGGGAGTCCAGCGACATAGCCATTACGCTAACTGTTGGTCCCATGTGCCCAAACTTTTGAGAGGAGAATGGAGAAGAAGGGATTGCGGCATGGCCACCCCCCAGGGGGTGATTTCTCACTTTCTGTCTCTCTCCATCTCTTTGACAAGGGCACACACCCTATAGCAAAAATCTCTCTCTCTCAAAAAAATAAACCTCTCTGAAATGTCCACTTATCCTCTCTAAGGAGCCTTCTCACACTGACTTCTAAACCCATTGTCTCTCTTAAAGTGATGTAAGCCTGGAGAAAATTAGATTTTGCCCTCAGGGGTAGTGAGAAAGTCTCTCCTCACTCTGTTTGCTGATCACTTTGGTTAGACTTGAATCACTCATTGCATTGTCTGCTTCTAATATCTAAGCAGGTTATGTAAAGCCACAATTATTGGTAATTCACCCACGTAACAAAGCTGTTTTTAAGAAAAATCAAATTAAATTTGTTTGAAAGAGGAAAATGATATAATCATTGACCCCTGCCATAAGTAATTTCACTGCTTGATTCAAGAGTCCATTATATCAATTTCCCATTTTTTTATTCAATGATTTGTGTTCAAGCCAAATAGCACTTTTCTTAAGCCACTAATTTATCACTTGTGGCAGAGTTGTGGTTGCAGAATGCTTAAAAGCAGAGGTGGCAGCAGAGGCCAAGAGGCAGTGTGGCCAGAAGGCCGATAGAGGGCACTGGGCTATTTGGGATAAGTTTCTAATCCTGTTTCCCAGCCTTCAAATGGGAAAAATAAATGCAAAAGAACACAGCTTTTTATTTTTTAATTTTTTAAATATCTTCCTCTTTCTGTTAGAAGCACAATGGAATTTTCAAAACTGAAAATGGAAAAATTCATCAGCAAACTCTGTAGGTTTAAATTCTGTGCAGAGAGTTTTCAGGGTTGGCTGTTGCTCAGTTCTGAAAGACTTCCGCTAACTAATACACGCACGCCCATGTCCTGGTATATTTCAGTTTGTCCAGCGGCGATGGTGAAAGTACTTACATTGTCCAAATATCAGCTCTTGAAAGTAATATGACTCTTTTAACTTTGTAGAAGACTGCAGAATAAAAGAACTGCTGATTATATTATACAATATCTAGTTTCTAGTGAACAGTTTGCTTTTCCCTCTGGAATGCTGAGTCTTTCCTCCCTCCTCCCTCTCCATTCCTCGTTTCCTGTCTTTGGAAATCAAGTGGGTGGTTGGCTTCTACAATCTGCCTTTGGGAAACTGAAGACTAACCCTCTGGAGTGAGCTCTGTTACTTCCTTCTTTGATATCATTGGACACCCGGTCTGTCTGCTGGCCCTGCTTCATCTCCTCTCCTTTTTCTAGAGATCTGAGGGAGAAAGTCGGGAGGGGGTTTACTGAGTCTGGAAGTCATCACCAATGGCTTCCTGATTGGTTGGGGTCCTCTTTGCCCCCTACCACCCTCCTGCTTTGGGCACAAGGCCAAACTTGCACCTCTTTTTTTCTAGCCCCGAGCACCACTCTTTATTTATTCTCAGCACATCTCCCCAATAGGTTTTCAGTGTTTTGGTATTTGTTGTCTCCTGAAATCGTTTCAGATTCATCTCTTCAGGTACTGCATAGCGGTTACAGCTGGCTGAGTGAGCAGGCAATTTTCACAGCCACAGGTCGAAAGCATCTCATAGAAACAACTTCCAGATATATTATGTAAGAAAAACAAAAACTGATAATTATCTCAGAACTTTCTAATTTGTGATAGCAATATAAAAGTGCTCTTAAAGAGGGAATACTCAAACTCTTCCCTCTGAATTAATCTGTACTATTTTATTATTAAACCACATTCACCTGTTTCGAAACAGTCACATTTCTAAACCCTCAAGTGATGACTTCAGTGGATTCTTGGACTTGAATTCTATAGGGACAATGATTTATCTGCAATTTAAAACAAACAAACAAACAAAAAAACCCCCAAAAAACTAAAAAAAACTTATGGCCTAACTAGGAAGGTTGTGATAGAGTTTATTCATGTAAAATTAGTGGCAGATATGTTGTCCAAGACAAACCAGCTGAAACAGAGGCAGAGAATATCCCCAAAAAAGAAGGCTGAGAAAGGGCAAATGAGACCCCAGGGGAGCCAGCAGGAAAAGGAATGAGAATGGGGAAAACCAAATAAGAGAATATGGTAAGATTCATTTTTTAAAAATTATTTTATTTGTTATTGTTATTTTTTGATTTGACCAGAGAGAGACACAAGGAAAAAGAGAGAAAGGGAAAGAGAGAAAGCAAGCTGCCGGACTTGGAACTTGAACTGCATTCAGCCATGTAGGAGTCTAGTGCCTTAACCGCCACACCACCTGCCAGCCCCAAATTCATTTGTTTTTAAGAATTTATCTTAGCACATACTTATGAAATGATTACAAGGAAGGTAATTTATATAACATGTAAGTATGTAAAGGGTCAAGGAAAGATGATACTTGCTTCCTTCTCCCCACACAGTAAGGTATGGATAAAGGGGCCAGCCCCATAGTTAAGAGAGCTGGACCCCAAATGGTTGACTAGTTCAAATCTGCCCTAGTGTCTTGGAAGACATGCCAGGTATGCATGCATACATGCTCAGAATCCTGCCAGGAAAGAGGAATGGAAGAAAAAGGATTACGATGTGGTGACTCCCCATTGGGGTGTATACTCTCTCTGGCAAGCACATGTGCCCTCTGGCAATTACAAAAAATAAATGAAAGAAATGGATAAAAGGAGCAAAGGTAGTGTTGAACTTAGGATTCTATGACAATTGTCTCCATTCCTAAAGAATACCTACACTTTGCTTTGAAAATCTAACATGTTACAACTCTCTAGCTGTAAACACCTTAACAGAGATAGTTTTATAATGAATTTCAAAAGACATCTTTCGCTATACTTCCACAGACAATCAAAGCATTGTGTCATTGTTAAGGGTGATATATAGAGGCAGCCTCTCTCTGTGAATTACTTCTGATTGAAGTTTGGCATAAAATCTGAATTCTCATTCTCAGTTAAATTCCATTTTGAATACACCTTTTTACTAGTAATCACTGGGTGCTAGTGGTGTCAGAGTTTGATATATGATCTTGTCTACACAGTAGAAGGATCACCATAGAAAGTCTTGTTTTGACTTGAGTTTTGCTCCTGAGACAAGGGAGATTTAGTCTGTGTTATCTGGGCCCTAAAGCCTGTCTCAGCCATAGTGGTTGTGAATATTAGTATCTCACACGTGGTATAAGAGGAGTGTTGTCTTGCACACTGTGGGCTCATGACAAGAGCTGTGTCCTAGGATGTACGTAATTCAGTGTTAAACAGCACAGCTCAATATGCCACTTAGCAAGGTGTTCTGTTCAGAGACCTAGGAGAAGAGTTGACCAGTCAAAGCCTAAGGTAGCCATGATGACGTGGTCTCAGATAATCTGCGTATTCTTTTGGGAAGCTGTAATACTGAGGAGAGTGGTTATAGGACAGAGGTAGAGGGATGCTGAGTACAGAAATCAGAAAGAGATTTCCTTCTTGGTGAAAGTATGAATGATCAAGAGATAGTATGGATGTTTTGCTTTAGAAATAAGGCCTTCAGTCTAGATGGAATTGACAACAGTTTTTCTATAAGGAAACTGACTGGAGAGGGCTAGCTCATTTAATTGGCATTTTTGCAAGAGTGTATAGGGAAAGAAGAGGCAGTGACACTAATAACTTCATTATTTTGGTCCCTTCCTTCTCCTTAAGCTTGGGGAGGGAGACCTTAAAAGTGAACTAAGAGTGGCCAGCAGTGGTGTGGTGGTTAAGGCACTGGACTCCCACATGGCCGACTGGTTCTAGTACTGAATTTGACAGCTTGAAAAATCAGGCTGGGAACGTTGTATCTCCAAAAGCTCAAGAGGAGAGAATGGAAGAGAAGGAATTGCAATGTGGCCATCCTCCCAAGGCATGATTTTGTGGTAGAAAGTTAGCTAGTGATGAGCGGGGAGCCCTAAGAGAATAGCAGAAGGACACATGTCACATCAATCACAATTTATCAGGAGTTACAACCAGACCCTCCATGAGATGCCTTCTTCCTACCCAGCTCCTGGTACTGGGAAGGCGAGACAAATACCATTTTTATTACTTGGTGCCTGAGGAAGACACAGGGATGATTGTAAATTTCCCTCTTATAATTCCTCATAAATACAAAAAGACCCAACCAGACATTTTGGTCAACATCCCGAGTCCCACTGGGAAAATAAACTAATTGGGCAGTCTATCCTAATTAGGCATCATGGCTCACACTGGGCATGCGCAGTTAGGTAATCAAATTCCCCAGATTCTTCACCTGTGAGAGACAAAAGGAAGCACAGGAGAAAGCCGGTGAATTCAAACAAAGGACATAAACAATATGACAGACCTCCCACTGTTAAATAGTCATTATCACCTCTGATAATAAAAATAACACCTAACCTGTTCCAAAGGCAGTTGCTACCTAGCAACCTGCCCATCCAAAGGTCTTTTGGGTATACTTCTTTTCTAAAATCTTTCTTTCTTATTAAATTCTCTTTCCCACCTACTTTTATTGTGGTTGTAGATTTGTTTTGTGCCTAGGGCAAGTCTCTAGTTTTAGTGATCTGGACCCAAAGAACCAAGGACTTCACAGTGCAGCTCAACACTCTCTCATTCTATGACATTGTCTTACTTTCCTTCTTTCTGTCTCTCTCTAGTAAGTGTACACGCCCTGTGGCAAAAACCTTAAAAAAAGTGTATTAAGAGATGAGTAGAGTCAAGAGTTCTATGAGCTGGGAAAGAAATCTTGTTGAAGAGTTCTTACTATTTCCAAGGAAGTCCTGAGTGATAGAATGATAGTGAAATACACAAGACTCGGAGTATGAGATGCTGCTTGAAAATAGTGATGAATACTGTGGAGAGGTCATGGTAGTGTTGACGCCTATTATTTGGCCAACTGTGTCTGACTTTGGCTCTTTGAAGCTGTGACAAATTGGCAGTAAAGAAGCCATGTGGGGCCAGCAGGTGGTGTAGTGGTTAAGGTGTTGTACTCCCACATGGCTGACCATGGTTTGAGTCCCAGACCTGGTGGCTTGCTTTCTCACTTTCCTTCTCTATCTCTCTGGGCAAATTAAAAAAAAAAAAGAGGAAGAAAATTAAATAATTCTTAAAACAAAAAAGAAACAATGGAAGTCTGCTGGGCAGCTATAGTAGCAATAAGCAACATCTACTTTTTCTGCCAGAGACCCTGACCTTTAAGTACTTGTGGGCTCCTCGCTTCAACCCAGATGGCTAAAGCCACTTTACAGATAAATTTTGTATAAGCATGAAATGATTGTGCATTTTTGGAGAAGTTTTAAGGGATTGGGCAATCAAAATACATAAATCTACTTCTATCTGCTAAGTATTCAAACTTACTACTTTGGTATATGGACTGAAAGATAAAAATTGACACAATCAAAAGAAGTGCTTATTTGATTTCAGATTAATGGAACGGAAGGTAGAAAAAGGAAAATGCTTTAACTCTAATAGTAGCTTAAAACAGAATAAATGATGGACTTTTCAAAGGATTATGATTATCCTTAATCGTGCTAAAATGAAGCTTGAAGCAATTATGGGTAATACAAATGTATTATTAATACCAGCTTTACCAAGGTTTTGATTATATAAGAAAACAGGCTTAAACTTTTGGCAGATGGTGAACCTAAAAGTTCAAGTAAGTCTGAGTTTCAAATACTCAAGACATAGGGAGCTATTCTGTTTGAAGACCCAGATTTTCCCTCCACAGGGAATACATTGAAACTGGAATTATCTCAGCGATCTCCAGTTATGACTGTTCTTTAGGAACGATGCCCTTGTTTTTATAGGTATAGCGAAGTGGGGAGTTAACTAAAGGAGAGGGAAGGAAAAACAGCTTCCAAGAAGGCTTTCCAGGGGTCCTGGAAAATGGGATGCCAAAGAAGAACTGTGGTGAGGGGTTTTTATTTGGATCTGGAAGGGCTTTGGACTTGTTCTAGGTGGGGCTTGTGCATGCATTCCCCTCCTGCTGGGGAGGGGGAACATGCTGAATGGGTCCAGTTACTCTCTCAATTTTGGAGTGGATGTGAAGGTCAGGTGATTCTTTGTCTAGAAGCTTTGCGCCATGTAAACTATTATCTTATCCTCTTCCTGGAATGTGGTGGGGCCTGGAAGAAACCTTTGTTTTAGGTCTAGGTCAGGCTGCCTAGGTCAGTCACGGAACCTGTGCTGTAAGAAGTCTCTCAAAGGGACCAGCAGTTGGTGTAATGGCTACATATTGCTAGACTCCCATGTAGTCGGCCGTGGTTCGAGTCCTGGACCTGGTGGCTTAAACTCACACCGAGCTCATGTGCATGCGTGCCCGGGATCCCGAGAGGAGAATGGAGGAGAAGGGATTGCGGTGTGGCCATCCACCCCAGGGGGTGATTTCTCACTTTCTGTCTCTCTGTCTGTCTCTCTCCAAAAAAAGAAAAAAAAAGTCTCTCAAAGAGCAAGCAGCAGGACTGGCTTATTTCCATCTCAAAACTTAGCCATTTTGTGATTCCATTTTGGGCCCATACCCTAACTATAATTTTAGGGTCCTTGTCTCCTACCTCAGTCCTTTCTCTGCAGAGGAGTCCCTAACTATTGTTAGGGTCCAAGGGTCCAAGACTGTTCTGACTTCTCTCTGCTGAAATTGGGTAATGATGGGGGCGGGGGGCAGCAGTTAAGGATCCTCTACCAGAGGTCTGTATAGAGTCCCATGCTAGAAGTCATGATGGGTGTTCACTGGAGACTTTGTCCCAACCACCAGTTGTAGCTTGATGGATTCTGAAAGAGAAGAGCACTCATTATAATAATAATGTAATAGAGGTTATTTCCATTACATGTGGGACTTAATATCCAGAATTGTGACTGACAGCATCATATCACTACAATCATCTTTAGAACAGTTATAAACAAAACTTTAATTTTATTAAATTTTTTAACTCCAAGACTCTTCCAGTATGACTGAAAGCTTCAACAGCATGTGTAGACTTGTAGTTTCTGTCCTTTTTTTTTTAACTAAAACTATATTTTTACCACTGTAACCTTCCTTTTATGGCAACTTTCTTGCTTACTATTATTTTCACTTTTTTTTTTCTTAATGATTGTACTTTTAGAAACAATCTTTTATCTTTTTATTTTTTTATTTTTTGGAGAGGTTTTCGCTATAGGGCGCGTGCGCTCGCCAGACAGAGAGAGACAGAGAGACAGAAAGCGAGAAATCACCCCCCAGGGGGGATAGTCATGCCGCAATCCCTTCTCCTCCATTCTCCTCTCGGGATCTTGGGCACGCATGCACACGCGCCCGGCGTGAGTTTTAAACCACCAGGTCTGGGATGCGAACCGCGGTCGACTACGTGGGAGTCCAGCGACATAGCCATTACACTAACTGCTGGTTCCCTAGAAACAATCTTAACCTCTGATTTAGATAGAAAGTATTTTAAAAAATCTTAACTCTTATTTGTTATGTTAAGGGTTACCTGAGGCTTGTTCAGTGAGCTTGCCAGATGTCCAAGGGGAGCCACTGGGGTCTTGAGCCCCATCAAGCCTCAGTTTCAGAGGCCAGTATGGACTCAGAAGTCCTGCACTCCCTTCGGAGCTCAGGGCATTCCCATCTCTCATGACCAACTCCACACTGGGGGCAAGGCCCGAGTGGGAGAACAGTGCCAGTCATGGGCATTGTCCAGTGCCCAGGCTGCCCACACTGGAAATAGAATCTCTTCCAGAGGCAGAGTCTCTGACCTGGACTTTTTCCAGATCCTGCCTTTGGGGGAAGTTTCCAGCCTTAAGGATTATCAGGTGACTCTTGGGTGCTCTTTAGGTGGAAGTTAAATCAAAGGTTAAGGTAAATTGCCAATATGTGACAACACTTTCCTGAGCTACATGAGACTTTTCCCAGATTTGTTCAGATCTGTGAGCGGTCCTGCACTGAGACGAGAACCTAAGCTCCAGTAGATCCTGTAAGGAGTGGCTGAGTGCCACCAGAAGGGTGGAGCCAGTTTGCAGGTTTTTTTTTTTTTGGAGAGGTTTTTGCAATAGGGCGCATGCACTCGACAGAGAGACAGAAAGTGAGAAATCACCCCCCAGGGGGGATGGCTATGCCGCAATCCCTTCTCCTCCATTCTCCTCTTGGGATCTTGGGCACGCATGCACACGCACCTGGCGTGAGTTTAAGCCACCGGATCCGGGACTCGAACCACGGTTGATTACATGGGAGTTCAGCGACATAGCCATTACGCTAACTGCTGGTTCCCAGTTTGCATGATTTTCAAAGTATCTGGCCTATTGGCTACAGGAAAGCTCTAGCTGGAGAATGCAATCATAATTTAAACTTTCATTTTTATGGTTAAACTTCCTGATCATCTAACTTGTATTTGGGCTAAGGCCTAGATCTATCCCAGTCTCTGAGAATGTAGCTAAGGGGAGATTCAGCTGAAGAGAAAACAGGAGTGCTGTAAGGCAGGAAGGGAGAAGCCAGCCAGGACCTCTGGCCCTCATCCCACCTTGTGCCTTGAGACTCCACCCTTCCTAGTTCCTGGACAGAAGATTCCCTAAGTTTTGTCCCCGAAACAGAGGCCCATCCAAAGCTGGTTATACTGAGTACTCATGTTTATTTCTCTTCTCTCCCATCCGAGGCAATCTAGTATCTCCTAGAGAATCTATTAAGCTTGTACCCTTGTATATAAAATTACACATATCCATATTGACCAGGATTTTCATTATTTTTAGCAACCTTAACTTTTAGGATACATAAGTAGCTTATGAACATGTGCAAAACACAACAAAAACTTGTTTAACAAATTTCCCAATGCAGAACTGAATGATCATATTAATAGACCAACCCAGTATCTTTCATTTCCAAAAAATCTAAGAGATCAATAATAGGAATAACCAAAGCATGTTAACTGAGCGAGAGCCATAAGGAGGACTCAGAACCAGGTGTCCATGCTCACCACGAGTCCATACTTAACCCTGGATTTCCTAATTTTACCTCTTTAATTTATGTCATAGAATTGCTTATTGAATAGACTGTCACAGGCAATTGGACTTAAATCAGTCTCATGGAATTCATGCAAATTACAGATTTTACCAAATTATGCTTGATCTTAGTGGGCTAGGAAGTATTACATAGCCTAACAATTTTTTTATTGGCTACTTAGCATGTAATTCTGTCAACCATTTTCTTGCTTTTGGTTAATGCTAGTTCTGCTTAATGGTTGGCTTAGCAGATCAGAAAACTGATTAGTTTTTTCATAGAAAATGAAACGTACTTGTGAGAGTCCATCCTCTTTCCACCCTCTTTGAATTTCTCTAAAAAGACGTAACACATTAGGATTATAGCCATTTGCAAAAAGCTTTTAGAAAGACATCAAACAATTACCCATGGATAGTAAGACTTGAACCAACCACAGTTAATGCTCTGACAAAAATTTACAACTGACAAGGAAACTTGGCTATACCTGTGACATACTCCAGTTTAATATAACCTACAACTTGACTGATAAATATCCTACTGTAGATTCCTGGAAATCTAAAATCATTTTGGAACACAATGCATATATAAATATGGATATACATATATGTAACATATTTATACATATGACTCAAATAGAATGCAAAGAAAATATTTTTCAATTTGACACTGTTCCCCATTATCATTTAACATATTAAAATAAGCCTGATTGGTTTAATACTTCCCTTTTGGATGTTTCAGGGGCCTTCTGGAAACATCCAAAAGTTACTTTGAGGTCAAAGAACTTAATTTAGAATTTGATTTTTGGAGAAACCTTGACAAAGATAGTGAAAAGCTTAAATAATTGACCTAACCGTTAGCAGAAAATGAAAGTTACATGTTTCCCAAGCACCTTAGGGATGAAAAAGGGTTAACTTAGTGTCTGTTGGCACTAACACTAAAGCCAGTAAAAGCTAGTCATGAATTCATTTCCATTAGCTAGTCACCATGTAAAATGCAACATGTAACACATGAATACTAGCTATTCCATTAAATCAACCATATTAAGATAAACACGATGTTGCCTGATTAATACAACCCTGGACAAAATATATGTTGGAAATTGTGAAGATCTTTACTTTTTAAACTTTTTCAAAGCCAGCTGATTTACTTAAATCACCTGAACTTGAAAAGTGTTAGTGCTCTTTTGTATAAATCAAAATGAGAGGAATTTCTTAAGGCTTTCTACTACATATACATGCAACATGTATAACATATGCATACACACATACACATGCAAACAAGAGATCTCATAGTCTTCTACAAAGTTCTTTATATATTTTCTCTTTTGCTTCCTTGTAAAGAATGTGCAGAAGTTAACCCTTAGATGCTTGTCTCTTATCTCTTGTTTTTGAAGTAAATTCCAATCACCTTAGCAATTCACAGCAGAGTTGAGGATGCTTTACATTTTTTTTTTTTTTTTTTTTAGAGAGGTTTTTGCTATAGGGCGTGTGTGCTCACCAGAAAGACAGAGAGAGACAGATAGAAAGGGAGAAATCACCCCCCGGGGGATGACCACAATGCAAACCCTTCTCCTCCATTCTCCTCTTGGGATCTTGGGCATGCACGCACATGTGCCCGGCGTGAGTTTAAGCCACCGGGTCCAGGACTCAAACCACAGTTGACTACATGGGAGTCCAGCGACATAGCCATTATGCTAACTGCTGGTCCCAGGATGCTTTACATTTTAACCCTATACTTGCAGATCTTGGGTTACTCTTACTCAGTATTTAATGCTTAAAAGCCAAAGAAACATGTTGAAACCCAGCTATATTATCTACCAGGATTGTCAGAAAAAGAATCTCCCAAGTCAGTTTTAGGGAAAAATGCTTGTTATATAGAACAAGAACGCATGAGGCACTCTGAGGAGCTAGCAGGCTCTGAGCCAGCCTAGAAGAAGCCCGAAAACCAATGTGTGTTTGGAATATTTTTCATTTCCCTAGACATTTGCAAAGAGCTCTAACTGCTGATTAGTATTTTCCAATTTGTATTTACCTAGCTTAGGGGCAAAAGATGAGATGCCTTTTCTTTAGAAATTGCTGGTCAGGGGTTCCCACTGTGACTGGAGGCCTTGCAAAGGCGTGCTGGCACCTAATGGGCAGTTTTCCATCCAGAGACACAAAAAAAGAGGGGCTTATAAATGGTCTTTTCCAATCCTATTGAAATGAAATTTTGGGAATGTGTTCCCCACTGTGAGGTCTGAAAGTGTCCTTTCCATGTGGACTGGATACCTCTGTGAATGACATCCCAGCATATCACTCAGGGCCAGGGCACTGCCAGCAGGACTGTCTGGGCATACCTGCGCTGGGACAATTGTCTCTCCCTCGAACCAGCAAAAATGAATCGTACCAGTCATGCACACTAGGCTTGGCGCTATGAGTGTGTTGGGACCTCTTCTGAATTTGGGACTTTACATCATTTTGATATGAACTCTAGTTCTCTAGCCATGTTTGCATGTTAGTATTGGTTTTTAAAAACCTCATACAGGTGTCTTTTAAAGCATGTTTAGGCATAAACAAGTGATGTGTCTCAAGGTGGAATAGATAAGCTCTGTAGACCCAAGTAAAGCCTCACTAAAGTTTGACATATTCGACAGTAGGGGGACTAGCCAAGAGAGGGAGAGTCTACTTACGTCCAAACCCGGGGGAAGAAGCCAGTCGGAAGGCTCCCGCTGAGTCTAGTCTTAGAGGGGCTGGGCAGCATTAACAGAAGTAGTAGGAAAAGGCTCCAAGCAACATGCTAGCTGCACGTTTGTGATTGATCAAGCCCCTGGAAAAGTGCACCCAGCGTTATGCTCCTAGTGCAAACTGGCCTGAGAGAAGCCTCAGTATGACTAGACAAAGTCTGTAGAACACTAAAGAAAAATGAACTTGTCTACCTGTGCCTTTATAAAGAACAAGAAGAGTATGCTATTCTCTGACATGGGAAAAGAATTAAAAAGAAACCTTTCACAGAGTCATCATATCAGAAGAGGCTTGCTTGAAATAGAGATGGGGTGGGGGTTGTTACTTAAGAAGGCCCAACGGTGAGAAAATTCCTCAAGTCTGTGTACCAGGAGCGGTTTTGAGTGAAGCCCAGTCTGGAAAGGACTGTGGCAACACAGGCTGAGAAGATGGAGAGGCAGGTTGAGGGTGTCTTTGTATTGTAAGGACAATAGAGAGGAAGGGTCTATCTGACGTTTAGTGCATATAGCCAGATTGTCAGAGAGAGCCCCAAAGCACTGAATGTAAGGAATTTCAACATCCTCCTTGAGTGTCTGTCCAGTGTGCTAGGTGGTTTTGGGCAAATGTTCCCATCCATTGTCCCATATGTTCTAAGGGGAATATTTAACGCGAGTAAGGCTAAGAAGAAAAATGCTCCAAAAGAAAAAGGCCTTTATTGTCTACCAATTAGGTCCTTCCCTAAGTATTTCCTTTTCCTCAAAGGGTCTTATGCCATGACAGCTCTTACCCTGCAAGCCTCCCCAGTCAGCCGGGTCATGGGTGTGCATGCCTAGTGTATCCAGGTCCACCAGGGGACCGAACCCGTAATCTTCTCCTATGGAGTCAGCATCATTTGAGCGGTGTGTTGCTGCTGTGCCACTGAGCTGGCCCTCAGGCATTTGTGTTTTTATTTTTTTTCCGAGAATGTGATTTGAGTTTTGTATGACTAAGTTCAAACCTGTGGGAGAAGTTTGGTTGCAGATATACAATGTAAGTTTTTGGAGTGGGAGAATCAAATCAGTGAAGACAAGGTGGAGAGAAAGAGAAAAAGAAGAGACACAAGTCAGAATACTACCTGAAAATAACATGCAGGTGCAGACTAACCACCTGCTAGCCTGAGGCCTTTTTTTTTTTTTTTTTTGGAGAGGCTTTTCCTTTCTCCTCCATTCTCCTCTCAGGATCTTGGGCATGCACACACACGTGCCTGGCATAAGTTTAAGCCACCGGGTCCGGGACTCGAACCGTGGTCTACTACATGGAAGTCCAGTGACATAGCCATTATGCTAACTGCTGGTCCCAGCATGAGGCCTTTCTAATGGCTGCACAACTGGATGCTGTCCTTAGAAGACACAGAGCTTACTGATGGGGGATGGATGGAATCATCCAAAGTGAGAACCCCCTGTTTTCGAGGTGTCTTACTAACTAAAATGAGTCATTATCAGGGAAAGGAAAGCTATGGTTTCTTCTCTTAAGGAATTTATCCTATCAAAGGAGACAGAAGGACAAATACAAGTCAGTTAGAAAAGATCTAGCATTCATTAAACACTTACTGTTTTCTAGGAATTACACGAAATACTTGGCATATGTCATATTCACTACAAGACTGTGGGCTAGGTATTACTGCTATTCATATTTTCCCGATTAAAAACAGATACTTTAATCTTGCCAAAAGTTGCAGAGCAATTACAAGACAGATTAAGGATCTGCATCTAGGGATCTGACTTCAGATTCCAAACTCCTGGTCATTGTGCTTAACTAGCGCATGGACGCCTTCAGTGCCTGTCAGTGGTTCATTGGTCAGCAAACCCACCTTTACATGTACCTAATAGCTGGACAGTTGGAACAGGAAGGCTGGTCAGCATGGTTTGGCTGACAAGAGTCAGACGTGGTAAAGATGAGGAGCTTTATGATGGCCAAAAGATGCTTAAAGAGATATGGAGGAAATTTGAATTGATCCTATAGAGAAGTGGTTGAACAATTTCCTGGACAGATTGTACTTCTTCAGTTCCTCTTTTTAAAAAAGTAGTTTTCTTAATTTGCTAGACCATCTCTAATGATGGGGCCCACAGACATTTATTCATTATATTAAAAATGCAAGTTTTAATGGTGCAGTCTTAAGAGGCTCAAACAACAATTAACAATTAGCTCTGTGGCTCTTGGCCAAGCATTACTAATGCCTAATTTTGTCTAATATTTCACTTGGCCAGACTGTATGGAGTTTTCCTACAGTGATTCTCCTCGCATCTTGACTCTCAGCAGTAAATTGCTCTACAAAGGAAATGAGCAACTCTGTGGACCTCTTCTTTGCACCAGTTGGTTTTAACGACACTTGCAGTCATTCCCATAATTTCCCAAGGTGACATGTTGCTGATGTAGAACCCGTTCCTTTATTCACTCATTAAACCGTTTACTCCTGTCTTTTCTATTTCCTCCCTCCTTCCTTTCCTCTCCTCCTTACCCATCTTTCCTTCCCCTTTCATTCCTTACCACATTTTTTCCTTCCCTCCCTTCAGCAAATAACTACTAGATTCTGAAGAATGCTAAGTCCTTTACTAAATCCTGTGGAGGATGTATAGATTGATGGATGAATAAATGTTTCGATGGATTTGCTCATACATTTAATGGACAGTTATTGAGTACCTACCACGTGCCAGGCTCTATTTTGCAAGTTAACGGAGCAGGGTATATAATAAAGTCTCTTCTCAAGGAGTTGTATTCCAGGGCATTTATTGGGGAAACAAACAAAAAAGAAAACAAAAAGCAATATGCATTGGGTAATGGTAAAAGCTATTAAAGCAGGGAATGGTAAGAGTAGTGGTAGCAACAGAGAATATTTGACTGGTCTTGTCCAATGTTGGCCACTATAGGCAGGAAGGAAAAAGGAATGCCTTGTTTTTAAGATAACTGTGCTGGTGCCGGCAGGAGGCATGGTGGTTAAGGGTGCTGGACTCCCACATGGCTGACCAAGGTTTGAGTCCTTGATCTGGCAGATTGCTTTTTCACTTTCTCTATTTTTTTCTGTCTCACTTTGTCCCTCTCTGGTCAAATTAAAATAAATAAATAAATTGGGAACCAGCAGTTTTGGCTATGTCGCTTCCCACTGTCTCACCCGGTGGCTTACAACTCACGCCGGGCGCGTGTGCGTGCGTTCCCGAGAGGAGAATGGAGGAGAAGGGATTGTGACCATCCCCCCTGGGGGGTGATTTCTCGCTTTCTGTCTCTATGTCTCCCTCTCTGGTCAAATTAAAATAAATAAATAAATACAGTGAAGTTCAATGAAAAAAGATAACTGTGCCTCGTACTCAACTTTGGGATATCTCTGTTTTCACTTGCTTTGGTCAACGAGGCAAGATCCCAGTTCTTGTGTTAGAATGCAAACACCCCAGGGGAAATGTGCTGGCTATTAGCCAGAGTATGCAAACTAGGCACTAGAAAGATAACACATAGGAGATTATACCATTTGTCTTTTCTTTTTTTAAAATCAAGGGTGCATACGTTTACCAGAGAGAGAGAGAGAGAGAGAGAGAGAGAGAGAGAGAGAGAGAGAGAGAGAGAGAGAAAGCAGCCCTAATGGGATGTGGTCATGCCACAATCCTTTCTCCTCCATTTCTTCATCCTATAGGGATTGCTGGGTCTGGGTCTGGATTTGAACTACAGTCCGCCATGTGAGATCTGGCTCCGTTAACCACTAGGCCACAAGATTGACCCTAATTATTTATTCTTTTTATGGGATGATGGGAAAGAGGGGATAAGGGATGCTAAATTGAGAGGTAATGAATAGAAAAAGTATGGGATAGGAGGAAGGAAGGAAGGGAGGGAAGAAAAATAAAATATATCACTTAATCTCACAGAACAGATATATCTAAATCTTAAAATTAATCCAATGCAGTCTCTTGAGATGTAGCTCTAAATATATGCAGGAGAGCAAAAACACCTTGATAAGTTACTCGATGCAAAAGCGAGACCATAGAGTGGTTTGTGGGCTTGCACAGGAGCTAAGACAAGCTCGAGATAGTTGAAGCAGCCTGCCTTGGAAATAAAAGGGATTAAAGGGCTCGGTGGGTAGAGGGGGAGACAAAATAGAAGGGGGGAGGAGGAGAAAGGAAAATAAGCAGTATGGAGGGAGGCTGGCATCCCAGTGAAGGACTGGCCAAGGCACCTTTAGCCATACAAGTATTTATTATTGCACTTTAAATGATTTAGTTTACCGCAATATAGATTTTTTTCCCTAAAACCTTCAGTAGCTTTCTTTCTTTCTTTACTTTTCTTTCTTTCCTTCTGCTCTTTCCTCTCCTCTGCTCTTCTCTCTCTCTCTCACTCTCATTCTTCTTGCTGGAGGGCTTGTGAATTAATCAGAAAGAAACCAAGAGACAGAGGGAGAGGAGAAAGTACCTCCATGGGGAATGGTTAGGCCATAATCCCGTCTCCACCATCTCTCTGTCTTTTCAGGATCTGGGGCATGTATGTGTATACACCCGGCATGTTTCTCAGGCTGAGTCTAGGATTTGAACTGCACCAGTGGCCATGTGGGAGTCAGCCATGTTAACCACTGGGACACAGAGTTGGCCCCAGTAATATTTTCTGTTTTTGTCCACTGCAGCACTTTATTTTCCTTACACAACAATGTGTTGCTGAGGCCTAATATTTTCACATAACTGCAGAAAACAAAATTTGTCATTTCTTAAAGAATTGAAAATTGTGTACAAAAACCTTACATAAGTTAAAAGGGTGAACTTATAAGCATAAGTACAAACCATTTCCAACTCAAGGCAAATAACATGCCAGGTGTTCTGGAGAGAAACTGGGTCCTAAGGCTTGGACTCTCCAACCCTCTTAAGACTGGTAAGACATGGGACCAGCAGATGGTATGATGATTACATCGTTGGACTCCCGTGTATTCGACCGGCAGTTTGAGTTCCAGACCTGGTGGCTTAAAATTCCTGCTGGGTGCGTGTGTGTACATGCCCAGATTCCCAAGAGGAAAAGGGATTGTGGCATGGCCATCCCCACTGAGGGGTGATTTCTCGCTTTCTGTCTTTCTGGCAAGCACATGTGCCCTATAGCAAAAATCTCTCTCTTAAAAAAAAAAAAAAAAGAATAAGACTGGCAAGACAGAAATAACTGGGTCAGAACTCCCTTCTGCCTCTAGTAGAATCCACAACAGGCAGCTTGAGACGTTACTACCTTGCATGGATCCAGAGGCTGGTGGGCGTGCTCCTGCTACCCGTGGACTTCTTGTCACAAGCATGTCCTTGCCTCAGCTGCCAGGTGACCAAGTCACACGTACTAAGCATTTAAAACAAAGGTACGTATGGGGTATTAAATATACAGAAGGGAATAGACAACCTGAATATGAGGTCAAGATCAGCAACCAGCTCTATATATCCAGTGTTGATGTTGGATATAAGCTTCAAGGACAAAATTCTTTTCAAAGGCTTGTTCCAGTGTCATGAGGCTAGCATGAGGCCTACACATGTGTCAGGGCCAAATTACAGCTCAAATTCACTCATGCAGCAAATGCTGCCCATTGGCTTGCAGGCTGCCTAGAAGTATTTGCAGTGCACATGGAGGGGGCCCAGACGTCATACTCCTGCTTGCTGATCCACATCTGTTGGAAGGTGGACAGTGAGGCCAGGATGAAACTGCTAATCTACACGGAGTACTTGGACTCTTGTGTGGGGTGGGAGTGGTGGGCAGTGATCTTGATCTTCATGGTACTGGGCGCCAGGGCTGTGATCTCCTGCATCTGGTCGGCAATGCCGGGGTCCATGGTGGTGCCTCTGGATAGCATGGTGTTGGGTACAGGTCCTTGCGGATGTCCATGCATGCTGCATGATGGAGTTAAAGGTGGTCTCGTGGATGCTGCAGGAAGGACTGCCTGAACAGCGTTCCTGGACACCCGAGGTGCTCATTGCCATAGTGATGACCTGGCCATCTGGCAGCTTGTAGCCTTTCTCCAGGGAGGAGGAGGATGCGGCTGTGGCCATCTCCATTGCCTGCTTGAGGTCCAGGGTGACATGGGACAGCCTCCCCTTGGTGGTGTGTGCAGTCTCCCGCTCAGCGGTGGTGGTGATGCCGTATCCGTCCTCGGTGAGGATCTTCACGAGGTAGTCTGTCAGGTCCGGGCCAGCCAGGTCCAGATGCAGGATGGCATCCGGGAGGGTGTAGCCCTGTAGGTGGGCACCGGGTGGGTGACCCCATCACCAGAGTCCATGACAATACCAGTGGTGTGACTGGAGGCACATAGGTACAACACAGCCTGGATGGTCTCAGACGTGATCTGGGTCATCTTCTCTGTTGGCCTTGAGGTTTTGGGGGGAGCTCCATTAGCAGCATTGGGTGCTCCTTGGGCGCCACCTGTAGCTCATTGCAGGTGTGGTGCCAGATCTTCTCCATGTTGTCCTAGTTGGGGACGATGCCGGGCTTGATGGGGTACTGCAGGATCAGGATGCGACGCTTGCTTTGGGCCCCATCACCCATGTGCGAATCTTTCTGCCCCATGCCCGTGTCCTGGTGCTGGAGGTGCCAGATGTTGGAGGGAACACGGCTGGGGGGCCTTGTCCCCGGTGAAGCTCACTTTGCACATGCCATTGTCAGTGATGAGCACAGTGATTTGTGGAGGTGGTGGCCGTGGGTCACAGAGAGCCACAGAGGATGCGGGCAATGGCGGGTGAGCCCGGGTGGTAATATTTTCTATTCACTGAAAATATCTCAACTGAAGATTTGCTGGATAGAAATTAAAGACAAGGACAATCAGGATCAGAGCAGGACTGAGCGGAAGGGAGTGGATAGTGAGAGGCAGAAGCAGAGGCAGCCATTAGAGTTCCCCAGCCCCCACCCCAGAAATGGGCAGAAATCCCGAGGACACCTCTGTATTTTTCTCCAGTCCATAAAGTGGAGATTTTAATCTATCTTTATCTAGGCAGTAAGAAATAGGTCAATGCCGGCTGACATCTGGATTATATATATATTTTAAAACTTATACATTTTTATTAGGATGTTAGTGAATCAGAACTTTAGAAGTGAGGATGAAAGCTGAAACTCAATGTTCAACATGAAGGGAAAGGGATGTTTGAAGTGAATCACTAAGTGGCTCTTCCTCTTAATAGAATGGAAGAGAGCTGTCTTTAGTAAAAAAATTATCTTATTTGTCTCTCTCTAAGGAGTGTTTTCCACAGAAGTGGGTCTTTGCTATGGAGACCCTGGAAGAGAATGGGTCTGTACTATTATTTCTTTTATTAGCCCTGAGTACACATTTGCTACCCTTTGAATGCTCTACGTAATTTTTTTCTTTCTTTTTTTTTTTTTTTTTTTGGAGAGGTTTTCGCTATAGGGCGCGTGCGCTCGCCAGACAGACAGAGAGACATAGAGACAGAAAGCGAGAAATCACCCCCCAGGGGGGATAGTCACACCGCAATCCCTTCTCCTCTATTCTCCTCTTGGGATCCTGGGCACGCACACATATGCGCCCGGCATGAGTTTTAAGTCACCGGGTCCGGGACGCAAACCGTGGTCGACTACATGGGAGTCCAGCGACATAGCCATTACGCTAACTGCTGGTTCCCGTAATTTGCCTTCTTTTGAAGCCTTGGAAAAGTCTATCAACAGAGAAAACTTGTATAAGACTGAACAGGAAGACAACTTTTAACAATGCTCTTTGATTTTAATATTCACTAGCTTAGAGCAGTGTGTGTTCAAAACCTCCCAGTCTCATGTGGAAACCTGACTTTTTATAAGATGATTAACTGAGCTTAGATTGCTGGCTCCCTCTTCCTAAAATGCCACAAAAGCCAAAGGGAAGTCAGTGGGGCTGGTAGACTAGAAAAACAAACAAAAAAAAGCAAATGAACATGCAAACTCTCAGGAACGCTGAGGCAAAGAGCATGTCTGGGCTTCAGGGTGTGGGAAAGGGTGGATGTTTGTTTTAGAAGGCCTGGGCACTAACCACTTCTGTCCAGTAGGTTGCCAGTAGCCTCAAGTGGTGGTTATTCACTAGTGAATTTCCTGGTACCTTGAACAGTGCCTGCCACAGATTCATATTCAATAATATTTGTTGAATGCAGAATGAATAGGCATCACGGGCACTATATAAAGTGGAAGAGAATTTTAGGTGTGAATCTAGGTAAGATTCCTTGCTCTGGTAATTACCCGAGTGGCTCAGGGTTGGCCTTATTGCCATTACAAGGCGGAAAAAGAGCCATCCTGGTGGCTGGATAACATCCGTGTGCAGGTGAGTGTGTTGGGAAGAGGAAGTTAACGGGAAGTAGAGCCAGTTCAGCTGGCCTCCCGGCCTTCCCTCCTTTTGAGCACTTCATCTGTTTTGAAGGTTAGTTCTGTTGTAGAATGGAGAGAGACAAGTCTTGAAGATTTGCTCCAAAAGGGGACCAGAGGCCTCCTGAAGGTCCCTGGAGGGCCATAACCTTGAGTCTTCTTTCACAAAAGTCTTTTAAAGAGTGACTACTAATAAGTATTTCAAGAAATTAGATGAGCTAGTCATCTTGAGAAACATAAAATTACCACATTAGTGAGAGAAGAAAAGAGAGCATGTAATCCTGAAATGGTATTCAAAGCCCTCACGCCCATCCCAGCATCCCAAGAGCCCTAGACAAAGACAACTTTCTGGGAAAGTTCTACCCAATTTTTAAGGAAAGAAAATTACTGTTCTATGTAAGTTTTAGAAATAAAGACAGAGAAAAATGTTCATTTTATAAGGTCAGTATGACGTTAAATCCAGATAAAGATGGTACAAGGAAAGGAATGTATGAGTACATTTTACTTATAAATTGCATGTAAAAATAATAAATAACTTATTATATAATTATATCTGTAAGTATATTACAAATACCATAATCAATTACGATGGTTCAGGTTCAGAAATTTTATCAATATAGTTCATTTTATTAATTGACTAAGCAAGAGCCTTTTCTGGTCATATTGATAAATGTAGCAAAAGCTTTTTGATAAATTTCAGCTTCTATTAATGATTACAAAAAAACACTCTGCCCACTTGTGTTTCTGCCAGTTGAGGTATATGCTTCCCAGGAGTCAGCTGTGATCGTTTCCAAAGCTCTTTATACCAGTTGTACTTGCTATTGCAGTTATGTAATTTAGTTAAATATTATGTAAACCAAAGAATTACAAGTTTGAAAGAAGAATTGTTTCTCAGAAAGTTCAATGTAATGTTTTGGAAATCCTTGCTGAAGGCAAGCCACTAATAAATATTGCTCTCAGATCAGTTGGAATTCCCATCACATTAAAAGCAAAGGTCTTCTTCATCCTACATCAAAAGATTAGAAAATGAATATAGATTTGTATATTTTAAATTAAGATAAAACATTTTAATGGTTGCATTACTTGATATAACTCTTGTTTTTACTGACTTTTATTCTTCTACTAGTTGGTTCTAGTTATGTCAAATGAGAGAATTCCCATTATATTCTTTTGGAAAAAAAAAATGACATTGCCTGAATTCCCAGCATCTATTCTTTTTTTAAAATTACCTATTTAATTTAATTAATTATTATTATTTTTATTTGCTATTGGGCACATGTGCTCATCAGAGAGAGACAGAGAGAGAGAAGGAAAGTGAGAAAGCAAGCTGCCAGGTCTGAAGCTAGAACCATGGTTGGCCATGTGGGAGTCCAGCATCTTAACTACCATCTTAACTACCCACTGGCCCCAATGGCATCTGTTCTTCCTGTTCATTTTAATGCTCTCATTTGGTTATGAGGAGAACTTATAAGTGACTTAATGTACTTTTTTCTTGGAAAGATTTTTGCTATAGGGCACGTGCACTTGCCAGAGAGAGACAGAGAGACAGAAAGCGAGAAATCAGCCCCCAGGGGAATGAACACACTGCAATCCCTTCTCCTCTAGGGATCTTGGGCACACACGCACATGCACCCGGTGTGTGTTTAAGCCATCGGGTCTGGGACTCGAACTGCGGTTGACTACATGGGAGTCCAGCGACATAGCCATTACGCTAACTGCTGGTCCCGACTTAATGTGCTTTAATCCTTCCCAGCCAACTGTGTCACAGTGGCTAGGAAAGATATGCCGAGGTGCCTGTATTAGCCCTCTATCTTTCTGTCTCCCTCTTTGTCTGTCTTATTCTGCTTCCCTCTCATTTCATTTTCTCTTTCTTTCCCAATAACATTCACAAGACATCAGGTATTTAAAGATCCTAAAATATCTAATTTCTTCTTTGTCACTTCTTTTTTTTTTTTTTAAATAGATTTTTTGCTATAAGGGTGCATGTGCTCTCCTCTTGGGATTTTGGGCACACATGCACATGCACCTGGCATGACTTTAAGCTGCTGGGTCTGGGACTCGAACTGTGGTTGGCTCCATGAGAGTCCAGCGACATAACTAACCATTGATGCCATCCGTTGGTCCTTCTTCTTTTTCATTTCTGAAACACTTTTCCCATTCTCTTGTCTTCAGCTGTATTTCTGAGCCAGTATCTGAAACTTCTCTTGGTTCCCTCCATTCCCTAGACCTCGCTCACTGGAACTATTTTTTTCTTGGGGGAAATGTACTGGCATACAATTCTAGGACATCTTTCTTTGAATTGCATAAACTGATATAGCATTCTGGAACCTTTATTTATTTATTTATTTTTTTGGAGAGGTTTTTGCTGTAGGACGTGTGCGCTCGCCAGAGAGAGAGAGAGACAGAGAGACAGAAAGTGATAAATCACCCCCCAGGGGGGATGGCCACGCCTCAATCCCTTCTCCTCCATTCTCCTCCTGGGATCTTGGGCATGCACACACACGCGCCCGGTGTGAGTTTTAAGCCACTGGGTCCAGGATGCGAACCGAGGTCGACTATGTGGGAGTCCAGTGACATAGCCATTACGCTAACTGTTGGTTCCCACCATATTTATTATCTTTAACAAAGAATATTTCATTATGTTGTACATCTTCGATTTTTATTCTAGTTAGTTTTGGGGATGGAGATACACACACACACACACACACACACACACACACATATATATATATATATATATATATATATATATATATATATCCACACACGTATGTATGTATAAAATTGTCGGCAAAGTCATGATGTATTTTTCAATGTTTTTCTATGCAAAAATACTTCATGACTTTCCTAGTGACCCAATATATTTCAATCAAATAATATTTTTATATATACATATATAAATACATGTGTGTATTTCTATCTATCTATGCCCCTTTTTTAAAAGCTGTATGGTATAGCATTCCGTAACCTATTTTCCTTGCTTACATGCATTCTTGTGTCTGTTGAACATTTTTTCCAGAGCTCCGCAGCCCCCTCCACCCTCACCCCCATGCAGTCTCTATCTGCAGTTGCCCTCTTTTCTTCTGTGTCTTCAAATCTCTCGGTTTCAGTCATCGAATGCAGAATTTGGTATATGTTAAGTGGGACATATGTTTGTCTTTCTGTCTGGCTTATTTCATTTAACATTAAATCTTCTGGATTTGTCTACTTTGTATTGAATCATCATGTGTAATATTCCGTCGAATAAGTGTTGAAAATTTTATGTTACCATATAACAATAATGATGATCAAGTTACAGAACATTTTCACTATATCAAAAAGTTTTCTCTTGCCCCTTTGCAGTCAAGCTGCTTCTTCAAGTCCCTGCCAACCACTGAGCTGATTTCTGACCCTATAGTTTCGGGTATTCAAAAACCCCCTAGTCCCATTTGGAAACTTCTGATTTTTGGTAAGATGATGAACTGAGCTCAGTTTGCTGGCTCCCACTCCCCCAACTGACCAACTTCGGTTAGTAATATTTTGATGAGAATTTTTACATCTTTGTTCAACTGGATATTCACCTGTAATTTTCTTTTTTTGGCAGAATTCTTGTCTGACCTTGATATCAAGGTAATGGTGGCTTCATAAAATGAATTTGGAATTCTTCTCTCTTCAGTTTTCTTTTTTTTTTCCTATTTTCTTTTCTTTCTTCTTCTTTTTTTTTTTTTTTTTGGAAGAGTTTGAGGATTGGTATAAAGGTTTGGTAGAATTCTGTGTGGATTTATGTTTTCAGTTCTATTGATTCAGTTTCTAGCAATGAAGTTGCTGGCTCAAGTGGTTAATATATAATTTAACTTGGTAAGTAACTACCAATCTATTTTCCAAAGTGGTAATTACTTTGGAAGTAAAGTAGAAGTTATTATTTTGCATTTCTGTCAGAAATACATGAAAATTAAAAATTTTAGCTTTTAATGTATGTGTTATGTGTGTGTGTGTGTGTGTGATATAGTGATACACACACACACACACATATATATATGTGTGTATATATATATATATATATATATATATATATATATATATATATTTATATATATATATATAAAACTCATTTATTTATTTGAGAGGTTTTTGCTATAGGGTGCGTGTGCTCGCCAGAAAGACAGAGAAAGAAAGACAAAAAGCAAGAAATCATCCCCCCTCAGGGGGTATGGCCACACCGTAATCCCTTCTCCTCTCAGGATCTTGGGCACACACGCTCATGCACCCAGTGTGAGTCCCACTGGGTCTGGGACTCGAACCATGGTTGACTACATGGGAGTCCAGCGACATAGCCATTATGCTAACTGCTGGTCCCACATTTACACTTTTGATGTGATTTTCAAATAAGTGCATTCACTTAGGTATAAAAATACTCAGACAGGATTGAAATAAGTGTTTACCCACAGCTTGAAGCATGTACGTCATTGTAATACCACACTTCATGTTATATACTATGAATTGGCCTTAAAAAAAATCTTGTAATTAAACCACATTTTTTTCGTGTGTCATTAACTTCTTGTCATTTCTATAGCTACTTCATATATAATGATTTTTGTAATTTCTTTTGGAGTTTCTTTATTTTATAATAAACCTCAAAAATGTAGGTGGCCAGGCTTTGCTTGAATTTTTTTTTTTAAGAGAGATTTGTTTTTGCTATAGGGTGAGTGTGCTCCAACAGAGCATAAAAGGTTATCAATATTGGTATGTTATATGTGTCTAGAAATTTGTCTATCTCATCTAGGTTTTCTTGTTTATTGGTATATAATTGCTCATACTATTCTCTCATGACTTTTTAAAAAATTATTTTATTTAACTTTATTAACTCTTACATTTTTTAATCAGAGAGGGAAAGAGTGAGAGCAAGGGAGAGAAAGTGAGAAAGCAAGCCGCCAGGTCCGGGACTTGAACCGTGATCAGCCAGGTGGGAGTCCAGCACCTTAACCACCATGCCACATGCGGGCCCCCTCTCATGATCTTTTGTTTTTCTGTTATGTCTGCTGTAATATTGCCTGTTTCACTGCTGATTTGATTTACCTAGTTCCTTTTTCTGTCCTTCTTGATTAATTTAGCTGATGGTATGCCAATTTTGTTCATTTTCTTAAAGAATCAGATTTTGGTTTCATTTATAATCTGTATAGTTTTTTTAATTCTCTGTTTCATTTGTTATGTAAATATGCGTGATTATTATCATTGGTTTCAGTGAACCTTCTAATTTTATTCTTAATTTGTTTGGTGGTTGTGAAGTCATTCATGGGTAGGTTGTTTAGTTTCCATATGTTTGTATTTTTGATTTTTTTTCAGTTAATTTTTTTGGGGGGAGAGGTTTTTGCTATAGGGCATGTGCGCTCGCCAGATAGAGACAGAGAGACAGAAAGCAAGAAATCACCCCCCCGGGGGGGGGGGTGGCCATGCTACAATTCTTTCTCCTCCATTCTCCTCTTGGGATCTTGAGCACGCATGCACACACACCCAGCATTACTTTAAGGCACCGGGTCTGGACTCCAACCGTGATGGACTACATGGGAGTCCAGCAATGTAGCCATTTCGCTATCTGCTGGTCTCTCTTCAGTTACTTTTAATTCCATTGTGATTGGAGAAGATGCTGGGTATAGTTTCTATACCTTTGAATTTTTTTTTTTAGAAGATTTTGCTATAGGGCGTGTGTGCTCATCAGAAAGAGAGAGACAGAGAGATAGAAAGCAAGAAATCACCCTCCAGGGGGGATGACCACACCGCAATCCTTTCTCCTCCATTCTCCTTTTGGGATCTTGGGCACGAACGCACACACACCCGGTATGAGTTTAAGCCACTGGGTCCGGAACTTGAACTGCAGTCAGCTACATGGGAGTTCGGCGACATAGTCATTACGGTAACTGCTGGTCCCTATACCTTTGAATTTGTAAAGGCTTGTTTTGTGCCCTATCATGTGGCCAATCATTGAAAATGTCCCATGTTAGGATGAGAAAAATGTGTATTTTGTGGTTGTCGAGTGGAAAGTTCTATAGATGTCTGTCAAGTTCATTTGATTTATGGTATCATTAATATCCTGTATCTCTTTGCTTATTTTTGTCTAGATAATCTGTCCAGAAGAGACAGTGGTGTGTTGAGATTTCCAACAATTATTGTGTTGCAGTTTCTCCCTTTAAATCAAGCAGTCTGTCTTTCATGTATTTGGGTGCTCCAGTGTCGGGTGCATAGATATTTATATGTGTTATATCTCTTTGGTGGATTAGCCCTCTATAGTACCATATAGTGTCCTTCTCTGTCTCCTCTTACAGATTTTGTCTTAAAGTCTATTTCTGTCTGATATCAGTATTGCAGGTCCAGCCTTCTTTTGCTTTCCATTCGCACGAATACCTTTTCCTAGCCCTTTACTTTCAGTCTGTGTATGTCTTTATAAGTGAGGTGTGTTTTTTGCAAGCAGCATATTGAGGGCTTCTATTTTTTAATCCATTCAGTCTGTATTTTTTGATTGGAGATATTAATCCAGTGACACTCAGCATTATTAGCAATATTTGCAGACTTATCCCTATCATGTTGTTAACCATTTTTTTGGTTATCTTGTGTTATTTAATTTCTGTTCGTCTCTTTAGTTTTCCTGATACAGTACTCCTTGAAGAGTTGGTCGAGTATTGGTAAATTCTTTTAGGTTTTGTTTATCTGAGAATGATTTAGTTTTTCTTCCCATTTGAAGAATAATCTTTTTTTTTTTTTTTAATTTTTTTTTATTATCATCATATTCTTCTTTATATTACATTGAATTACATATAACTTTACATTGTATTACATTACTTTTTCAAAAAGGAATGCCATGCATGTCAGTCAGTATAGAGACATTAATCTCCCCGCTTCAACATTCAGTATCTTTTCTATGTTTTCCCCAATCATTATTATTATTCTAATTATTTTTTAAGACAGTCCATCGCTATTTCTCATGTTGCTTGTACAAATACTTTGCCCATCATGAAATACTTCTCAGACAAATCCAGTTGAGAATACTATACATGTCAACATCAACAGTTAATAAGCCATATCTGTTTCTCACTAATGTCCTGCCTCTCTATTGTTCATTTGTTATCTTTCTCTATCCTCTTCTCTTCACTTCCCCCATTCCACACTGTCCTATTCTCATTAAGTACTGAAGAATAATCTTACCAGGTGTAGTATTCTCGGTTGAAATTGTCTTTCTTACAGCATTTTGAATATGACTGACCATTCCTTCCTTGCTTAAATTGTTTCGAGAGTTCTGACATTAGCCTAATAGCATAACTTTCATAAGTACTTTCATAGTTCTCACTTGTCATTTTTAGAATCTTGTTTTTGTCTTTGATTTTTTATCAATCTGGTTATAATGTGCCAGGGGGAGGATCTTCTTGTGTCGATTTCTATTTGGCATCCTTTGTGTTTCCTGTGTCTGAATGTTTCTCTAGGTTTGGAAACTTTTCTGCAAGTATTTCATGGAGTAGATTTTATATGTATTTATCAGATTATTATTATTTTTTTTTGCCTCCTGGAATACCAGTTATTCAGATATTCGGGCATTTAATAGTATCTAGTATTTCCCACACCTTGTCTTCCTTTTCTTAAAATTCTCTTTGGTGGTTTTGTCTAAGTCAGAGGCTTTGTCTTCTAGATCAGTGATCCTGTCTTGAGCATAGTCTAATCTGCTATTAATACTTTAGAAAATTAATTAAAAAATTTTAAAAGTTTTTGGAGAGATTTTTGCTATAATGTGACTACGCTTGCTGGAGAGACAGAGAGAGACAAAGACAGGGAGTAGGAATCACCACCCAGGGGGATGGCCATGCCACAATCCCTCTTCCACCATTCTCTCTTGGGATTTTGGGCATGCACACACCCATTCCCGGCATGAATTTGAAGTCTCTGGGTCAGGATTTGAACTGTGGTCAGCCATGCGAGAGTCCAGTGATGTAACCATTACTCCATCTGCTGGCCTTGCTAGCAATACTTTAGAGGGAGGATTTTATTTCTGTATTTCATTTCTAGAAGTCATCTCTAGAATTTCTCTTTGATTCTTTTTCATGGTTTCTATTTCTTTTTTTTTAAAGAATCATTTTATTTGGGACTAGCAGATGGCCTAATGGCTACATTGCTGGACTCCCACGTAGTCGACCACGGTTCGAGTCCCAGACCCAGTGGCTTAAACTCACGCCAGGTGTGCGTGTGTGCATGCCCAAGATCCCGGGAGAATGGAGGAGAAGCGATTGTAGTGTGGCCATGCCCCCGGGGGGTGATTTCTTACTTTCTGTCTCTCTGTCTCTCTCTGTCTTTCTGGTGAGCACACGTGCCCTATAGCAAAAAACACTCTCCGAAAAAAAAAGAATCATTTTATTTATGTTATTATTATTGTCATTTTTAAACATTTGACCAGAGAGATAGAGAGGAAGAGTGAGAAAGCAAGCCATCCTTAACCACCAGGCCCACCTGCCAGCCCCAGTTTCTATCTCTTTATGGAGTTCCTCCTTCAAATCATGGAATGATTTTCTCATTTTCTTGACTTGGTAGTCTGTTTTCTCTTGCATCTCATTAAGTTTAGTTAGGAAAAGTATTCTGAATTTTTTTCCTGACATTTTAGTGATTTCTCTGTTTTTTTTTTTTTTTTTTTTTTTTTTTTTTTTGTTGTTGTTTTGTTTTGTTTTTGTTTTTCAATGGTTGGGAATGAGTTATTGTGCTCCCTTTTGGGGGGAAGTATTTCCTGGTTTTCTTATAGTGAGGCTATGCTGGAATTTTTAGTTTTTGGTGTTTACTTCTTGCTAATTCTTTGGAGTAGATTTCTGTAGCTGTGTGCTCATGAACATCCCTTTGTTGTGAATTAACTCTGTGCCAATTTTCCTCTTCTACTGTGGGTGGCAACATGGTATCCATAGTGGGAGTCTTGGGTTCAGATTTACAGAGAGGGATTTCTCCTTTTCTCTGGTGGGTTCAGTGAGGTAAGGATTCCTAGAGCCTCACAGTGTTCATATGTTTGGCTCGGATGTGCCTAGACCTCTCTAGTCCTTGGGTGGGTAGGGGCTGGCCAGCAAAGTGAAGGTGTAAGGTGATAACAAAAGTTACATATTGTGCACAGCATAGCACCTGGGCCGAATCAACCCCATCTCCCACACCCTAGACTGGTAAGAGGCGGAAAATGACTGTTAAAATGCCTGTTTTCCTTTGTTTCTTTTAACACTGCAACTGCAGGATCGGGGTGGGGGTGTGGGGTGGAGTCAGTCCTATTTACCACACCCTAGCCTGGGCAGGGGACTTCAGGTGGAGAATGGCTGCTAAACCATGATCTTGTTTTTCTTCCTCATTCTTTGTTTTGGAAAATGTCAAGCACAAGCGAAGTTGAAAGAATAGCGCAGTAAGCATCTTTGTATCTTCCATCTATAGTCAACAGTTAAAAAGATTTTGCAATCTTTGCTTTATCCCTTTCTAGATCTAATATTTGGTGGAATTACCTAATAGTAAGAAGCAGATATCATACTTCACTTCTATGTATATACATCAGCATACGTCACTAAGGATAAGAACATTTTACTAGGGCTGGTCCCTACTGCAGGGTTTAGGCCTGTGTGGAAGCCAGATCTTACATGGCTGAACTGGGTTTGAGTCCATCAACTCTACACTGGGCATGTCCAGGATCCTGATAGGATGAGGAATTGGAGGAAAAAGGGTTATGGACCAGGCCCTGTTATGGGGTGCTTGCTTTCGCTCTCTCTCTCTCTTGTTCTTTCTCGTGTGTGTGTATGCACCTTCTGGCATTAAAAAAGTTCTTTTATGCATACACAACACAGTTATTTAAAGTAACAGTAGTTTTGTAATATTCAATATCTATTTCATATTCAAAATTCTTTAGTTTTTTTTTTTCCCAAATGTAATTTATATTTTTATATTTTGAATCAGGATGTGCTCAAAGCTCACACATTGCATTTAGTGTGAACCTTGAGTAGGTCCTGTACTCTTCATCTTGTTCTTTGTTTTTCACATACTGACTCTTTTTTTTTAGATTTTTGTCATAGGGTGTGTGAGTTTTCCAGAGACAGAGAGGGATTGCCAGACCCTTGGAGGAATGGCCACATTGTAATCCCTTCTCTTCCATTCCTCTCACGCATGCACATGCACCTAGCATGACTTTTAGGCTACCAGGTCCAGTGTTTGAACTGCAGTTGGCAGTGTGGGAGTCCAGCGTCTTAACCACCACGCCACTCACTGGTCCATGAATTGGCTTTTAAAGTATCCTACCCAGTTGTCATCTAAAATGCCCCCAATTCTGGACTTTTCTGATTGCTTCCTCGTGGGGTGATTGAATTTGCACTGCTATTTCTGTATTTTCTATAAACCAAAAGTTAGGTCTAGAGACTTGATTTGATTCAGAGTAAACCTTTTTGGCAAGAATATTTTGTACATATTGTATACTTCATATTACAGCATGTATTGAGACATGCGAGATCAGATTGCCATACTATTGGCACAGTGGCATTCTTCTGGGTGGCTTTACAGGAAGTGATGTGGGCAAGGACTGGGTCAAAGCAGGGCAGACCAAAATAGCTCAAGGGCTGGAGTACCCAACTTGTCTGCGGTTATCATGAAGGGGCTGTTATTCGGCCCTAGACCAGTGGTTTAAGCTCTGAGAGGAAACTATGCTTGTTCAGCCCTGTATTGGTAGTTCCTAGCACAGAATATCTACTGAGCGAATAAAGGAACAGAAGAGGGACCTGCTATAATACACCTGACATAAAAAGGGAGTATAATTTTATTTTGTGATCTATGAGCTAGTGAGGCCTAGGACATTTGGATCTCAGGAGGGTTCCCAAGAAGCTGACCTAGGGATGGGTCAAGTGATGTGCGAGTGATACGAGCATGCAAGTTCTTCCAGGGGAGACTGGCAAGAAAGTGGGGGAAGGAGGATAGGGGCCGGAGGGTGTCAATTACGGATGATTTTGTGCACAAGTCCCACATGGGGAAGCTTTAGCCTGATCCTGTGGAGATCCTGGACTTTAAGTTAACCAGGGGCATGGGAGTGTCACTAGCTCTTACTTCCGCTTGCAGCCGAGGCAGCTGGACTTTCATATACAACATGTGTCAGTGCAGTTGGCCCTCTGCGTTCAGAGGTTCTGCATTTCCTAGGTTCAGGCAAGCCCAATGGAAAATGTTACATGGTTGCTGACACATACTATGTAGTCAGGCATTAGATTGTGACTGTTTCTATACTGAACATGTGCAGACTTTTCCCCTTGTGGTTAGTTTCTAAACAATACAATGTAACAACTGTTTACATAGCATTTACATTATGTAAGTATTAAGAGTAATTTAGAGATGATTTAAGGTACGTGGGTGATGCATAGCTTATATGCAAATACTATACCATTTTATATAAGGGTCCTGAGCATTCTTGAATTTTGGTGTCTGTGGGGAGTGCCAGAGTCCATCCCAGAGATACTGAGGGATGACTATAATTGATGAAAGCCTGCTACAGGGAAAAGTAAATTTCCAGGCATTTCTGGCTCTCCTTGAGTATAGGTAAGCACCTGGCATTGACAGCTACAAATTGTAACTCTGTTTTAAAATGGAGTTATTCTCTGAAGCAACATTTTAACAGCCATAAACAGTGAATTTAATCAGCTATAGATGATAGTTCTATATTTAGTAGAATTTTTGCAAGCGTGTTGAAACTGAATTATCAAGTAACCACATAGATGTGTTTTTCAGACATTGCCTGTCATTGTGTTCAATAAAGATTCTCCTTTCTGGGGCCAGCTCTTGGCACCACAGTTAAGGCAGGCTGGATCCTACATGGTCAACTGCGTGGTTTGCATCCCAGACCCAGTGGCTTGAAAAACCATGAAGCATTGCAGCATGGCCATACCCCCTGGGTGGTGCTTTCTAATTTTCTCTCTCTGTCTCTCCCGCAAGCACAGGCATCCATAGCAAATTAAAAAACAATAACAATACCTCTCTCACAATACATATAGACTTCAAAAAGGTAATGGGAAATACATATTATAAAAATACATATTATAGAAAAATTATAGAAGAAATACATATTATAGAACAACAGATTCTCCTTTCTAATTCCTGTTTTATTTTTACTGCAACAAATGAGTACTGACCTTCGTTAAGGTCATGATATTCATAAGGGATTCTCAATGTCTTGGTACTTTGGACAACTTGGCAGGTTTTGGGAAACGGATGCAGAAATTTCTGTTTGTCTTATTCTCTGATTTCCCTGCAGAAAGAGGCAGCCAAGATCACTCCCTGGCTGTCTGCATTGCCCTGGAATCAGTCTTCCTGTTTCCTTGAGCTACATCTCCTCAGCGGTGGCAGACTCACCTTGTTCCTTGACGTGATACAAACAGATCCACCTGTAACTTGCATGCACTGACTAATTTGCATTGACTTTCCTCATTCTTTGCTCCCACCACATACCATTGCTTCCCTGCACTAAAAACACAAAACTCAGGGCAAATTTAGCTCATACATTTCTGAATCAAAGCCTTTCCTTCTCAGCCACAAATTCCGTCTTTAGCCCATCACAGAGAATCATGATCACTTCCTTAAAAGATTAAAGGGCACAAAGTATTAAAGCAGGTTTGTTTGCTCATTTGTTTGTTTTCCCTTTCCAAAACAACATTTACCAGGGAACCTTGTTCTTTAAAATATGCCCTTGGGAGGCCATTTATTTATTCCAACTTCTTTGGAAACTCATCCTTTAGAATCATCCTGTAGAATGTTGTAGGCTGCAGTTGCTTCCTGTAGTTCGCGGTCAACAGTTTAGGAGGGGTCAACACCTGTAGAGGGAAGGGCGATGGCAGGACTGGGCAGAGGGACAGGCTGAATTGTGATGCAGGCCTGACCAAGCCTTGGCCAACCCGGGCAGGTAACTGTAGGGCAAGTGTCGATTGTGCTTTGGTTCAGACCAGAATGACTGTCCCTGCACATCCCTCTTTGCTCAGTCAGTGGGAATGAGCTGTCTTTACAATGGCATGGTCTTGGGCAAGGCACCTTTCTGCAGCTGAAGCAGACACTAACTGGAAGCTGTCCGGCCAGCCACTGTTCCCAAGTCCTTCCATAAAGTGGAGTGGGGCTGGGTGACATATGGCCTTGCCTAGCACACAGAACCAGTTGAAAGTCCAAGAAAAAATTCAATTATAATATTATTACATGGCAAGCTCCGTTTTACAGAACATTAGTATTGGGATACTTAGGGTCTATCCAACCATTCTCCTATGCCACCACTTATAGATACCTGACTTTTCCACCTGAACCATGTCGTGGAAGATACAGCGGCACAATGACTTTCTGTATCCCTCCCTCCCACTGAACCACTGCCCTTCCTACTCACCTAACATAGATGGAACCCAGATGGTCTTCCGCCTCATAGGATCTTTTCTCACTTTGGCTGGCGTAAGAAAGGACAACAATTTAAGGAAAAGAGAGAAGGAGGAAGGTAAATAATTAGGAAAAAACTTCCCTGGGGTTATAACCATAAGTCTGAGCATTACCTAGAAAAGCTTAGATCATCTCCTGAGAGCCGATGAATAGTGGAGGAGTAAAGAGCCTTCATCCATACCTGTTGAAACTCTTGCAAAAATCATTGCAGAGGCTCGATTGGGGAACTATGAAAAAAAATTCTTAAACTTCTCACCTGGTATTAATTTCTCAACTGGTATTAATGACCAGGTCTGTGGCCACCTCCAAAGCCCATTCTGTTAAAAGTACCTGTGCCAGCCCCAGCTGGCTCTGGAAAGACCATGGAGAGCCGTGGTGTGTCGTCACGTGGTTCCCAGTCCAAGTGAGCTGAGGACGTCGGCCCGTCTGTGCTCCTGCTGCTTCCCTCTCACTTCGATGTCTCTTTCTGCGATATATGAAACCTGCTAGTTTACATGGAGTTGCTCCAAGGCTTAATGTGGCAGCTTTAATTTCCTTTTTTGAACATTTCACTTTTTCCACTCTAGCATTGATCCTTCCTCGGTCTGAGGGAAGCCGAGGGTTGGATTTCATTGTTGATTTTTTTCTTCTTTTGACTCTTCTGTTCCTTTCTCCATACTTTGCAATTTGGGCTCCCAAGTCAGGATTGTTAGGAGGGACTGGAGTGTGGGCTCCTTGGAGAGGGCAGAGGGTAGGGATAGGAAGCCAGGGAGCCGGTCACTTCAGTGTATTTACAGCCACAGCTAATGCTTGTACCACACAACCGTATTCCCAGCTCACGTACCAGGACATGTCAAGAACCTTGTGGAAAATGAAGCTAGAGCGTAATATAGTATGGAACAAAATCCACGTGTAGTTCTTTCATGGTACACATTTTCCACAAACTTAACTTTTTGAAGACCTTGTATTAGGCCTCAGATCAATTTATTGTCTGCCTGAGAGGGAAAATAAGGACCTTTTATTTTCTTTCTTTTTTGCCAGTTTAGGCTGAGAGTGGGTCTGGGGGAAGGAGAGAAACTTAACCAAAGTTTGGTTGACAAGTATTTTCTTCCAATGGCTTAGCATTGATGAGAAAAGTTCGGTTAATGGTTTGTGAGGGAAGGGATGGAAATTGGAAGGGTCTATGTTTGCTCTGTTACAGAAGGACAAAGGGACATCCTTGAGTCTTATCTACGGCATTTAGAAAAGTGTGCCTCTTTGCAGTAAACCCTTTTCAGAACAAAAAAGAGTGGGAAGATTTTCCCAGAAACATAGAACTCAGATAAAATTCAATATTGCAGTTTGTAGTAGAAGTGGGAGCCACTTTATATTGTAACATTATGTATCGTGCCTTATAAGTCCCCAAGTAGCTCAGACACATTTGAAGTATATTTCTTCCTTATATGAAGTCCAAAATGGATGCCACTGGGTGATTGGTGGATTTTCTCCAAATGCTGATTCAGAAACTCGAGATCCTTAGATTGTATGGTTCTCCTTTTCAGCATGGGCTTTCTAAGGTTATTTTGCTCATTTGCATCAAATTAGTGGGAGGTATAGAGCCTGGAAGATCAGGTGTTCACAGATTAGGCCTAGAAATGACACCTATCTATTCAAATTTTATTGGCTAGAACACAGTCACATAGCCACACCTAAATGTGAAGGGAGCTGGAAAATGAGGCCTGGGGAGGCTGGAGACTGTGGACACGAGTATACACTTCACTCTCTAAGTCTCTGACGTGTAATTGCTAGACCATATGGTAGTTCTACTTTTAATTTTTTGAGAAATTACTATACTATTTTCAAGAGCAACTGTATCATTTTACTTTCCTACCTACAATGCACAAATGTTCCAATTTCTCTGCATGTTCACCAACACTTGTTATTTTCTGTTCTTTGATAGTGGGCATTCTAGTGAGTGTGAAATGTTCTCTCTTTGTGGTTTTGAATTGTGTTTGCCCAAGGATTAGTGATGCTGAGCATTTTTTTCATGTGCTTGTTTACCATTTATATTATCTTTAGAGAAATGTCTACTCAGGTTTTTTGCAGGTTTTAAAATTGGGTTGGTTTTGTTGTTAAGCCGTAGAAGTTTTTTTTATGTATTCTGGATGTTAATTCTTTTTAAAATATATTATTTAAAAAATATTTTCTCCCACTGTGTAAGTTGCCTTTTTCTTCTTGATTGTGTCCTTTGATACACAAAAGTTTTTACTTTTGATGTAGTCTCATTTATCTATTTTTACTTTTGTCATCTGTATTTTTGGTGTCATAGTCAGGAAAACATAAAATCCATTGATATGAAAGTTTCTCTTCATGTTTTTTTCTAAGTTTTGTAATTTAGCTCCTACATTTAGGTCTTTGATTTGAGTCAGTTTTTATGTGTAGTGTGAGGAAAGGCTCCCATTTCATTCTTTTGCTTGTGGATATGATATATAGTTTTCCCAACATCATTTGTTAAAGAGACTGTTTTCTCCCAATCAATGGTCATTTTAAGATATTCCTGGTTTATTGTATAACAAATGACTTTTTAATTTTTTTTAGAGGTTTTTGCTATAGGGTACATGTACTCATCAGAAAGAGAGACAGAGAAACAGAAAGTGAGAAATCACCCCCCAGGGGGAATGGCCACACTGCAATCCCTTCTCCTCCATTCTCCTCTCAGGATCTTGGGCATGCATACACACACACCCAGTGTGAGTTTAAGCCACTGGGTCCGGGACATGAACTGTGGTCGACTACATGGGAGTCCAGCGACACAGCCATTATGCCAACTTCTGGTCCCGACAAAAGACTTTTAAATGAAATTGGGATATTTCCATATTATAAGATTCTGGATCTTACTTAAGGCTTCTGTTTTAACTGGCTCCTTCTGCTACTCCTCTGTCAGGGGAAGGTGGGGGACACAACCTCGTCACTGTCAAGTAGAAATAGAATTCAGATTTCCCACTTGACCTCTGTTGAACCTGAGAAGCAGGGACACTGTCATAGCTGAGCAGGAATGGGAGTTCCAGTTTTCTGTGTGGTTTGTACTGATACTGGGATGAGAGTGGCTTCATTACTACTAGATCATAGTGAAAGTCCTGATTCTCTACTAGACCTCCTCTGACATCTTCCCAACAGGGAGAGGAAATGTTTCTCTATCCTGCCAAGTAGACACGGAAGGCCAGGGTCCCCATATGGTTTCCACTGATACTGTGGGGTGGGCTTCGTTACTGTATGGCAGGGAAGGTAGTCTCAGGTCACTACTTGGGATTGGTACATCCTTGGCAAGGTTGGAAGTTAGGCTCCCTGCTTTGCCTTTGTTGATATGGATTGGGGTAGGGCCATCATTTTATTTTGTTTTATTTTGTTTAATTTCATTTCACTTTGTTTCATTTCATTTATTTCTTCTTTTTATTTCTTTTTTTTTTCTTATGGTATTTGGAGTAGAGAACTTATTGTCTCAAAGTTTATGGCCTGAACCCATGGACATTTCTGGGTGACTAGTTCTTTAGCTCCAAGTCTAGGATATCTGTCTCTCTATACACATATCTATATGTGTATCTTAAAAACAAACATACACATACACACACACACACAGACACACACACAAGTCCACTGTGTAATTCATTAGTTCCCAAGGTCTCTAATTTGCTGCCTTCAATCCTATACTTTTCAGTCTTTTTATATTTGTTTTGCATAATGTCTAGGGCATTTTGTTGTATTTCGTGGGAGTATTAGGAAAAAATACACCTACTTCATCATCCCAGAAGTGGAAATGTCCATATTCCCTTATTCCCTTTTTGATGGTGGTAACTTTGCTCCAGTACTCAGATCCCAGCAAAATGACCGGCAATACGTCTGTGAAATTGTAAACTACATTCTTTGAAGTTATTCTGGGCAATGTGCAATGGGTAATTACAAGAGAACTAGGTCTTACACAAAAATTTTAGGTTTTTGTTGATTAGTTTTTCTCTTCATTAAGGGGTGTATTTTCTTCTTTGCATTACTGGTAATTTTTTATTATATGCTGGATGTTATAAATTTTATCTTAGTATGTGCTAGATACTTTTGTTTTCCTATAAATATTCTTGTGCTTCATTCTCACTTGCAGTTCAGTTGTTTGGAAATAGTTTTATCTTCTTTAGACTGTCAAAGAGTTTTGTTGGGATACCTGAGTTGCATTTAGTGTAGGGTCAAATTTCCCCCACGAGATGAGACCTTTATACTCTGTCTGATGTTCTATAGATTATGAGAAGTTCTCACTCTGATTTGGGAGACTGGACACTCTTTCCATCCCTCTGTGAACTCTGAGCACAGTTGTTTCTACTCCTTTGAGGTTGTTCTTTGCTCCGTAGTATCCTCATGTATATATGCTGGTCAGTGTTTAGGTGAAATATTGAAAGAAACCCTCTGCATATTTCAGGTAGCCTCTCTGTGCAACTGTCTCTTTTCTAGTGATCTGCTCTATGTGAACTCCAGTTGTCTTGATTTCCCCAGAATTGCAGCTTAAAAATACGTTTTTTAAAAAATTATTTATTTATCAAATCGGCAGAGGGCATGTATGTTTGTCAGAGAGACAGAAAGACAGAGGGAGAGGGACAAGAAGAAAGCACCTCCTAGAGGTGCGTGGTCATACTGCAACTCCTTTTCCTCCATGTCTTTAGCTCGTTGGAATCTTGGGCATGCATGAACATCTGCCCAGTGTGTTTTTCAAGCCACCGGGGCAGGGACTCCACCTGCACAGTTGGCCATGTGGACCCAGCTTCCTTAACCATCAGTCCGTAAGATTGACCCTATGGACTCCCAGCTTTCTCTACTCAATTCAGGGAACCTCTAGGTTCTGAGTGAGTTCTTCCTTCCTGTGCCATGGCGCAGAAATGTTCTCTGGGTAGTAAAAAGGATAATAATAGGCTTAATCACCTTTGTTTTATGTTTCTTTGGGATCGTGGTTTTCTGATATCCAATATTTCGAGATTGTTTCATATATTTGTTTCATGCATTTTTAGTTGTGTAGGCAACAAGATAAATCCAAGGTAAATTACTGCACCTTGGTTGGAAGCAGAAGTTCTTTTGTGCCTTTTAGTGCAAAAGTTTCATAAATATTGCCTAATAAAAGCTTATTTTGTTTAACTACTTACTTCGCCCTGCTTACTGCTAAGGACTTAATACTTTATTTATGCACACGGCTCCATTCACTTTCAGAGTCTTAACAGATTTTTCTCGCAGCTCTTGTCCCTGCTGGTTGGGGCAAGTAGGAATGATTCTTTTCTAGATTAAAAACATGAAGACACATAGAGACTAAATGAATTGCTCATCAATTTGTGATTATTTTTCTAGCAGAGCCTGGGGGCTGGCCTGGTGGCCTGATGGTTCAAGAGGCAGATCCCATATACCTGACCGCGTTTCAAATTCTGGCCCAGGTAGCTTAAAACACATCCTGGGGTCCCAGCAAATTGTGTAATGGTTATATTGCTGAACTCCCATGTAGTGGACTGCAGTTCAAGTCCTGTACCTGACGGCTTGAAATTCACACTGGGTACATGTGTGTGCATACTCAAAATCTTGAGAGGAGACCAGAAAAGAAGGGATTGCTGCATGGCAATTCCCCCTGGGGGGCTATTTCTTGCTTTCTGTATCTCTGGTGAATGTAGGTGTCTTATAACAAAAATCTCTCTAAACCAAACCGAACCAAACCAAACCAAACCAAAAAAAGCACATGCTGGGTACGTGTGCACATGCTCTAAATCCTTCCAGGGTAGAGAGATGGAGGAGAAGGGATTGTGGCATGACCACGCCCCATTGGAGGAGTGCTTAATTCCCTCTCTCGATTTCTCTCTGGCATGTCCGTGTACCCTCTGGAAAATGAAATAAACAAAACAAAACCCAATTGGAAGAGACTAGGACCTAGGAATTCAGAATTTGATTCCTGTGATCTTTGTGTATCAGCCTGCTATAATGATGGTATCAAAATAGTTATGCTTTGGGTCATTTAGGGATTTCCAAAAATTTATTTTTTACTTAGCTAGAATATAAACTTCCATGAGTAGAATTGGGTCATAAAGTGGGGGCAAGTTGGTTTCATTCTATGATGGAGAGGAATTCATTCCATCCATTCATTCATTCATTTAAGAAAAACTATACATGAATCACTTATTATCTGCAGTGGTTTGGAGAACTGGCAGGGCCTAACATAAGTTGGAGAAAACCTCTATCTATTTATATATTCTGTCTTCCCCTCTCAATTCCCACTTCATTAAGCTTTGGTTGGAATTTGCATCTCAGCTAAAGCCTCTATGACACAATTTTATATCTGTCTTTTGCTATTTTTAAATGTAGAGAAATGTACTTCTGACTAGCATAAGGAAAAGTATGACAGCTTAAAAATTTTCTATAAGAGCCTGTGGAAACAGTTCTTTGAGGATGATTTCAGTGTCCCTCCTAGAGGGGATATGAACAGAAAAAAATACCAGTGTTTCTGCACACCTTGTACTCTATTTGTGTCCATTTTATAATGTATTTCTATGGCCATCATCCAATTTTGTCTCTCCTGTTAGGGTTGTATCTAATGGTCTCTTGGCTTTGAGGCAGGCAGAATAGGAACAGAGGTGCTGTGAGGTGAGTTGACCTGGCCACACAGACTCCAATGTCCTTAAGAGATTGTAAGAAAGGGGCATTTTCCTTGAATATGTGGAATACATACACATGTACACACATTTAGAGTACATTCTAACTCACCAGTTGGAACCCTGGGGCCTGTAAATAGGCATAACACGATATCCCATAGACTTACAGGGTGGGAAGAGCTACCCCTCTCCCTTCTATTAGCCAAAGTGACAGATGGCAGCCTTCTCCCCTAATAATTACCAGATGGCATGAAGCTATGTTCTGTGGTAAGGAGGAAGAAACTGGGTTGATCATGTATTTTCTACACTTAAGCTCTTCTTACTTGATTGAAATTTGTCTATGCTATTGGTTATATGCTTATGTTAGAAGAGCTTAAAGTGACTAGAACTTTATTGTGACTGGTTAGAGCATTCATTTTATAAATAAATATTTATTTAATTTTATTATTTATGATTATTTTTAAATTTGCTGTAGGGCACATGAACTCACCAGAGAGAGAGAGTCAGAGATAGACAACAGAGCAAGAGAGAGAGAGAGAAAGTGAGAAAGCAAGGAAACAGCCACCAGGTCTAGGACTCAAATTATGTCAGCCATGTGGTAGTCCAGCACTGTAACCACCACTCCACCTACTGGCCCCCTTTGAGAATTTATTTTTGTTTTTGTTTTTGAAGAATTTTTGCTATAGAGTATGTGTGCTCACAGGAGAGACAGACAGACAGACAAAGGAAGAAATCACCACCGGTGGGAGATGGCCACACTGCAACCCCTTCTCCTCCATTCTCCTCTTGGGATGTGGAGCCTACATGCACATGTGCCCAGTGTGTGCTCAAGCTACTGGGTCTGGGACTGAAATCACAGTTGATCATGTGGGAGGCCAGCGCCTTAACCACTACACAACCTGCTGGTCCTGACCATTTGTTTTAATGTAAGCATAGTTTACCAGCTAGTTCAGCATAGTTTACCAGCTAGTAACTTATTGGTCTGCTAAGCAGACTCGTAGATTTCTGTTGAGTTGTATTCTGAGCCGTGATACCTATTTACACCCTGCTCTGATCCATCTAAACCTCTAGGATTTTTCAGGAGTGATAAAATGTAGAATTTTAATGTTTAATTACTTGAGTAGCAGAAACTTTTATTGTAAAATTAAAAAAAAACTTTCTAAAACTTTATACACATTTGCATATACATACATATACACAATTTCACCAAATGATATTATAAACATAATTTAACTTTTCTAGTTAGAGACATTAGTTGTACAGGTGCAGTTGATGTTGCTATGGAAACAAATGAGACTAAAAGCAGAATGTGTCTTAGACTTTGAGACCATCCTAGATCAAAAAGTTCATTGCAGGGACCAGCAGCTAGCGTAATGGCTATGTCGCTGGACTCCCACTTAGTCGACCGCGGTTCGAGTCCCAGACCCGGTGGCTTAAAACTCACACTAGGCGCGTGTGCGTACGTGCCCAAGATCCCTAGAGGAGAATGGAGGAGAAGGGATTGCGGCGTGGCCATCCCCCCTGGGAGATGATTTCTTGCTTTCTATCTCTCTGTCTCTCTCTGTCTGGCGAGCGCATGCGCCTTATAGCAAAAACCTCTCCAAAAAAAAAGTTCACTGCAGTATTTAAAGAGTCTTAAGTAGATCATCCTTCTAACCAATAGGTTATGACTGAATGACAGCAAGTCATATAGCATTATAACAAAAAACAAATGATTACAACATTAACATGGCATGTTTCAGGGGGTTCCGAAACCATCAAAGTCTTGGATGGTAATTAAACCTTAAGAGGCATCTCTTCTTGTCTGCACTTGGCTGGTGGGGTAACCTCTCTTGAGTTAAACATACAGTACCTGGAATGCACAGAGATGAAATATGGTACATTGAGAGGCTGCAAAACCTTTCCACGCTGCTTTTATGTAAAGGCTGACCTTTCATTTTGTGGCTACCATTTCCTGCTTAGCATTTTTGCCTCACAGGCTGGTCACGACCTTTTCTCCTTAGAAGGAACTTATCATGACTTCTTACTGATTATGGTTTTTAATGCATGTAAAGGTGCTTTTTATATTTTAATGTCATTTAGGTTACATAGGCAAAAGTCCATTTAAGAAATAATGGAAAGGGCACGCCTGTAATCTAGTAGTAAAGTAGCTGGGTCTTCCGTGGTTGACTGGGAATTTGAATCCTGGTCCTGGCAGCTCGAAATACAAGTCTAATGTGTGTGTGTGTGTGTGTGTGTGTGTCCACCTCAAATCCCAACGGAATGAACAAAGTGAGGAGAAGGGATTGTGGGGTGACCATGTTCCATTGGAGGGTGCTTTCTCTCTCTCTTTGGGTGAATGTATGTACCTTCTGGCTATTAAAAAATAATTGGACCCTTACCTTATACCATACACAAAAATTAACTCAAAATGAATCAAAGGGGAGCAGCAGTTGGCATAATGGCTATGTTGCTGGACTCTCATGTAGTTGACTGCAGTTCAAGTCCCAGACCTGGCAGCTTAAACTCATGCCAGGCGCATGTGGGTGCCCAAGATTCTGAGAGGAGAATGGGGGAGAAGGGATTGCGGCGTGACCATCCCCCATGGGGGGTGATTTCTCGCTTTCTGTCTCTCTGTCTTTCTGGAGAGCGCATGCGCCCTATAGCAAAAACCTCTTAAAAAAAGGAACAAAGAATCAAAGGCCTAAATATAAGGTTCCAAACTATAAAACTCTCAGAAGAAATCATAGGTGAAAGTTTTATGACATTGGATTTGGCAGTCCTTTTTTGGATACCAAAAGCATAGGCAAAAACAAAAGTAAAAATAAACTGGACTACATCAAAATTAAAAATTCATGTGCACCAAAAGATACAATCAACATAGTAATAATGAGCCTATAAAATGGGAGAAATTATTTATAAATCACATATTTTAAAATCAATTAATTAATATTCTTCAATTTGACCAGACAGAGAGAAAGGAAGGGTGAGAGAGCAAGCTGCCAGGTCCAGTACCTGAACTGTGCTTGGCCATGTGGGTATCTAGCATCTTAACCTGCTAACCCCAATAAATAGCATATTTAGTAAGGGGTTAATATGCAGAGTATACAAGGCTATGTCAAGAAGCTTGTGAAAAAAAATGAAATTAAAATACATGTTAATTTTGATAAAATTATTTTGAGATCCAAGCAAAATTTCTTTGTAATACACATTTTCCATAAGCTTTATGAAGACCTCCCCCAATATAAAATTCTTCATCAACTCAACAACAGAAATCAAAGAACATAATTTAAAAAACGAGCAAAGAATATGAATAGACATGTCTGCAAAGGGAATATAGAAATGGCTAATAAGCCCTTGAAAAGATGCTTAATAACACTAATCATTGAGGAAATGTACATCAAAATCACAAAGAGGTACCTCTTCAAACTCTTTTGGATGGCTTCTACAAAAAGTAAATAAATGATCTGAAGACATGAGAGCAGAGCTTATAAGGGGTAGATGTCAGACATTCTAAGGGAGGGAGTAGATGGTAGAGGTGGGTGGCAAAGGCAAAGGGCAGAAACTTTTAACAGACAAAAGCGTCTGAAGATCTCTGTTGGAAATTATGTATATGGTAATATCTTCGATTTGATTGTCATGTACTATGTGCATTCTTTGAAAAAGCATATCGTGCATTGTAAAGATGTGCAATAGAATGTAAATTTTGTCTTTTTTTTTTCCTTTTTGTAGAGGGTTTTTTTTTTTTTTATCTCGTGAAAGTAAGCTTTATTTCTAAACGTCCATTGAAATACAGTGTAAAACTGCTTCCAAAACTTAAAGTTGAAGTAGAGCAACACTGAACATCACAAGTTGTTCAACTTCCAAAGTTAAGTAAGTGGAACAAACAAGTTTGTGTTAGTTCTTTCTTAACATTTCATTGGAAGAGGGTTTCTTTAGTGTTAGTTTGCTTTGAAAGTTGACTTAAAGCATTTGTGCTCACCAGAGAGAGAGAGAGACAGAAATAGAGACAACGAGAGGGAACGTGAGAAATCACCCCCCCAGGTGGGATGGCCATGTTGTAATCCCTATTCCTCCTGGGATCTTGGGCATGCATGCACATGCACCTGGCATGAGTTTTAAGCCACCAGGTTCAGGATTCGAACTGAGGTCAGACATGTGGGAGTCCAGCAACATAACTGCTATGCCCTTTGCTGGTCTCTTTCTTTTTCTTTTTCATTTTATTTTTCTTTTCTTTCTTCTTCTTTTTTTTTTTTTTTTTTTTTTTTTTTTGGTAGGTTTTTGCCATGGGGCATGTGTGCTCACTGGAGAAACAGACAGACAGACAGTGAGAAGGAAAGTGAGAAATCACCCCCTAGCGAGGATGGCCATGTCACAGTCCCTTCTCTTCCATTCTCCTCCTGGGATCTTGAGCATGCATGTACATGCTCCTGGTATGAGTTTCAAGCCACCAGGGCCAGTACTCAAGCTGTGGTCGGCCATGTGGAAAGTCCAGCGATTTAGCCACTGCCCCATCTGCCAGTTCTAGGATGTAAATTTTTTAAAAAATGTGAAATAAAAAACAAGTTGTTCCACATTACAAAAATAAAAACAAGTGAACCAAATTGGAAAAAAAGAAAAAGAAAAAAAAACCCTCCTAAACTAAACAGAAAATAATGTTTTGGCCATGACGTGAGAAATTGGAACACTTGTACACTATCATGGGCTGTAAAATGGTATAATCACTATGGAAAATACTATAACACTATGATGCAACAATTCTGTTTCTGGGCATATAGTCAAACGGATTGAAAACAAGGTCTCTAAGAGTACTTGTACACCCATGTTTATGATAACATTGTTTATAAGAGCCAATAAGTTGAAGCTATGCAAGCACCCATTGATGGATGAGTGGATAAACAATATGCTATATGTATGTATGTATGTGATGGAATGTTATTCGGCTTTATAAAGGAAGAAAATTCTGACACATGCTACAATATGGCCGAACTTTGAGCCTATTATGCTAAGTGAAGTAAGCTAGTAACAGAAAGACAAATGCTGTGTGATTTCATTTGTATGAGGTCTGATGAGTAGTCAAATTCATAGGGACTGAAAGCAGAATGGTGGCTGCTAGAGTATAAGAGTAGGGAAAAACAGAGAATTATACTTTAAAAGACATTGAGTTTCAGGTTTGCACACGCCTAAGATTCTAAGAGAAGAATGGAGGAGAAGGGCTTGCAGCATGGCCATCCCTTCAGGGGGTGATTTCTTGCTTTCTGTCTTTCTGTCTCTCGGGTGAGTGCACGTGTCCTATAGCAAAAATTTCTACAAGAAAAAAAAAAACCCAGAAATTTTATGGTACGTATATTTTACTACAATTAAAAACATAATGGAAAGATCTTTTGCCAACAAACTCCTTGTTATTGTACAAACTGGGGATTAAAATTATCCCTGTGAAGATGAAGGCAAGGGTAAAGAATGAGCTAGGGGAGTCACGAAAGTACATTTAGTGATAGTTAGATAAATAATAAATGGTGTAGCTGAGGTAAAGTTCAACTGAACAAAAGAGGAAACCTTAAGTCTTGTTGGAGGTATCAGAGATCATGATAGACAACATGGTAACACTGAGTTGATTTGAAGGATAAATGGGAATATGACTGGTGGAAAAGGCAAAAGGGAATAGGAAGAAGAGGGAACTGATAAGCATATACTATTGAGTTGTGGAAGATGATGGTTGAGAAAGAGAAAGTGAGAGAGAATAGGTGAGAAAGCAAGCCTCCAGGCCCAGGACTCAAACCGTGGTCTGCTATGTGGGAATGCGGTGCCTCCACTACTGCCCTACCTGGTAGCGTCTTTCTTGAAGTCTAAAGGAGCTCTTATTACCCTGTTTTCTTTCATCACCAAAGTTTTGGAACGAGAAATCAATCCTCATCATCTGCATTTCCTTAACTCCCATCTACACTTCACCAAGGAAAAGTGGGCACTTCTCGGGGCTTCAGTTTCCTCCCCTGGTCTAGGTCCCTTGTTTTTGAGATGTTTCTCTCCAGGTTTACATTCCCATGACTCCATGCTACTTTTTCTTCTTACTCATGCAGCATCAGGAGTGGGCTGGTTTCCCTTACGTCTCTGAGGCCCTGTTCAATTATATTTCTCCTAGGATCTCGAGCCAACCCGTCAGTTTAATCATTGTATTGTGACAAGTTTCAGTTCAGAATTCAGCAAAAACTTTTGGCATTGTAAAATTCCATTAAGAAACAATTGAAGCTGGGAATGAGGGCTGCTCTGCATCCCTGGGAGGCTTCTTTCCTAATGCTGAGGTACATTCTTTTTTTTTTTTTTTTTCCTAGTATATTTGAGGACATTTTATTAAACATAAAATTTTATATGCACTATACATATAGTACTGCATATTATTTCTATCAATTTTTAAAAATAATTTATTTTTACATTTTATCACATCTTTACAGTGTACATTTCTTTTTCCAACACAAATATCATGCATGTCAGTCAAGACAAGGATATGACTGTATACATTATCATCAGCAAATAACTTCTCATTTGTTCTCAATTAAGTATACTTTTACCTTTTTTTCCTTTCCTTTCCCCTCCCTCTCTTCTACACTAAACTTTTTTTTATATTTTATTAATTCACAAAAGATCTTAAAGTTAAACAAAGCTAGAATCTAGTGACAAGTGCTCTGTAATTTTCTTCTGAAACATTTTTTTTTCTTTCTCCATTCTCCCTTTTACTAAAGAGAGGTATAAGCTAACTTACTTGCCAAAAAAATAAAACCAAAAAACCAAAAAATTAGGTTAATCTCAATTTGGTCTGTTATTTGTACAAAGCTCCATAAAAATTCAATTTCTGCTTTTCTGATGCAAGGCAACAGATAATATTGTATTATTGAACTTAGGCAAATAGTCATTTTGCCACAAAATAAGAGTACTCACAAATATTTTCAAATTGCAAAGGGGTCAGGAAGGAAGAAAAGATAACGTTTCAATTTAAAAAAATCTTTTTTTTTTAAACAAATTACTGAACCCAATAACTCAAAAGAAAACAAAAATCCATAAATCTGGAAGACAAAGCATAGAAGAAAATCAGTAATATTTTAGAAAAAAGTCAAAGAATTCTATTTCACCAGTTCAGTTTCGTGTAGTCTCTCTTTTCTTGAATTTGCAGTGTTTCTCTGTGGTCTGACCTTTTTGTTAACATTCAACATTATTATTGATATTTCAGAACTTGTCCCTGCCATTAAGCTGGCCTTTTTCTTGGTCATTTTTTTGTTCTCTTATTTGTCTGTCTTTAGTTTTTCTGGTATAGTACTCCCTTCAGAACTTCTCTAAGAGCTGGTCTGGTGTTGGTAAATTCTTTCAGGTTTTGTTTATCTGAGAATATTTTTATCTTTTCTTCCCACATGAAGGATCATCTTGCCGGATACAGTATTTTTGGTTACAATTGTCTTCAATGAACACTTTGAATATATTTTCCCATTCTTTCCTTTCTTGCATTGTTTCCAAGGAGAGGTCTGATGTTAGCCTGATGGGATATCCTTTAAAAGTAACTTGATGGTTCTCTCTTGCCAATTTTAACATCTTATCTCCGTCTGTGGTTTTGGTCAATCTGGCTATGATGTGCCTTGGAGAAGATCTTCCTGGGTTGATTCTCTGTGGGGTCCTTTGTATTTCTTGGGTCTGGATATTTGAATGGCTCTGTAGGTTTGGAAAATTTTCTTCCAGGATTTCATGGAATAGATTTTCTAAGCCCTGATTAGATTAGTTTCTTCACCCTTCTGAGATACCCATGATCTGGATGTTTTGGCGTCTAATGGTATCTAGTACCACTCGTATATTATTCTCATTTTTTTTGGTTATTTTCTCAGTCTTTTTGGTGAAATTTTTGAAGTTAGAGGTTCTATCTTCTACATCTGAGATTCAATCTTCTGCATGATCTAATCCGTTTTTAATACTTTCAAGGGAGGTTTTGATTTCCTTCATCTCTAACAGTTCCTTCGATTCTTTTTTATGGTGTGTATTTTCTCTTTCAGATCATGGAAGAACTTCCTCACTTCCTGGAACTCATTGTCTCTTTTCTCCTGCATTTTCTTGAGTTCGTTGTCTTTCTTCTCTCACAACTCTATCAGATTTGTCACTATGAATAGTCTAAGATCTTTATCTGACATTTCTAGGAGTTCCATTGTACTGTCTGTGGATGATGAAGGTCTGTTCTTTCCCTTTGGAGAAAAGATATTTTCTTGATTTCCCATATTTCTTGTGCCTCTGCGGTGGTGGTTTCTTGTCATCTGAGGGATTATACGTTACTTCTTATCTTTTTGGAGTTAATTCTGAGTGTTAGAGGCATGTGAAAGGAGATGGCCTGCAACATTAATGCAGTTCCGTTTCCCTGATCTTCATCAGGCTACCTGCGCTTTTGACAATGGAACTGGATTTTACAAAGGCCTCAGTTTTAAGGGAATAGGTACACCAGGGCAGAGCTGTGAGGTTTCAAGTATTCAGATGTTTTGTTACTGTGCACCTGGACCTGCCTAGACACTCAGTGGGTGGAAGATGAGAAGCCAGGTGAGAAAGTCAGGTAAAAGAAAGGAAGCAAAGGGAAAAAGACCAAAAAAAAAAAAAAAAAAAAGTTAAAGAAAACGAGAACTGTGTAGCATGTTGCAAGGCTAGGCCCGGCTCAGATGCACATGGATTCTGAAATTAGCAAGAGAAGGGAGATGTCAGAGACAAGAGACAGTACCTACAGATTTTTTTTTTCTTTTTTTGGAGAGGTTTTTGCTATAGGGCACGTGCGCTCGCCAAACAGAGAGAGACAGAGAGACAGAAAGCGAGAAATCTCCCCCCAGGGGGGATGGCCACGCCGCAATCCCCTCTCCTCCATTCTCCTCTCGGGATCTTGGGCACGCACGCACACGCGCCCGGCGTGAGTTTAAGCCACCGGGTCCGGGACTCGAACCGCAGTCGACTACGTGGGAGTCCAGTGACATAGCCATTACGCCAACTGCTGGTCCCCCTACAGATTTTTAAAAAAACATACATATATAAAAGAGAAAACTTGAGAGAAAGGGAAAGGGAGCAAGAGAAACAGAGACAGAAAGAAGACAGAGACCACCCTACCTGGATTTTTACTGGGTGTTGGACCGGAAGAAGAGGTTTGGGACAGAGATCCCCTTAAAGGGGCAGGGCTAGGGCCACTCAGATGGATTCTGGCTTTTCTCTGGGCGTTGGGCTGGAAGAAACTGCTGGGCTGCTTTCTGATGCCCTTCTGGCTCGAGTTAATAATACAGCAGCAAAAATATCACCATCTCAGAATGGAGACCAGCAAAGATACTCCCAAGGCAGCCTGGCTTCTGTGGGCTCCAAATTACTAACAGCTTTCACTTTCAGTTACATGTTTATTTTTCACATAATCAGTTACCTCCTTTGGGTGGAAGAACAGCACCACATTATCTAACCAGGGAAAAGAGAGCAGTTTCATTTTGAGAAGGGCTCAGTATCCTACTAAGTGTTTTAAATTGCTTTATAAAATATTTCAGCCTAAATTTTCTGTAATTTAGTTTATAATTACCACTGAGGGAGATCTTACAATGGTTGATTGGGCTCCAAAAGCATTTCTTGATTATTATCAGAAGGACTTGATTATCATTCCCTTCTGGGAGAAAGGCCGACTGGGGGAATGCTCCTAAAAGGACAGGTGAGCAGGGAATTCTTGCCTTAGGTCTTGTGTTGGCTAATAACAAGTGAACAGATAATTCAGCTTCATTCATTGCTTTGTTCATTCAGTGTGTTTACTGAAACCTCACGATGTGCCGAGGTCTGTCTAGGACTCTCAGTATAGATATGAATTAGACAGCTTGGTTTTCAGGGGACTTCCAGACTAGTAGGATAGACAGACATGTAGATATCATGTAAAGTAAGTGCCCAACTGCAACAAATGCCATGTATGCCACTGAAGCATCTCCATGTATGCTATGAAGGCAAAATGGGAGAAAATTTGTGATTTATTGTTGGGAAATAAGAGTATCACATGACTCAGCACTTTGTGAGGGTGACCTATATGGGAAGATTCTAGGGGTGTGGCCAGAGACCTCCATGAGTACATAGAGTGTGCACATGCCTGTGATCCAGGACTGGCTGAAACAAGACCCCATTAAGGATCTTGTCTGTTTCTCTTTAGCTCATGGAAGAAATAAATCAGCTTAAGAAAAGAATTGCTGACAATGATGGAGTAAAAAGGAGTGGAATTACAAGACATTTTAAGGAGAGTTTTCTTCCCAAAAGAATAGAGAAAGCTGGTGAAAATTCAAGGGAGTCTATTTTAATATTAAACATTTCTCTGGCATGGACTGGAAGTTTTTCCATACTCTAGTCAGGCTTATTGGATTTGAAATGGAAGCCTTATATATATAAAAGTATGAGATTTCTTTTATGATCTTTCTTGGTAAAAAAAAAAAAAGAATTATCGGGCCAGAAGATGATGTATGGTTAAGACACTGGACTCCCATATGGCTGACTGCAGTTTTGAACACAATGGCTTGAAAGTCATGCCAGGTGCACGTGCAGGCATGCCCCAAATCCCATGGAGGAGAAGGGATTCCAACATGGCCATCCTCTGAGAGGCACATTTTTAATTTTCTCTCTCATGGTCTTTCTCTAGTGAGCATATGTACCCTATGGGAAAAAAACCTTTAAAAAAACCTAATAGAATATGTATCTTTTGTATAATCTATATTTTTCTATATCCACAAGGGAAAAATATAAATTCCCAAGGGGTTTCTATATTTCTTGAGAAAGAAAAGGTATTATTTCCCTAATAGTCATTTCAAGCCATTAAAGCACTAGATTATTTAATAGGGAAAAAGAATAACTCAGCAGAAGTACAGACAAGAGAACAGAAATAGTTTACAGAGAAAGAAATAGAAATGAATTTTACAATTATAAAAATACTCAGCATTATTTATAGTTAGGGACATGCAAATTCACACAAGGAGATACCTGCCAGATTTTCAATATTTAGATGTTTGATAATAACCAGCATTGGAAAGTGAAGAAACTATCAATCCCGAACATTATGAATGAGGGAAAAATAAGTGCATTTTTGAGGATAATTGGATGCTATCTAACAAAGCTGAAAAGATGCACACTTACATATCCCTTGATCTAGTAATTCCATAACTAAAAATTTATCCTATAATAAGTGTTCAAGGAAGTTATGTACAAAGATGTTTCTGCAGCCATATTTGTAATAGCAATAGGGAAATATATCAATTGGAGATCAATTAAGAAAATTATGGTTAGTTCATAATTTTAACCAATGTGGTTGATTAAAATGTGACTAATTCTATGGACCACAGTGTCATTAGTAAAGAGAAAAATGTAAATATGTTTATGTTAATACAGAAAACTCTTTATCATTAAAAAGCAAGATGCAGAATAATGTGTTCTGTAGTATGCTTGCAGATAGTATTACAGGTATAACAGTGTAACAGGTTCTCAAGAAACTGGGGGTGGAATCGGGAGGATTTGGATAAGACTCAGATTTAATTTTTGTATACATTGGATTTTATCACTTCTTTCCATATGTGTATGCATTAGTTTTTCTAATTAAAAACAAAAATTAGTTTAGGTAGTAGCTGGAAGAGCTCAGTGACCTGGGAGTCACTAGCAAATGCAAGTCAAAAGTCTCTTTGTAATCCTGAAGTGGAAAAATATTAGCAATTTAGACATATTGAGCTCTAAGTATATTTATAGTTCTTTTATGGAGCCTCTAGTGAAAGAGAGAGAATTCACCAATATCTACCACATGCTCAATAGCAGTTCAATGAAAAGCTAGGATGGGCTCTAAGGAGGGAGAGATAATATTGTGGTACTTGCTTGTTTTATTTTGTTTATTTAAAAAAAACTCACTTAAAGGAAAGCAACTAGATTTGGCCATATAGCCTAGTGTTTAAAGTAGTCAAATTCCATATGGTTGATGGGTTTGAATTCCAGCTCTGGCAGCTTGACAAACATGCCTGGCATGTCTGTGTACCTGTTCAGAATGCTGACAGGGTGAAGAAATGGAGGGGAAGAGATTGCGGTGTCACCATCCCCCACTGGGCTGTGACTTTTCCCTCTTTTTTTCCTCCTTCACTCTCTGGTCACTCTGGTAGTGCATGTGCCCCTCTGGAAGTTAAAAGAAAAATTTAAAAATTAAGAAAGCTAAGCAACTAAACATCACCTATTTAGTACTATTTTCAAAAATTCAATTGCGAAATAGGAAATAGTTGACCGTAAATGTAGGCTTGATTGAATCTGACTTTGTAAAAACTATGGTTTAAATGATATTGTAACAACTAGGGAAATTTGTATGGATTGCATATTACATAATCATATTGGGTCTGCATAATATTTCTTAAGGCTGATAGTTATACTCTAGTTATGTAGGATAATGTCTGATTCATAGGAGATACATGCTGAAATATTTATGGGTAAAACACGAAGTCTGCAACTTGCTTTCAAATGCATCAGCAAAAAATGTATATGCATATGCATACACATACATATCGGTAGAAAGAGATGAAGGAAATGTAAAATGTTAAGAATGAATGAATCTAGATTAAAGAAATGTGGATGTTTGCTCTTTTTCTGTAGGTGTGAAAATTTTCAGAATAAACCAAGGAAAGAGAGAAATATAAAAGCTATGATTTATATGGCACAGGACTTAAAAACATACATTTTCATTCCTTCCCTTAACATGGAATGAGATGAGGAACCACTGAAGGGTTTTGGGTGAGCAATTGCTTGATCTCAGTCTTTAAAAGAATTATTTTGTTGGTTGTATTGAGAGCTGACCTTAGGTGGCCAATCGTAAAAGTAGCAAGATCATTAGGAGGAAACTGCATCCAGGCAAGAGAAGTGGGTGGCTCAGATCAAGGAAGTAGAAGGAGGTTAATAAGTTACCAAATTCTGGAACTGTCTGAAGGTAGGTCAGTAAAATTTGCTGACAAACCAGGAGTGGGATATGAATGAAAGAGAAGAATGAAGGATGACTCCAAAAGTTTTGCCTGAGCAACTAGCAAGATCAAATATCTTTGGTTGAGTTTGGAAAGGCTTCGTAGGTGGCCTAAGTTGTATGGGGCAGAGGATCTGAGGAGTAATTTCTGGATATGTTAGATTTGAACTGTTAGACATTTGGATGGAGATTAGTGGATGATTGGGTATATTAGATTAGAATTGGTTGGAGAGGTATAGACTGAAGATATAAACTAGAGATCATTAAGGAAGTAAATTGAGTTACAGAAGGGAAATGAACTTTGGGTCACTTCAACAATCAGACATCAAGGAGCTGATGAGGAACTAGCAAAGGACACTGAGAATGAGCTGCCAGTGAGCTGGTGGCAAACCAGGAGAGTGTCTTCCTGGAAGCCAAGTGAATGAGTATTTCAGAGAAGGAAGGGTTTAACCATGTTGAATATTTCTGTTGAGTCAATTAAGAAGAGGATTTAGAATTGATCATTGGGTTGAGTAATATGGAAGTCCTTGGTGATCTTGCCATGAGTAATCAGGATTATAATTTTTGGAAGATTTTGGCTGCAATTACTTGCAGAAAGCCTTACTAAAACCATAATAATGTTGCATTAAATAACAAAGAGGTTGTTTTCTTCACATGAGAAAAGATTTAGAGAGCTTGTTGGAGAAGTCAGTTCAAGCAGATCAACTGTGTTAGAACCACTTGCTCTGTCATGATCTTAGTCTTTTCTCATGCTTTCAAAATACTCCTGGTGTCCCACTCACATTCAAGGAAGGAAGAATGAGATCACTAGGAATAAGAATGAGTATTATTAGGAATAAAAAAAATCTCTCCAGAAACTTACCCCCCCCCCCCTTATTTTTTTGGAGAGGTTTTTGCTATAGGGCACGTGCGCTCGCCAGAAAGACAGAGAGACAGAAAGTGAGAAATCACCCCCAAGGTGGGATGGCCATGCCACAATCCCTTCTCCTCCATTCTCCTCTTGGGATCTTGGGCACACACGCACATGTGCCTGGCGAGTTTAAGCCACTGGGTCCGGGACTCGAACCGTGGTTGACCACATGGGAGTCCAGCCACATAGCCATTATGTTAACTTCTGGTCCCCAGAAACTTATCCTTTATGCTCACACCCTCCTGATCACTTACAGATGTCTGTTCATGTCTTATGGGTCAAAAATAGTGTCATGCTGTCATCACAGACTACAAGAGGGATCATAAAAGTAAGTTCATTTTGTACAGAAGTATCCTAAAGTCCAAGAGATTTGGACTTTACCACACTGGTAATATAGCAGAACCAAGACAGTTTCTGTATGTCTTCAAAGTTTTGGTTCTTTCTGGTACCCTGTAACTGGAGAGTCTAGGCAAATGATGATTATGGTCTAAACTAGAGCAATTACAGTAATTCAAAAGTGATATTGAGAGTATAGAAGAGGAAGAATTGGAAGTGTTCCTGACCCATTTGATACAGGAGTTGAGTAACATGTCCAAGGGTAACCAGGTGGTGGTAAAGTTAATACAACTGGACCCATGTGGGAAAGGTCCTGGGTTCATGTCCCAGGGACCTCCACAGGTACAACCAGCATGTGCACATCCCTGTGATCCAGGCTGGCCGAGATTCGGTATGGATTGTGCATAAAGCCTGTTTGGGGTGCCTGTATCTCTGTCTCTCGATGTCTTTTTCTCTCTCATGGAAGAATAAATAAATAAAAAGGAGTGTCAAGGATGTGCAAAGGTACACAGTGCTCAAACAACAGCTAGGTAACAGCTACATCAAAGAAATAGACTGTATTTGCAAGTCAGATCAAATTAAGGAATGTTTTCTGAGTGCTGTTTCTTGGGCCTTACCTTAGAGTATCCAAAGAAAATCTAAGAATAAGTCCACCAGTGACTCGAGAAGAAATTTTATTTGTTATTTGTGTTATTCTTAGGATATTGAGAGAGCAAGCGTAACAGGATCTATGGCAGTACATAACATAGGGCAGATTCTTGATAAATATTTCACATTTCTCTCAGCTTTGGTATTTAATATCTTCCTTCTCCTGTCCTCTTTCCTGCCGTCACAGTTATCAAGCAAATTTAACTTTAATATAACACTCTCTTGGTTAGAAACTATCCGATATCCTCCATTAGCAGGTGGATAAACTCCAGAATTGTCAGTCTCACTGTTGGTCCTGATATCTCTATCTAGTTTCATGCCACTCAAAGACTTGATTATTTTCTTATTTGTCTCTTTTGCTTTTTCTGTCTAGAAACTTCCATATTTTGGAAATTTTTTAGACAGGGTCTTGTTATGTTGTGATCTTTCTTCTTTAGCTTTCCGTGTAGCTAGGACTACAAGTGTGAGACACTGGGCTTGGGTTTTGAGGGGAGGCTGGAACCAAACCCGGGCCTTTCATGTGGCCACAGCCTGCCATGTAGCAGCATCAACCAGCATGCTACCACAGCTGGGCCTTCTATCATATTCTTCAAGACTTGCTTTATGTCCTGCCAATTGTGAGGCCTAATCCTCTTCCCCTGGTAGAGTTCATTACTTTCATAATTCTTGTCTAACAAGTAGTTTCATTAGTCCTTATTTTGTTTTATTGTAATTGTTTTTGGGTTTTATCCCTAACAGACAGTGAGCTTTCTGACCTGAGGGGTTTCTGTTTATTTCTCTTAAGCCTCTTTGCCCAGCACAGTTCCTGACACATAGTGGTTGATTGGCAGATGAATGAATGAATGAATGAATGAAGACAATCAGAAATTCTTTTCTGCCCTTTGTCCTCAGAACTAAGCTTCAGTTGGGAGATTTCAAATGAACATAAGCTCTTCTAGTGGAGATTTCATAAGTGGTGCAAGGCAGTATTGATGTAAACAAATATTTCTAATTAAAGTGACTTAGGCTGTGTCTGCAGAACCAGTCCTAAATCAGAGTGGAGACAATTAGTCAGTCTAAATTGCCATAAGCCTTTTTAATAATGACAGGATTGGTGCTTCTGAGTACCTCAAGCATGGTTAGGCTGTATTGATGAGCTGGTTTCTTTCAAAGTAGCATAATTTTATTTCATTTTAATTAGCATAAAAGTTAGAATTTCAGCACCCAGCTACCTACTCCTCTGCTCTTCAAGTGTAGACTGCTGGCTGGGACCCTACGAGGTGTCTGAAACACTCAGGCAACAGCCAAATTAAAGGAATGAACTCCAGCTAAAGCTCAGGCTGAATAACAAATATTTACTGAGCATTATGCCTGGAGGCCAGGTTGTGTGGAAGCCAGAGAAACATGAAGAGTGATCATCATCATGTTCACAAGGGAGTTAGGACTGTTGACTTAATCTTTATTTATTTATTTATTTTTGGAGAGTTTTTTTTTAGCTATAGGATACATGCGCTTGCCTGAAAGACAGAGAGAGGCAGCGAGACAGAAAGTGAGAAATCGCCCCCCAGAGGGGATGGCCATGTCACAATCTCTTCTCCTCCATTCTCCTCTCAGGATTTTGGGCACTCATGCACACATGCCCAGCATGAGTTTAAGCCACCAGATCTGGGACTTGAACCACGGTCAAGTACATGGGAGTCAAGTGACATAGCTGTTACTCTAACTGCTGGTCCCAGGACTGTTGACTTCTTGAGTCCTTCAGTACTCTGAAAATCTCAGTGATGGGCTGAAGCTCAAATGAAGGTTTCAGATAGTACAATTTTAAAAATCTAAGTCAACATTGTTTTTATTTTTTAAATTTTTAAATTTTTGTTATTTTATTTTATTTATTTATTTATTTATTTATTTATTTATTTATTTATTTATTTATTTATTTGGAGAGGTTTTTTGCTATAGGGCGCGTGCGCTCGCCAGACAGACAGAAAGAGACATAGAGACAGAAAGCGAGAAATCACCCCCCAGGGGGGATGGTCATGCCGCAATCCCTTCTCCTCCATTCTCCTCTCGGGATCTTGGGCACGCACGCACACGCGCCCGGCGTGAGTTGTAAGCCACCGGGTCCGAGACGCGAACCGTGGTCAATCGACTACGTGGGAGTCCAGCGACATAGCCATTACGCTAACTGCTGGTTCCCTGTTTGGTTTGGTTTTTGATGCAGCTTTCCGGTAAAGACTGGAAAACCTGCCATGCAAATTCTAAAAGAGTTATAGCACTTTTTAGACAGATCTTTGCTAGACAGGGCATGTGCACTTGCCAGAGTGACAGAGAGAGAGAGAGAGAGGGGGAGAGAGAGAGAGAGAAAGAAAAATCACTCCTTAGTCTAGGATGGCCATGCCACTATCCCATCTCAGCTCTTCTCTCAGGATTTTGGGCATGCACGCACACATGCCTGCTGTGAGGGACTTGAACCATGGTCAACTACATGGGAGTCCAGTAACGTAGCTATTACACCATCTGCTGGTGCCATGGTGTTCTGTTTTAAGAGGGAATATTAAAAAAATTTCCTGGGGACTAGCAGTTAGCGTAATGCCTATGTTGCTGGATTCCCACGTAGTCGACCACGGTTCGCATTCCGGACCCGGTGGCTTAAACTCACGCTGGGCGCGTGTGCGTGCGTGCCCAAGATCCTGAGAGGAGAATAGAGGAGAAGGGATTGTGGTGTGGCCATCCCCCCCCCCGGGGGGTGATTTCTCGCTTTCTGTCTCTCTGTCTCTTTCTCTCTGTCTGGTGAGCGCGCGCGCCCTATAGCAAAAACCTCTCCAAAGGAAAAAAAAATTTCCTGGAGGAACACTCCAACTTAGTTAACACCTGCTAGTGGCTTTAGGGTTGTTTGCTGTATGCAAAACATTTGTATATCTACTAGCTCTTTTTTTTTCTTTTTAAATAATTATTTAATTAATTTCATTTATTGTTATTTTTCTTTTTATTAAAGTTTTACAAAAAGAATTACTTTATTTAACTTCTTTATTTGTTTTTGAACAGAGATGGACAGAGTGAGAGAGAGAGAGAGGGAAAGTGAGAAAGCAAGTGAAAGAGAGGGAAATTGAGAAAGCACGCCACCAGGTCCAGGACTTGAACCTCAGTTGGCCATGTGAGAGTCCAGTGCTTCAACCACCATGCCAACCTGCCAGCCCCCATTTATTATTATTTTAAAATTTGCTATAGGGTATGTGTGCTCACCAGAAAAACAGAAAAAGAGAAAGTTACTGTTCTGGGACTCAAACCACGGTCAACAATGTGGGAGTCCAACACCTTAACCACCACACTACCTGTTGGCTCCAATCTATTAGCTCTTTTAATCATGAAAATTCTTTGAGAGAGATACTCACCCACCTCCCATTTTGCAGATGATGAAACTGAGCCTATAGGCCTGTGTGGAAGGATCAACACTCATAATCAACTTGGAGGTCTTTGAGTCTAAATCCTTTATACCATGGGACCATCAAAAAGACAAATACCATCTAGGAAACATCCTGATGGACATGGTTATTTATAGTTACCCATAACATATATTAGAGTTTGTTAGCAATTCAAAGGAGTTATTGCAAAATGCCAAGGCTGATATGAAAATAGAGATATTTTATGGGTGGCTTACCTACCTGATCCTGAGGTATTTGAGCTGGCCAGCCTAGGGAGCAGGTACTGTCTCCAGATTTATGCACTGAGAGCACTCATCTAAGTCTTTTGAGAAACTTATGGATTCACTAAATCCTTGTGATTGATTAAATCATAACACCTGTGACTCAGATTGATTTTGTCTGTAATTAATTGATGAGACACTTTGTCAGTCACCCTGGTATTCAATAGCTCTCTTGAGCTGGGGCAATCATATGTACATCCCGGCTTTATCCCCCCAGGCTTAGGGACATTCATAATAGAAAAAAGACTTTTCCGAGCCTCTGCGCTTACTTCATGTTCCTACATCCCTGCCTACCTATCTATTTATCTATTATCTATCATGGGTTAGGCACTCAAATAGGTATGTCTGGAAGAATTAAACTTCTGAAATAAGACTTATTTTACTTATTTTATTTTTTGTCTTTGTTAACTCTGAAAAACAGCTATTTAGACAAGAGTTACTATCCATTAAGTACATGCCTCTGCAAGGTTAAGTGAGATAATACACAGCTAGTTGTGTAACAGTGCTTGGAGACACTGAGTTAATCCAAACATGTTGGAAGGAGGTTTCTAAGTGGAGATCTCAGGAAGCTAACACATAGTTTAACCCATTTTATAAACTGGCATAATAATTATACATATTAAGGGATGTAATGTGATTTCTTGATACAGGTATACACTGAGTTATAATCATGTCATGATAACATATCCATTACCTTAAAAGTGATCATTTCTTTGTTGTGAGAACATTCAAAAGTCTCCCTTCTAGTTGTTTGAAATATACATTCCATTTTTGTTTTCTGTAGCCCCCATACCATGTATTAGAGTACCAAGACTTATTGCTCCTATCTTTTTTCTTTTTCTGTTTTAGGTTCTGTGCATGAGAGCAATATAGTATTTGACTTTCCATTCCTGGCTTATTTCACCTAGCCTAATTTCCTTCAGGCTCAACCATGTTGCAAATGACAGGGTTTCATCTTTTTTATAGCTGCATAATATTCCATTGTGTGGGTATAAATACTACATTTCCTTTATCCATTAATCTGCTGATAGGCATTTATGTTGATTCCATATTTTAGCTATTGTGAATAGTGGTACAATGAACATGGGAGTACTGATGTGTCTTCAACATACTGATCTCATTTTCTTTGGCTATATACCAAGTAAGCAGGATTGGTGGATCATTTGGTAGATGATGTTTAATATTTTGAGGAATCGCCATACTGTTTTCTGTAATGGCTGTACAAATTTATAGTTCTCCCAGCAATGTATAAGTGTTTCCCTTTCTCCACATCCTTGTCAGCATTGTATTTGTCTTTTTGATAATAGCCATTCTCAGTGGGGTCAGGGGATACCTTCTTGTGATTAAAAAAATTTTTATACATTCAATCACTGTATATCATTACAGCTTGCAAAATGAAATTTCCCAGCATAAATACACTGTATATTAGTCTAGTTAAAGGTATTATTATATGCATTATCCTCAACAGATAGTTGTCTATTTTGATTTTCATTTCCCTGATGGTTGATGGTGAGCACCTTTACCTATACCTGCTGGTATGTCTTCTTTGAATAACTGTCTATTTAGGATTATTTTTCCCCATTTTTATAATTGGATTTTTTTTTGCTGTTGATTTGTTTAAATTTCTTAGAAATTCCAGTTGTTAATCCCTTGTAATCTATAGGGTCATTGGAAAAATCATGATGTATCTTTCTGTTTTTCTTTTCTTTTTTTTTTTAGGGTGCATGTGCTCACCAGGGAGAGAGAGGGAGAGAGAGAGACAGACACAGTGAAAGAAATCATCTCCACCTGGGGGGGTGGGGGCATGGATGGCCATGCTGCAATCTCTTCTCCTCTATTCTTCTCCCTGAGATCTTGGGTGGACATGCATGCACATGCACCCAGAGTGAGTTTTAAGCCACCAGGTCTGGGACTCAAACCATGGTTGGCCATGTGGGAGTCTAGCAAAGTACCTGCTAAGCCATCTGCTGGCCCCTTTTTCTGATTTGCTATGCCAAAATGGGTCATGACTTTTCTGACTACCAAATGATTTGCAAATAGTTTCTCTTATTTTGTAGGTGTCTCTTAACTCCGTTGTTTCCTTTGCTATGCAGTTTTTAAGTATGACTTAATCCCATTTGTTTATTTTTGCTTTTGATGCTTATGCTATTGAGATCTTTTCTAAAAAATCTTTTCCCAGACTAATGTCATGTAGAGTTTCTCTTTTGTTTTCTTCTATTATTTATTTTTAAAGAGTCATTTTATTTAACTTTATTTATTTTTAATTTGACTAGAAAGGGACAGAACACGAGAGAGAGAGAGAGAGAGGGAAAATGAGAAAGCAAGCTGCCAGGTCCAGGACTCGAACTGCGGTTGGCCATGTGGGAGTCCAGCACCCTTCACCACCAAGCCACCTACCAGCCCCTCTTCTATTATTTTTATAGTTTAAGCTTTTAATCTAGTTTGATTTTATTTTTATATATGGGGAGAGAAAGGGATGTAGCCTTATTCCTCTGTGTGTGAATATCTGTTTTTTGAGTACCATTTATTGAAGACTGTCCTTTCCGCATTGTGTTCTTGGCACCTTGGTTGAAAATCAGTTGGCCGTAGATGTGTGGATTTATTTCTTGGCTGTCTAATTCGTTCATTTGGTCTATGTGTCTGCTTTCATTGTGCTGGTTGATATAGCTTTGTAGTATATAACCATTGTTTGAAAAATTGATGACTTGTCATTTTGAAATAAGCCAATATAGGTTAGAATACATATAGATATTCACCACATTAAATTAGATGTATTGGACTGGTCCATGGCCTAGTGGTTAGGGAAACTGGATTGCACATGGCCAACCAATGGGTCTGTACCTAGTAGCTTGAGAAACACGCTCAGTGCATGTGTTCTGATAATTTTTAGTCTCTCTGTCCAAAGGAACTGGAAATAAGCTGTAGAGTGAGAGCAATGCAATATGTTGGTTTGGCTTGGATAATTCTTCTTCTAAATGTTCAAATTCCCTTTAACACTACTTTTCTTCTCTCATTACCTTATGCAAAATGGGAATGGCCTGTCTTACCACTGAATAAGAATGACCATTAAGCACCATAATTATGACCCACAACAATGTTGAACAATTGAGAAAAATTCTACTAATTTCAAAATAGGAAAGAAAAAAAATCACAAAATTGAAATGAATATATATGAAATGTTTGCAAAATACAACATTTTTGTCAGCTAGTCAACAGCAATACAACTATTAAATAGTTACACACCCACTGTCTTCCATGAGGGGTATGGACACACTTTAAGATATTCTAACACAGTTCCAGGGTTTTCACAAGTAAAGGTGAGGGATGTATAAATAGCCAATAAATGCATGGAAAGAGTCTCAGCATCATTAGTACCAATGAAACGCAAAAGAAAACTACAATGAGATACTACTTCATACCCATTAGGAGAGCTAAAATAAAACGGACAGAAAATATGAGTTGTTGGTGAAGACACGGAAAATCAGAGCCTTCATATGATGCTGGTAAGATTGTAAGATGGAAGTCATTTTGGATACAGTCAGGCAGGTTCTCAAAATGCTATATATGAAGTTACAGTATATTTACCTGTTTCACTCTGTGGTATTTACTTAGAAGAAATAAAAATTTTTGATCTTACCAAAACTTGTATACAAGTGTTCATGGCTATTATGAGCATTCATTATTCTTAATAGTCAAAAAATGAAAACCCAAAGGTCCATTAACTGATGGACAGATATAATGTACAATAAGTATGTCCATTCATGGCATATTATTTAGCAGTAAATAATCCATGCTACAATGTGGGTGAACCTTGAAAACATTACATTGAGTGAAAGAAGCCACTCACAGGGGATCCCATTTTGTATGATTTTATTTACATAAGCTATCCAGAATAGAAAAATCTGTAGAGATGAAGGAAGGAGGTACAGGAGCGACTGCTAATGGGTATGGGCTTTCTTCTTAGGGTGATTAAAATATTCTAAAACTGATTACGGTGATGGTCACACAGATGTGTGAATGTAGGAGGGGGTCTTCAAAAAGTTAATGGGTAATACACATTGTAAAAAAACTATGAATGGGTTTTGGCCTTTTTTTTTGTACCTAAATAAGCTCATACTTTATTTTTTCTACAAAGTATTTGAAGCCTCATTCATACAAAAGGCAATTTAATCATACTCTTTAAATAAGTGAATTGTGTGATATGTGAATTAAGCTACTGAGAACTGGAATGGACCCTGGAATGACTGTGTGATACCTCTTTTTCTCTAATGTGAAAATCAATGTAGTTGTTCTCTTTTTGTCCTCCCTTCCTGCCTTTTTTCATTCATTCACTCAGAAATATTTACCGAACAGCTACTCTGTATCAAACACTGTGTTAAATACTGCTTATATGGTTATAAAGAAAAGAGATGCAAGCCTTGCCCATATGAAGTGTGTGTGTGCGTGTGTGTATAGTTGTAGAGAATATTACATAAATATTCTCAGAAATAAATATTGAATTACATACTCTGTACTATGAAGGAAAAGAGCTCTTGTGCTCTGAAGGGTAAGTAGGCATTAGCTGGATGGAGTGGGATGGTTTTGTGCTCTCAAGGAAGGAAAAGCAGGTCAGAACAGGGAGGGGTAGAGGAGGAGTTGTGTATTTCATGTTGATTTCAGGGAAAGATAAGATTCCCCAGAGCCTTTAGGACATATTAATGATGACTTAATTTATGAAAGAAATGGGAATCATTGAGAGTTGTGGAATGTTGAAATGATATTTATAATAAAGACAGATTGCCTAGGTTGAAGGGCTGAGAGTGATTTGATGGGCACATGTAGAAGTGCAAAGAGCAGTGTGGAAGCAATTGTAGTTGTCTGAGAAAAATACGCTGCTGGTTGCTAGTACCTTGGCAATGATAGCAGTGAATTGAGGCAGATGAATTTGAGATATATTTAAAAGGTGAAATCACTAAGATTTAATGATAGATTAGACATATGATACAGGTATCCAGATTTTTTTAAAGTTTATTTTACTTCATTTTGAGTGGGAGAAAGAGAGGGACACAGAGAGAGAGAGAGACACATCCCTTACAGAGACACTGCATTTCCTTCTCAATCTTCTATTGCATTCTTCAGTATACTATGAGCTCTTTGAGAGCAGTACCTCTGTTTTTCTCATCTCTCTGCTTCCAGCTCCTAACCTCATACAGTAGGTACTCAAGGCGTGCGTGTTCATTGAATAGATTACATAAATCTGCTCTTGTTAGGAAATATGAAGGGACATTTTGAAAACAGCTCAGTATGAGGAGTGATGCCTGTGCACTGGGCATCTCCCTATACTGTTGTTTGGTGGAAGATTCCGTGCTCTTTAGCCTCATAAGTAATCTGGACATTTCAGAAGAGGGAGAAGATAGTAAAGAACAGGTACTTTTTATTGAAAAGAGTCAAGAACTGCACATAGTTTCATCTGGTTAAATTCTTTTAAAAGAAGTAGCTTGTAGAGAAATAAGACAACAATCAGGATTTTATGCACATCAGTGGGTGCTCCTGGAATGTTTAGGTCATCCCAGGATCCTAACCAGAGGCTTTCCTATGGCTACAGCATCATGAAGTAGTGTGCTACCACCTGCGCCACTGTGGTTGGGTCAGATTTATGGTTTTAAGAACCGTTTACTGAGTTAGGGAAGAAAGAAGAATAAGATGTGAAATGCCACAAATGATATTCTCAATGCCGATAGGTAGATCATTGTATTTCCTTTTCAGTGGTCAGAGTTGCTTCTTACTTGGAGGTCAGGACAATATGCTCTTGAGACCTTATGGATAAGACAGGTAAACCTCACTCTAGCTGCAGACATTCAGGATAATTCTATAAAACAGTGTCATATACTGGATTTTGTAGACTAAGGTACAGTTAATTAGACATAATTTCATGTCTCTTTTCTTTGTGTACTGAGCTCTCTGATCATCTCTTCCTTATTCATATTTTGAGATCCTAATGCATTGAGTGGAATTCAGTAATACAACTTTGATGTATTGAACAAATGAACGGAGAAGATAGGTAGCAAAATGTTAAAACCAAAGAAGAGAGAGAAAGGATAATTTATGGACAATAACTCAGAGGTGCAGAGAGGAGATGGGATGAAAGCACAGGTTGAAAGAATCATGTGAAAGAAGGTGAAATGGATGAAAGAAGAGATAACTTTTTCCCAGCTACTAAGGAAGCAGGAAGGACTGTTTCTGGTACAAAGGTGAAGCAAGGACATAAATGCTACTGGAGTTGAGTAGTTGTTTAAAGTGAAGTCTAGTGGGTTGGATATTAAAGTTCAGGAAAGTAGTAGGACTTTCCGTTGAAGAGAATAGTTCAAAGAGTACAGTTACCAGTTAATAGAAGGGTCAGTACGTTTCCCAGGGCCCAAAGATGAAAGGCTTTATGATAAAGACACCACCCTGCCTATCTTTCAGCTTCATGTACCACCTCTTTCAGTTACCTGAATATTTCATGCTCTGTTTTTCTTTAGCTCCTTGCACATGCTCTCTCCTATGCCTGGAATTTTCTTTCTCATCTAGTCTTTTCAGAGAACTCCTGTTTATACTTTAGGATCCTCCTTGTATCTCATAACTATTTGGAAGCTTGTGTTGTCCCCAAGTATGGTAAAATGGTTCTCCTGTGAGAGTCCACAGACCCTGAATTTGTATTTATTACAGGACTCATCAAATTCTATTGCATTGTCTCTACACACCCAGTTTCTTCAGCAGACTATGAGCTCTTTGAGAGCAGTACCTCTGCTTTCCTCATCTCTCTGCTTCCAGCTCCTAACCTCATACAGTAGGTACTCAAGGCGTGCGTGTTCAATGAATAGATTACATGAATCTGCTCTTGTTAGGAAATGTGAAGGGACATTTCGAAAACAGCTAGTATGAGAGTGATGCTGTACACTGGGCATCTCCCTGCACTGTTGTTTGGTGGAAGATTCAGTGTTCTTTAGTCTCTTAAGTAATCTGGATATTTCAGAAAAGGGAGAGGATAGTAAAGAACAAGTACTTTTTATTGAAAAAAAAATCAAGAACTGTGTGTAGTTTCATCTGGTTAAATTCTTTTAAAAGAAGAAGCTTGTAGAGAAATAACATAACAAGCCTTTCCTTACCTGCAGAGTAATGTGTGTGTGAGAAGATATCAGTAAAAACCACTCATTTTCAAAATTTCATGTATTCTTAAGGTTGTGTCTGACCTTGAGGATAAAGTGGTGTGATTTTGAACTATTCTTTGCTACACGAAACAGCTTTGCTTCATGGAAATTTTGTAATGGGATTTTACCAATGTCTCTAAAAAATTCATGAATGTATTAAAAAATCATTTGTAGTTATAAACCAGTTGGAAATGCCTGACGGTGGGAGGAAGCATGAATAGTGCAGAGGGCTCTCAGTTCTGCCTCTGACTAGAGTTGTGACTTCAGGCAAGACTCTGAGCCTCAGTTTCACTATCTACATGCAATAAAGAAAGTGGAATAGGCCCATCCAACAGAGACAGTCTGTGACTATATCCATTGGCCATGTGTGTGTTTTTGTAATAGAAGAAATAGAGTCTCTCTAAGAGTCAAGGGTTAAGTTTCTGTCCAAAGTATATTCAAACTTAGTGATTCAAAACTGGTTATTCAAATTCCCAGTAATGTGAACACAAAATACTCCTCAACAGAATATCTATTTATTTGCATTATTACACATGAAGAAGAATAAATTTGAATGGAAGGCTATGGAATCAGCCATATCTGTTTTTTAAAAAGAATTATTTAATTTCATTCATTACTATTTTTTTATTTGACCAGAAAGTGACAGAGAAAGAGAGAGAGAGAGAGAGAGAAGTAAGGAAAGATATAAGCCACTAGGTCTGGTACTTGAACTGTGGTCACCCATGTGGGAGTCCAACGCCTTAACCACTCTACCAACTGCTGGCCCAGTCATATCTGGCTTTTAACCTAGGGTCTGTCACCTACTGTGCCCTCTTGGGAAAATTATTTAATCTCTTCTATTGATTCTTCATCTGTAAATGGGGTCAATAATAACGGGTCATCAGAAAAGTCATTAAAAAAAAAAAGAAAAGCCATGACATATTTTTCTATGTAATAATGCATCATGACTTTTCTGAGGACCCGATAGTATCTGCTCCTACAGGTTTTTGAAGAGATTAAATGTAATAAAATACTTAAAAATACTTAGCACGGTACCTAGCTAATGTAAGTGCTAAATGACAATAACAATGATAAAAATAGTAATATTTATACTTAATTTTGGTCTTGTAGATGTAAAATATGTTTGTAATAGGTCTATAGTAAAAAATATTTGGGCTAGGAGTGATGTTTCTATAGGGAATTTAAGTTTTTCTTTTTTACAAATGAAGAAAAAATGTCCAAGAGCTGTTTAGACATACTCGAGGTCACAGAATAGAGTACAATGAAATTGTACTCTATTCAGTTATTCTAGCACAGCGGTAGCATAGCACCCTGAAATGCTGGAAGTCATATGGAAGACCCAAGCTTGGTTCTTAGGTTGAGCTGTACAAGCTGGGTGCATCTGTGCATGTCCATGATCCTGGCTGGCCAGGAAGGCTGGCTGTAGAATTGCAGCCTGGGACCTTGTTGAGAATACTTCCTCTCTCTCTCTCTCTCTTAAAATAAATAGAAAGTGCAATAGAAAAGAAGAAATGTGGTATTATCTGTTGAAGATAATTTTATAGCTTTATCAACTGGACTAGGGAGAAATGTTCACATGTTGAAATAGTCACTTTGTAAGCTAAATAACGTGGTTGAATAAATAAAAGAAAATGAAATTAAAAAATAATAAATAAAAAAGTAAAAAGTAAAAAAAAATAAAAAAAGAAAGAAACAAAACAAAACAAAACAAAAGAGCATGGCAGAATATTGCACCAGGCCTAGTGGTGCCTTGCATTTATGATGTCACGGCGGGTGTGTGATACTTATCCGCATGCTGAATTATCCATACATGGAACAGTGGGTGTGAACTTTGGGTCTGGGCTGATTTCTGTACATGCCTAGTTTGGGAATCTTTAGCTAAAGAGTAAGCAGCTGCCAAGCAGTTTCTGGACTGTGTTGTGTTTTGTAAGTGGGATCCTGAAAGAGCTTCCCCATCTCATGCTCTGGGGCTGTCGCTACAAGAGATAAGCATTCTCAATCTAGACCACATCAGAATTACCTGAGAAAGTTTAAAAATATCTGTTATTGATAAGCTGCCTGCACCAACAAATCTCCTGATATTTAGGTCTGGGGAGGGGGTAGAGTATCTTAGCATTTGTATTTTTTGAATCACATTTTTTTTTTTTTTTGGAGAGGTTTTTGCTATTAGTGCATGTGCGCTTGCCAGAGAGACAGAGAGAGAGACAGAAAGAAATCACCTCCCGGGGGATAGCCATTCCACAATCCCTTCTCCATTCTCCTCTCGGGATCTTGGGCACGCATGCACACGTGCTGGGCGTGAGTTTAAGCCACCAGGTCCAGTGCTCGAACTGCGCTTGACTACATGGGAGTCCAGTGACATAGCCATTACACCAACTGCTGGTCCCTGTCTCACATATTCTTAAACATCTTCAAATAATTAAAGTTAGAATGACAGAAAATACAGATTAATAGCAGCCTTTAAGAATGGTTTTGTAAATGGTTTGTATTCAAGACTGGAATACAAGCCCTCTGTATTATATTTTCAAAATGACAACCAGCTTTCAATAGAAACACTCTGCTGCTAAAGGAGATACAAAATTAAAATTTATTAATCTGAAGAGACATTTAAGATCAGAATTTGTGCATGCAACTTATCCCACTGTTTCTTTTGGGTGTATGAGGCATGAGAATTGTAAATTCTGTCTGTTAAAAATCTCATCTAGTGATGCATATGCCACTAGGACTAAGAACTCCTTCCTTAGGAAATTAGTCTCAGGATTCAGTACTCATTTGTAGGTTTGTCAATTATTGTAGATTATTGTTGGTATTTTAGGACTCTTTTTTCCCAGTTGTCCAAGTAAGTGCTTGATAAAAAAACAAAAGAACCAGAGAATGTATTCTGATATATTAAGGGATACATGTATGATGTGAAATGCCTTAACTTGGAGAATATAATGTGTTTTATTTAAGCCTCTGTGTGTGACAATCACCAGTGAGTGAGTGAGTGGAAAGGAAAGAGCGTTAAGCTTGGAGTCAGGAGGACAGGAGTCCTGGGAGCTGATTTCAGCTCTTCTGCTTGATGAGTTCTTTGACCTTTGCCAATTATTTCAACTCTTTGAATTTCTTTTCCCCTACCTGTGAATTGAGGGGTGATTGAACTAGATTATTTCTAAGATCCAACTTACCTTAAAATTCTGTTTATTTAATAATGAATTTTGGTAGTTGCAACTGAAAATTAAAATCTTAATTTTGCATTTTAGAACCAGACTCCTGAATACCTGGGAGTCAAAGCAGGTGCACACATTAATGTAGACTACAGTGAGGCAGAAAGTCTGTTTTCTGTGTGAGTCTCAGGATTGACTATGCCTATGCTAGTCCAGATGGCTGTGAATCCAGGAAAAACCAGAGGGTTCAAGGTACTAGAGATAAGGTAAAGCTGAACAATAGGTATGATGGGGAATAAGGTGGTAAGATGAGTGGAGTGAGGTTTTGCTTTCAGAGAACAGAATAGTGTTTATTTGGTTTCAAAGAACAGAATAATGGAGTTTGACTTCAGAGGTGGAAAAATTCTGCATGGTGACCTAGAAATTTCAGGATTGGCCATGGGGCCATGGGGCTGGGTTCTAGAGTAGAGATGGGCAAAGGTCACTAGTACCGAGGGAATCAAGGAACTATGTGATGAGACCTGAATAGCTTGTATATACCGATATGGGGAGCCGTCAGAATGGTGGTACTATTAGGAGTGGAACAGAACACTGTAAATCAGATGTTATAATTTTTAGTGAAGGTGAGGCATGATCAAAAGGATGGTGAGTAATTAGGTATTTTAGTTTCTTTAGGCTATCATCACAAAATACTCTACATTAAGTAATTTATAAATAGTGGAAATTTATTGCTCACAGTTCTGGAGGCTGGGAAGTCCAAGATAAAAATGTCAGCAGATTTGGAGCCTGTTGAGGGCTCTCTGCTTCATGGATGGTGCCTTGTTTTCTCACGAGGCAGAAGGGCAAAAAGACTAACAAGCTCTTTCAGGCTTCTTTGATGAGGGCACTAATCCACTCATGAGGGGATTAATCACCTCCGTAAGGCCACACCTGTTATTATTATCATCACACCAGAGATTCAGTCTTAATGTATGAATTTTGGAGGGACACAAACTTTCAGACCACAGAAGAAGGATAGTGATATTTCTTTGGAGAAGAATGAGATGATTTGAAGGACTTTTGCTTGAGGGTGGAAAAATAAAAAGTGGAAATAACAGTGGAAATAAGGGTGAGGCTTATATTGTATCCTCACTTGATGGTAGTTAAGGAGAAAAAGCAGCTCCCATTTGAGAGCTAGTTCTATGCTGTGATGCTGTTTTATTCAGAGAACATCACTCCTACTTAGGGATCTGCCTGTATAGAAAGAATAGGCCTCGAACCTTTCAAATAACTTGGTTGCCCTACTTGAAAGATTTTAATTTTCAACCTAATTTCCCCAACATTGACTTTCTTTGGGACTTGAATATTCTCTGCAGTCCTCAAAGTTCTTTTGAAGAGCAGTAGACATTTTGTTCCTCAGCCTAAATAGAAGTTGATTTCTTTGAATGGAAAGTTGAGCAAATCATTGCAGTAATGCGTATTGATTCCTGCTACTCTAGCAGCCAGATCAATGTGAGGAGTGAATGTCATTATTTCCACTGCTGTCCACAATCCCAGATGTATTCACGAAGAAGCTCATGGTAAAGACTCTGAAGTTTTACTTGGAATTACTGTGAAACACTATCCTACTTCTAGAAAATTTAGGGCAGTAATCTGTTTACGCCTGTTTGTGGCCACTATGTTGTCAAATGTCAGAAAGTCTGGGGTCTTTGATTCTTCTTTGGGACCTGGAAATGGTAGGTTTTAGTTCTTGCTGCTGTTTGTTATGAGATGATGGGGGAAAAAAAATCCTAAAAATTTAGATCACCATATATCTGTGAATATGCAGAATCAGTATTTATTGTAAATGAATATAACATTAGTCTTAGATTGGGAGTAAGATAAATATAAACAAAATGTACAGCTTTGTAATAAGTAAGTTCTATAGAAATAAAATATTTGAGACCTTTAGTTTAGCTTTATTATTTTACAGCTTAATAAAGAGAGTCCATAGAAGTAAAGACACTTTACCTAAATTATCATCCAGATAGACATGGTGGAGCCTAGGATGCATCTTTTTTTTTTTTTAATTTTTTATTATCATCATATTCTTCTTTATATTACATTGGATTACATATAACTTTACAGTGTATTACAATGCTTTTTCAAAAGGGAATGCCATGCATGTCAGTCAGTACAGAGACATTAATCTCCCCGCTTCAACATTCAATATCTTTTCTGTTTTCCCCAATCATTATTATTATTATTTTAATTATTTTTTAAAACAGTCAATTGCTATTTCTCATTTTGCTTGTACAAATACTTTGCCCATCATGAAATACTTCTCAGACAAATCCAGTTGAGAATACTATACATGTAGGACGCATCTTTACTTAGGCTGTTTAATGACTCCCAGTGGCTGTGTGTGTATGTGTCTACATCAGTGGAAGCAATGTATAGTTTTAAAACCAGCCAGTATGTTGTCCCGTGTTTTGATCTGTTTTTAGATGTGGTATTTGATCTATTATGAGTATTTTAAAAAAGGCTCACAAATATTAGAAGTACACCGTTTTTGTGAGAAGGTTTCAGACCCATTGCAGTAAGAGAAAAAGAGATTCCAAGAGGGTACTTGTGTGTGAGGAATGAATTGGTGCAGAAGTCTAGGACATGTTGGATGTTTGTAAACTACTCAGGAGGACCTGGTCTAGGGTACAAGACACACACATGACCGTGCACATTCTGGAGCTCCATTCTCCTCAGGGATCCAGACCAATATATATTGGTTTTTTGATCCCCCAAAACTAAGCAAGTGAGTCAAGTGAATGCAGAACTTTCTGTTATGGGATATATTGTCTTTCAACCTCATCGGCATCAGTGACATCATGCTGTTCACTTTCTTCACCTCTCTGCATTCCCCCGGTGCCTTATTGATGGCATTCTACGGTCCCTGGGAAGGAAATCTTAACCCACCCCCAGGGCTTTAACCAGCCTTTACATCGAGGATTTCTGAATCAAAGCTTTTGGCTCCTGTCTCTTTCTGAATTCCACGTATATGCTTCCAGTTGCTAGTATTTATCTGTATTATAACTTTTGCTGACAGCATGACCAAAACAAAGCTCTTCATCTTTTTCTCTCTTCTAACTCATTCTCTCCTTCCCAATTCATTTTATACTACAGTTCCGTGTTATTGACAATACTACTGTTTCTATTGGGGACAATAGGAGAAGATATTTGAATTTGATTCATTTGGAAATTTTCATGAAGAATCATAAATTCCTATCTAACAAGATCAGCTTTTTAATTCTTTTCTAAGCTTTAGTAAACACGAGTTCAACAACCAAGGGTGGAACTCTTGGCAATTGAGAAGTAGTTAAAATTAGAGGGTTTAATCACACCAGTGAACATGCTAGAGTGGAACAATAAGAGCACTGGAAACATAGACCATTACTGTTATTTTGTAAGATATGCTGCTGATACAGTCCCCTGAACTGACCTCTGGAGAATGGATTTAGTGCACCCTTTTTATCCCATGCAATCAACTCCTGTGCCCCTGATTCTAGTTTCTCTCAGTCTAACACATCTTTCATCTTACAAGTTTGAGTTTTGTTTGTTTGCTTTTTCTCTCAGAGTCCAGGGAGCTTATCAACTTGTTAGTTATAAAGCCTACTGGGGGGGTGACTTTGTGGTACAGGAATAACACACAGCTCCCCAGGAGCTGAATCCCACATGGTGACTGCAGTTGGAGTCCCTAGCCAGGTTGGCTGAAGCATGATGAGTGTATGTGTGAGTGCCCAGGATCTGACAAGCTGGAGGCCTAGAAAAAGGGGGTTATGGTGTGACTACGCCCTGTGGAGGGTGCTATTCTCTCTCTGTCTCTGTCTCTTTTATATGCATACTCTCACCTGTGTGTGCTCTATTGTGAATAAAATAAAGAAAGGAAGAAGTATTGGATTGATTGTTAGATTTTAAGTGGATCTGTCATATACCTTGGCAGATTCAAAAGCAGATTTTATGACTTGCTTTAAAATAGAGTTAAACTTAATTCTTCCATCCTGTCCCGAGAGACTTGTCCTCTTGAATTATTTAAGTCTTGTTAATAATCGGATGACATATTATCCCTCGGCTGTGATGGATTGAGATTGGATAGGTCTGCTCTTGGTGCCAATGAATCCCCAAGACACTACTTCAAATCAAGTTCATGAATTATTATCTTCACTTGGAGTCTATCACATTATTAATTACAATCAGGAATAAATTAAGTGTCTACCCTTATATTTTGAGTTGTCTTTTTGGTGCTGAGAAGTTATAACATATATAAAATGATTATATCAGTGATATGGGGCTAAATGCATATGGTAACAGAAATTTGGGGGAACATATTTGTGATGTTTATACAAGAGTCCTTGCTAAGTGTGTCCTCTGTCATTTTATGGGTAAAAACTACCAAAGTATGCCCCCCCCAAATATTTATGCATAATCTAATCATATTCTAGTATCATCATGTGATGACAAAATGGACTCATATACTTATGTTGTATATGTATAATATACCATATGAAATGTATACTATAAATTATTATAATGCCCTATAATTCATATAAGTATGCATTTATAATAATTCTCAAATTGAAATGAGTTTTGAAACTTTTTCTGACATTAACTTACCCTTTAAAAGTGTTCCCAAATATATTTCTTTTCTTTTTCCTTTTTTATTTTGCCAGAGGACAATTGTATTTGCCAGAGATAGAGAGAGAGAGAGAGAGAGAGAGAGAGAGAGAGAGAGAGAGAAAGGGAGAAATGACCCCCTAATGAGGTGTGATCATACAGCAGTCTCATCTCCCCCCTCTTTCCATCCTGTTGGGATTTGGGGCATGCCCTGCTTGCTTGGAGTGTTTTTCAAGCCCTCTGGCTGGGACTCGAACTGTGGTCAAACCATGTGAGGTTTTAACTACAAAGCCACAAGTGGTCCCCAGAGATACTTCTTCGACTCCAAAGATATGTCTTACATGTGCATTCAAATCAGTCCATTATACAGTGGCTGGCTAATACTTGCTCTAGCTTCCTGTATTGATCACACATACAGAGCTGCTGAAGAAGGCCTTGCCATTCTCCATGCTGCCAGCGTGCAGTGTGGGCACACCACTGTTCACTCTAAGGGTGTTGTTTCTTTATGCCCTGCTAAAACCAATGGTCAGGTTAACAGGTAGTCTTCAGGTTCTTTGTAGAAGTCCCCATGCTGTTTCCTAATCCTCCGGGCTATTCTGCTTGTGCTGCATCTTTAAAATCCCTTTTGCTTCTGATCTTCAGCCTTTGACCAGAGTTTGGACAAAGACTCTTGGGGAAGACAGTTGCATCAGTTTTAGAGCTTCACCTTCTAATCATCAGGCTCAAGTATAGTAGAGGATTTCAAAACAGTCAGAAATGCTCTGATATATCTGTCTTCCTCTCTATGTATATCCACATCTACATCTATCTTTATTTATGTCATCTGTCTATGTCTTTATCTCTGTATCTAATCTAATCTATCTCTATATCTATCTATCATTGTTTGTGGTGAAAAAAGGATAAATGTCATTGGGAGAGAGGGGTCTTTCCTGTCATTCTTAATGGCTATGCAACTTCCATGTAAATTAAACAGGCAGATATAGGAAGGGAGAGAAGAGACCCAAGAAGGCTGGAAAACCCCACATGTTTCTAAGCAATCTTGAGTCCAGATGGAACCAATTTAATGGATGCTCAGAAATAGCTTTAGCCTTTCGACTGTTTGAATAATTTCTGATGCCTATGTGTTGGGAATGTTTCTTTACAGACTTCGATATTCTTTGAGCAGTAAAAGAACCTGCATAGATGGAAATGATCATGTATTTCTTGACTGGCTTCCTGCTCTTGAAAGATGAAATCCTACAAGGGCCATGGGTTGATGTTCTCATTGAGAACAATGTGACTGTTGCTCTGGAGTAAGAGCTGGAACTGCAAGAATCAGAGCTCCCTCTCCCGCCATGTTCTAGGCTTTTCTGGTGTTCTCTGGGTTTGTTGCTTTGCTGGGACATACGCAGACTAGAACCAAAGGGTGCCACAGCCTAGACCTGCTCCCTGAGGAGGCAATGGGAACTCAATAGGGTTGAGAAAGTGCCTACTTTTGAAGGTAAATAGATAGAAATGCCTTTCTTGCTGGCACTCCATAGCTCCCATTTTTCCTTGACACATTTAGGGGAGTTAGCCAGATGATGATGATGATGATTATTTTTTTGAGATAGATTTTTGCTATAGGGCGCATACACTCACTAAAGAGACAGAAAGCGAGAAATCACCCTCCAGGGTCGATGAGTATGCTGCAGTCCCTTCTCGTCAATTCTCCTCTTGGGATTTTGGGCATGTACGCACACGTACCTGGCCTGAGTTTTAAGCCACTGGGTCTAGGACTTGAACCGTGGTTGACTATGTGGGAGTCCAATGACATAACCATTACATCATCTGCTGGTCCCAGCCAGAGTATATTTTAGGGTGAATGAAAACATATATGTTAACCTCATTGACAAACATCAAGATATATATTCTGTGCCCTTTGTGTAGTGACAAGACTGTATTTCAGTTATAAAGCTGGCTCAGGTTTATAACTCATTTAAATATGATTTGGATCTCTAGATGAGAAATGTCTAAAACATTTTTTTTCTTCTAGAATAACTTATTGAGACTGGTTCCACAGAATTAAATTGAGATAGAAGGGCGATACATTCATTTCAGCAGAAAACTGACTCAGTTCAAAGCATGATGTATTGATATCTTAGGTCATAAACATGACCAGTATTGGGAAGAGAGATTTAATCCCCCCCCCAAAGGCATTGTAGATATTGGTTTGGTATACGTAATTAATTTTCTCTATCATTGCCTCAAACACAATTGATTTTGGGGAAAAGAAGTAACTATGAATTTCTGACTATTTACCTGCTGGAAATAAAGCCACCAAACTATATTGTATTTCAGTGGCAAAAATTGTTCAGGCATGCTGGCAGTGAACCAGCAGAAAATAAATGGTTTCTTTTCCCATTGAAGATGAGTTCTGATAGAGTGTTTGGCATGCTTTCCTCGAACACCATGCCTTGAGTATACCTCAATTATTCTGGATGATTTCTGTAGCAATGGCTACAGCACTCATTGGACTATAGTATTGAGAACAGAGGAGCCAAAGGTTTCGTTCAAAATAAAAAAAGTTTGGAAAGGTTCAAATCAGAACCATAACCCAGCTTTAGAGAGGATAGTTCCCACTGCCCTAAAGGGACTTATAATAAATGTAATGTGTTTTTTTTTTTAAGTTCCTATTAATACCACATCCTGTGCCAGACATTGGGGAAGTAAAACATAGTCCCAGCTCTTCAGAAATTCTAAGTGCTAGCAGGAGAGACACATACACAGGAAAATAGTCCATTTTAAGGTTGGTGGTCACTTTGAGAAGTTTCTGTATGGCTAGGACTGACACATCAGCCAGTATACCACTGCACAAATACCTTATCATGCCTGGTCTGTTTTAATTGGCCAGTGTTAAGCCATATTGCTTGTTAAGTATTTTGAATATTCTCCGGCACATACAAATAAATATTCCTGAAACTCATGAGGGAAACCAACTAGAGAAGGCTCATGACAAAAAAATGGTAATAATAACAGTATCTAATGTTTATTGAATGTCATATGTTTAGCAAAGTATTATGTGCTTTTATATATATTATCAGTTTAAGCCCTCAAAACAATATCATGAAATAATTGATCATGCCCATTTTATATTCAGGCAGGGAGGATGACCTTATGAAAACTTCTTAGCCTTTCTGTGCATCAGTTTGTACATCTGTACAGTTAGTATGTACCTCATAGACGTTCTGGGAGAAAGAATAAATGAATTTAACATAGTGGTATTCAGTGTTCTTAGAATGTCTATTTACTTAAAGATTTTTAAAATCAGATTGTCTAATTCCATTAAAACCTATGCTGAAAATTTGATGGAGTAAAATTATATATCAATGTAGAGATAATGATCACATTTTAACTATTTTTCTAGTCTATGAATGTAGTGTAACTCCTGTATTTAGATATTCTTTAATGTCTTATAATAAAGATTTGATAAATTAAATAAAGAACAAAAACAAAGTCTTAGAATAGTGCCTCACACACAAAAGTGTCATACGTATTTGCTATAATCGTCACTGTCACCATCGTTATCATACTTACTGTATATTTCTTACTAAACTTGAAAGTCTATTGCAGGAAGAGCCATGGATAATTTGTCTTTATGCTCTTTAATTTGCATAAAGCAGTCCTTGTCATGTAAGAGGCATTCGGTAGGGTTTTGCTGACTGAACAAATAACACAGAGGAAGTAGAACCCTTTGATTAAAAAGGCTTTGAGTCTGGATGCTGATTTTTCCTTGCCGTGTTGCTTTGTGCAACTTATTTAATGCCTCTGAGCTTCAGCTTCGTTATGTACAAAATGGGGAAGAGGATTGAATGAAATAACATGTGTAAAGCGCTCCTTGCTCCATAATCGCATGTGATAAGTGTTGCATGCAAAACAATAGAGCTATTGTTTTTATTAAACTTGTAGTTCAAAGGTAGCACTAAGGGAGTGCGCGAATGCATTTTGATGGTGCATCCTAGAAGCAGTGCATTCCAGCTTGCACAGACACAGGGGCGAGCCTGCAGACCGAATGTTGACAGCTGGTGGGAAGGAATAAGCAATCTAAACATTCAGAGTGATTTGTAAACTTAACCTTCTTGATTTCTAAATATTTACTTTAGAAGAGTGAAGAAATCTATGTTCCTGGTCTTATCTTTTTTCCCTCCTGACATGTGTTTTGATATCCTCTGAAATTTGGGTATTTGAAGAGTATCTCCTTTATAGTATATTGTCATATTGCAGCAGGGTCTTGAGGAAGGAGCATTATCTTATATCTGAGTAGAGGAGAAATCACACCCCATTCGCTAACTCCTTTGTGCTTTTTAGATATGGTCTCATTTAATCCTTACAATCCTCTTTTACACATTTCATAGATAAGGAAATAAACCTGGCCATGGCCACAGGGGTGGTAAAGACAGAGGATATTCGAACACAATCTGCCTCACTCCCTCTGTTTCCTACACACTTCCTGGGCACCTGTTCCATGTGCCCTGCTCATGCTTTTTGTCTCTCTGCTGTCTCCATTTTGGTCTTCAGAATCACTTGCGGACCAGAATGAAGAAAACAGTGACGGTCCTCTGCCGAACTCCTTCTGTGACAACAGGCTGGGCGTGGCTTGCCAAGGCCTTCTTCAGGTTCTCTGTGTGCCTTGGACTTGTCCTGCCTCCTTCAGCCGCTCCCTCCCATTCTGGAATATTCTTCCTGTTGTGTTGGGGAAGTGTTATATCTAATATAGAAATGATTCATAAGCATGGCCTGGGTTAATCACTGGAGGTATAATAATCTAGAGGTTTTGAAATACCAGTGCGTAGACAGACTGTGTGGGAATCCTATGGTAAGGGGGAGAATTTCTTAAATGTAATGTCCCGGGTTCCCCTTACCCCCTAGAATTTAGGAGATCAGTGCTTAGACCAGAGAGTCAGACTTTTTCCTCTTTCATCGTGTCAATCACTGATTACCACTCTTTTATTTATTTACTTATTACCAGAGGGTGTGTATGCTTGCCAGAGAGAGAGAAAGAAAAAAGGAAAACGCATGCAATGGGGCATGGTCATGCCGCAATGATTTTTCCTCCATTTTTCCATCCTTTCAGGATTTTGGACACTTGTGCACCTGTACCCAGGGTGTTTTTCAAGCTGCTGGTGCTGAGATATTAACTGTGGATGTCCATATGGGGTCCAGGTCCCAGTGCACAGCACTGAACCACTGTGCCATGTGGCCAGCCTAATCCTCGGAAATAAATAAAATCTTTCCCTGATGATTTTGCCATACAGCCACATGTAGAAACTTCTAGATAAAACCTACTGACTAGAATTGAAAAGAGACAGATTTCTCCACCCCTAGTCCCAGAGCAAAGAGAGCCTTGTTCCTTCTTAGGATGTGCACCCCAGGAACCAGGGCGTAAGACGCTGAGTAGACAGTGCCAGTGCCTGACTAACGATTCAGCAGGAAGTGCTGGGAGAGGCTCCCTGTGTGAACCGGCCTTTATCCTGGGGGACATCCAAGAGGAGTAAATCACCATCGATGCCTTCAAGGAGTCTGCATTCTCACCATGGGAATATGCCCAGCGTGCACGATAAAGCTGGTGCTGTGTAAGTCATTTTAAGTAAGACGTTACAAGGCCCAGACATTGAGTCAGAGGAGCAAAAGTATGGGGGTTAAATAGGGGAAGCTTTCCTATGGTGAGACGGCAAAGTGGCCTTGAATTTGTGAGGTTTTGTGCGTTCCAGTGCATGTCTGGAAGGGACCTGGGAAGTGAAGGTGTGTGAAGCTGGGATGTGCAGCTCAGAAGGTGACTGTTCTCTGTTCTGCCACGTGATGAGGGAGTCCCACTTGTTCATTGTGGACCCAGAAAACTGAGAACTGAGGTCTCCAGGTGAAGGTGTAGACACACGTTGGGTGTTCTCGCTCATTTGCGGAAGGTGAAGAAGTTAATCTGACAGAGCAGAATGGTGGTTTTTAGAGACTGAGAAGAGGAGTGAGGAGGAGCCTGAGAGAGGTCTGCTGACAGATGTGAAATTACAGCTAGATAGGAGGATTAGAATCTAGTACTCAGGGACCAGCAGTTAGCGTAATGGCTATGTCGCTGGACTCCCACGTAGTTGACCGCGGTTCGAGTCCCGGACCCGGCGGCTTAAACTCACGCCGGGCGCGTGTGCGTGCGTGCCCAAGATCCCGAGAGGAGAATGGAGGAGAAGGGATTGCGGCGTGGCCATCCCCCCTGGGGGGTGATTTCTCGCTTTCTACCTCTCTGTCTCTCTCTGTCTGTCTGGCGAGCGCACGCGCCCTATAGCAAAAACCTCTCCAAAAAAAGAAAAAAAAAAAAAGAATCTAGTACTCAGTAACATGGTGCCCACATGTAACAGTAGATTTACTGTATCTTTCAAAATAACTAGAAGAAAGGATTTTGAAAGTTCCAAACACACAGTAACTTATAATTTTTAGGATGATGCATGTGTTAATCACCCTGATTTGATCATTGCACATTATGTACATGTAACAAAAGAATCACACCATACCCCAGAATATGTGTAATTATTATTTGTCAATTAAAAAGAATAACAGAAGAGAATTTCCTTCCTTTCTTTTCTTCTTTCTTTTTCTCTCTATTTACTTCTTCCTTCCTTCCTTCCTTCCTTCCTTCCTTCCTTCCTTCCTTCCTTCCTCCTTCCTCCCTCCCTTCCTTCCTTCCTTCCCTCCCTCCCTCCCTCCCTCCTTCCTTCGAAAGTTTTTTGCCTTAGGACATGTGCAGTTGCTAGAGAGAGAAAGTGAGAAGTCACTGCTGCGGGGGTTGGCCATGCCGAAATCCCTTTTCCTCCATTCTCCTCCCAGGATCTTGGGCGCACATGCACATGTGCCTGGTGTGATTTTCAAGTCACAAGGTCTGGGGTTGAACCATAGTCATCCATATGGAGTCCAGTTCTGTAACCTCTATGCCATCTGCTGGCCCAAGAGAATTTCTACCCACTAAGGCTGGACAGTCATTCAGAGGAAGTGTTATAGAGAAGGCTCAAAGGTTAGAGAGAACTAGTTAGGTTTCAATTCTGTGGTGCCAGGATTCCAAGGAGGAGGTAGTGAGAAAGATAGAAAAGTGAAGGAGTGAGAGAGCTGAAGAAGGGGCCTTGGTGAGTGAGGGTGAGGTGGAGGTGCATAAAGCATGTGAGGGATAATGTGGGGAGGGCAGAGGGTTGGAGAAGGGCGCTTTCTTTTTATCTTTTCCTTTTTTTTTTGAGAGATTTTTTGCTATAGGGCACGTGTGCTCGCCAGAAAGACAGAGACAGAAAGACAGAAAGCGAGCAATCACTACCCCCCCCCGGGGGGGGGGGGATGGCCATGCTGCATTCCTTTCTCCTCCATTCTCCTCTCGGAATCTTGGGCACGCACACACACTCGATCAGCGTGAATTTAAGCCACGGGGTCCGGGACTCAAATTGTGGTCGACTACATGGGAGTCCAGCGACATAGCCATTATGCCAACTTCTGGTCCCAAAGGACATTTTCAAAGGGAGCAGGTAGGCCATCTTGAGCTGTTTGGGCAGCCTTGTAGTTCAGACTTTACTAGGACCGGGGCCCTTTTGTAGCTACACATGGCTCATAAATCAGAGAGGTGGGAGATGCCACTTCTTGACCAAATTTCATCAAATTCCCTCCAGTTTCATCATTCCTTTGATGGAGTGTCAGAGTTCACGTTTCTGTCTAACCATTCCTTAATGTGTAATCACTGTTGCTCTTTGTGTCTGGAAGGAGCATGGCTGAGGAATTTAAATGGACTGTTGTTAAAAAAAAAATTTAAGGAAGCCTGGACTCAACAGAAAAGAGAATTAAGAGGAAGATTTATAGTGAACTTGCCTCCCCCCGCTCCCAGATCAACTAATAGTGGTTCTAAGCAAAACCCGATGGTACAAAAATGTGAAAGGTTATTTCAAATGACCAGATATTTAAACGTGATTTTTCTCTTTTAACAGAAATGGTAAAAAGGGTAAAGTATATCCTTAAACCGTTGTAAAGTATTTGATTGTAAAAGAACAGCGTGTCGGGAATTAACTTCTCGGAGAATGGCTTTGGAGACTTGCTTCTTTAATTATAGATTAAAACAGACCTTGGCAGTGCCCTTTTGGATCAATATGAAATACAACACATCAATCAATACTATTGCACAGCACAGTGTAGGAAATCTTAAGAAGATGAAAATTACAAATTATCTTAAAGAGAAAATGATTTTCACTTGACAGTGAATCCATTTTGAGCAGATTAAAAATTGTGCTCTCCAGATGCATCTGTGCTTAGATTTCCTGTGGTTCATCAGGATGGCCTCATTTTTCTGTTGGCTAAAATAGCCCAGGATGAGAAATCAGTGTCCAATTCCAGTTCTTCCATCAATTAGTGGGAAAATTATTTTATTTTCTATAGTCCTAGTTTCCTTACCTTCAAGACAGTTGGACTGTATGTCCTCAAAGAGTCCCCATTTCTTAAATATGTTAGATCCTCTGTAAAGAGGATATTTGAAAATCACTAAGGCTGAAGAGTCTTAGGAAATGTTAGCATATATGACAGTGTTGAGATGAAAGGAGGGAAATTTGGTAAAAATGGGTTAAAGTGTTTACTTGCCTTGAACAGGGAAAGAAAGTTGCAGTGGAGGAAGAGATCAACTCAGTGTTGAAGATGTTGAACCTGCCACTTATATCGAATTTCTTACTCTGCACAGAAGTTGCGTTCTCATGTTTGAGACTTTTGATAAAGAGAGTCCACTTGAGAGGCAATTGGAAATATTGCAGACTTCTGAGGAGGTTATGTTTGAAATATGCTGGAACAATCTGGTGACTTCTTGCGGTGATATTTGTAAAGCACTTAGAAGAGTGCCTGGCATGTTGAGAATGTCTGTGAAGTAAAGAATGGGTGCTTTGGTAGGAAGAAGAGATGGTAGTGAAACCACTGCTAACATCATCTTTGTGCTGGGAGAGAAAGCAAGAGAGATTTGTTTTCTGAAGATGCCAAAGACACTTGCATTTCTCAGTTCCTCTGTTCAGGCTCATCTCATTCTTTTCTCTTTTTATTTTCATTAGAAATACATTTTTGTTTTCTTTCTAAGCATGGTCTTAGCCAGCTGGAGCTGAGCCATCTAGATAACATTTTATAGTTCTACAGGAACTGTGGAGTACAGGAAACAGTAGGTGAGAGTCCAGAGTCTGGGTAAGCTTTTATGTTCAAGTAGAGCAACTTATTTTAACCAGTTTTACTGAAAAATATGTATACTCTATAGAAAGGCTAGATAGGAGGATGTTTAACCATAAGCTAGGAGCCCTTATTTTAGTCTATGCTTTGCCACCAATTGACTAGGTGTGATCTTGGACAAATCAAGTGATTACTCCAGCTCGGGTTATATCATTTGTGAAAAAGAAATAATAGTGCCTGGTCTCCTATCTCATGGAACTGTTGTCCATGCCTAGAACAGTGCTTGTCATAATCTAAACATTTGAAAATGTGTCTTGAATGAATAAATGGGCTTTAATTAGATAATATATGGGAATATGTGTGCCAATTTATAAATAAAAGCTATTGTGTGTTTTTTTGAATTATTTTTATTTAACTTTATTTATTTTAATTTGACCAAAAAGAAAGGAAGAGAGGGAGAGAGAGAAAGAAAGTGAGAAAGCAATCCACCAGGTCCAGGACCTGAACCGTGGCTGGGCATATGGGAGTCCAGTGCCCTTAAACACCACGCCACCTGCTGGCCCCAATGAAAGCTAGTGTTAATGTAATAAATTCTCTGGAACCTGGGTATTTCTGACCTTCCTATTGCAAAATAGCATTCTAAAGTTCCTGCCATTTTATTCTACCCACTGCCAGAGACTGATTTCAGCATGGTCTTTTCTATGAAAAGTTGTTGGCTACCATAAGCAAGGCAATAGTCACTTTGCTAGGCTCAAGAGGAGAAAATTAGCTTTTGGAGGAAAAAAAGAGAAAAGTTAGTAAGCAGAGAATGAGAGTGAAATAGAGTTGTTTAGATTTATCTTGGTTCAAGTATGTATTCCTGTTCTGGGACTCCAGGCAATTCCGTAACCTTGCACACTTGAGGTTCCTCATTTGCATAAAGGGGATGATAATACCTACCTTAGTAGTTTTATGACATAACATTAAAGCAAATGTTACATAATTTTATTACCCGAAGGAAGGGTAAATAATATTATAGACTCAAGGTAGCAGAATAAAGGAGACTTAGTGCCCAGGATATGAGAGAGTTGAATAAGAAGGGTTGACCATGGACACAAAAGAACATTCTAAGACAGGAGCAGGTACATGTCTTAGGAGATGCTCAGTGAGCAAGGGAAGAGTTTGGACTGTGCAATCAAAGATCTGATTCTGGGCCTTGGGCCTTATTAAATTTAATCTCGCTTTGCTCCCATCAGTCAAATAAGTGAGATGAGAAGGATGAAGAGAGCTATATTGGATCTGAAACTTTCTGGTCCTTTGGCACATTGGAATGGTCTAAAAAGGGAGATGATTATGAAGGGAAAACCTGGTAAAAGTTAGAACTATTTGTATTATTTATTTTGTTCAGTTTTGTGTAGGACTGAATCTTTAAGAGTAATCATTTAATCAAATTTTGAAGTTCTTTGTAGATTATTATTTCCAATCCCGCCTCATCCCCCCCAAAATGAATAATGTCTCTATTCATCTATAATTAATGCATTCATTTATTCAACCATTATTAATTGAGCACTCGTACCAGGCACTTCATATCAGTTGCACAAAATTGTCAAATGTCTCTTCCTTTTTTTTTTTTTTTTTTTCTTTTTTTGGAGAGGTTTTTGCTATAGGGCGTGTGCGCTCGCCAGACAGACAGAGAGAGACAGAGAGATAGAAAGCAGGAAATCACCCCCCAGGGGGGATGGCCACGCCTCAATCCCTTCTCCTCCATTCTCCTCTCGGGATCTTGGGCACGCACGCACACGCGCCCGGCGTGAGTTTAAGCCGACGGGTCCAGGACTCGAACCACGGTCGACTACGTGGGAGTCCAGCGACATAGCCATTACGCTAACTGCTGGTCCCAGCTGTCTCTTCCTTTTTAGAATCAGTTGTTTTTTTTTTTTTTTTTTTTTTTTTTTTGTGAAGTTTTTGCTATAGGGCACATGCGCTCGCCAGAAAGACAGAGACAGAGAGACAGAAAGCGAGAAATCACCCCCCAGGGGGGATGGCCACATCACAATCCCTTCTCCTCCTTTCTCCTCTTGGGATCCTGGGCACGCACGCACACGCACCCGGCGTGAGTTTAAGCCACCGGGTCCGGGACTCGAACCGCGCTCGACTACGTGGGAATCCAGCGACATAGCCATTACACTAGCTGCTGGTCCCTAGAATTAATATTTTTTTTGAGAGTTTTTTTTTTTGCAATAGGGCACGTGCTCTCACTAGAAAGAGACAGACAGAGAGACAGAGAGATAGAAATCACCCCCCAGGAGGGATGGCCACGCCACAATCTCTTCTCCTTCATTCTCCTCTCGGGATCTTGGGCATGTATGCACATGCGCCTGGTGTGAGTTTAAGCCACCGGATCCGGGACTCGAACCGTGGTCGACTACATGGGAGTCCAGCGACATAGCCATTATGCTAACTAATAGTCCTTAGAATTAATATTTTTAATGCAGCAGGCTGGAAGTGGGGAGGAAAGAAACAAAATATAGTCATAAAGAAGAAATGCTAGGACTAGCAGATGGTGTAATGGTTATGTCACTGGACCCACACATAGTCAAGTACAGTTTGAGTCTTGGACCTGACAGCTTAAAACTCATGCCGGGCATGTATGCGTGTGTGCTCAAAATTCTAGGGGAGAATAGAGGAGAAAGGATTGCAGCAGGGCCATCCTCCTGGGGGGTGATTTCTTGTTTTTTGTCTCTCTGTCTGTCTAGTAAGTGTACACACCCTATAGCAAAAATCTCTACCAAAAAAAAAAAAAGCATGAAATGCTACAAAATGTTAGAAGGTGGTAACATGGAACAGAGAAACATTAGAGTAGGATAAAGGGGATTCGAAATAGAGGGACAGGTTGCAATTTTGAGTAGGATGACCAGGGTGGATCTCAGCAGCAGGGAACACTGTGAAGGTTTGGCATTACTGAGTTAGATATTTTTATACTTGAAAGAAAAGCATTCTAAGCAGGAGGAAAAGCCAGTGCACAGATAGAGTATGCCTCAGATAGAGGGGTGGATCAGGGAAACCAGAGTGAGAACTGCAGAATTCCTGAGAGAGAGGGTAATATACGATAAAGTCAAAGAGGTAGAAGGAAGACATATAGATCAAGGGGGAACCTTGTATGGATCGTAAGCATTTGGCTTTGGTTTAAATAAATAGGGAGGAATATGGTTTTATTTAGGTTCCCAAGGGATCCCTCCAGCTGCGGTGTTGCACATATATGGTGGGAAAAAGGGACAGAAGTAGGAATTCCAGTGAGGGGCTGTTGCATGATGCAGGCAGGGAATGATACAGTTTGAAAGACATTAGCAGTGGAGGTGGTAGGGCATGATCTGGATATATTCTGAAGGTACAGTAGTCCCCCCCCCCCCCCCCCCCCCTTATCCTCAGGGAATTAGATGGTAAGTTAGAAGCTAGTCAGTATTACAAAGTAAGAGTAAGAGAAAGGATAAGAAATGCAGGGGGTTATTGCAGTGTGGCAGAGAACCTGGTTTTGAATGTCCTTTGAAGGCCTAGCTAACAGAATTAGTAGTAGCAGGTGGGTGCGGAGGATTGTAATTTTAAATAGGGTTAGACAAAGACCTTATTAAAGGGCAACATTCCTGAGAGGTGAAGAAGATAGCCATGGGAAAAGTATTCAAAGCAGAAAGGAGTCAGCCCAAAGACCTTGAAGGAGGCTGTGGGTCTGTTTTAGTAATAGCAAGGAAGCCAGAATACTTGAAACAGAATAAGTGAGGATCAAGAAATAGGAGATAGGCTTGAAATAAACAGTGAGGCCATATACTGTGAGCTTTTAAAGATTTTTGGGTTTATTCCAAGAGGGATGTGAAACATTGAAGTTTTGAGCAGAGGAGTGACATTATCTGACTTAGATTTAAAAGAAATCACTCTAGTTGTTGCTTTATTATTATCATTATTATTAAAGACATGGTCTTGCTGCACTGTGATCCTCCTGCCTTAGCCTCATGAGTGGCAGGGATTACAGTTGCATGCCACTGTGCCCAGCTCTTTTTCTACATGGGACCTCACTATGTTGCCCAAATCAGTTCTGAGCTTGCAATCCTGCCTCAGCGTCTCCAACGTGCTGGGGTCATAGGCACATTCCACTGCACCCAACTTTTAGGTTGTTCTGGAAATTGAGCCTTGACCTCCCATGGGGTCCCAGCCATTGGAGCACAGAGGCTTAGCGGCAATCATTACCATGTCTGGGCCTCTGTTACTTTGAGAGTAAATTTTAGTGTGTGTACCTGTGTGTCCCAAATCCCAGGAGGACAAAGGAGGAGAAGAGATTGCAGTGTGGCCATCCCTCTGGGGGAGATTTCTCACATTCTCTTTCTCTTTTCTCTGTTTCTCTTTGGTGAGTGCACATGCCCTATGGCAAAACCCTTGAGAGAGAGAGAGAGAGAGAGAGAGAGAGAGAGAGAGAGAGAGAGAGACATCATCTGAAACCTTGACCAGAAACATCTTGGCGGGGTCATGTGGACAAACATTTTATTTGAGTGGGTCTAACAGACATAGGGGAGAAGGACTTATATTATAAAAACAAGCGCAGGCAGCTCTTTTAGGAAGTTTAGTTGTAAAACAGAGCTGATAAGTGGGCATAAGACAGCAGTTCAGAAGAGGGTTTGACTTTTAAAGATGGGAAATTTTTAAAGGAGGGAGAAATATATTTTGATGGAAAAGATTCATTGGAGTGAAAGACTTGATATGGGAGAGAATAGTAAGGACTGCTGGAATGATGTCTGTGATTGGGCTTGAGGGCAAGCATCTAGTGGATCAGTGGGAACACTGGCTTTTAAGATAGTGTCAATCGCTAAATAACAGGCAGCAGGGAAGACTTCCTAAAAGAAAAATGTGATTTATTTGGGTATAGACATTCCAATGTGGAATATGCTTGCCATCATCAACTACTGGCATATGCAAGGCAGAAGGGAAGACAAGGGTTTTTATAGGAAAAATGGAGAGAGATTGCATAAGTTGTATTAGGGCAATTATCCTTGGCTACCAGGATTGGTACAAGGGTAATGGCAGCCCAAGGTTGGGCAAGCAGTCGCTGGGCAGATGTCCTTGCAGAAATATTTTCCTGTGAGCCGGTGGTGACCTTTGTGTAACAGTTGTTATCAGGCATATATGCATGAGAACTGCCCCCTTCACAGCCTTTCCCAGTTCTCTTTAGTCAAGGTTTAGCAGAAGTGACACAAATGACTACACTTTGATTCTTACAACATTCATGGTCAGATCATAAATAGTTGAACTGTAGAACAAGCAAGAAGGGACACTATGTAAGTGCAAATAATGTGCATGGGTAAAATACTGGAGTTTTTCTTAATAAAACAGTAATCAACATCACTGGCTAAGACAGGATTGGGGTTGTTAGGTTTGTAGGTTCCGAAGAGGGAAATGAATATGAAATAATCATTTAGGTGTATAAAAGAGTGAATAGTCTAAGAAAATAAAGGATAGTTGTTGAACAGCATCAAGAGTCTATTTGAAATTCATGCTTAGGGGTTTAAAGTGAGTCAGTCCAGTTATCATGGATTGTATGTTTTTCTCCAGCTATTTTCAGCTGTATTGGGGTAGATGGAAAGTTGGATTTTTAAACATTTTATTTATTGCTTATTATTATTTTAATTTACTATAGGACATGTGTGCTCACCAAAAAGAGACAAAGAGAGAAAGGGAACGTGAAAAGAAAGCCACCAGGTCTGGGACTTAAAGTGCAGTTGGCCATGTGGGAGTCCAGCACTTTACCACCATGTCACCTGCTGGCCTGGGAAGTTGGATTTAATTAGTGCTATGGTTTTGCTAAAACAAATGTGACAAGGTAGGGCAAGGTAGATAAAAGAGTAAAAGAGAGCAAACTGATTATATTATTTACTATAGAATAAACTGGGGGAGAAGGGAAAAAGAAATATTAATAGGTGAGGGAAAATGAGAAGTTTGTAGGACCAGTGAATTGGAGGTCTTGGTGGGGTCTTAGTGTTGATGCCATCTGGCTACCAGAGAGTGTGAGCTGGAAACACTGTGGTCAGGGAGTGGCATGCGGGAACCTGAGTTTATGGAAGGTTGCAGTTACTGGTAATGACAAGGTCCTTGTGGATGTGGTCATAAAGGTGGATGGCTGAGGTAAGGTAGAGGACAGGTAATTGGAAGAGAGTAGCTCTATATGTGTATGAAATTGGAATTATCTATGTGTGTAATTGAGATTGCTCTAAATTAGGACTGGAACATGTTTATATAAGAGAGTTGGATGACATGTATCAATAGAAGCACAGAGTATATCTGAGTAGTGTTCTATGGATGCTTTAAATTTGTTTCTTATACTTCATGCAAATATTTTTATAATCAGAAGTAAATGATTAGAAAGGGTAAGTTGTATCAGTTGGGGCTCAGTCAGGAAAACAAGAATTTTAAATAATTTCATGTACGGATTTGGGTGCTTTCAAACACTGTAAAGCCTGGAGGAACGAAAGTCAGGGGTCAGCCATCAGTTTCAATTTTGCTACATGCCTGTGGTCCAGATTCAGAGTGTTGCCACTTAAGGGTCAGGAACCTGCAGGAAATTGCTGCTGACTTCAAGCTTATTCATATCCTGAGAGGAGTGAATGGCAGGGAATGCAGAGGCTGTTACAAAAACTTGTCTGTGAGAAGCCCATATATTTGGCATCATTCCTGGAAGAAGACAGTGGTTTCTATTTGTTTCCTTCTTTCAAACCTTAGTTAAATGTATCCCACTGACAGATTTTAAGTCACATCCAACCCTCAGCAGACAAAGACATATGGGAGCTGTAGTTCTAGGTAATCAGCCCCTATGATACAGGAGAGAATGTAGGAGTGGGAATGGATGCTGACTGTAGACCAAAACAAACAAGAGAGACTAGGACTCAGCCTAGCAAATACTGTTTCAGAATATCAAAATGCTTTCCACGTCTCAGTGTGTCTTAAGTCTTCTTAATTAAATTCTCCACATTTTATGTTCTTTTGAGTCTAGAAGAGAAGGATCTTTACCTTTCTAGTACCTATTTTTTGAGACCATAGAATCCAGCATTAATAGAAAGGTCTCTTAAAAATGGCACTCTGTATGTTTGTATGTATGCGTGTGTTTGTGTATATTTCCCACACTAAAGGGAAAGGATTTCATTTATGGTGTCTTAGTCCATTTTGTGCTTCTATAACAAAACACATCAGACTGGAAAATTTATAAAGAAGATTTATCTCTTATAGTTCTGGAAACTGGAAAGTCCATTGGCAAGGGACCAGTGTCTGGCCAGGGCCTTCATACTGTGTCATCTCATGCTGAAGGTCGAAGGGATGAGAATACATGTAAGGGAGAGAGGGAAATGGAGCCAGACTCAGCCTTTTATCAAGAACTCACTCGTGATAACTAACCCATTCCCATGGTAATGGCACTGATCCATTCATGAGGGTACACCCTCTGATGGCCTCATCACCTTTTAAAGGATTTACCTCTCAGCACTGTTGCACTGGGGATTAAGATTCCAACACATGAAATTTGGGAACACATTTCAAGCCAGAGCAGATGGTTACCAAGGTAACCACTGAGACCTTAATGAGTCAGAGAAGTTAGGTAAAGGCAAAGAATAAAGTGGGTGGAGTGGTTAAGGATGGCTTTGTTAGCAATGTGGAACTTGTCGTAGGCCTTGAAGGACAGGAAAATTAAGAAACACATCGAAGGGATGTTGGGAGACTAGAGTCCTAGCCTAGCTCTGCCCTTAACTAGCTGTGTGACTCTAGTTGTCACTGGTATGGTTCATCAACATTGCTGCTTTCTCCCTTTTGGCTGAGTGTCAAGATTCCTGTTCTCTAACTCCTGAAGTCAAAGGTGCCCAGATGAGTCCCATTGGCTAATGTAATGTAAGTGGAAGTCACATGTCTCACTTGTGGGTAGAAGCATTGACTTGCTAGTGTCTGATTCTCATGCCAACTGTCATTTTCCACCTCTGCAGTAACCATGCAAAATGTGCTAAGATAGAGTCTCTGTCAGACTGGGTCCATGAGAGATTATAAAGTGACATGTTGGGCATGTAGTGTGAGAAAAAAATAAATCTTTGCTGTGTAAAGCCACTAGAGGTAAAATGAATGATTTAGAATAAACATTGGGTTGTTGGAAAAGTCATGATGCATTTTTACACAGAAAAACATGGACAAATGCATCATGACCTTATGACCCAATAGATTGGTTCAATAATTTTTTCCTGAATGACCCAATGGATTGGTTCAAGAATTTTTGTTTTCCCACAGCAAATATGAAAGAAAAATCTATCAGGAAAGCTGTTCCTATTTGTTTCATTTATAGTAACAGAAAATTTCCTACTCTGGGTAATTTGGAAAATTGATATTTACTCAGATTATGGTTTGGAGGTCCAAGATCTGTGGACCAAATCTGTTGAAGCTCTTTTGGCTACAATCCAACATGGTAGAGGGCAAGAGTGTATAAGCACCTGTGTGTCTCTGTGTTATTCCCTTGCCTTATAATCCCACTGGATGTCAATCATGAGGACCCTTCCCTGATGACTTTAACCATAATCTTTGGAAGGCCAAAGGCCCCATCTTTCAACACCATAGCCAGATGAACTTTTCACACTTTCCAGAGAGAGAGAGAGAGAGAGAGAGAGAGAGAGAGAGAGAGAGAGAAAGTGAGAAATCATCCACACAGGGGGATGACTGTGTCATAATCCCTTCTTGTCTATTCTGCTCTTGGGATTTTGGGCACACAATACATGCACTTGGTGTGAATTTCAAGTCATCAGGTCTGGGACCTGAACTGTGGTTGGCCCTTTGGGGGTCCAGTGATGCAGCCACTGTGCCATTTTCTGGCCCCACTCTCTTTATCTCATCATAGCCAAATATCAAGACATGTTTTTTTGGGGGTAGGGGCTGGGGAAAACATTCAAATAATAGCAAAATCTGAAGTGTAAATGGATTAAAAGAGGTGGGAGTCCTCTAGATCAAACATTGAATTGATGACATCCATGGTTTCTTTCATTCCTTGCACATTAAAAATTTCTTGCATGACCCATATTTGGGCAATTCTGGTCAATTTGGTCAGCTCTGTCTCATTGAGTCAAATATGACTGAAGTTTGGTAGTGCAAACTAGTTTTCTCAGGATTTCTTTCTTTTTAAAAATTTTAAAAACATTTAAATATTGATTTGTGTGTTTATTGTGGTTCTCAAGCCACCAGATCTGGGACTTGGATTATGGTCGGCCATGTAGGAATCCAACACCGTAACTACCTTTCTACCTGCTGGTCTCTCACAGGATTTCTACTTTTAAGTTAAATGAACATTGTGATTCAGGACACTCTGCGATATCTGACTTAAGTGGCTTCTGGTTTACCATTGACATACTGTCAAAGGCAGCTCAAATGACCCACTCCTTGCTAGAAAACCAGGCAGGCACCTGCAGATGACATTGAAGGTATGCCACTGTGTCCCATTTTAATGCTAGTGTGGATTCAAGTGACTTCTGCAGGAAAGAGACTGGAGAGTCTCATTAGTGAGTGTGTTTCATAACGTGGGAGAAGTGTTGCATAGAAAAGAGTGCCCATTAGAGCTACTAGTGGTTGACGAGGAGAGATGGACAATAAATTATGATTTTTTTTTAAAGAGAAAATTCTTGTCTCCTGAGAGCTCTCTCCTTTTCTTCTACTCTTTGGTGGAAAAAATGATCACTGGATTCAGACAGACCTGGGTTTGAATCCTGACTTACCTACTATTTGACCCTCTACCCTAATACATCCATGTATCCTAAAGACTGCCTACTTAGGTTAGTTCAGTTTTATTTTATTTATTTATTTTCACTTTTTCTCACCTTTATTCCTTCTTGTAACAATATGAAGGAAGTTTCAGTTTGTGATGAATAAATGTAATTTATTTTCCTGACTTTTCCTAATTTCTTTCTCTTTTTCTTTCTGCCTTTCTACTTTCTTTCCTTTCTTTCTTTTTCCTTTGGGAGGCAGGTACCACCTCCAAGGTCCTCACACCACAATCCATTCTGTCTCAGCTGGCACAGAACACAGGCATTGTGTGCACATGCATACCCACCTGGCATTCTAGGAAAGTCTAGAACTTGCCCAGGAGGGATGGCCAGAGTTGGCCTTACAGAGTATCTCCTGGAGGAATGAGCCCCTGGTCTTCAAAAAAGTTCATGCGACATGCATGTTATGAAAAAAACTATGCACAGACTTCAAAAGTTTCTACACCAAAACTGATACTTTAATTCCACTTTTTAAAAATAAATTTTTAAATTTATATTTAGTTACTGTATATCTTTACAGTATACAACATTGCTTTTCCAGCATGAACATGATGCACATCAGTCAAGATGAAGACATTACCATATACATTATCATCAACCCATAGCTTTTCATTTTTGTGTCAACTAAATGTATTCCCCCCCACTCCCCTCCTTCCCTCTGTTACCCACCACTGTATTACCTGTATCCCTACTATCTCTGGTATCTATAGTTGCCCTCCCTACTACTATACTTTCCGAACTTTCAGTTTCTGCTATGTAGTGCAAACTTTTGGTATATATTGAGTACAGACATACAAAGTTTGTCTTTCATACTCTGGCTTGCTTCACTTAGCATTAAGTCTTCCATATCCACCCACTTTGTATCAAGTATCAGGGTCTCATTGTTTTTTTTTTTTTTTTTCCTGTGGCTGAGTAGTATTCCATAGAGAATATATGCCATGTTTTTTCAATCCACCCATCTAGTTTTGGACATTTGGGTTGATTCCATGTCCTAGCAATGCTGCAGTAAACATGGGTATACAAGTGTTTTTCTGACAGGGTTTTTCTATGCTTTGGGTAAATACCTAAGAGTAGAATTATGGGTCTTACAGTAGTTCTATTTGTAGGTTTCTGAAGACTCTCCATATTGTTCTCCACAGTGGTTGTACTAATTTGCCTTCTCACCAACAGTGCAGGGGAGTTCCCTTTTCAGCACAACCTTGCCTACACTTATCATTGTTTCTTCTTCTTCTTCTTCTTTTTTTTTTTTTAATTTTAGCCATTCTGACTGGGGTTAAGTGGTATTGACTTGCATTTCCTTTATGATAAGAGATGTTAAGCATCTTTTCATATGCTTTTTGGCCGTTTGTATGTCTTTTTTTGAAAATAGTCTTTTCAGTTCATTTTCCCATCTTTTAATTGGATTGATTTGTGTGTGTGTGTGTGTGTGTGTGTATGTGGATAAACTGCTTATCCCTGTATATTCTGGTTATCAGCACCTTATCTGAGATCTAGATTGCAATTATATTCTCCCACTCTGAGAATTGTCTTCTCTAATTATTGTTTCTTTTGCTGTGCAGAAGCTTCTCTGTATAGTATAGTCCCATTTGTCTATGTTTGGGACTATTGCCTGTGCTTTTGGGGTCTTCTTTAAGAAGTCTTTGCCTACCCCAAAGTCTCCAAGAGTTTTTCCTGTGTTTTCCACCAGTATTCTTATAGTTTGAAGTTTTATCTTTAAATCCTCAATCCATTTCAGGTTGATTTTTGTTAGTAGAGGTAAGGGTTGAGTTTCATTCCTCTGCAGGTGGATATTCAGTTCTCCCAGCACCATTTGCTAAAGGGATTTTCATTTTCCCACTGGATTGTCTTGTGCCCTTTGTCAAGGATAAGTTGACTGTATGTTTTAGGGTTTATTTAGGGGTTAATTCTATTCCATTGGTCTGCTTTTTTGTTTTTGTGCCAATACTATGGTGTTATAATTATCACAGCTTTGTAATATATTTTGAGGTCAGGAAGTGAGATACTTCCTACGTTTCCCCTTACACTATATCGCTTTGGTGATACAGAGCCTTTTATGATTCCAGACAAATTTTATGATTTTTTTTTCTATTTCTGTGAGGAATATCTCTGATAGTTTGACTGGAATTGCATTGAGTTTGTAGATTAATTTGGATAGGATTGACATCTTGGTTATATTAAATTTTTCAATCCAGGAACATGGGATGTTTTCCCACTTTTTGAAATCACTTTAAGGGACCAGCAGTTAGCGTAATGGCTATGCCGCTGGACTCCCACGTAGTTGACCGCGGTTTGCGTCCCTGACCCGGTGGCTTAAAACTCACGCCGGGCGTGTGTGCGTGCGTGCCCAAGATCCTGAGAGGAGAATGGAGGAGAAGGGATTGAGGTGTGACCATCCCCCCGGGGGGGTGATTTCTCGATTTCTTTCTCTCTGACTCTCTCTGTCTGTCTGGTGAGCGCATGCGCCCTATAGCAAAAACTTCTAAAAAAAAAAGATAAAATCACTTTAAATTTCTTTTTCAAGTGTTTCATAGTTTTCCTTGTAGAGATCTTTGCTGTCTTTGGTGAGGTTTAATCCTAGATATCTAATTGGTTCTGTAGGTATTGTAAATGGGATTGCTCTTTTCAATTTTGTCTCCATTTGTCTATTGTGGATGTATAAAAATGCTATAAATTTTTTTTTTTTTTTTTTTGAGAGGTTTTTCGCTATAGGGCGCGTGCGCTCGCCAGACAGACAGAGAGAGACATAGAGACAGAAAGCGAGAAATCACCCCCCAGGGGGGATGGTCACGCCGCAATCCCTTCTCCTCCATTCTCCTCTCGGGATCTTGGGCACGCACGCACACGCGCCCGGCGTGAGTTGTAAGCCACCGGGTCCGAGACGCGAACCGCGGTCGACTACGTGGGAGTCCAGCAACATAGCCATTACGCTAACTGCTGGTTCCCGAAAAATGCTATAAATTTTCATACATTGATTTTGTATCCTGCCACTTTACTATATTCATTTATCACATTTAGGAGTTTTTTTTTTTTTTTTTTTTTTTTTTTTTTTTTTTTTTTTTTTTTTTTTTTGTGGATTCTTTTGGACTTTCTATGTATAGCAGCATATCATCTATAAATAGAGATAATTTCACTTCTTCTTTTCCTATTCAGATGCCTTTTATTTGACTCTCTTGTCTCATTGCATTGGCTAGAACTCCCAGTGCTATGTTAAAAAGAAGTGGGGAAAGTGGGCAGTGTTGTCTTGTTCCAGTTATTAGTGGAAAAGCTTTCATGTTAGCTATGGTTTGCCATAGATGGCTTTTATTGTGTTGAGGAATGATCATATGGTTTTTATCTTTCCTCTTGTTAGTGTGATGTATTATATTTATATATTGTTGAAAATGTTTGCATCTGTATTCATCAGGGATATGGGCCTGTGTGAATCCTAAACCACTGTGCAATAGTTAGAAGTGTGACTGCCACACGTCTGTGTCTCCCTGGAGACACATAGGTAGTACTCAAGGCCATAGTAAGCAGGAGGCCACAGAGCATCGTCTGTCTCTGAGACACAGCTGCTGACTTTGGCTTACCATGCTGGCACACTGGACATACTTCCTGTTTGGTGGTTGTGGCATTCAAAGTACAGTTGTAATGAGTAACTTGACTGTCTTTTATACTATCCGTGATAGAGTTATAACTAGAGTTTTTACTGTGACCTAGATCTTAGGCTTGACTGTATCCATGTAAGTCAACTAGTGGTAGGAGAATGTGGATAAGATTAGAGCTGGCATAAACACAAAGTAGCTCTGTAGAAATGTCCACATGGATTCTTTCTTTCTTTTTTTTTTTAAAGAATTATTTTATTTAACTTCATTTATTTTAATTTTACCAGAGAGGGAGAGGGAAAGAGAGGGAGGGAGAGGGAGAGAGGGAGGGAGGGAGGAAAAGTGAGAAAGGAAGTTGTCAGGTCCAGGACTCGAACCACGGTCGACCATGTGGGAGTCCAGTGCCCCCAACTACTATGCCACCTGCTAGTCCCCCAGATGGATACTTCCATGTCTAGATAGTAGATTCTTAGAGGACATTAAATGATGAAAGGCAAACCCATTCACAATGGATATTGATAAAACTCGAAAAAAGAATCAGAGATTCTCATTTTCCTTCCCTTTATGTTACATACTCATTGTTTAAATCCTGTTGGGATTTGTGCTGTTTCTGTTTTTGGAAATTTTTACTTGTTAAAATATGTGTTACTAACTTGCATTTTTCATCCAACAAACATGTATGGACCATCATCTGTGCTTAAAGTGCTGTATTAGGGAACAAAGAGAAATTTTTTCCCCTGGCATTTTATTATGACAAATTTCAACCAGAGAGAAGAATCAAAAGAATTTTCTAACCAGGAGCTGACTAATAGAATTGCATATTTAAATGCATCTATTCTTTTTTGTCCCCAGTCTATCCTATTGTTTTCCCTAAATACTTTAGCATGCATATTAGAACCATAGGAGTTTTTATTTTATTTTTATTTTTTATTTTTAGCTAGAATCTTTCTGTGTTATGATCCTTCTGCCCCAGACTCCCAAGTAGCTGAAACTGCAGACATGCATAATACCTGGATTTTAGAGTAGGCCAGGAATTGAACCCAGGCTCCCATGTGGCCTCAGGCTACTGAGTAGTAATGCCATCTGCTACTGCTCCTGGGACAACCATGGAAGGATTTGGAGCAGGGGTGCAATAAGGACAAAGTTGTGTAGTATGCACAAATCTCCTATGATAATGTAAATGTGATGGTGCTGGTTCTCGCGGCCGTTCCCTTCTTGTTGCCTCTGTTCCTCCTCCTTATTTATTTCTTGTTAGGAGAATCAATCATGGACTAGTACATAGGAAGGGTAGAGGGTTCCCATAAGATGAATGGGAGAGATAAGAATGATGCTGATCTATACAAGTGTGCTTTTGCACATGTACAGTAAGATGATATTGGGCTGTGGTCATGTGGCATAGGGCTAATTTAGTTTCTAGGTCTAAAGTTTTCCATGCCATCATTCTTCAAATGGCATTGAAAAGACATTAATCCAGTGGGATGTGGACTCTTACATGGGATCTATAGTTTAAAACAAAAACTTGGAAATATTCTTCTTTGGAGGGATTTTCAACAGAAGACATTAATGTGCTTTCACTTGAGCCTATTTACTATGTTTAAGTGGCCGAACTTTGATTAAGCACAGAAGCATATGTGTTTGTTAATATGTTGATATCTCATAGGACTATTGTTATTGGGCACACACGTTCAGAAACAACTACATGGAATCAAAACTATACCAGAAATGGCTGTGGGGTAATAAGTCAGGGTTATTTCAGTGCTACATACTTCCACTAGTTGGACTGTCTGTGGGAGACCCAACATTTAATGAGTGGCCACTCTGAGAGCCACTGTGTGGGGAGTTTTGTCTGTACAGGGGGACTTCAAAATGTTTATGGAAACATAGACTTAAAGCCTGAGTTCATTTTGGTGCAAGAAACATTTTGAAATCCTTCAATTGTTTTTTCATAATACATTTTCTTTTTAAGGAATGTTTTTGCTATGGGGTACATATGCTTGCCAGAGAGACAGAGAGACAGTGAGACAGAAAGTGAGAAATCAAACCCAGTAAGGATAGCCATGCCACAATCTTTTCTTATCCATTCTCCTCTTGGAATTTTGGGCACACACATATGTGTACCTGGGTTGAGTTTCAAGTCATAGGGTCTGAGACTTGGGCTGCAGTCAACCATGTGGGAGTCCAAGACTTTGACCACTATGCCACCTGCTGGCCCCCATAATACACATTTTCTGTGAACATTTTAGAGATACCTCATGTTATCTCTTGTCATATTCACAATAGCCCTTTGAAGTGTCTTTACTATTTTCATTTTTCTGGTGTGTATACTGAGTTCCAGAAAGTTTAAGTCACTTGCTTGACTTTTTTGGCTTTGAGGTGTCACAACTGGACTCATTCTCTTTAGACAATGTTCTTTCCCCTTTACAGTCTGTTTGCCAAAGCTGGTACTTACTCTACCACTTGCAGGTCATTAGGAAGGAAGTGGTATAAAAGCAAAGGGAATCAGCAAAAATTATGTCTCCCTTAATAGACAAGTTACGGCATCCTACAGTCCCATTGTAGCAATTATCCAATGTTACTTTCAGTGTGTGAACATTGGTGAGCAGTTTTCCTTCTCGGACAGTTAGTAGATTTGCTGTTGTTGGCATGGATCTGAACCTTTCTCCTGGCCTGGCCTCTGATACGATAGGCTCCTTTTCTCTAACATTATTGTTTCTCTCTAATCGAAGACACTTGGTTCTGTTCCCGGTCAGCCCACATGAAGATTTCCCAGCCTCATCAGGGACTACAGCTTTTTGAAATGCTCACATCCCAGTAATTTGAAGTCAGATAAAGGACTTTTTGAGGCCAATCCTTTCCATTTATGAGTCAATTTAGTTTGATTATGGGAAGAAGGAAGAAACAAGGAAAGCTTATTATTCCTTAAAAAAAGGAAGTGGTGGTAAAAAACACACAGCATGAAATTGACTATCTTTACCATCAAGTGTACAAATCGAGAGTAAGCATATTCACATTGTTGTACAACAGTCTCCAGAACGCTTTCATTTTACAAAACTGAAACTCTATACCCATCAAATGAGTTCTCAGTGTCTCTTTATTCAGCCCCGATAGTCTGTTTCTGTGAATTTGACTACTGTAGAAACTCATGTAAGTACAAACATACAGTATTTCTCTTTTTGTGATGGGCTTATTTCATTTAGCATAATGTCCTCAAGCTTCAGCCACAAGATTTCTTTTTAAGGCTGAATAATTTTTCATTGTTTATATATACCATGTTTCGTTTATTCTGTTGACAGATACATGTATAACTTCATTTTTTAAATAGTTATTTAATATTATTATTATTTTTAAAATTTGCTATTGGGCATGTGCACTCACCAGAGACCCACAGAGAGAGAGGGGGGAAAATGAGAAAGCAAACTGCCAAATCTGGGACTTGAACTGCATTCAGCCATGTGGGAGCCAGCACCTTAACCCCCATGCTACTTTCTGGCCCCAGCACTTGGACAATTTCAATCTCTAGGCTATTGTGAATAGCGTTGCTATGAATGTGGATGCGCAAATATCTCTTTGAGATATCGATCTCACTTCTTTGGGGTAAATGCTCAGAAGTGAGATGGCTGGATATCTGATTATCTTAACTTTAATTTTTTGAGGACCCTCTGTATGACTTTCCATAATGGGGTCACCATTTTACATTCCCAGCAACAGTGCAGAAAGGTTCCCTTTTCTTCACATTCTTGCCAATGCTTATCTTTTGTTTTGTGTGAGAGTAGTCATCTGAAAGGGTGTGAGCTGGTATTTCATGTTTTTTATTTACTTTTCTCTAATGGTTAGTGATGTTGAACATCTTTTCATATGCTTATTGGCCATTGGCATGGCTATCTTTGGAGGAATGTCTTTTGCATATTTAAAAAGTCTTTGCTCATTTAAAAGTTTTGTTGAGGCCATCAGATGGTGTAGCGGTGATGCAGTTCAAGTACCAGGCCTGGTGGCTTGAAAATCATGCTGGGCATATATGCATACGTACCCAAGATCCTGGGAGGAAAATGGAGGGGAAGGGATTGCAGCGCGGCTGACCCCTCTGGGGAGTGAATTTTCACTTTCCCTCTCACTGTCTCTGTCCAGTGAGTGCATGTATGGTAAGGCAAAAATGTCTGAAAAAAAAAAAAAAGAAAAAAGTTTTTTTGTTGTTGAATTATAGGAATTCTTTATACCTTGTGGGCATTATCCCCTTATTAAATATGATTTACAAATGTTTTTTATTTGTAGGTTGCTTTTTCACTCTGTTGATCATTCTTTGATGCATATCTACCTCTTTGATGAAAATCTACTTCTGTGCTCCACATCAGAAAATCTCAGGTATTAGCACTTACTACATTTAACTATTTGTCATTTAATTAAGCTCCCTAAAGGAGGGACTATTCAACTTAATATTCTAGGAACTAGGAATTTTTGAAGTGAAAATGAAACGAAATTGCTCTCCTCTTACCTTTCATTTATAGACTTGGCCTTCCTCCACAAGAATCATATTCCTGTCCACGCTGGGGCTATCATGAGGTAGGCCTTGTGGAGCATCCAACAAGGAGAACTCTTAAGGCATGGAGGTGGTCATCGCCATTTTTTTTTGGGAGAGATTTTTTTGCTATAGGGCACGTACTCTCACCAGAAAGACAGAGAGAGACAAAGAGACTGAAAGCGAGAAATCACCCCCAAGGGGGGAGGGCCACGCCGCAATCCCTTCTTCTCCATTCTCCTCTCTGGATCTTGGACATGCACACACATGTGCCCGGGCGTGAGTTTAAGCCACCGGGTCCGGGACGCGAACCGCAGTCAACTACATGGGAGTCTAGCGATATAGCCATTACGCCAACTGCTGGTCCCAACAGTTTTTAAGGTTATTATGGTGATCCAACTTCCGTTATACATAGGGAATAGTGAAGTTACAGTTCAGAGTACTTTCTCTAAGCATGGCTATATTATCATAGAAGCCTAAGCTCTTGTTTGCCCTTCATTGGGTTTAATTCATTTTTGTGGTAACTACAGTATCTAGCATAGAGTCAGGCATATATAGTGCTAAGATAGTTTAGAAAGTATAAAGAATATTGGGCCAGAAGTCAGAAAATTTGGATTAACTCAAGAGATGTCACTTACCTGGGATGTAATTTCAGACAAGTCATTTACTTTTTTAGGCAATTTGATTTCTTCTTTGTAATGGACAGCCTTGAGCTTTAGGGCTCTTTCAGTTTCCTTGATTAACCCATGAGTCTCACAGGCATTTTCTAATCATTCATCAATTGCTTTGAATTATTTAATTTAATCTAAGACTTAAAAAATTTTTCTTTTGATTTGACATTCTAGGAGTTTCTGAACTTGTCTGTAATCTTTCCTTACATTTCTGAAGGGGAAATAGCTGATGTTGCTAGGGAAACTATTATCACTTAGTAATCTCAATGAAAATTCTTATAATATCTGGGATACGGTATCTCTGTATAAAAGGACATTCAGGGACCAGCGGTTGGCGTAATGGCTATGTCGCTGAACTCCCATGTAGTCAACCGCGGTTCGAGTCCCAGACCTGGCAGCTTCAACTCACGCCAGGCGCGTGTGCGTGCGTGCCCAAGATCCCACCAAGAGGAGAATGGAGGAGAAGGGATTGCAGCGTGGCCATCCCCCCTGGGAGGTGATTTCTTGCTTTCTGTCTCTCTGTCTCTGTCTTTCTGATGAGTGCACACACCCTATAGCAAAAACCTCTCCAAAAAAAAAAAAAAAAAAAAAGAAAAAAAGACATTCATATTATTTAATTTATTTTATTTAGTAGCTATTGATACTTGCTCCATAGCTTTATAATGGGCTTAGAGCTAATAAATTCATGCCAACTACAGCATCTTTTTCATTTCCTCTGGCAAATACTAATCATGATTTTGCACTTGGTTGGCATTTGTTTACTCAGTTCCCAGATTTTTAAAGTGACTGGAGGGACTAGTTAAAAGTCTTTATATAGAATTAGTGTTTATATATTAAGTGATTTTTTTTGTTTGCTCCTCAAATTCTGGAAAATTATATGTAATGTTTGAAATGTCCCAGAGGCCTAGAAATGCTTTATGATTTGTTCAAAAGGACTATGAGACGGTGTGATGTGGGAAGCAGAGAGTCCTTAGCTGTAGTTGCTGTTCCCAACGGGATCCTGCTGCCACCAATTATAATAAAGAAGAGTGCAAAGTCATGGTGCATCATTGCTAAAAATAGACCAGACAGTGGATCAGCTCCAAGACACTGCCGATGCTGCAGCTACATACTCAGGCTTATTTTACTCCATCTGAACCTAGGAAATCCTGAAGCCAGGCATTTAGTCACCCCCCTCCCCCAGTACACCATACCACACCACACCACATGGATATATCACATACATACCACACAGACATACCACATCCACTAGTATACACACATATATACTTTATACCACAACACTCATACTACGTCCCCACACTGAACGTACCACACAGACGTACCACACACACATACTATATATACTACACGCTCATATCACACAGATGTGACACACACATACAATACCATACATAATATATATACACTACATATCCACACATACGTGTAATGCACGTGCTACACACACACACACCACATACACTGTAGTGTACCACACATACCTACTTCCCTTTCGCCGTATAAACACATACTCTCACACAGAACCAGAGATGCGATGTTCTCCTAAACAGCTGTGTGTGAAATAGGTGACACCTGGGCAAGGCAGCCAGGTTGCTCTCGGGGTCCTGTAGGCCTTCCTCCCTTACTTTCCTCCACCTTTCTGTCTGCGCTTCTGCCTGTGCTCTGTTCTCAAGGTCTTTGTCATTGCAGTGCTCAGACTACATTTCCTCTCAGAATGAAAGGTTCTTTGCGCTATAAAAGACTACAACAGCCTGGTGTGAATTATGGCGAAGTCAAAGGGCAGCCGGAGGCCAGTTGGCTCCACTTGCCTGTGATCTCCTGAATGCTGTGTCTGGCTATGGCAGGGCTGCCTGACAAACAATTTAGTTTTCCCTGAGTGACTGACACTCTTCCTAGGAACTTCATCAGCAAAGTGCTCTCGTACTTGAGGGAAATGGTTTTAAGCGTCTTGAATATGACGATTTCCTTCTTAGAAATTGTAACCCCTTGTTATTTTCATTTATAATCTCTTAGTAGTATTGCTTCATGGTTTTATGGCTGGGTGGGGGTGGCAGATAAGAGATTACGTGTCATCTAGGCCATGAAGACAGTCTCATTTTGTATTGATTCATTTATCAGATACTGAGCGAGGGCAGATAATGGTAAATGGTAATGTATTGATTCATTTATTAGATACTGAGTGAGGGGAGGTAATGGCGAATGATATGGTGAAACAGCATAGAAAACAAGCTTCTACTTTTCAGTTTCAACACTTTTATACCCTCAGGGTCAGGGGAACATGCTGGGATGAGTATGACAAAAGTGTTGGCCAATTATTTTTTTTTTTCAGGTCCTGCATATATGTGTATTAGCTTTGTAGGGCAGCCCTAATAAATTACTGCAAAAGAGGTGGCTTAAGACAACAGAAATTTGGGGCTAACTGGTGGTATAGTGGTCAAGGTGCTGAAATCTCATGTGGTTGACTGCATTTGGAGTCCCAGACCTGGTGACTTGAAAGTCATGCTAGGTATGTGTATTTGGATTCCAAATCCTGGGAGAAGAATGATGGACGAGCGCTTGATGCAAGGCTATTCTCCCTGGGGAATGATTTCTCACTTTCTGTCTGTCTCTCTCTATGGTGAGTGCACATGCCCTATCGGGAAAAAAAAGAAAGCTCTCAAAACAAACAGTAATTTCGAAAACCCTAAAACCAACCTACACAACAGAAATTTATTCTCTCATATGTGTAGAAGCCAAAAGTCCAAAATTAAGGTGTAAGTAGGCTCATGCTCTTTCTGAAGGTTCTAAGAGAGTTTGAACTTCGTGACTTTCTCTTAGTATCTGGTGTTGCTGGCAAGCCTTGGTATTTCTTGGCTTGTAGATAAAGCTAATAATCCTCTATAATGAGGGCACACTTTAATTGAGTATGACTTCGTTTTAATGTGATTACATATGTAGAGGATTATATTTCCAAGTTGAGATCATATTCACAGCACTGAATAATGGTACTTCAGTAAATCTTTTTTGGGGGGGGGAACAAATTTCAACCCATGGCAGATGGGTTGGCAGATATGACTGACATCCACAGTCTTGAAATCTCTGTCTGTCAAAACCTAGATAAAAACAATTGAATTTTCTTCAGCTCACGCTTGTTAGATCTGTGGGTTTATAATCTTTTGCTAAACATTAAAAACATTGGTCCTTTATTTCTTCAAATATTTTTCTATCCATTTCTGAACAAAAACTTGTGGAACTGCAAAAAAAAAAAAAAAACTCTGAATAACCAAAGCAAAAATATACAAAAGGGGACAAAGCTGGAGATATCACACTGCCTGACCTAAAAATATATACAAAGTTTTTGTAACCAAAACAGCAAGATCTGATAGGTTCTGATTATTAATCCTGTTTATGCCAGTAATGGAATAAAACCAGTACATAGACCAATGGAACAGAATAGAACACTGTGAAATAAGCCCACTTGTGTATATAGCCAATTGATTTTTGACAAAGGTGCCAAGAACATTTATTGGGGAAATAATAATGACATCAATAAGTGGTGCTGGGGAAATTGGGTATTCATTTGCAAGAGAATGAAACTGGATCCTTATCTCTCAAATATACAAAAACAAACTCAGAATGGATTATGGACCTTAATATAAGACCACAAACTGTAAAATTACTGTAAGAAAACAGAGGAAATGCTTCAGGACACTAATATGGGCAAAGATTTTTTTTTAAGATAATACCTCAAAATCATGGGCAACAGAAACAAAAATAGAAAATGAGGTCAAATTAAAAGATTTTTTTTCAGAGTAAAGAAGACAGACTGAAGAGGCAACCTATAGAATGAAGAAAGCATTTGCAAGACATATTTTCAACAAGGGATTAATAACCAGAATGTATCAGATCTTCCATTTAAGCTTTATTGGGTGGGACCAGAACAACTTTTCATCTAGGGCAGGTTTCTCAGTCTTGTTATTATTGACATTTTTGGGTGGATGAATCTTAATTGTGTGGGGTTATCCTTGTATTGAAGGATGTTTAGCTGAAACTCTGGCCTGTACCTACTAGATGCCAGTAGCATCTCCCTAAATTGTGACAAGCAGAAATCTCTCTAGGCATTGCCAGTTATCTCCTTAGAGGCAATATGGCCTCAGATTGAGAAATATTCATCTAGGGCTAGTTGTTTTCCATTAGTGAAGGCTAACTCCTTTTTTTTTTTTTCCCAGAGAGATTTTTGCTACAGAGCACATGGGCTTGCTGGAGAGACAGAGAGATAGAAAGTGAGAAATCACCCCCCAGGGGAATGGCCATGTGCAATCCCTTCTGCATTCTCCTCTCAGGACCTTGGGCACATACGCACACACACCCGGTGTAAGTTTTAAGTAGCTAGGTCTGGGACTCGATCTGCAGTCAACTATGTGGGAGTCCAGCAAGGTAACCCTTATGCCATCTGCAAGTCCCTTCTACTTCTTTTTTTAAAAACTCTTATGATTACACTACCTGATGCTCCAGAAACTATGAGGTTTTCCTACTATGGCTGGTGGAAACAAGACCTATTTCTATTTTTTTGTGAGCTCAGAGAATTATTCTAATTCTTTCAGGTTTGTCATTTTAGCTTTAGGAAGTGTTTTAACATGCATTTGCTGATTAGCATTCAACCTAAAACTCAATGGGGCAGTTTGAAGGACTTGTTCTCTGTTCTATTCTGTTTATCTCTGTTTTCTCTGGTACTGTGCCCTGTGAATTTTAGGTGCCTCACAGCTCTGCCTCATCAGAGTATCTTCTAGGCTCTACATGTGTTTATTCTTTTTGTTTGACACCTTGGAGAATTTCTTTCAGTAAGTTGAGGCAATCAGAGAGTGAACTTCATTTTAATTTTTCAGGGGTCACTACTCTTCATTGCTGGGGATCCAATGTCTTAAAAATGTTGTTTATGCATATTATCTTTTTATTTTTTAGTTGTTTCAAGTGGGGGGGTATCTTAGTAGAGTTTTTCAGAGAAACAGAACAAAGAGGATGGTAATACTTACACATTTAAATATTCAGATGATAGATTTTGGGGCTTTTCCTAACTTTTAAAATCATGTGAGCCAGTACCTTATAGTAAATCTCTTCATATATATTTATAAATTATGAATGTATAAGTATGACTATATATAAAGAGATTTATTATAAGGTACTACATTATATGATTGTGGAGGCTGAGAAGTCCCATAATCTACTACCTGAAAGCTAGAGACACAGGAAAGCTGATGATGTAATTTTGGGGCATAAAAACTGGAGAGCTGATGGTGTGGATTCTAGTCTGGGTTTGAAGGGCTGAGAACCAGGAGTGCCAACAGCAGGAGACTGATTTCATTGCTTAAGCAGTCAGACAGAATTAATTAAACTTTTCATTACCATATTTGTTCTGGTCAGGCTTTAATAGATTTTTTTTTCTTTTAATTACCAGAGGGTGCATGACTCAGCAGAGAGACAGAGAGAGAGAAAGAGTGACAGAGACAGACAGGGGGGTGGAGTGAGAGAAAGGGAGAAAGCATCTCTTCTCCCTCATAGGGTATTATCATGCTCTAACTTTTCTCATCCATTTCTTCATTTCGTTGAGATTTTGGGCATGTACATATGGCTTGTTTTTAAAGCCTCTGGGGCTGGTTTTTGAATGTGGTTGGTCATGTGGGTTCCAGCTTTTTTAGCTGCTACGTTGTGTACTGGGCCATGCTCTCAGTAGATTGGCTGATACCTAGCTACACTGAGGATGAAAATCTGCTTTACCCAGTACACAAATTCAAATACTCATCTCTTCTAGAAACCTTCAGAGATATACCCATAAGTAATGCCTAACCCTTATCTGGGGATCCTGTGGCCCACTGAAGTTGACATATAACATTAGTCATAATAGATGGTAAATCTAGTCTCTGTTACTCTTTTTTTCTGGAAGCAGAAGCTGAAGTTGAAATTTCTCTATTTTAACACACAGACATACACACAGTATACTATGGATGCACATAAATAGATTTTACTTGTCAATATTTCTTGAGACACTAATCATGCTCCATTGTTTTTATCTCTTATGGCTGTGCTATCCAATATACTAGTCACTACATACAGTCGGTTATTTAAATTTAAATAGATCAAAATGAATAAAATCAAGCATTTACTTTCTCATTTGTACTAGACATATTTCTAATGCCTGAGAATTACATGGTTGCTATATTGGACTGGGAAAATATAAAACATTTCTATCATCATAGACATTTTTATTGGTTAGTGCTGCTTTAGAGTTTCTGAAAGAACAAATTAGTTTATTGGTGTAATTATTACTTATTCTCTAACTCCAAATCTATATTTTTTTCAGATTTTAGTGATATCAATTTCTTAAATTTTATTTCAAGTTCTTTTATACATTCAATCACATTATTTAGTTTGCAAAGTGAATATTCCAGCATGTGTGTATTTCTCCCAAGTCCAGTGATAATACTATAAAGTTATCTTCAACAGATAATACCCCATTTCTTTGTCCCATTAATGCTATGCCTCTTTATTTTTCTTCTTAATGTCCTTCCTCACACTCTCTTCATTCACCCACCTTCTTCCCTCCCTATATCTGGTATTCACAACCATTTACTGTGTTTCTATATCCTTTAGTCATTCAGTTTCGGTCGTAGAGTGTGACCACATAGTATATATTAAGTGGAGACATACAATGTCTCTCCTTCATATCCTGGCTTGCTTTACTTAGCAGTAAATCTTCCACATTCATCCACTTTCTGTCAAAAGCCAGGGTTTTGTTGTTTTATGGCTGAATAGTATTTCATAGAATATATGTGCCACAGTTTTTCAGTCCATTCATCTGTTCATAGGCATTTGAGTTGGTTCCATGTCTTAGTAATTGTGAATAATGCCACAATAAATATCGATGTGCAAGCACTTTTCCGATTAAGAATTCTTCTGTCCTTTGGGTAGATACCAAGGAGTGGGATTGGTGGATCATATGGAAGTTCCATTAGTAGATTTTTGTGGAATCTCCAAATTGTTCTCCGCAGTGGCTGGACCAATTTATATTCCCCGCCAGTAGTGTAGGAGAGTTCCCCTTTCACCACACACCCGCCAGCACTTATCATTTTTTTTTTTTTTTTTAAATCTTAGTCTTTCTGACCAGGGTTAGGTGATATCTCATTGTTGTTTTGTTCTGCATTTCCCTTACAATGGGGGATGTGGAGCATTTTTTCATATGCCTTTTGGCTATTTGTATGTCATCCTTAGAGAGTGTTTTTTTCAATTCATTCTCCCATATTTTAATAGGGTTGATCATCTTTGTTCGGGACAGCTGCTTGAGTTCCTTGTGTATTCTGGTTATCAGCCCCTTCTCTGATGCATAGTTTACAAAAATATTTTCCCTTCTGAGGGCTGTCGATTTCATACTTATTACTGTGTCTTTTGCCATGCAAGAACTTATTAGTCTGATGTAATCCCACTTGTCTATTTTGGGGAATATTGACTGTGCTTTGGAGGTCTTATTTAGAAAGTCTTTGCCTACCCCAATATCTCCCAAGTTTCCCCATTGTTTTCTAGGAGCAGTTTTATAGCTTGAGGTCTTAGGTTTAGATCTTTGATCCACGTTGAGTTGATTTTTGTCAAAGGAGAGAGGTAGGGGTTCAAATTCATTTTTCTGCAGGTGGATATCCAGTTTTTCTAGCACCATTTGCTGAAGAGGTTTTCCTTTTCCCAGTGGATTGACTAGTACCCCCTTTTCAAAAATCGGTTGACTATATGTTTGGGAATTTACTTCTGGGGACTCTATTTTGTTCCATTGGTCCACCTGTCTGTGTCTGTGCCAGTACCATGCTGTTTTGATTACCACATCTTTGTAGTGTATTTTTGGGTCTGGGAATGAGATGCCATCCACTCCACTCTTTTTTTGCAGGATTGCTTTGGCAATACATGGTCTTTTATGATTCCAGACAAATTTTATGATTGTCTTTTCTAGATCTGTGAAGAATGTGTCTGATACTTTGATTGGGATTGCATTAAATATGTAGATTAATTTGGGTAGAATTACTATTTTGATTATATTAATTCTTCCAATCCAGGAACATGGGATGTCCTTCCACTTTTTTGTGTCATTTTCAATTTCTTTTTAAAATCTTCTCGTAGTTTTCCTTGTGGAGGTCTTTAACTTCTTTGGTTAGATTTACTCATAAATATCTTATACTTTTTGTGGCTATGGTAAATGGAATTACTTTTTTCAGTTCTGTCTCAGTCTTCCTTGTTGCTTGTATATAAAAATCCTATAGATTTCTGTATGTTGATTTTGTATCCTGCAACTTTACTGTATTCATGTATTACTTCCAGGAATTTTTTCATGGATACTACAGAGAGAATTTCACCTCTTGTTTTCCTATTTGAATGCCTTTTGTTTTATTCTCTTTTCTGAGTGAGTTGGCAAGGACTTCCAGTACTATACTGAAAAGGAGTGGAGAATGTGGGCATCCTTGTCTTGTTCCAGTTTTTAGTGGAAAAGTTTTTAGCTTTTCTCCTTTCAGGATGATGTTCGCTGTGGGTTTTTCAGCTTTTATTGTGTTGAGAAATGACCCTTCATATGCTGATATTGCTGAATGTTGATCATGAAGGGATGTTGTATTTTATCAAATGCTTTTTCTGCATCAATTAATATGATCATATAGTTTTTATCTTTCTTTCTATTAATATGGTGTATTACATTTATGGTTTTGCATTTATTGAACCAACCTTGCATTCCTGGAATAAAGCCTACCTGATCATGATGTATAATCTTTTTTTATAAGTGGTTGGATATGATTTGCTAATATCTTGTTAAGAATCTTTGCGTCTATATTCATCAGAGATATTGGTCTATAGTTTTCCTTCCTTGTCCTGTCCTTATCTGTTTTAAGGATAAGGGTGATGGAGACTTCATAGAATGAATTATGGAAAGAGTCATCCTTGGGATCTTTAGAAATATTTTGAGAAGTATGGAGGTTAACTCTTCTTTGAAAGTTTTGTAGAATTCAGAGGTGAAGCCGTCAGGACCAGGGCTTTTCTTTGTTGGGAGATTATTTATTACTGATCCAATCTCCTGGCTTGTTATGAGCCTATTCAGACTTTCTATATCTTCCTGGCTCAATCTTGGTAGATTATATGTGTCCAAGAATTTGTCCATCTCATCCAGGTTTTCTTGTTTCTTGGCATATAGTTGTTCATAGTATCCTCTAATGATGTTTTGTATTTCTACTTTGTTGTTATATTGCCTGCTTCATTGCAGATTTGATTTACCTGGTTCCTTTCCTCTCTTCTTAATAAGTCTCGCTAGAGGTGTATCAATTTTATCTTTTCAACGAACCAGCTTTTACTTTCATTTATTTTCTGTATAGTTTGTTTATTTTCTATTTCATTTATTTCTGCTTGTATCTTTATTATTTCCTTTCTCCTGGAGATTTTTGGATTTTTTTGCTGTTGCTTTTCCAGTTCTCTGAGGCATGATGTTAGGTGATCTGTTTGCCTTCTTTCTGTCTTCTTCTTATGTGCACTAATTGCTATGAAATTCCTTCTTGTGACTGCTTTAGCAGTGTCCCAAAGATTATGGAAACTCATGTCTTCATTTTCATTGGCTTCCATGAATCTTTTGATCTCAGTCTTTATTTCTTCAGTAGTTGTGAAGTCATTCAGGAGTAGGTTATTTAGTTTCCATGTATTTGTGTATTTTTTGAGAGTTTCTCTTAAAAATCAAGTCTAATTCCATCATGGTCAGAGAAGATGCTTGATATAGTTTCTATGCCTTTGAATCTGTATAGGCTTGCCTTGTGCCCTATCATGTGGTCAATCTTTGAAAAAGTTTCATGTGTAGGTAAGAAAAAGTGTATCTCGTGGTATTTGGATGGAAAGTTCTATAGATGTCTGTTAAGTCCAATTGACTTATGGTATCATTTAAATCCTTTATCTCTTTACCTTTTTTTGTCTAGGTCATCTGTCTAGAGGGGATAGAGGGGTGTTGAGGTCTCCAAGAATTAGTGTGTTTCAATCTATCTCTCCTTTTAGATCTAATGGTCTTTCCTTCACATATTTGGGTGCTCCTGTGTTAGGTGCATAGATATTTAGAAGCGTTATATCTTCTTGATTGATTGACCCTTTTGCTACAATATAGTGCCTTTCTTTGTCTCTTCAAACAGTTTTTTTTTGTTTGTTTGTTTTTGGAGAAATTTTCACTATAGGGCGCGTGCGCTCGCCAGACAGAGAGAGACATAGAAACAGAAAGCGAGAAATCACCCCCCAGGGGGGATGATCACGCCGCAATCCCTTCTCCTCCATTCTCCTCTCGGGATCTTGGGCACGCATGCACATGCGCCCGGTGTGAGTTTTAAGCCACCAGGTCCGGGATGCGAACCGCGGTCGACTACGTGGGAGTCCAGCGACATAGCCGTTATGCTAACTGCTGGTTCCCTCTTCAAACAGTTTTGTTTTAAAGCCTATTTTGTCAGAAATTAGAATCGTGACTTTGGCTATTTTTTGATTCCCATTTGCATGGAAAACCTTTTTACAACCCTTCACTTTTAGTCTATGTATGTCTTTACCCATGAGGTGGGTTTTCTGTAGGCAACAGATAGAGGGTTTCTGTTTTTGTTTTTACCCATTCAGCCACTCTGTGTGTCTTGATCAGAGAACTGGGTCCATTACCATTCAATGTTATTACTGGTATTTCCGGACTTGTGCCGACGTTTAAGTTGACCATTGTTTCCGTTGCCTTTTATTCCTTTATTTCTGACTGTTCATTCTTTAGTTTTCCTAGAATAGTACTCTCTTCAGGGTTTCTTGAAGAGCTGTCTGGTGTTGGCAAGTTCTTTCAGGTTTTGTTTGTCTGAAAAGATTTTAATCTTTTTTTCCCATATGAAGTATAATCTTGCAGGATATAATAATCTTGGTTGAAATTATTTCTCTCTTAAAATTTTCAATATGTCTTCCCATTCTTTCCTTGCTTGCAGTGTTTCCATTGAGAGGTCCAGTGTTAGCTTGATGGGATGACCTTTGTAAGTCACTTGTCATTTCTCTCTTGCCAGCTTTCGTATCTTGTCTTTATCTGTGGTCTTAACCAGTCTGGCGTAAATGTGCCTTGGGGAAGATCTTCTTAGGTTTATTCTTTCTGGGGTCTTTTGTATTTCTTGGGTCTGGATGTTTGAGTGCCTCTCTAGACCTGGGAAATTTTCTTCCAGGATTTCATGGAATAGATTTTCCATGCCCTTACTAGCTTCTTCATCTTCTAGGATGCCAATTATTCAGATGTTTGGGTGTTTAATGGAATCTAGTATTTCTCGTATATTATCCTTGTGTTTTATTTTATTTTATTTTCTCTATCTTTTTGGTGTTTTTTTTTCTAGGTCAGAAGTTTTATTGTCTACATTGGAGATTTGATCTTCAGCATGATCTAATTGACTTTTAATACTTTCAAGAGAGTTTTTGATTTCCTGTATTACAGACTTCATTTCTAATAGTTCCATCTGATTCTTTCTCAGAGTGTCCATTTCTTCTTTCATATTGTAGAAGGACTTCCTAACCTCCTGTAATTTGTTGTCTCTTTTCTGTTCTAACTCATAGAATTTTGTCACCATGAATGTTCTAAATTTTTTCTCTGACATTTTGGTAACTTCCTCTAGTTTTTCCAAAGATGGAGGGGAGTTACTGTGTTCTTTTGATGGAGACATATTTCCTGATTTATTCAGACCTGAAGCTCTTCTTCTACTTCTAGCCATTGGGAGATGTATTCACTTTTGAATACCTGTTAGAAGAATGTTTCTTCAACTAGGAGCAAGTGCGTTTTCCTTTTGCTGTGGGCTGATGTGTGCCAATTCTCTCTTCTGCTGTTTTTAGCAATGTGGTCTCAAGATCAAAACAACAATGAGATACCACCTAACCCCAGTCAGAATGACTAAGATTAAAAAAACAAAAAATGATAAGTGCTAGTTTGGGTGTGCTGAAAGGGGAACTCTCTTACACTGCTGGTGGGAATGTAAATTGGTCCAGCCACTGTGGAGAACAATTTGGAGATGCCTCAGAAATCTACAAATAGAACTACCATATGATCCAGCAATCTCACTCCTTGGTATCTACCCAAAGGACAGAAGAATTAATTGGAGAAGTGCTTGCACATTGATGCTTATTGTGGCACTATTCACAATTGCTAAGTCATGGAAACAACCCAAATGCTCATGAACAGATGAATGGATAGAAAAACTGTGGTACATATACTCATTGGAATACTATTCAGCCATAAAAAAACCAACAAAACCCTGGCTTTTGACAGGAAGTGGATGAATATGGAAGATTTACTGCTGAGTGAAGCAAGCCAGGCTATGAAGGAGAGACATTGTATGTCCCCACTTAATATATACTGAATGTCTGCACTCTATGACTGAAACTAATTGACTAAAGGATATAGAAACACAGTATATAGATGTAAATACCAGATATAGTGTGTGTGAAGGAGGAGGGTCTAAGGAAGGACATTTAGAAGAAAAATAGAAAGGTAAAGCATTAATGGCACAGAGAAATGTGGTATTATCTGTTGAAGATATTTTGCTGTCTTATCAACTGTACTAGGGAGAAATGTTCAGCTATTGAAATACCCATTTTGTAAGACAATTAATAATGTGATTGAATGTATAAAAGAAAATGAGATGAAAATAAAATTAAAAAATGCCTAAAGAGAAAAAAAAAGAGGTGTACTCTATTCAGGTGTCTGAAGAGCAGTATCTCCATTTTCACAGGTGGTTCAGTGAAAGGGAAGATCCCTGGGACCCTGACAATACTAGAGAATTTCAGAACTGAGATTCTAGAGCTGTCTAGTCCCTCTGGCAAGGTGGAGGATGAAAAGGAGAGGATAATATAAGAGGGAAGAAAAGAGTACTATGAAAAATAAATGCTCCTAATGCCACTAACATACAGTGCGAGATTTCGCCAGGGACCTGGAGATGGAACTGGAGCTCTGCTGCAGGGCGAAGGCCAGACTATGGGGCAAGGAGGAGTTGGAAATTAACAGAAGAAAGAAGAAGAGCCAAAAAAAAAAAAAAAAAAAAAAAAAAAAAATCCTGCCTACTTTTCTAGGGGGGGGAGGGCTCTGGGCTTGGGAGAGCTGGAGATAGGGTTGGGGACAGTGGTGCACCTGCCTCAATGCCCTTTGCTGGCCAGGAGCCTGTAGATGGAACTGGAACTCTGCTGCATAGTGAAGGCCAGTCTGTGGGCAAGGACACAAATCTATATTTTTACTGTGGATTTTTCCCCAGAGTTCCATACTTATATTTCCAACTGCCTTTTATGCTTCTCCATGTAGTAGTACCTCAAACACATTTCGTCTCAAAGTGAACTCACCAGGGTTCTTTATCTGCCCAATTAGATGCCTATTCCTTCTCTTAGACAATATCATTGTCCACCCCCACCCAGTTACTCAGGTCAGAAATCTGGACATTTGCTCTTACTCAGTGTCTCACCCTATCAGCGCCAAGTTCTCTCATTTGGAAATCTCTGGTAGTCACATGCTGTACTATTTATCCCTATTTCTGCTTTAGCTAAGATTCTTTTTGCTTTATGCCTTGATTCATGCATATGCCTGCTACTTGGTCTCCTCCCCCTTTCCAGCTTCCAACCACTAATGAAAGTGCCACAAGGCTACCTAATTTTAAGAATGTGGAAAAGCACAAGCCTACTAAGTTTCTGGAGAGAAGAGAACCATACTTGTTACTAAATATCACTTATGGCTACCAAAGAGGATAAGAAGATGCCTATTGATTCATTGTTTTGACATCCTGGATTTTGAGTTGATTTTTTTTTTTTCTGGCTCTGGGCTTCAATAAGTTTAGTCATCATCGTTTCTAATGTCACCTATCGTTAATTTGGCAAGCTGTTGTATACAATCAAATTGTCATCAGTTTATTAAGCCTGGCAGTGCTCTTTATCATTCTATGAAAAGAAACAAATGATATCATTTGGTATTCAGGTATATGTTCTAAAGAATTTTAAGTTAGCATTTAGCACAAGGCTTAAACCGTAGAGGTATTCAAAAAAACTTTTGAGTGAATTAATGTGTACTACATATTAAATATTAAATATTTTTTCCAGTCATTCTTACTGTAATGATAGAACAAATTTTTTTTTTTTTGAGAGGTTTTTGCTATAGGGCGTGTGCGCTCGCCAGACAGACAGAGAGAGACATAGAGACAGAAAGCGAGAAATCACCCCCCAGGGGGGATGGTCACGCCGCAATCCCTTCTCCTCCATTCTCCTCTCGGGATCTTGGGCACACACGCACACGCGCCCGGCGTGAGCTTTAAGCCACCAGGTCCAGGACGCGAACCGCGGTCGACTACGTGGGAGTCCAGCGACAGCCATTACGCTAACTGCTGGTTCCCATGATAGAACAAATTTAAAAGCTACCCCTGGGGAAAATGTGGAAGGATTGAAATATTAACATTAATTACTTCAGGAGGTGGAGTGCAGAAATAAAGGAGAGATTCTTAACTCTTTCTTTAGATACCTATGTGTCATTTGACTTGCTACTAAAAACAGTGTTTTTAATATAATTAATCCAGTGAGATGAAAACAATGACAACAAACATTCTACAAACTCCAAAACAGAACTTGAATGACCCACTAGTGGCAGCTGTGTCCCGGACTGCCTGTTTAGATGGGGATCCAGATACTTTCTGGAGTTCAGGCTATGGTTGGATAATAGCCCTGAATAGAGAAGGAGGAAACAAGGAAGAGAAAGACTGCAGGTGACAGGCAGAGTGAACTCATGGTTATAGCTACTCGATCACTACAGTGAGAAAGCACTCACAGCCAATATGTAGACAAGACAGCGTGTCCGTGTAGCAATAAAGCTTTATTTACAAAATCAGGCAGCTGGCTGGATTTGACTCACATGCTATCATAGTTTGCCAACCACTGTTTTAGAGAAAAGGAAGGATTCAGGTAAGATTGGTAACAATTTAGGATGTCAACATTCTGGCCTGTTGAAACTGAGAAATTCTCTGCATTTTGGTGCCTCCTTTCATGAGCTCTTGGCTTCGTTTCATTGCTCTAGCTATACTGGTATGAGCAGCTGAGACTGCAGATGTGGCTTTCTATTAGCCACAGATACCTCTTCTTTGGGGCTAGAAGTGCTTCTAATAAATTCAGTCAAACAATTAAATACTTAGTAGGTCTTACTTTGGACATGTTATACAAAGGTGAATTTAGTTGTTACCAGAAACTCTTCTTACACAGAAGATAGATAAGGAGCTCAGGTCAGATGAAGCCAGGCAGTATCAATCCAACTGCCATTGTCTTTTCTGTAATTTTCCAATGAGCCTTGCAAGGGTTTTATAGTATCCTATACTATTGTTGTGTCTTTGGTTTTGCTGACCTCACCACAAAACTTGTTGTTGGAATACGTTCTTGCTTTACTCTTTTTTTAGGGATAGATTTTTTTACACATGCTCTATCTTGACTTGGGGCAGAATCTCGCTCCTGTTGCCTTTGTTCTTTCTCCTGCTAGTGTGACTTTGTCAGCCTGTAAATGGCTCATGTTATCTACACCCTTGATATTATTTCTATTGTGGCTGCCTTTTCATGGTATTTATTTTAGGTAGGCTTTCTTTTCTGCTTTTCAGGACTTGCAGGCATATAGAGGATGGTCCTAGGGCTCTCTTCTTAACAAACTGCACACAAGGTAAATGACTATTTGCTCAATATAACCTGTAATTATGGGGTGAAATATCAGAAAAACTTTTACTACTGTCTGGATATTTAGGATATTTCCTGGTCCCTTAACCTTGAAGCTAACTTGAAGGATGGAAAAGATCAAAGAATTCATCAGTCCCCTGGATGTTATCATCTGTTGAAGAGATATTTGCTTGTAATCCTTAGCTGCATTCCTACAGCCACTTCTACTGTCTGATGCTCTCTTGCAGGGTTAGATTTAGGATGATAAAGGGTTCTGAGCTGTGATTCTGAAGCCTGGTAGAGGCTTCCTGAGGTATTCATTTGTTGTATCCTAGAGAATACCAGTAGTATGCCTCTGTTAGGGCTCCGAGAGACTATTTCCCATCCTGAGAAGGCCCTCATAGAGGTGGAGAAGATAGTTGTCCAGAAATTTTCAAAGTGTTCACTTGTGGAGCTCCCATTGCTGATATTATTTATGTGAATACTGGTGTCTTTGTATGCACCCAAGTGACATATTGTCTTAGTTGTCAACATCAACTGAGGAATAATAAAATATTAACCAATTTTTCATGCTTGTGCTCTAGAATCTTCTTTATATGGGCAACATAGTAAGTGGTCCAAATCACTCTGTATTAGGTAGACACGGAGGAGAACAGATATTTTACAAATGTAAAGTATAAGAAGATTTGCTATATGGTCTTTCAGGGACTGATCCCAAAATATGACCAAAGAGAGGAATGGTGTGATCTGAAGTTATTCTCTTAACCTAAGGTTTAGAAATGAGCTCAGAAGCGCAAAGTCCTACTAGTTCTCACCTTGCTAAGAAGCTACAATTGGTCTGAGAACAGTTTGTGAAGCTTCCCAAAAGTAGTCCCCTCAGTCCTGGGGAAGGAGTAAAGTTACAGTGAATTTCTGGTGTTGCCCTCTGAACTGCTTTTTATAGATCTTGACTTAAAACTTGCACACCATGGCTGAGTGTTTAATGCAGCCTCCTTTTAAAAGGTCATAAGAGGGCTATATTTTCTCTGTTTATGATCAGAAGCATTTGAGAATAGAAGATGAGGTCTCATAGGAGGTTATATTTAAGGATCTAGTGAACTAAAGGACTCAGTGAGTGGTGAGGTCACCACTTATTCTTTGTAAATTTGGCATCACATGGTAGTGTGGGTTGAAGTCCTTTTCCAGAGTGAAAGCCTAATCTAACCTTTTGTTATAACTGTCCATAACTACAAAGGGCATTTGGGGAGCAGGTATCTGATTCTTAGGAATAACAAATATGTGACCCGTGGACTGGCACTACCTATTCCCGTGACGTGTTCATAACAGACACTACCACAGAATCTTCCTCAACATAGCATGCCAATCAATTGTTCCTAATTAAAATTGACTTGTGACATGACACTCATGTGTCATCCAGTTCTTCATCTCATCATTACAGTGACATCTCTGACAATTTTGTTTAAGTTTCTATGTTCCTAAAACACACTGGTTACTGACCACAGGAAATCTAACCTTCCATAATTCTTACTGAGATTTCCTGCATATTCATCACCATGTGGCCAACTTTGCTCTCCTGTTGTCCATGTGTCAGAATGATGACTAGCCATTCTCCTCTATGACTGTTAGTCTTTCCCTCTGGGGCAGACATACTGCTTCTACCAGTAAATATCTGTCAAAGGCCAATTACTATTGATTTGTAGCAGCTGGTGGGAGGAAATATGTGGCCAAATGGTTTCTATGCCCTCTAATGAAAAGTTTTGTTACAGAAAGATGACGATTTTAGTTAAACACAATGACTCTTTTGTTATGTAGAATTCAAATGTTTAATATTTAGATATACCAATAAAAATAACTGACATGCTAATTTTTTACATTTAGAAAAATCTCCAGATGTCATTTTAACATTATTTCCATTTGTAGTAAAATCCTTGTTTAATGAGAATGTGAAAGAATGATGATATTCTAGATACTTTAAAAAAAAGCTTTGTATACATTTTTCTAAATGTCATAATTTTCTTTATTTTTTATATTTTCTCTTTATATATATATTTGTATTTTTAAATTTTCCTTTCTCTTTGTATATATTTTTGTATTAATTTTTTCTTTTTTAAAACTTTTATACATTCTATCACTGTATGTTACAGCTACTTGTAAAATGAATTTTCCCAGTCAAAAACACTGCACACCAGCCAAGTCAAAGACACTATCAAATACATTATCATCAATAGACAATCTTCTACTTCTGTGTCATATAAATATCTTGCCTCTCTACTTTTATAATTGATTCCCTTTCTGTTGCCTTCCCCCACCTTCTACCCTCCTCCCACACTGTCTCTGGTATCTGCAACCATCTCCCATGCTTCTCTATCTTCCAATATTTTGTTTCTATCATAGAGTGTGGACATTCGGTATAGTCAATATATATTAAGTGGGGACATACAATGTCTCTCTTTCATAGTCTGGCTTGCTTCGCTTATATCTGTCCACTTTCTATCGAATGCCATGTTCTTGGATTGGAAAAATTAGTATAATCAAAATGTCAACTCTACCCAAATTAATTTACAAATTGAATGCAATCTCAATCAAATTGCCAGAGATAAACTTAATATATTTAGGTTATCTTTCTTCAGTGATTCATTAGACTGGTCTCTTGTGAGTTGTATTTCAAAGACATGTAATTTCTAGGTAAGACCACTTATGCAGAGGGAAGAGATCAGCTTGGATGTGGTTGGATTATAGGATAGCTGCCACAATCATGCTTCTGATCAAACCCCTGAAATTAGCTCATATGTTTCATGATATACTTCTTACATAAGAACCCAGTTTTTAAAAAAAAAAAATAGGAGAAGAGAGATTTCAATTATTTAGTTCTCTAATGAGGAATAAAAAAATATATAGGTCAAGGTTTCTTCTCACAGTTTACACTCAGTAGAGAATAAGAAAGACATTGTTTAACATAGGAAAATAATTCCAACTGATTAAAAAGAAAACCCAAAAATAACAATCCCCCCACAAGTATGTTCTGCAAAATACAAGTTCTTTTTTTTTTCTTTTTTCCCTTTCTGGCTTTCTTTTCTTTATTTTTCTGAAGTTTATTAGAATATGCTTTATTTTTTTATTTTTTATTTTTATTTTTGGAGAGGTTTTTGCTATAGGGCACCTGTGCTGACTGGAAAGAGAGAGACAGAAAGTGAGAAATCTGCCCCCAAGGGGAATGGCCACACTGCAATCCCTTCTCCTCTATTCTCCTCTTAGGATCTTGGGCACGCACACACACATGCCAGGCGTGAATTTAAGCCACCGGGTCCGGGACTTGAATTGTGGTAGACCACATGGGAGACATGGGAGTCCAGCGATGTAGCCATTATGCTATTTGCTGGTCCCAGAATATGCTTTATTATTTTAAAATTTTATTTTACATTTATTCACTGAACTTCATCACAGCATACAAAATGCAATTTCTCATTCAGAATACAATAGATAGTGACTTAAATCATACATATTGTTGTCAACAAATAATTTTCCATTTCTTGTTCTATATGTGTGTATGTGTATATATTCACATATATATATATGTGTATATATATGTGTATATATACACACATATATATATATGTTTTTTGTTTTTTGATTCCGTATTTCTCACCCTCTACCATTTCCCACCCTCCTTCCACATTGTCTCTGGTATCTACCGTTGCTTTCCATTCCTTTTTTCTCCCCACATTTTGTTGATTTACAAAATATATTAATTGATGTAAAGGCTTTTAATTGAAAGTTCAGCTGGTATATACACATCTGTGACCACATGTCTCTGTGGGTAGAATGAATATAGTATAAATTTCCACCTAACTGAGGCTATATAGCTTACTGTGGTCCTTAAATAGGTATTATTATTTTTTAACATATGCGTTTTTTAATCCAAGAAAAGCAGTTTTAGCTTTAATAAACCCAAGTCAAAAAATGTTCAGAGAAATTTGCTTAAGACTTAAAGCCAGGAAACAGGTTAGGATTCTGTTTAAATAATAGGTACATGAACCTATCAACATCTCAAGAGAAGACACAAATCCTTAAATCTGGAAAATACAGAATAGAAGGAAATCAGTAATGCTTTAGTCAAAAGTCATAAAATTCCATTTCACCATTTCAGTCTCATGTAATTAATCTCTCCTGTTGAGGTCTTATCTTTCTGTTTAAATTCTGGAAGATAACATTCAACTCTGGACTTGTCCCTACCATTAAGTTGGCCATTCTACTGGTTGTTTTTAAACTCTTATTTCTGTGTGTCTGTATTTAGTTTCCTTGTATAGCACTCTGTTCAGAATTTCTTGGAGAACTGGTCTGGTATTGGTAAATTCTTTCAGATTTTGTTTATCTGAGAATGTTTTTGTCTTTTCTTTCCATATGAAGGATAATCTTGTAGGATATAGTATTCTTGGTTGAAATTGTTTTTCACTTAACACTTTGAATTTATTTTCCCATTCTTTCCTTGCTCACATTGTTTTTAATGAGAGATCTGCTTTTAGCCTGATGGGATATTCTTTGCAGGTAATTTGTCCTTTCTCTCTTGCTAGTCTATCTTTTCTTTGTGGTTTTGGTCAATCTGACTATGATGTGTCTTGAAGAAGATCTTCTTGGATTGATTCTATTTGGGGTCCTTTGTATTTTTGGGGTCTGGATCTTTGAATGCCTTTCTAGGTTTGAAAAGTTTTCTTTAAGGATTTCATGGAACAGATTATCAATGCCCTTATTAGTCTCTTTACTTCTAGGACACCAATTACCCAGATATTTGGACATTTAATGGTATCTAGTATTTCATGTATATTATTCTCATTTTTGGGGCTATTTTCTAAATCTTTGTGATGGATTTTTCTAGGCCAACAATTCTGTCTTCTACATCTGAGATTCAATTTTCTGTATATCTAGTCTGCTTTTAATGCTTTCAAGGGAGGTTTGATTTCCTGTATTACAGCCTTCATCTTTAAGTTCCATTTGATTCTTTTTTAATGCTATGTGTTTCCTCTTTTAGATTATGCAAGAACTTCCTCATCTCCTGGAACTCATCGGCTCTTTTCTTCTGTATCTTCTGGAGTTCATCTCTCTTCTCTTGCCTCTCTGTTAGCTTTGTCCCTATGAATATTTAAATTCTTTATTTGACAGTTCTGCAAGTTTCATTATACTGTCTGTAGATGAAGAGGAGTTGTTCTTTTCCCTTAGAAGAGAGGTATTTTCTTTATTCTCATATTTATTATGTTCCTGTGGTGCTTTCTGATTATCTAACGGGTTTTACCTTCTTTCTTAACTTGGAGTTCAATCTGAGCATTCAGAGGCATGCAGGAGAAGGTGATCTGCAATTTCTTTGTCATTCCATTTTTCTCCCTTTGTGCATCAGATTCTGTGGGAATTGTGGAATGTTCCGACCCTAGTAGTATTCAGACGTTTGGCTATGATTCACTTAAACCTGTCTAGACACTCAGTTCATGGAGGCTGAGCACCAACGTGATGAAGGTAAAAGAAAAAGGAAAAGGAAACAGAGGAATAAAAAGGAAAAACAATAAACAAATTTTTTTTAGAAAAGCAAAAACAAAAACCACGTGGTGCATGAAAGTGATTTTTCACAGCACAAGTTCGTTCAGTAAGCATCTCAGAAGGCCTGAGTTTTTGCCTCTCCTAAATGGGTCGGGGTAGGGGGGAAGGCAAGAATTAGCAGGATAAAGGAGGGTCTGAGAGTCAAGAAAATATTTCACCTTAAAAAATTTAAAAAAGGGACCAGCAGTTAGCATAATGGCTATGTCGCTGGACTCCCACGTAGTCAACCGTGGTTCAAGTCTTGGACCCAGAGGCTTAAAACTCACGCCGGGTGCGTGTGCGTGCGTGCCCAAGATCCTGAGAGGAGAATGGAGGAGAAGGGATTGCGGCGTGGCCATCCCCCCTGGGGGGTGATTTCTCGCTTTCTGTGTCTCTGTCTCTGTCTGTCTGGCGAGTGCACGTGCCCTAAGAAAAGCAAAAACCTCTCCAAAAAAAAAAAAAAAAATTTTAAAAAGTAAAAAATTTCCCTTTAGAATTATTTTATTAAATCATAAATGTACAACAGCTTCTTAACTCTACATACACACTTAAATTGTTTAAAGAAAAAATGTTATGTCTTATTACATCGTGATCTTGGCTAATAGCTTTTCAAAACTGAGAAAAATCTTAAAAAAGTTTTCACATGTCACCTGAAACTTACAAATTTAACATTATCAAAGAAAGAATGCTTCTACACTCCTACAAAGACCACTAGAAAGAAATAACAATTAAAAAACTAAGAAGCTGTCTCAAAGGCATTTTTTATTTTTAAAGAAACAATCCTTCCTCTACAGTAAGGTAATGTTATTAAATAATACAATCCATTCACAAAATGGCTCTCTACATCTGCTCTGGTTGTCTTTTTTTTCTTTTTCTTTTTTTTGGAGAGGTTTTCACTATAGGGGGTGTGCGCTTGCCAGACAGAGAGAGACAGAAAGCGAGAAATCACCCCCCAGGGGGGATGGTCACGCCGCAGTCCCTTCTCCTCCCTTCTCCTCTCGGGATTTTGGGCATGCATGCACACGCGCCAGACGTGAGTTTTAAGCCACTGGGTCCGGGACGCGCACCGCAGTCGACTACGTGGGAGTCCAGCAACATAGCTGTTACGCTAACTGCTGGTTCCCTGCTCTGGTGTCTTTTGCCATATTACTGCATATTTATGCAAGATTGAGATAAGAGTTTCCTTAACATTGTTATTTCGATAACCTGAAGGTGTTCTGTTATCTCTGGGCTCTCATCCTCTTCTATTTATAGTGAAGCTGTGGCAAAGAGGAAGAAGCTCAATATCAGCTCCTCCCACCATAACTCCCACTTCCTCCTCTTCTTCCTGGACCATAGTTTCTTCCATGTTCCTGCTACCACCAAAGCTTCTACTCTTCATTGGACCATAGTTAGAAGGTTACTGCTTATAGTTTCCAAAATCATTATAATTTCCACTTCCATAGTTTCCTCCTCCATAGTTGTCATAACCACCTCCATAGCCTCCACCCTGGTTGACATATCCAGGTCCTCCACTCTCATATCTTCCTCTTCCTCTTCCATAACCAGGGCTACCTCCAAAATTGCCACCTCCAAGTCCGCCTTCATACCCATTACAGCCATCCCCAAATCCACGTCCACTTCCATATCCATCAGATCCTCCTCTAAAGTTACTTCCTGGTACTGGTCCAAAATTTCCACCACCACCACGTGACTCTCCAAAACCGAAATTGCCTCCTCTCCCAGTCCTAGATCTTTGGACTTCTTGCATTTATTGTCTAGACAAAGCCTTCATTACTTTTGCGTTATGTCCATTGATAGTATGGTATTTCTGCAAAATGATATTACCCACAGGATCATGGTCATCAAAAGTAACAAAGCCAAAGCCTCTTTTTTTCCCAGATTGCCTATCAGTAATTATCTCAATGGCGTCAATTTTTCCATATTCCTCAAAATAATCTCTAAGGTGATGTTCCTCAATATCTTCTTTTTTTTTTTTTTCTTTTTTTGGAGAGGTTTTTGCTATAGGGCATGTGCGCTCGCCAGACAGACAGAGAGAGACAGAGAGATAGAAAGCAGGAAATCACCCCCCAGGGGGGATGGCCACGCCGCAATCCCTTCTCCTCCATTCTCCTCTCGGGATCTTGGGCACGCACGCACACGCGCCCGGCGTGAGTTTAAGCCGCCGGGTCCGGGACTCGAACCGCGGTCGACTACGTGGGAGTCCAGCGACATAGCCATTACGCTAACTGCTGGTCCCCTCAATATCTTCTTTAATTCCACCCAGAAACAGCTTCTTCACAGTTAACAGGAGTCCCTGGTTTTCCAGACTCCTCTCTTGCCTAACATGTTTGAGCTCAGTGACTCTCTCATCAGTTGAATGAGGTCTTGCAGCCATGGCATCATCAACCTCAGCCATGGATGAGAAAAGTCACAAAACCAAATCCTCTTGATCTTTTGTATGTAGGATCCCTCATTACTGCACAGCCTGTAAGCTTTCCCCATTGCTCGTAGTAGTTCCTCAGCCTTTCTTCTGAGGTTTCAAAGCTTAAGCCACCAATAAATAGTTTATGGAACTGTTCCTTTTCTCTTTCATGCCTCTCCAAAGGAACCATTTCTAAAGTTTTTTCCATCGCAGACTCAGTCATATCAGCCCAATTTCTGTCATTCAAGTGAGATGAGAGAGATCTCTGCGGACAAACATGAGCTAGACTCGTCCTGGTGCTGTAGTGAGAACTACCACTGTTCAAGAAACAATGCTGCCAAGAGGACCTCCACACTGGGCCTGGTGCTGCTGCTACTCAAATTTAGAAAACTGAAAAAACTTAGAGAGAGAGAGAGATGGAGAGAGATGAAAGAATGATTCAGAGGGGACCCTACCACTTTCTAGATTAGGGTCTGGAGGGTGAAGTCTCAGCAGAAAATCTTCAGTAGTCAGTCTTATTCCTGAAAGTAATTTTTTACAGCTCAAGTTCAGTAAGTATCTCCCCCAAATACAAGTTCTTATATAAATGTATAACTAAATACTGACTCCATGGTGTTTAGTTGAAAAAGCTTTCAGGAAATAAGAAATGCTGTTATTGGATAAAACTAGTGGTCCACTTAGGCAAAGATCCTTTCCCAGAGGCACCAAAGGAAATTGTAGGATGAGTAATTGTCCTGACTCGGGGGACAGTCGAACAGGTTTCCTGAGGGAAGGAGTGAGAGACGGGGTGAACGACGCAGTGTTACAACACGGAGATGACGCGGTGTTACTGCTCTTCAGGGTCGTCCATTTATTGTGGGCAGCATGGAGACGACACAGTGTTACAACTCTTCAGGGTCGTCCGGAGACGAAGCGGTGTCACAGGTCTTCAGGGTCTTCCAGAGACTCTGGAGATGACGCGGTGTTACAACTCTTCAGGGTCTTCAGGGTCGTCTGGAGACGATGCAGTGTTACAACTCTTCAGGCTCTTCAGGGTTGTCTGGAGACTGTGGGCCAGGGATAGTGGTTATATACATGTTGGTGGGCTGTGATTGGTTGTAAAAGGTGGGTTATGATTGGTTGTAAAAAGTGGGTTATGATTGGTTGCTTTGTGGACCAATCATGAGGTGCCAGATATGCAAATCTGAGGGATTCTAGTGGCCAATCAGAGTATGGTTTTGAAGGTGAGGTTTTGAAGGGAAGCCAATCATGGCTTTTGGCATTGTGTAATTGTTTACTCTCTGAGAAACCGGCGATATTCGCTGGTGCGCAGCCTCCCACAAGTAATAGTAACTATCAGATAACTTTTTAGTCTGTACTTATTTAAAAATTTTTTTTAAAAGATTCTTTCTTTCTTTCTTTCTTTCTTTCTTTCTTTCTTTCTTTTTCTTTCTTTCTTTTTCTTTTTCTCTCTCTCTCCCTCCCTCCCTCCCTTCCTTCCTTCCTTTCTCTTCTTTCTTTTCTTTCCCTCCCTTCCTTCTTTCCTTTCTCTTAATTGTGACCACAGAGGGACAGAGGGGTGGGGAGGGGAGAGTGAGAAAGCAAGTTATCAGATCTGAGACTCGAACCTCGGTTGGCCATGTGGGAGTCCAATGCCCTCTACCACCGAGGCACCTGCTGGCCCCTAGTCTGTACTTTTATCTAAAGTTTACAAATACTATGGGAAAGGGGCCAGTAGGTAGTGTGGAGGTTAAAACAGCTGGGTCCCACATGGCTGACTGTGTGATCTGAGTCCTGGTGGTTTGAAAAAAAAAATTATACTGTGTGTGTGTGTATGTGTGCATGCCCAGAATCCTGAGAGGAGAATGGAGGAGAAGGGATTGCAGTGTGGTTATTCCCTCTGGGTGATGAGTTCTCTCTTTCTCTCTCTGTCTCTCTGGTGAGTACATGCATCCTATAGCAAAACTAAATAAAACAAACAAAAAATCCCCCAAAACCCCAGAAGCCCCCCCCCCCCAAAACCCTATACGATGGAGAATGGTAGAAATCCCAGTAAGCAGTGAATGAGATAGCTATATATTCATAACACCTGCAAGCTAAATCCAGTCAGAATGCCTCTCAATGTGGGGGGGTGGGGGTTGAGATGAGAAGTTAATACTTCTCCCTGCCATGTGTCCTCTTGCTTTGCTTTCCACTCTCATATCTTTAACTACCTGTCACAGGACATAGATAAGTAAGTAGCTGGGAAGTGTTAAACTTTGAGAGTAAAGTAAAATTGGAGTTCAACACAAACTTTTAACCAATCATGTTCAAATACAAGCTACTGAATACAGGTTCAAAGAGTCAAATGCTCTGCATTTCTGAGAAATCTCAGATTCTCAGTCTGGCAAATATTTTTACATTTTCCTTGGCTGTCTCAAGCTAAGTGGGTGTACATTTTGGAGTGTTGATCTATCTCTCAAAGATCTGAAGTAGGAGACAAAAAGAAAACTTTTTGTGCCATTAATGCTTTGCCTCCCTGTCCCTCCCCCAAATGTCCTTCCTCAGATCCTCCTCTTTCGCACACACTATATCTGGTATTTACATCTATATACAGCGCTGGATCTCCATTTGCAGAAAGATGAATCTGAATCCCTACCTCTTACCTCTGACAAAAATGAAGTCAAGGTAGATCAAAGATCTAAATCTAAGACCTCAAACTATAAAACTGCTCCTGGAAAACACCAGGGAAAATCTGGGAGACATTGGGGTAGGGAAAGACTTCTTAAATAAGACTCCCAATGCACAGTCAATAATCCCCAAAATAGACAAGTGGGATTACATCAGACTAAGAAGTTTCTGCATGGCAAAAGACACAGTGATTAGTGTGAATAGACAGCCCTCAAAATGGAAAAATATTTTTGTAAACTATGCATCAGATAAGGGACTCATAACCAGAATCCACAAGGAACTCAAGCAGCTGTTCTGGAAAAAGTCAATCAATCCTATTAAAAGATGGGAGAATGAGTTGAAAAAACCACTCTCTAAAGATGACATACGAATAGCTAAAAGGCATATGAAAAAATGCTCAACATCCCTCATTGTAAGAGAAATGCAGATCAAAACAACAATGAGATATCACCTAACCCCAGTCAGAATGTCTAAGATTAAAAAAACAAAAAATGATAAGTGCTGGCGGGGGTTTGGTGAAGAGGGAACTCTCTTACACTGCTGATGGGAATGTAAATTGGTCCAACCACTGTGGAGAACAATTTGGAGATGCCTCAAAAATCTACAAATAGAACTACCATATGATCCAGCAATCCAACTCCTTGGTATCTACCCAAAGGACAGAAGAATACTTAATCGAAAAAGTGCTTGCACATCGATGTTTATTGCGGCACTTTTCACGATTGCTAAGTCATGGAAACAACCTAAATGCCCACGAACTGATGAATGGTTAGAAAAACTGTGGCACATATACTCAATGGAATGCTATTCATCCATAAAAATCAACCCTGGTTTTTGAAAGGAAGTGGATGAATATGGAAGACTTACTGCTAAGTGAAGCAAGCCATGCTATGAACGAGAGGCATTGTATGTCCCCACTTAATATATACTGAGTTTCTGCACTCTATGACTGAATCTAATTGTCTAAAGAAAACATTTTGTATATATGTTTGTGTTCGTTTTAAAATTTGTCCACAAAAATAGAGCCAAACTTCAGTGTCCGATGAGGGGAGTGTCTCATGGAGTCCAGGTCTGTCCATGTCATTTCTTGTTCTTTGGCAGATTCTGTGGTGCCACCTTTGTCTTGTTCATATTCAGGAAGCTCATTCAGTGGCATTGCAACATCCTCATAAGGCAGCTTGTCTACTCGCCTCACATTGCCAATCAAATCCAAGATTCTTCTGTTACTCTGTCTCCCACTGTCCATTTTCTTGTACCTTTGATCTTGTCACATCTGTTTGTCAGATGCCACTGTAGGATCTGCTTCCTCTGGGCTGCATCTTCATTGTCCCGTTTCAGCATTATCAAATAGGTTACAGTCTTTGTGTTTTTAGGGCAGAGATGGAAATTAAGTTCAATTCTGACCTTTACTTACTTGGGATCAAACCAAAGAAACAAATTATAAAACTACTCTCAAAAATTTAGTCCAGGGACCAGCAGTTAGTGTAATGGCTATGTCACTGGACTCCCATGTAGTCGACCGTGGTTCGAGTCCCCGACCTGGTGGCTTAAACTCACGCCAGGTGCTTGTGCATGTGTGCCCAAGATCCTGAGATGAGAATGGAGGAGAAGGGATTGCAGTGTGGCCATCCCTCCTGGAGGGTGATTTCTCGCTTTCTATCTCTCTGTCTCTCTCTGTCTTTCTGGCGAGCGCACTCGCCCTATAGCAAAAACCTCTCCAAAAAAAAATTTAGTCCAATGATAACAAATACAGGATGGAAAATGTCTGCTACACAGACTGGATAAAGTGTCACTCCCAGAGTAAGTGTAAGTTTACTTCTTTCCCTATAGACATAAATTTGTCTTAATGTATCCTGTCACAATGTATGTTTGGAGATGTTAATTTTCCCTGAGTCAGCAGGAAAAGACTGGTTGGCATCTGTTGGAGAGAGATTTAAAGCAAACAAACAGCAAAAAACCTACTCCCAACCCGGAAATCTTCTTTCAAAGGTAGTAGAGAAAGAAAACACTTTTATTGTTGAATGAGCATTAAACCAGAATGTGATGCATACCAGACAATCCAGTAAGAGACTGCAAAGAGAAAGAAATCTTATTCTTTTATTTAGTCAAGTACACATAACTCATTACGTACATGCTTTTAGATTAAACAATAAATGGTCTTCAAGTAAGAGGACTTGATGACAGCATTTGTCACACATAATTCATCCAAATTTTGCCTGGTAATTAGAATGATTATTTGTGTTAAATAATTAACATTATCTGGACAAAATAAAATAAAAAAACCTGGTAGTTTTGCAACGTGGAGCAAAGAGCCTACAGGAGTCAATTCACACTAATTACTGTGTCTTTTGCTGTGCAAAAATTTCTTAATAATTTCTTAGTATGATGTAATCTCATTTGTCTGTTTTTGGGATTATTGCCTGTGCTTTGGAGGTCTTATTTAAGAAGTCTTTGCCTACCCCAATGTCTCCCAGAGTTTCCCTGATGTTTCGTACCAGTAGTTTTATTCTTTGAGGTCTTAGGTATAGATTTTTGGTCCACTTTGAGTTGATTTTTGTTAAATGGGAGGTAGGGGTTCAATTTATTCTTTCTGCAGGTAGGTATCTAGTTTCCCCAGTACTATGTGTAAAAGAGGTTTTCCTTTTCCCACTGGATTGACAGGTACTCTTTGTCAAAAATTAGTTGGCTGGATGTTTGGAGGATTACTTCTGGAATCTCTATTCCATTCCATTGATCCACCTGTCTGTTTCTGTGTCAATACCGTATGGTTTTGATTATCACAGCTTTGTGATATATTTTGGGAGTGAGATGCCTCCTACTCTACCGTTCTTACGCAGGATTACTTTGGCAATTTGGGGTCCTTTATGATTCCAGACACATTCTTTGATTGTCTTTTCTAATTATGTGAAGAATGTCTCTGGTAATTTGATTGAGATTGTGTTAAATATGTAGATTAATTTGGGTAGAATTGCCATTTTGATTACATTAATTCTTCCAATCCAGAAGCATGGGATGTCCTTCCACTTTTTTGTATCATTTTTTATTTCTTTTTGTAGCTTTTCATAGTTTTCCTTATGGAGTTCTTTGACTTTCTGGTTAGATTTTTTTTTTCTAGGCATTGCATACTTTTTGTGGCTATAGTAAATTTGATTACTTTCTTCAGTTCTATCTCAGTCTGCTTGTTGTTCATATATAGAAATGCCATAGTTTTTTTTTATGCTGATTTTGTATCCTGCCACTTTACTGTGTTCATTTATTACTTCCAGGAGTTTTTTGGTGGATAACCTTGGGTCTTCTACATATACAGTCATATCATCTACAAATAGAGAAAATTTCAGCACTCCTTTTTCTAATACAGGATGTAAATAATCTGAATAAAATAAGATCGGGTAACAGGATAATTAGTATTGGAGGTGGTGCAGAAACATTTGAATTGAGTGGTCTAGAAAGACATTCTTGAAGAAGTGAACTAAATAAAGGAACCAGCCATAAGGAGATCTGGGAGCAGACTGTCCCGGTAGAGAGACTATCAGTGCTAGATCCTGACACATAATGAACTTGTAGGTTTGAGAAACTGAAAGAGAGTATGGCTGTAAATGATAGACAATGGGTGAGTGGGAAGGGATGGGATCTGAGAGATAAGTTTTGAGATAATCTTAGCTATAAGAAATCAAGAACCATGATTCAAATTGGCTTAGACAGTAGGAAATATTTTATTTCACACATAGGATCTTTGGTGATAGGGTGGGCTCCACAGTTGGCTTATTTAGTAGTTCAAAGACATGATCAAAAAATTTTTTTTCATCTCTGCTAGTTCATCTTTTGGCAATTTCTTCCATGGTTTCAAGTTGGTTGCAGCTGACTTAGGTATTAAATTCAAGTACAATACATGCAAGAGATGAAAAGGATATACTTTATTTTTAGGATGGGAAAGGCTTTTTGGAAGAAACCCACTAAACATCCTCTGATGAATTATTGGCTTCATTTGGATCACCTAAAAAATTTCCATTCCTAAAAATGTATTGGTGAGAATGGAGTTTTGCTTAGTGATTCTCAAAGTATGAGCCCAATATAGTGGCATAAGTCTTACCTAGGAACTCATTAGAAATGCAAAATTTATAGAATCAGAAACTCTGAGAATAGCATCCCATCATCAATATTTTTTACAAGTTCTCTAGGTGATTCTGATATACATTCAAGTTTTTTTTTTAATTTTTAAGTATATATTCACTGTAGGAACAAGGAAAAAACTTGCAAGATCTATCGATGATTATGACATAGCTCTGAGTTTGAGAAAATAAGAGATAATTAATCATCAGGATTTCAGGTAAACAGGTTGGGAAACTTTTGCTGTGCTTTCAGAGAGAAAGAGGGAGGAAAGTAGATTTTCATTCATGCTTGGAGCATTAAATCAGTGCCTAGTCTTAGTAAGTTTGTGGTATAAATTAGGAGCTGCCTGGGATTTGAATCAGAGTGACACAAACCCCATTTCAACCCCTAAACACTCTAGCATCTCCACAGAAACTTTGTAACTTACTAGTAAGTTTGTTTTAATTTTTCTGTTTTTAAATGTAAAAAATACACATTTTTAAAGAACAGTTTTACGGGACCAGCAGTTACTGTAATGGCTATGTCGCTGGATTTCCATGTAGTCCCTGAGTCCGGGACCCGGTGGCTTAAACCCATGCCGGGCACATGTGCTGCGTGCCCAAGATCCAGAGAGGAGAATGGAGGAGAAGGGTTTGTGGCATGGCTATCCCCCCTGGGGGGTGATTTTTCCCTTTCTGTCTCTCTCTTTCTGGCGACCACAAATGCTCTATAGCAAAAGCCTCTCCAAAAAAAAAAAAAAAAAAAAAAAAAAAAAAAAAAAAAAAAAAGTAAAGAACAGTTTTACATTTGCAGAAAAATCAGGTTAATTGAACAGAAAAGGTTGTCACATACTTCCTCCATAAATTTCTGTTATTATTGACATTTTATATTAGTATGTTTGTTGCAAATAACGAAGCAGTTTTGACATACAGTTAACTGAAGTCTGTAGTTGATTCACATGTCCTTATTTTCACCCGTGTCCTCTTCTTGTTCGAGGAGCCCATGTAGGATACCACAGTACATTTGTTGGATCTTCTTAGCCCATGTAGGATACCACAGCACATTTGTTGGATCTCCTTAGCCCACGTAGGATACCACAGTACATTTGTTAGATCTCCTTAGCCCATGTAGGATACCACAGCACATTTGTTGGATCTCCTTAGCCCATGTAGGATACCACAGCACATTTGTTGGATCTCCTTAGCCCATGTAGGATACCACAGCACATTTGTTAGATCTCCTTAGCCCATGTAGGATACCACAGCACATTTGTTGGATCTCCTTAGCCCATGTAGGATACCACAGCACATTTGTTGGATCTCCTTAGCCCATGTAGGATACCATAGCACATTTGTTGGATCTCCTTAGCCCATGTAGGATACCACAGCACATTTGTTGGATCTCCTTAGCCCATGTAGGATACCACAGCACATTTGTTGGATCTCCTTAGCCCATGTAGGATACCACAGCACATTTGTTAGATCTCCTTAGCCCATGTAGGATACCACAGCACATTTGTTGGATCTCCTTAGCCCATGTAGGATACCACAGCACATTTGTTAGATCTCCTTAGCTCATGTAGGATACCACAGTACATTTGTTGGATCTCCTTAGCCCATGTAGGATACCACAGCACATTTGTTGGATCTCCTTAGCCCATGTAGGATACCACAGCACATTTGTTGGATCTCCTTAGCCCATGTAGGATACCACAGCACATTTGTTGGATCTCCTTAGCCCATGTAGGATACCACAGCACATTTGTTGGATCTCCTTAGCCCATGTAGGATACCACAGCACATTTGTTAGATCTCCTTAGCCCATGTAGGATACCACAGCACATTTGTTGGATCTCCTTAGCCCATGTAGGATACCACAGCACATTTGTTGGATCTCCTTAGCTCATGTAGGATACCACAGCACATTTGTTAGATCTCCTTAGCCCATGTAGGATACCACAGCACATTTGTTAGATCTTCTTAGCCCATGTAGGATACCACAGCACATTTGTTGGATCTCCTTAGCCCATGTAGGATACCACAGCACATTTGTTGGATCTCCTTAGCCCATGTAGGATACCACAGCACATTTGTTGGATCTCCTTAGCCCATGTAGGATACCACAGTACATTTGTTGGATCTCCTTAGCCCATGTAGGATACCACAGCACATTTGTTGGATCTCCTTAGCCCATGTAGGATACCACAGCACATTTGTTGGATCTCCTTAGCCCATGTAGGATACCACAGCACATTTGTTAGATCTCCTTAGCCCATGTAGGATACCTCAGTACATTTGTTAGATCTCCTTAGCCCATGTAGGATACCACAGCACATTTGTTGGATCTCCTTAGCCCATGTAGGATACCACAGCACATTTGTTAGATCTCCTTAGGCTCCTCCTAGATGTGCTCAGCTCTCAGATTTTCTTGTTTCGATGACTTTGACAGTTTTGAGTAGTCCTGGTCAGGTATATTGACGGATGTCCCTCTAGAGGAATTTGTACAATGGTTTCTCATGATTAGACTGGGGTTATGGGTTTTGGAAGGAAGATTACTGAGTTAAAGTGACATTTTTCTTCCAGGATATATAGTATCACCATGATTTATGACTGTTGTTGACTTTGATCACCTCTCTAAAAAAGGGTTTATCAGGTTTCTCTTTCAGGGTAGAGTATTCACATAATTTGAGAATTTTCTGCACGAGAGAGTTGTCTCTTCATTTATTAATTTGTTCAATCATTTATTTATATCACTATGTACTTGTGGATTTTATACTTTGAGTTATAACCCCATATTACTCTGTCTATTTTCTTGCTCAAATGATTTTAGCTTTGATCAGTAAGAGTTATTTCAGTTCTTATGCCCCTTGGACATTCCGCTAACTCTGTGTGTGTGTGTGTGTGTGTGTGTGTGTGTGTGTGTGTGTGAATACTTTTAACTTTATGACATTACAAGATGCTCCAGGCTTTTTTTTTTTTTCCTGAGAGTTTTTTGCCATAGGGCATGTGTACTTGCTAGAGAGACAGAGACAGAGACAGAGAGAGAGAGAGAGAAAGTGAAAAATAAACCCCTGGGGCATGGCCACACTGTAGCTTCTTCTCCATTCTCTTCTCAGTATTTTGGGCATGCAGTCATACACACCTGGCGTGAGTTCAAGCCACCGGATCTGGGACTCAAACCATGATTGGCCATGTAGGAGTCCAGTGCCTTAACTACTTCATGCCTGCGGACCCTGCTCCACATTTATCTTACACATTTCTGTCCCCATCCTGGAATCACCATTTGACACTCAAGTTTGAGAATTACTGGTTTAGGCTAGTCATTTTAAGAAAGGCTTTATGCTGGGGAGGAAATTACTAAGGCCTCCGCAGGGATCAGACCATTGGACACGTAGGCAAGGTATAGAGCTAGATGTTACCGAAACTATAATGCAAAGCCACTGGAAGTTTTAGTAAGAAGAGAGATATTTGGTGTATCTACTGAATGGAGAGTGGATTACATGGGAAATGAAGATTTTAAAGAGAGAGACAATTTAGGGGCCTATTACACTTAGAGAAAATTGATTAATCGATGAAATGGAAACATCAAGAGGTGACTGGACTTGGAATATGTTTTAGAAGTAGAACCCACAGTGTGAGCTATGGAACTACTGAATGGCATGTGGCTCTGGAGATGAAGGAAATGAAGGAGACAAATCAAGGAAAAAGGCAAAAGACAAAAGAGTCAAGAAATCAAATGAAATGGTCAGTGAGGGAGGAAAACTTATAGAGGATCAGGTTTGGGGTTTAAAAATAGAGTTCTGCTTTGGAATTTTAAATTCAAGATGTTTATTTATTATGGAAGACAGTGTACAGGTTCCTAAAACATCAAAAATAGATTCATGGGACCAGCAGTTAGCGTAATGGCTATGTCGCTGGACTCCAACGTAGTCGACCGCGGTTCGAGTCCCGGACCCGGCGGCTTAAATTCACGCTGGGCGCGTGTGTGTGCGTGCCCAAGATCCCGAGAGGAGAATGGAGGAGAAGGGATTGCAGCGTGGCCATCCCCCCTGGGGGGTGATTTCCTGCTTTCTATCTCTCTGTCTCTCTCTGTCTGTCTGGCGAGTGCACGCGCCCTATAGCAAAAACCTCTCAAAAAAAAAATAGATTCATATAATCTAGCAATCCCACTACTGGGTATATACTTAAAGAAATTAAATTAATATATTGAAGATATTTTTACAATATCATTCTTATTGCAACAATATTCACAATAGTCAAGATATAAATCACCCTAAGTGTCAATTGACAGATGAATGGATAAAGAACGTGTGGCATATATACAGATGGAATACTATTCATCTATAAAAAAGGATGAAATCTTCATTTGTGACAACATGTATGGATATTTAGTGAAATAAGCTAGACACAGAAAGACAAATAATGCATGCTATCATTCACATGTGGAATCTAAAAAAAAAAATCTCATAGAAGTTGCTAGTAGAAAGTGACGATCAGATCCTGGGGAAGAATAGAGAAAAGGGGGATATGGAGAGAGACTGGTCAATAGGTATAATGTTACGGTTACATAGGAAGAATAATTTGGGGTACTCTAATGCATACTAGGATGATCATAGATAACAATAATGCTTTTATATTGTAAACATCTAAAGAGAACATTTTGAATATTATTGCAACAAATAATAAATGTTTAAAGTGATATACCAATTACCATGCCTTGGTCATTAGTTATAGTGTACATGTATTAAAATATCACATCATATCCCATATATATCTAACAATTTTTAGATGTCAGTAAAAAACATACAGAAAAACATATTGAGCAGTTTGCAGGTTTGAGAGTAGACACAGGTTTAAATTTGGGCAGAGATCAGAGTTGGGGATGTAAATTTAGGAATGCTCAGCACTAGAAATTAAAGACAGTGAAGTGCAGTATGTCAGGAACAAATTGACTTGCCTTTAGGACTTGGGCATACCCCAGTTCTGACTCTTAAATCCATATTTAAGCCTTGGTGGATGTCTTTTCTGTAAGTGTCTTAAACTGAAGAGTTACATAGTGATGAATGGTTGAAGAGATGCAAAAAAGTACAGATGAAATTTCGTTAAATTGAAAACCATTCTAACTAATTAATTTATCAAGGGAGGTTGCAGAAATGAACTTTCACAAGATAGCAGAAACAGTATGAACAGGACAAGGGATATATCTGAAAAATCCAGTGTCAATAGTAATTGGCTTCTGTAGGAGGGAGAACCTGGATTAAATTGAAAGACAAGAAAGGTAGAGGAAGGTTAACTGGAAATATTTATTGGTTAGTATTTTTTATATTTCTTAGTCTGTGAAAGTACAGACTATGTTATGCTTATGTAAGCAAGAATTTTATACACACACACACACACACACACACACACACATATTTGGATGATTTCTCCGAAATCTACTGACAGCATCACTTTTGAAGAATTGTACTGTGACCTGCTAGGACAGGACTGAGTCACCGGTGGTTGACAACTTGGCCTGAGGGAAGAAAAACAGCAGTACAATTACCGGGGTGTTGGTGGCACCTGTCCCACAGCACATCATGGAGGACATTACTGTCCTCTTTCCCAGTACCAAATTCCCACCCCCTGTGCACTCAGATGTTGGTCATCTTCTCAAAGCAAGGAAAATGGGAGCTATTTAGAGAGGGGCAAAGGTGGGCAGGTTAAGCTTTTGGGGGCTTAAGTTAGATGGCCTGTGTTTGAACTTTAGCTTTCTTTCTCATTATGTAGCCTTATTTATGTATAAGCTTCAGTTTTATCATCTGTCAAATTGGAATAATAGCAGTACTCCTTTAAATTTGATAACTCCTAGAAGTATAAGGTGAATGAAAATGTGCCCCATACATGGAAGAGGAAACTAACATTTGATTATTTACAATTTTTAAAGTATATTTGATCACCTACAGTATTTCTAGGAACATTATACAATTATTATTATTATTTGTTACAAAATATGTGCAATTACTGAAGGAGGAGAGAGGGAAAGAGAAAGAAAAACAGGAAGAGAAAGAGAATGAGAGAAAGCTTCTCCCAGGGGTGATGACCATGCCAGCACACACGTGTACCCTGTGTGTTCCTCAAGCCACTGGGTCTGTGACTTGAACTGTGTAGTCAGCTACGGTGGTTGGAGCTGCTGGTTCCACATAACTGACTGCCCAGTTCAAGTCTTCGACCCAGTGGCTTGAGCAGACATGATTATGTGCCTAGTGTATCTTTCAAGCTGCTGGGGCTGGAACTCAAACTGTGGTTAGCTGTGTGGAATTTGGCTTTCTGTGCACAGGGCTAAAATGTATTGTTCTTTTGGGACCAGCAGTCGGTGTAATGGCTATGTCACTGGACTCCCATGTAATCGACTGTGTTTGAGTCCCAGACCTGGTGAGTTAAACTCACGCTGGGCATGTGTGAGTGCGTGCCCAATGTCCCCAGAGGAGAATGGAGGAGAAGGGATTGTGGCGTGGCCATCCCCCCTGGGGGGGTGATTTTTTGCTTTCCATCTCTCTGTCACTCTCTGTATTTCTGGCGAGTGCATGCACCCTATAGCAAAAACCTCTCCTCAACAACAACAAAAATGTATTGCTTTTTTTAAACCTTTGCGATAGTTGGTTTTGTTTCCATTTTATGGGCGAGGAAATGGAAGTTTATCAAGAGTAAAGCTTGCCCAAATCTATTTAGCCACTGGGTTAAAATTCAGGCATGTCTGATTAAACACCTGTATCGTCTCCTTTATATTTTACTTTGGTTCACTCAACTGAGTTTTGAAATGAGGCAAAAAAAAAAAAAAAAAAAAAAAAAAAAAAGAAAGAAAAAATCCTATTATTGTAAAACCAAAATAATTGTGAATTCTATTTTTTAAATAAATTTATTTAGACATATTCACTGTCATGTGCCAGTATTTATTTGTACAAGTGGGTTTCAACCTGGCTGCAGATTGCAATAATCTGGGCAGATTAACATACTACAGTTATCTGGGTCCAACACTGAAATTTTTGAATTAATTGTTCTGTGAAGCTTAGGCCCTGATTTCTTCTTCTTCTTCTTCCTTTTTTTTTTTTTTTTTTTTTTTTTTTTTTTTTTTTTTAAGAGAGGGCACATATTGCTTGCTAGAGAGACAGAAAGTGAGAAACGACCCCCCAGGGCAGATGGCCACACCACAGTCCTTTCTACTCCATTCTCCTCTCGGGATTTTGGTCACACATTCATGCATGCCCTGTGTGAGTTTCAAGCTGCCAAGATCAGGATTCAAACCATGGCCAGCCATTTGGGAGTCCAGTGATGTAACCATTATGCCATTTGCTGGTCCTATGTCCTGAGATTTTTTAAGGCTCCCCATGTTGCAGTGAAGAAAACTACATTCCCCATGATCTTTCTGAAAGGCAGTGGTTATGTTCTGAGTCATGTAATCTTGCCATACTCACTCTGTCTTCCATAATTGATAGGATTAAGAATACAGAATAAATGGTCATGGAATGCCTTTGTGTAAAAGAAGGTATGACAGGTTAATGAGATTCTCTCTTTCTTGAAATTGTGCAATACTGAAGAGCTTGTAAACTAGTAGTTGCAAGACTATTGGACATTAAAATCAGCTGGAAAGTCTTAAAACTTCCAATGGCCTGTCTTACCTCATACACAAAGTCAGAATGTGTGGGGTGGGAGATAGGCATCAGTATTTTTAAGAAATTCCAGGTGATTCCAAGGTGCATTGAAGTTTAGGAACTGTTGTTAGAAGTGGTAGGAGTTTAATAGCCATTAAGTAGAGAAGAATTTCTCAGGTTTTGTTTCCAGGGTTCTGCATTTCAAAACTTTGAGGTGAGGCTGATGAGGCTGGTACACAGAATCTGAGATGCCTTTGGAAAGATACAAACCAAAATGAGGAAATAGAGATTATAAGATGAATGACAACAAAAGACGTAGACTTGAGCACAGCAGGCTGGTCTGTAGGAAGAGGAAAATGGAATAGATATTTGCTGGGGTAGTCTGATGGAGCAGCACTTATAGTAAAGGACCCTGAGCTCTTGATGACGAGACTTCCAAGGCTCTTTGGATTTAGAAAGACTACAAAGTTACCATTGTTCCTTAAAATTCAGTTCATATTTCTTGAGTTCCTATGCATGTGTGTTCTTATACTAAGCCTCCATTAACTGAAACAAACTATTAGACACTGTTGATTGCTAAAATAGTTTTTCTTTCCTCCCCCCCAATTTTGCTCAGTCACTGTGTTATTTATCTATGCCACATGACAAATTACCCTTAAAACTTACTGGTTTAAGACATAAATACTTCTAATCTTATAGCTTCTGTGGGTTAGGAATTTAGGAGCTGCTGAGTTGGGAGGTTCTGACTCAGGATGTCATTAGTTTTCTGTCAGGATGATGGGGAGAGCTGTAATTATCTAATGACTGGACCAGAGATAGAGGATTTGCTTCCAAGGGGGCTTTCTCCCATGGCTGTAGGGAGGACTCAGTTCTTTGCCATATGGGATTCTCCTTAGAGTGTCCTCATGACATGGCCATTGATTTCCCCCAAAGTGAATGATCTAAGAGAGAATGTGACCAAGACAGAAGCAGTGGTGTCCTTAAACTTGCTGTTGAAGTAGGACATCGTGCCCACTTTATTCTACTGTTAGAGATGTCACTAAGTCTAGCCTACATTCAAGGAAAGAGAGATTAAGCCCTCCTTTGGAAAGAAGTGTCGGAATTTGTGAACATAGTTAAATAATCTAACATGTTTACTCCTTTTTAGGGAAAGCTGATTATATGCTCAACTCATTGGTTAAAATTAGTGGTTCATAGAATGCGTTAACACTATCGGGAGCTAAGTATGCAAATACTAGGCCCCTACTCTAGAACTACTAATGGTTTAAAGAGCTCTTCAGGTGATTCTGATGCACACTCACATTTGAAAACTATTAGCTTCAGCCAGTTCTGGTAAGTCAATTACCTTTGTCTCCTTGGAGACAAAGTTTTGGCCAATGAACTGTGAGCAACTACATTTTGTGGGCCTCTGGGAAGTTTCAGTGCTGTAAAGCACTGCTGTCTGTTTGTGGGTATGTGACTTGAGATGGCTGTTCAACTGTCTTCATGCCAAACTGAGGTTGATGGCATCAAAGAAGAGATGACAGTGCTTTGGAGGTATGTGGTTGGGATCTGAAAGTGCTTTTGTGGAAGCCAGTCTGCACTGTGAACTTGTGACTGTGTGAGCCGATGAATTCTCTGATTATTTATGCCAATTTGAGGCAATGTTTTCTGTTACTTGTAGCTGATGTTATCCTGACAACCTGAGTCAGCTCTTCTAACCAAAAGTGTTTACCTTAATGGTGTTCAGTCTTATTTGCACTTCTAGGTCATGTGAGAAGTTTAAAAAAATACTAATTCTGAGGGCCAGCAGGTGGTGTGGTAGTTAAAGTGCTGGACTCCTACATGGATGACTGAGATTTGAATCCTGGATTTGGTGGCTTTAAAATTATGCCAGATGTGTGTGTGTGTGTGTGTGTGTGTGTGTGTATGTATGTATGCATGCCCAAAACCCCAGGAGGAGAATGGTGGAGAAGGGATTGTGGCGTGGACATACCCCATGGGGGGAAAATTTCTTATTTTCTCTCTCACCGTCTCTCTCTGTCTCTTTCTGTTGAGTGCATGGATCCAGGGCAAAAACCTTAAAAAAAAAAATTCTGGGCTCACTCCTAGAGATTCTGATTTAAATAGCCCAGCATGGGGCCCTGGTATTGGAGTTTCTCAGGAGACAATTCTAAAATGCTGGCTGCTTGGGGAACTTTTGGTGAATCAACTACTGAGGTCTGTGTTTCACAATATCAAAAAGAGCTTTTCCTTTAACATCATCCCTAAACTATCTTAGAATGAGAATTTATTAACTGGAAAAAGCAAATGGACAGTATCCTTGTAGTAAGGGGGATAAGGCTTACTTTTTCCTCATATAGCTATTATTAAATAACCTGTATTAGGTTAACATGACCACTTGTAAATTTATAAGCTAGCTCCTTCTAATTAAATGGCTTATCCTAAACTCTTACTTTTAGGTACTCTTCTTAGTACAAGGGTTCTATGTGGTTATAGGAACACATCTGTGAGAAAGCATTTCTTGTTGGTTTCTTGAAACTGTCATTTTTGTAGCTTTTTTTTTGGCTTACTGTTAAAAGGCAATGCCAACATTTCCTCTAATGTCATTAAAAGATATATTGCTTCTGCACAAACTTTGAATTTTTTCTATTTTCTCCACTTAACTTATTCTTACCGTCATATCTCATTTTATAGTTATTACAAAGGCCTGAAAAGCCCACTAGGAGGCATGTATCAGGATTTTCATTACAACATTGCTGGAGGTAGTTGGGCATTAATGGTGGTCTAAGTGCCCATCACTAGGGGAATAGAAAAGCAAAATGTGATAGATGTACTCCATGGAGTATTTTGCTACCATTATAAGCAATGAGGAAAATGTACATTCAATTATATGGTCAGAATTTTCAAAAAACATAGTGGTAAGTGAAAAATCTAAGAAATGGGTGAAGTTCTATAGCATAATGCAATTTTTTGAAAATAACACATTGACTTTGGGGACATAGGAAAATTAGAGATGAATAGGGAAAGAATAAAACAAGTGCAGCCTTGCAGGAAGTAATCATGCTAGTGGCCCAAGAGTATAATTACCCAATCTTAGTACATATGATTTACCCCCTGCCTTGCAAGGGCCTCTAAACTATGCTGTGGAATTTGGAAATCCATAACTGAGTCTGAAAATTGCATACCGAATAGAAATAAGACAAACATTCAATCCTAAGGGACTCCTGTTTGTGCTGGTTGTGCACTGTTTGTGAGTCACAACCAATGGCAAAGGAATTAGAATTCAGCTGCTCCACAGGTTAAATGAAAACTTTCTCAGCTTATAAGCAGACATTATATGGACTAGTGGAACTTTCATGACTTATTTTGAGGACATAGTGATCCTTGAGATGAAAAGGCAAGCCTTAGGAAGGTGGAATCTTTTTTCCTTGTATGCCAGTACTTAGCACCGTGCTGAATCATATGATTGGTCGCTAATGACCCTTTGTTGAAAGACTGAAATTATAAATGCCACAACACTGAGGCAGGTTGAAGTTTATGGAAGTAACAGTTGATGAGTACTGTTAGGGTAATTGTTTTGTCCTTGATACACAAATGAATATATTTGTTGGTGGTGTGGAAAAATGTCTTAAACAAAACTTCATCTTAATATGGTAGGCAGTATGATTTGGTCAGGCATTTGGACCCTGGATATGGGTACAGGCAATTTGATAATCTTAGGCCTGGACTAGCATCATTATTATCACCACCACCTGGGAACTCTCTAGAAAAGCATTTTTTAGGTCTCACCTGGACCTGTTGAATCAGAAACTTGAGGTGGAGCCCAGAAGTCTGTGGTACAACAAGCTCTGTAGGTAATTCTGAGGTACACTCACATTGGAGAGTTGCCAGCTTGAACCCGTTATTATGCTACTTTTCTTCCTATCATTCCTCATTTTGAGACCCACGCTTTTTCCATTTATTTATTTATTTATTTATTTATTTATTTATTTATTTATTTATTTATAGTTTTGTCACAGGGCATGTGTGCTTGCCAGAGACAGAGAGGGAAAGTGAAAAATCACCCCCTGGGGAGGATGGTCATGCCACAATCTCTTCTCCATTCTCCTCCTGGGATTTTGTGCATGCATGCACATGTACCCAGCATGATCTTCAAGCTGCTGGGTCCAGGGCTTGAACCTAGGTCTGCCATATGGGAATCCAGTGCCTTAACTACCATACCATCTGCTGCCTCCCCCACCCCTCATGCTTTTATTTTAACATTTATTTGGGTGCCCCAAATACTCATTGTATTCTGACTGTATGTCTCCTTTGCAATTATGGAGAGATACAAGGTCGACTGGCATACCATGTTTAGGTCAGTTTTTGGATTCAGTGAAGCCAGATGATATGTGCCATTTGGTTTACTCCTCAGAGTAGTATAAATTTATATGGCCTAAAAACTTAATGGAGATATTTTAGAAGATGAAATAAAAATAGTCAAAATATCATTATATTAAATAGTTTTTTCTACTCCTTTATTTTCATGTTGTTATTTCAATTGGCTATGCATGTTGCTTTAAAATACACAAAAGCTGAGTTACAGAGGAAGAAAGGACAGATATGGTCTGAAAATCATGGGGGGAAGAAAACTAAATCAGTTAGCTAGAAATAAGTAAATATCAAGCAGTGATAGTAAATCAATAATGAAATGTGTCCTAACAGAGACATTTTGGAAATAGTCTTATAATAGAGAAGGTCATAGTGCTGAATTGATTTTGAGTTAAGGAATGCTAAGTTTCCTCTTAGTTTATTTTGACAAATAAAAAGAGTGACTACTAATTAATGTGACATACAGCGACAATTGGCTTTTGGTGTCACAGACCTAGAGTCGTCTCTAAAGTGAAAAATTTACATTTGGATTTTATGGATGCTTATGCCCTCTTGTGTTGTGTACTGTGGCCTCTGGGTAGTCAGGATTGGTTTTGGACTCCAGCTGCTAGGGTTAAATCATATTTTTAACTGGCACGCTATTATCATTGACACACACATGGCCTCCCTCATTTTTCTTTTCATGTCTCCTTAATCTATCCTTCCACTCACTAAAGCAACCATTTTAGTACATTTTATGTGTGTTGTTTTTAAAATGTTTTTTGATAAAATTTGTATTTTGTATATGTATTTCAAAATTCATTATATAAAAATTTAAACACATAAAAACAGAGAAAATTATAATCAACTTTATTGTACTTAGTGCTAACTCAATAGTAATCAACAGATGGCCCAGATTTATAATTTTTCTCCTTCTTAAAAGAATTATTTATTTTTAGAGATTTTTGTTATAAGGTACACGAGCTTGCTGGAGAGACAGCGAGAGACAGATAGTAAATCACCCCCCGGGGGGATGGCCATGCTGCAGTCCCTATTTATTTAATGTTATTTATTATTTTTAAGATTTGCTATAGGACACATTCACATATGAGAGAGAGACAGAGAGAAAGAAAGAGGACAGTGAGAAAACAAGCTGCCGGGTCCGAACTTGAACTGTGGTCATCCATGTGGGAGTCCAGCACCTTAACCACTATGCCACCTGTCGACTCTGGCCCAGATTATTTTATCTATAACTTCTCCAAACTTCCCATTCACCTCCATACTACCTGCATTATTTTGAAGCAAATTCCAGTTTTTTTTTTTTTTTTGTCTTAAGTTTGTAATAAGTGATATTCTTACAGCATTTTGTTAACTTCATGAGTTAAAACTGTATTTTTGGTGACCTTCCTTTAGGTTATGGGTATGTGTAGCTCATTACCTCTAATGACTGCATGGTCTCTCTCTCTAAAACATGTGTGTATATGTATCCACTTCTGCAGGGCACAGTGGTAGGACACCTGGATTACCTTCTTCTCTATCCTGTCACAAACGGAATATCTTTATACTTAATGCTCCACTGGGAGCATCCCAGTGGACCTGAATGAGAGTTTCATTGCGGAATATTAAGTAAGATTATATAAATACTTAATAAAATTAAGTACTGCCAGTTGGCTACTGACTGATTCTAGAGAGCAGTCTGTGTACTCACCAGGAGCACTTGGCATTATCCCAGTTTTCCAGTCCCCCTGTGCCCCCAGTTTATTAGGCCAAAAATAACATTGCATTATTTTCATTCGCATTTTTATTTTATTAATGGCTATGATCCTCTTTTCATATGCTTATTAGCTTTTGGCACCCTTTTCTACACATTGTTGATGTCCATTGCCATCTACCCTAGTCTAATAGTTTAAAAAAATTCCATGTTTTTGCAAATGATAGGATTTTCTTTTTTCTTTTTCTGTTTTTTTCTTTTCTTTTTCTTTCTTTTTTTTTTTTTTACAGTAGAATAATATTCAATTGTGTATATATACCATGTTTTATCTACCCATTTATGGACACTTAGCTTGAGTCTGTATCTTGGCTTTGTTCTCTTTTGCTTAAGATTACTTTGACTTCTAATAGTTTCTTTTATTCCGCTTTTTAAAATACTTTATGCAGTTATTTTTGGTTAAGTAATCAGATTCGGGTAATTTCTTCTGTATTTCCATGTGGCTAGAGTTTTTTTTTTTTAATTTATCAGTGGTTGTTGAATTTTATAAAAATCGTTTTGCATCTATTGTGATAATTATGGTTTCTGTCCTGTGATTAAGTTGTTGGCACTTCTGTCTTCCATATGTTCTATCTTTAGACAATTTTTTCCTTTTCTCCTGTTTTCTTTCTTGAGATCTTTAGCCTGAATTTTCAACTCCTCAATAATTTCTTCAGCTATTGCCATGGTAATATTTATATTTTGATTCTTAAAAATTGCACCTATTTCTACTTTTAAAGTTATTAATACTTACTTAATACATTAATACTTCATATAAACCCCACTCTCTTAACAGACTTAGAATTATCCAATACAATTCTCTTAGCCTCCGGCGCCATGTTCAACAGATCTCCAGAGTTACCTTGCTTAACTTTGAATGCATATCCTTTGAACAGTAATTCCTTATTTCCCCTTTCCCCCAACCTCTGGTAACCACCACTCCATTATTTCTGTGAGTTTGACTATTTTAGACACTTCACAAGTGGAGTCATGTAGTACGTGTTCTGTGACTGGCTTATTTCTGTTTCTATATGGTTGTCCTCCAGGTTCATCCATGTAATACATAGCAGGATTATCTTTTAAAACATTGAATAATTTTCCATTGTTTGGTAGTTATTTCCTTCTGTCAACTTGACCAGGGTCAGGTGTACACAGGCAGCAGGTAAAACGTTAATTCTGAGTGTGTCAGAGGATATTTCCTGAAAAGATTAGCATCTGAATCAGACTGAGTACAAAAGATCCAACTGTACTGAGGTGTGTGATGCTGTATAAAATCCCTTTATAATTTAAATGATGTATAGTGATCGAATGTGTAAATAATAAAAATAAAATAAAAATGAAATAAAGAAAAGTTAACTAATGCAATATTAGAAAAAAACAATGAACAAAATTAAAGAAGTATAAGAAAATCAAAAACAGAAAAACAAAAGAAGAAGATCTACTCTCACCAGTGTGAGCAGAATCATTGAATCCACTGAGGGTCCAGATAGAACAAAAAGACCCAAAGGAATGAGCTAGAACATCCATCTTCTCCTGCTTTTAGATGCTGGAACTTCTGGATCTTGGGGCTTCAGACTCCAGGAATTAAACCAGGGTCACACATTCCTCCTCCACTCAATTCGCAGGACTTCATCCTGGAACTGAGAGTTGTGTCATCAACTCCTCTGGTCATCAGGTTTTCAGACTCAGAATTACACCATCCATTTTCCTGATTCTCCAGCTTTCAGACAGTATATCATGGGATTTCTTGGATTTAAGAATCAAGTCGGTTCCCACCATAAATCATTTCTTACATTTCTGTGGATATCCTTGTTGACTCTTTTTCTGTGGAGAACTCTAACACAGTATGTGTATACCATATTTTCTTTTTCCATTCATCTCTTGATGAACATTTAGATTGTTTCCATATCTTGACTATTGTGAGTAGTGTGGCAATGAACATGGCTAATACCTCTCCAAGATTATGATTTCAAGTCTTCTGTATACATACCCAGAAATGTGATTGCTGGACCATGAGATAGTTTGATTTTAATTTTTTGAGAAATCTCCATATTGTTTTTCATGGTGACTGCATTATTTTATCTAGCTACCAATAATGTGCAAAGGTTCCAATTTCTCTACATCCTAGAGAGCACTTCTCTCTCTCTTCTTTATAATACAAGGTCATTATTATAAAGCCTATATAAAGTACAAGGTAATGTGATTTCAATCAGCACTTCCTTGGTAATTGGTAATGTTGAGTGTCTTTCATATGTCATTTGGCTTTTGGTATATCCTTTTTTAAAAAAAAAATTATTCACGATACAGAATGTGTGTGCATGTATGAGAAAGAAGCACCCTCAAGAGGATCTTATCACACCATGATCTCTTTTCCTCAACCTTCCAAATTGTCAGCATCTTGGGCACATGTGTATGCACCTGGTGTGTTTCAGATCAGCCTGGCTGGGGATCTAAACCCACGGTTGGCCAAGTGGTTTCCAGCCCTGCAGTTTAGTACACAGCCAGCTGTGCTACCTGTCCTGGGCCTTTATATAGTTTTTTGAGAAAAGTTTAATTCCTTTGATAATTTTTTTATTAAGTTTTATTTTATTTTTTTGTTATTGAGTTATAGGAGTTTCTCTTACTGTGGCTATTAACCACTTATCAGATATGTGGTTTGCAAATATATTTCTTTGATACATTTTGAGTTGATTTCTGAACATAGTGTAACATAACTTTGTGTATGCATATCCAGGTTTCTCAACCCCTTTGTTAAAGAGATTATCCTTTTGCTACTGTGTGTTCTTGGCATCTTTGATGAAGATCAGTTGACTAAACATGGGTAGGCTTATTTCTGTGATGTATATTCAGTTTCTTTTTTTTTTTTTTTTTTTTTTGAGATTTTTGCTATAGGGCATGTGTGCTCGCTGGAGAGACAGAAGTAGTGACAGAAAGAGAGAGACAGAAGTAGTGACAGAAAGAGAGAAATCACCCCCCGGGGGGGGTGTGGTGGTGATCATAACTTCTTTTCCGTTCTCTTCTCAGGATTTTGGGCCTGTACATACTTGTGCCTGGCATGAGTTTTAAGCTATTGGGTCTGGGAGTTGAACTGTGGTCAGCCACATGGGAGTCCAATGCTTTAACCTATGCTGCCTACTGATTTGATTTGTATCTATTCTTTTTCATTGGCTTATGACTATTTTTTTTTTTTTACTTTTTAAAAATATCTTTTATTGGGTATATTTGAGGTTTACAAAATGTTATGATACAGAGATGAACACAACTACATACAGATTAGCATACGATTTTTCATTTGTGTGGTAAGAGAAGCTAAAATCTGTCACAAACCTTACCTATTTCTTAATCTATTTTTTCATTTTTGTATCAATTAAATGTTTTCCCTATTCCTCTCCCTCCCTCCTATTACCCTCCTCCTATTATCCCCACACCCTATACTATCTCTAGTATCTACAGTTGCCTCCCTGCTATTATACCTTCCAATCTTTCAGTTTTTGCTAATTATGTTCTTTTATAAGCAAAAAATCAACTTTTTGTTTCAACAGATCTTTTTGGTGAGCTTTAACCACTAGGCCAGGGGCTGGCTTTTGATTATTTTTTTGTGCCAGTGCCCTACCACATATATTTTTAAAAAATTCATGACAGTGCATTTGTATGCGTGCACATAAGAGAGAGATGAGTAACCTTTCCATAGGGTCTGGTCATGCTACTATCTCTTCCTTCTCTTTCAGTTTGTTGCTTCTTGGACACCTGCACAAGTGCCCAGAGTGTTTCATACTGATTGTACTAGGAATCTGAACAACAGTTACCATGTGGGATCTAACTTCTCTTGAGCAGCACCTTAGTACTGTACAGTGATGCCAGTCCACCATACTGTTTCAGTTATTGTAGCTTTGTAGTATGTTTTTCATAAACAGGAAATGTGATTTGTCTAGTTTTGTACTTCCTGTTCAAAAGTGCTTTGGCTATTTGAGGTCTTTCATGGTTCCAAATGAATTTTAGGATTATCTTTTCTATTTCTGTAATAAATAAATATAAAAATTAAAATTAAAACATTACATTGGAATTTTGCTATAGACTGCTTTGAATGTAGATCATTTGGGGATAGCATGGACATTTTAACAATCTTTTTCCATGTAGTGTTTTCCCTTATCACCTTAAACATATCATGCCTATATCAATGAATCTATCAAATTCATTAATTCTGTTCTAGATGGTATATGTTGTTTCTGAAAACATTTTTTGTTTTTGTTATCCTCTTCAGTTATATTGTTTTCACTTACAATCTCATGCTTTCCTGAAAAATGTCACTTACTTCGTCCAATCATGTATATTGGTGAGGGACCGAGGACTATTTTGATTTGCATTCTTCTCTGTGAATTTAAAGGACCAAGAGCTGGCAGAGAGTGAAAGTCAAATCACTACAAAAACCTGTTGACTGCCACCACTCTTCCAGGCAAAGTTCTGATCAGGCTTTTGCCTTTAAACTTGATAGTCCAAGAGTAGCAAACTGTTACATGAGGTCAGTGGTGGAAAAACTCAGTGTGGCTCTGATGTACATTTGAAGAAGAAAGTATGCTTGTTTTTTCAGGAAATATGATATCAGTAATAGGACTTAAGTGTAATGTTTTTGTTTCTTATTCTTTTGTGCATTTAATCACTGTACATCTTTACAGCATATAAAATGAATTTTCCCAGTATGAATACATTGTATATTAGTCCAGTCAAAAATATTACCATACATGGGGACCAACAGTTAGTGTAATGGCTCTGTCGCTGGACTCCCACGTAGTCGACCGCTGTTCGCGTCCTGGACCCGGTGGCTTTAAAACTCATGCCCGGCACATGTGCGTGCCTGCCCAAGATCCCGAGAGGAGAATGGAGGAGAAGGGATTGTGGCATGGTCATCCCCCCTTGGGGATGATTTCTTGCTTTCTATCTCTCTGTCTCTCTCTGTCTGTCTGGTGAGCGCACGCACCCTATAGCAAAAACCTCTCCCCCCCAAAAAAAATTACCATACACATTATCAGTAACAGATAATGTTCCATTTTCGTGTCTGTTAACTGTTTTGCTTTTCCCCTCTTGATTCCCTCCCTCCAGTCTCCCATTACTTCCCTCCCTCCCCATTGTCTCTAGTATGGACAGTTGGTCTCCTTGGTTTTATACCTGTCATTCTTACAATTTCTGCCATAGAGTGTAGACATTCAGTATCTATTAAGTTTAAATTTCAGGAACAATATAGTCAGCAGATGCTGCAGAATCTGATTATAATGTCCTGACTCTAAACACATTTTTGGATGACATGAGATTTGGTGAAATTAAGTCAAAGAGAGGGATTTGTGGCTGGGAGAGAGAACTGATAGGAAGGCTAAATCTTGGAAGACATGTAGGAGTGAGTTCAGGGAAATTGCAGGGTGGGAAGCATAAAAGCCAACTACAGGAGGCTACATATAGTCTAACGAGAGTGTAATGGATGACACATGACATTGGGGATAAAGTTGGGGCCAAACTGGATAGGCCTTTGTATGATCTTTGTCTTAATGAGGAGTCTGGGTAGTATTAATTAAAAGTAAAATATATTGTATCAGACAAGGGGAATTTATTTGGTTAAGCAATAAGGAGTTGGGGATGGGAGGGAAGGCATCAGGGACTAAACAAATGAACAAAACATTTAACAGACACAAAAACTATGTTATCTGTTAATGATAATGTATATGGTAATATCGTTTATTTGACTAATATGCACTGTATTCATGCTGGGAAAAACCATATTGTATGCTGTAAAGATGTATGGTGATGAGATGTAAATAGAAAAATTTAAACAACAACAGAACAATCCAGAAACAACCAAAAAGTCTTTAGCTTTCTTCCATTTAGTTGCATAAAAATCACGGCTGTTAATTTGAAAGTTTAATATAACTTTATGTGACATTTAATTCAATCCATCTCTTAACTAAAATATTGGAATGTATAGGTTCATTGACTTTTAAATACTGTACTTGAAGAACGCAGTAAAGAATTCCATGCACTTGTGGACCATTGTTTAAGAAAACTGAATCTGTTTCCAGCAGCTGGTTATCGGATGTGTCAGACCTCAAGCATTCTCTGCAAGAAGAAATCTCACATTTTGGTTACATTTCCTAGGATTTATTCATGCAGTTACCTCAAAGAAGGAGAGCAATGCTAGAATATTGTCCTGGTTTTTCTAGTGGAATAAATCTTGAGGGAGAAAAAAAAGTAATGAGGGGAGTCTACAAAAAGTTCATGGAAATCAGTATTATGAAATCATACATTGATTTTAAAATTTTCTCTGTGCCACAATAAACTCAAATGTTAATTCTATTTTCCCATCACCTTTTATGTTCCTTCAGATACCTTGTAATTGGTTTGGACTTGAAATCGTTTGTGAATACTTTATTATTTTTCTACTGTAAGTGTGCTTTTTAGTAGGTAAATATGTTCCAAATATTCCAAACATGTCTTCATAATAAATCATTGTTTATTTGAAATTCCTATTTAACTAGACATCCTATTTTTACTTGTTGAATCTAGAATCCTAGCAATTGATGTATTAAGTTAATGGGATCAGGCGAACATGGCCCAGACAGTAAGAAAACATATAATTGTTTTTATTAAACTTGTTTTCTTCATTTATGAGAGTGCATAAGAGTGAGAGTAGAGTACCCTCCATAAGTTCTGGTTATGCTGCAATCACTCTTCTCTAGTCTATTGGATCCTAGATACTCCCTTTGTGATGGGTGTCCAGAGTGTTTTGACTGACTGGGCTGGGGATTTGAACCATGGTCACCATGTGGGTCTTGCTTCTCTTGTATAGTACCTTACTACTGTGCCATGGAGCCAGCCCTCTTTATATATATATATGTATATGTGCACGTGCACACACACACAAACACACACACTTCAATTTCTTTTATACATTTAATCACATATGTCACTTAGTTTACAAAGTGACTATTCCAACATACATACATTTTTCACCAATCCAGTTGAGCATACTATACACATTATTTTCAACAGATAATAACCCATTTCTTTGTCCCATAAATGCCTTGCCTGTCTATTTTTATCCTTAATATCTTTCCTTAGACTCTTCTCTTTCACCCTCCCTCTTCCCTCACTATATCTGGTATTTATAACCATTTTGTATGTTTCTATATCCTCTAGTCATTCATTTTTGGCTATAGAGTGCGGACAGTTGGTATATATCAAGTGGAGGTATGCAATGTCTCTACAGAATGCAAATTGGTCTAGCCACTGTGGAGAATAATATGGAGATTCCTCAAAGATCTACAAATAGAACTACCATATCCAGCAATTCCACTCCTTGATATCTACTCAAAAGACAGAAGAATCCTTAGTTGGAAAAGTGCTTGCACATCGATGTTTATTCACAATTGCTAAGAAATGGAACCAATCCAAATGCCCACAAACAGATGAATGGATTTTTTAAATATATATTTTATTTCTTGTTCTTTATTATACCTTCAATCATGTTACTCAGCTTATAAAGTGAATATTCCAACATGTGTACATTTCTCCCTAGTCCAGTTAATAATACTATAAATTATTTTCAAGAGATAATACCACATTTTTTGGTCCCATTAATGCTTTGCAGATGAATGGATTTTTTAAAAATATACTTTTTAAAGGTTTAGTTCATCCATGACAGGGATAGAAACATCCCGATATGGTCTCGAACCTGGGATTTATTTTTAGTCTCTAGCTGGCCCAGATTATTGGCAAGCATGTGCCCAGCATATTTGGGGAGATCTCTGACTTGAACTGGGAACCTTCCCATGTGGAACTGCCTTGCACAGCATTAATTGACCACTGAGTCACTGTCTGGTTCCCAAGAAAATGTATCTTGATAAGTAAGATACCAGAGATGTTTGCTCCATAAAGATGGTGTTTGATATTTTGTGTTACAATGGAGAAAGAGTTTGGTTTGGAATTTGTGTATGAATTTGTACAGAGGACAGTGAGCAAGTGCCTATAATGCAAGGCTTTAATTGCAGCTAAACTTTTGGCTGTGAGTGCATGGGAGCTGAAGGATAATTGCTTACCCCTTCCTACCACTGGGCTGATGGCCTTGGAATGTACCCCGTGAGCCGGATGCAGTAATCAGGCCCCAGTGGGAGCCAGTTCTGTGTATCTTTGTTCCAGTTCTCTATCCTGTGTTCAGTCTGGCTGTATTTTTTTTTCTTTTTTTTTCTGGAATCAGTCCCAAGTTAAGTACTCATACATAAGAAAATGGAATGAGAAAAAAATATCAGCCCAGTAGGGAAATATGTGGTAGACATCCAAACATTTAACCAGTAGTTGCAATATATGTAAATAGAATAAACACTTTATGAAGAGATAGAATCAGTTAAAGCTCTATTTTGTCAAGAAAGGATAAAATATGCCAGATGTAGACTAGCCAAAACGAAAGCTACGGTAGCTAAATATCAGTTAAAAGCAGGGGATCCCTATAATTTTAAACTTAAACTTTCAGGTTCTTATAAATACTAACCAAAAAAGGGTAGGTAAAGCCAAGGAGACTACGATCATCCTTTTAGTCTGTTGAATTGGGATTATAGCACAATGCACAGTCTCCAGTTTTTCTAACCAAATCCCACTTATTTTTCCTCAAGGCCAGCACGGAAGGATGAGGCCACCTGCAGTCACAGGCGAAAAGGGTAGTTATCTACAGTACAATGTCAAAGAGTGTTCACATAGGGTGAACATTTAACAAAGAAAGAAAAGAAAAAGGTTTATAGACCTTTGTGGAAATGGTTTTAGAGTATTTTTAAAGAGCATAACTCAGATTTGAAAAGGTCAAAATTAAAAGTAAATGGGAAATAATAAATGGAAACTTCTGTATTTCTTTCATGCAACTGACTGACACGTGAATTTCAGAAAGCAGTAATAAGCTTTCTTGGGCCATGATATACTATACTATAATTTCCTTCTTATTTTTTTTACATGGTTCACTTAAAAAATTATTTGCATTCATTCACTGTATGTCATTACAGTATACAAAATGAGATTTTTCCATCCAGAATACACTGTATATTGGCTCAACAAAGGATATTACCATATGTTAACATCAAAAAAAAATCTTCCATTTATTGTGTCTTTTATAATTTGCCCTCCCCACCTTGATTCCCTATGTCTCACCCTCTGCTATTTCCCACCTTCCTCCCACACTGTCTCTGGTACCTACAGTTGCTTTCCATGCCTTTTTTTTTTCACATTTTATTGGTTCACAAAATTAATCTAAATACTTTCAGTAGCAAATGCAACTGATATATACATATCTATGAACAAATGTCTGACTTTAGGCATAAAACTCAGTGAGTAGAATGAACATACTATAAAGTAGCACCTAGCTGGGGCTATATAGCTTACTGCAGTTAGTAAGTACGTATTTTTTAATGCATTTTTTAATTTCAAGAAAAACAGTTTTAGTTTTAATAGATCAAAATCCAAAAATGTTAAGAGAAATTTGCTGAAGACTTAAAGCCAGGAAAAAGGTTAGGATCCAGTTCAAACAGTAGGTAGATAAACCTATCAACAGTTCAAGAGAAGACAAAAATACTCAAGTCTGGAAAATAAAGCATAGAAGAAAACAGTGATGTTTTAGTCAAAAGTCATAAAACTCTATTTCAGCAGTTCAGTATCATGTAATTAATCTCTCTTCTGTTTAATTTGCAGTGTTAATGTGGTCCAATCTTTCCATTTAAATTCTGGAAGTTAACATTCGATGTTGTTATTGATCTTTCCAGACTTGTCCTTACTATTAAGTTGGCCAATCTCTTGTACTCTTATTGTTTTTGTACTCTTATTTCTGTGTGTCTGACTTTAGTTTTCCTGGTATAGTACTCCCATCAGAAATCTTGGAGAGCTGATCTAATGTTGGTAAATTCTTTCAAGGTTTTGCTTATCTGAGAATGTTTTTGTCTTTTTTCCCCATATGAAGGATAATTTAGCCGGGTATAGTATTCTTGGTTGAAATTGTTTTTCACTTGACACTTTAAATATATTTTCCCATTCTTTTCTTGAATTGAATGGGAATATTCTTTGAAAGTAACTTGACATTTCTCTCTTGCCAATTTTAGTATTTTGTCTCTGTGGTTTTACTCAATCTGGCTATGATGTGCCTTGGAGAAGATCTTGAGTTGCTTCTCTTTGGGGTCCTTTGTATTTCTTGGGTCTGGATCTTTGCCTGCCTCTTTAAGTTTGGAAAGTTTCCTGCCAGTATTCCATGGAATAGATTATCAATGCCCTTGGTAGTTTCTTCACCTTCTAGAATACTGATTATTGAGATGTTTGGGTGTTTAAGGATATCTAGTATTACTCATATATTATTCTCTTTTTATTTTTTGTTATTTTCTTAGTCTTTTTGGTGGATTTTTCTAGGTCAGAGGTTCTGTCTTCTGCATCTGCGATTCGATCTTCTGCATGATCTAATCTGGTTTTAGTACTTTCAAGGGAGGTTTTGATTTCCTGTATTATAGCCTTTATCTCTAACAATTCTATTTTATTCTTTCTTATGGTGTAGATTTCCTTTTTGTATACTGCAAGAACTTCCTCACCTCTTGGAATTCATTGTCTCTTTTCTCCAGCATCTTCTGGAGTTCACTGTCTCTCTTCTCTGCATTTCTGTTAGTTTTGTCACTATGAACATTCTAAACTCTATCTCACTTTTCCACTAGTTTCCTTGTATTGACAGTGGAGGATGAGGAATTTGGCTTCTCAAATTTCTTGTGCCTCTGTGATGGTTTCTGGTCATCTGAAGGACTATATGTTCTTCCTAATTTTTGGATTTAAATCTGAGCATTCAGAGGTGTGCAGGAAGAGATGATCTGTAATCTCTCTGCAGTTTCATTTTTCTCCCTTTGTGCAGCAGATTCTGTGGGAATTGAGGATTATTTTGACCCAGGCTAGATCTTGGGGTCAGGAGGGTGAGGTGGGCAGAAAATCTTCAGTTGTCCTAGTCCCTGAAAGGAGCCACTCAGAGCTCAAATATAGATGGCTTGTGATTTGCCTGCCCTGCCTAGATCTTGGTATCAGGAGGGTAAACTCTCCTATACTGTAATTTCTATTGCCCTCACTATGCCAATATTGGGACTTGGCTTTCAGGTTGTGGCTCTGGAATTTCCAGCCATAAGCGAGGCACAAATCTGCTCAATTCTCAAATGTCCAAACCTAAAGGGCAATGCATTTTTAAATTTTCCTTTCTCAATCACTTGACTAAGTGACAGTGATAGGGTAGGGTAGTATATTGCTAGTGTTCTAGCAGGAGAACAAAAAAATCAACAAGCTGGATAATTCAATGGAAGTGGTTTAATGTAGGGAATTGGTCATATGTTGGGTTGTCAGGAAAGGCATGCATTTTTGCATAGAAAAACACATTATGAATTTCCTAACAACCTAAGAGATGACAAAAGATCTAAAGAAGCAAGATGAGAATGGTGCAGAAACTCAATGTCATCTTGGGCTGACATCTTGGGAAGATGGACAGAACATGGAGATGTCCAGAACTATGATGAGGGCTGCCTTTTGGGAGCTGAGAGTACAGAGTACAAAAGAGAAGTGCTTTGCAGTGGTAGGTGGAGCCACAGAACAGGCAAAATCATTGCTGGAGGTACTATGTTAGAAAAGAGGCAGAAATGCTGTAGCTTCCTTTTGCTTTTATTTTAAAAAAATATTTATATGTTTTATACATTCAATCACTATATATCATTACAGCATGCCAATGAATTTTCTGAGCATGGGTATACTGTACATTAGTCCAGTTAAAGATGTTATTGTACACATTATCAACAGTAGCTTCCTTTTAAATTTTTCTCTAATGTTCATCTGTGCTTCCTTTAACTGATAATACCTAGAAGGCTGATGGTAAGAGAGCCTCGGCAGGAGTGGATGGGAAATCACATGACAGGCAGGCAAGTGACTAGCCCGAGCAGGCAGATATCCAGAGCATGTTTTCTAGTCCTCCTTCCTCGACTCTGCTCTAGAACCCTTTTTTTTCTCCCCGGAAAGAAATATCTGATCTTACTTGCAAGCAGGAAAACTTGGTGCAATTTTTTTTTAAAATCTCCTACAGCTCATCAAATATTGGAATTAAGAATGTGGTAACTTTCTCTGCAGTTTTTCAGCCCCACTGCACTAAGCTGCTGCATTACCCACTTGGAGTGAATAAAAAGAGAGCTATCTAAGGACTACATTGGTACCAGAACCTGGGCAGGGTCTGAAGTTCCAGGCAGGATTTAGAATTTAGATGATATAGGGACCAGCAGTTAGTGTAATGGCTACATTGCTGAACTCCCATGTAGTCGACCACAGTTCAAGTCTCTGACCTGATGGCTTAAACTCATACTGGGTGTGTGTATGTGTGTGCCCAAGATCCCGAGAGGAGAATGGAGGAGAGGGAATTGCGGCATGGCCATCCCCCCCGGGGGTGATTTCTCGCTTTCTGTCTCTCTGCCTCTCTCTCTGTCTTTCTGGTGAGCGCATGCGCCCTGTAGCAAAAACCTCTCCAAAAAAAAAAAAAAAAGAATTTAGATGATATAAACAATAGATATAGGATAATATTTCAGTCGTCATGATATTTTTCTGTGCAAAAATGTGTCATGACTTTCCTGATGAACCAATAGTTAGAACAGATGCAACCATCGCAGGCCTACCTACAGACTTTTTTCTTTATTCCCTGTATAAGACAGCATAATTATTGATATAACATTTATGTCGTATTATGTATTATGAATAATCTAGAGTATATGGAAAGATGTGTAGTTTATATGCAAATATAATGCCATTTTATATATGGAAGAAAAACATCCTCAGATTTTGGTGTCTTGTTAAGCATGGAAGATTGGAGAGGAGGCAGCATGAACCAATTCCCCAAGAATATTGGGGGACAACTGTACTTTTGTTAAAGTAACCTGGATTTTATTAACTTTTGAATGACTTTCAACACACAGTTACTTAAGTTTATGATCTTTTAAACTTGAAAAATTATTGAGCTTGATTTCACAAAACATTCTTGGATATTTTATTTTCCTACTTGTAAAAAAGCAAGGTTATTTTATCTTAACTATCTTTGAGAAATTGTTATCTGGATTCTCATAACAAACTAACAATTGCTTATATCTTATCTATAAAGTTGGTAAACCTATTTTGTATATTTTTCTGGAATGTTGATAAAATACTGGTGCTGTTAGATTTCCTTAACATCTGTTCATTAATCAGCCTTCTTGGGACATAGTTGTTCACTTAGAAATCTGCCTAGCCACATGTTTTTAAATCCAAATTTTCTCATCTTACCCAAGGATATCTGCAACATATCCACAATCTTTCATGTCACAGACATGCTTGTTTCCGAAAGCCATTAATTTGACAGGATTTGTTCTTAATGAATCATGTTGGTTTGTAATCACCACTTTCTGTAAATAGCAACGAATCATTTGTTTCATAGCCTATTATTAGAATTTCAGGAGTGAAGTAAGCATATTTGTCTACTGCTTTCAGAAAACACGTTAAACATTTTTCTTCTTAATGTTTTTCCCCTAATGAAAATTGGTATTTCTGGGAAACTATAGGCTTGGGTATTGGTTATTATGAATTCATAATGTGAATTAGTCCCATTATTTCTCTGGGGATGGAACCAAATGAGATCCTCTTTCATGTAGGGTTTTTTTACTTTGAAATTTGGAAAAAAAATATCAAAGTACCTAGAAAAAAATCACATAATTATGTAAGACAACTGTTGCATTCATTGGTGGGTGATAGTCACCTGAAAAACCATGATTTAAATTTGGAGTTATTATGTACTTATTTTTAGTAAACTCTCAAAAGACTAGCCGTCTAACACTGGTGTGGCACTCCATGATGTCACCAGAGCCAGATTCCTTTTATTTCTGTGTTCATTTCATAGCGCCAAGATGGCTGGCCCGTGTCGCCTCCTACATGCATCTTAGTCGGGAAGGAAAGATATGCTCACTCTTCTGGCATATGGTAGGAATAAATAAGCATACCAATAAATATACATAGTCTAATCTTGTAATAAGTTAGGCATTATCACCTTTTTCATTCATGAATGGAATAACAGGCTCATTTTTCAAGGTCTTGTTAAAAGAAAAATAAACCAGCCAATTTAATAGAGTTTTAATAGAGCGAATCTGAACACGATTTAAATCGGGCAGTTGTCTCTGGACTTCAGGATAACTCCTGCTAGCTTCATGGCCAACTTGGTATTTTAGTTGGTGGAATGGGAAAGTGACATGTGCAGTAAAGGAAAGGGGTGTACAAAAAAACCATGAGGGAGTGAGGTAGAGAAATCCGTGGTTAAAGCTGGAGGGTAGGCTGCACAAACAGCCTAAAAGGTGGTTTATTGTGATTGAAGTGTGGCTAGTGTGGTTGGCTGTAACTTAGTAACCAAGTCAAGAAAAAACTGTCTAACATGTACAATTTTGGCTTCTCTATAGGAATTCAAGGGTGGGAGTGGAGCAGCCACTGTAGGCCAGAATAGTTTAGTTTAACAGTACACAGCTAGTGAAGTAGGAATGCAGGAGCTCAGCTATATATTTTTTTTAACTCCCAGGTTCATGTTCTCCTACCTTATTTATTACCATGTTGCTAGTGATGTTTTAAGGTGTGTGCTTACTTTTAAAGATATCGAAGTCCATGCTTTTTGTTGTATGTATCCCACAAACCAAATTCTGGTATCACATGTGACCTCAATCTCTTTCCATTCATAACCTGAATTGGCTCTTCTCTATGATGTGGTCTGGGAACCACCTCCATTAGGTTTGCCTGGAGGAGATGATAAAGATAAGGCTTAGCAGTTTCTGGACCTAATCCCAGATCCAGTGATTCAGACTCTTGGGTCTTGGATTTTTGAAATTGCATTTTAAATAAGCTGGACACGAGGACCAGCTTATACGTAACGATTATGTCGCTGGACTCCCCCGTAGTTGACTGTGGTTTGAGTCCCGGACCTGGAGACTTGAAGCTCACGCTGGGTGTGCATTTGTGTATGCCTAAGATCCTGAGAGGAGAAGGGAGGAAAAGGGATTGCGGCATGGTCATCTCCCTTGTGGGATGATTTCTCACTTTCTGTCTCTGTGTTTCTCTCTGTCTCTCTGGTGAGCACACATGCCCTATAGCAAAAATCTCTCAAAAATATAATAAGTTGGACACATGTATTTTGTGACCATTAAACTTTCAGAACTACTGTACTAGAGCATAATTTTCTACTTAGAACAAAAGTATTTTGAGTTGCAGCTGTTTCCAGGTCATACAGTACTTTGGGTAAAATTAAGCAAGCATTTCATTCTGTCTTACAGTGAAGGATTTCTCTTTACTCTGGGAAGCAGTCCTATACCTCCTGGGAGCCATGAGGGGTGATTCATTTTTGCAGATGGGGTTGGCAAGACTATGTTTTTGTAGAAATAAATGTCCTGACTGAAATTGTGGACTCTGGAGCCAGAATGATTAAGTTCAGATCTTGACTTTGCCACTGAACTAGATGTAAAATCTTGGGCAAATAACTTAACTCTCTATTTCATTTTTTCTTACCTGGAAAATAGAGATAACAGTCATACCTACGTCATGCAATTATTGGCAAGGACTAAGAGTTAATGCATCAAGGCACTTGGGGCAGCATCTGTATAAGGTCTTCATAAGTGTTAGCTATTAATGATACTGTTATAATGTCATGGTTGTTTCAGTATCTGTGTAGGTGGAGCATCTTCACCTTGTAAGGTTGCTTATCACCCTTTTGGCTGGGATTCTTTCTTTCTAGTAGAAGAATGCACGTGGGTGTGGCTCAGAGGGGGTGGGCAAGAGAGACAGGATGGATTTGCATGATTATCTTTAATACTGGCAAAACAGCTATGGCATAGACCATATTAGTCATGAAGAGCAGAGCTTGCTGCAGTTCTTGGGTTATCACACCAGTGTTCAGTGTAGACTAGTTGGCTGATTCTTTAGCTGCCTTCTCAGAGCAAGTGAAGGGATAAGGAGTGGGTCATGACTTCTGTGAAGCTCAACACTTAATTTGGGAATACTTGATAGCATCCTAGCCTACCCACAGAAAACTGAGAGAATAATCATGTTATTTCTACAGTTTAGCATCTTCAGCTCTTAAGACAATGAACTAAGTTTAAAGATTACCATTGCAGCCTATGGTTTATGTAACTACAATCCCTGGAACTCCTACTGCTTCCAATGGGAATGTGTATAGTATTCCAAAATGCATGAAGTTGGGTTAATCATCAGGGTAAGTCACTCTTATGGACAGATAGAGACAATGCATTATATGACTTGGGTCTCACAATTTGATTGGGCAGCGACACAATCAGAGAGCTTAGTGTAAATACCTATTTAGATGTATTAAGGGAGAGATTTTGTTCTTCATGTGATGCTGAGGATAAGTGAACACCTAATGAGTCTGTCATGGCCATAAGGAAGGGATGATAGGTGAATATGCTATTTTTGAGGTGGAGGATGACATACACCTTTTCAGTTATATAATACCATCTATTCTCTGCATAATTTTATAATTCCTTGATCTTTCATATTGCTACAAAGCCATCCTGCTTGGAATACCTTTTGAGGATCAGATGTGTAGACCTCTGTGCTGCTGTGAGGATTAGTATGAGAAGCATCACATACCAATCATTTCGGTATTGCTCTCAGTACTGGCTTTCTTTTGTTTGTTCTCACAACCCATGTATTCTTCTTGGAGATGGGGTAGATATTCTCACTGTTTCCATTACCACTTTCCAACCATGGTTAATTTCTCCCTCCATCCCAGGTCTTTGGAAGTGCTTTATTGCCTAACTTTCCTTAGTTTAGTTGTTTATGAATTTACCATCTTTTTTAAAAAAATTGTTTCTGAGCATCTGTAGAAAATTGGTTCCAGGAAACTCCTTTGCCACCCATTCTCCCCTACCCCACTCAACTCACAGGATTCTATTCCCTGTTACCTGCTTAAGAGGGACTCACTCTTGCATTGATTTTCTTTTGCATCGTTCCCTCTCCCAAATACACTAGCATATGAGCATAAAGTATTTCCTGTATTAAAAATACTTTCTAGGGAGCAGCCGATGGGGTAGCAGTTATATCAGTGAACTTCTACATGGCCAACTGTGGTTCGAGTCCTGGACCTGATGGCCTGAAAATCATGTTGGGTACGTGTGTGCATGCCCAAGATTCCGGTAAGAGAATGAAGGGATTGTGGCATGGCCATCCCCCTTGGGGGCTGATTTCCCACTTTCCCTCTCACTATTTCTGTTTCTTTCTGGCAACACACTTGCCGTAAGGCAGAAATCTATTTTTTGCAGTCGTCCTCTGAGGACTGACGGGTGACATGAAGACAATGTGCTGCTCCAGGGCTGCTGGATCCATACCAGAGATTGTGGTTTCAGTTTTCCAGTTGACCTGTGTATGTTGGGTTTATACACCCATGATCCTGGCTGGCCAGGAAAACTTGGGGCTGGTAGAGAGGGAATCATGGTAAGAGACATTGTTGAGAGCGCTAGTCTTTCCCTCTCATGAAAGAAATAAAGAATATATCTGTAAAAAAATCTACCCTCTTAGCAATTTTGAGTATACAATTCAGTATTACTAACTATAGTCACATTGTTATATCTGTTGAACTTGTTCACTTGGTGTAACTGAAACTTTATGCCTTTAGACTAGTAGTTCCTCTCTCCCCAACCCCTGGTAGCCATTCTTTCCTCTACTTCTGTGTTTAACTATCTTGTATTTCATATATGAGATCAGGTAGCATTTGGTTTTCTGTGCCTGATTTATCTTACTTACTGTCCTCTAGGTTACTCCATGTTATTTCAAATGGTGTGACTTTCTTCCTTAAGGCTGAATAGTATTTACTATACATATTTCCTTTCTTCATTTATCTGTCAACAGACATGTAAATTGTGTATGTCCATATTGTTTCCCATCATGATGTATCAACTTACATTCCCATCAATGAGGATGTTCTAGAACCTTGAGACTGGGAAAGTGTGGATTCAGCAAAGGGAAGCTAAAATGTGATCAGTAAAGAAGGTAGGCATCCCAGAGAGGAGTGAGATACTAGAAACCAAGAGAAGTTCTGTTTTGATTATTATTATTATTATTATTATTATTATTATTATTTTGTAATTTAATGGTAGGTGATCGGCAGTATCAGATAATGCTGAATGATCAATCAAAAGTGAGAACTGACTATTTATATGAGTACCATCTCACTTGAAGAGATCATTGTAGCAGTTTAAGCATGGGGAGAATTTATTTCGACTGATATACTGAAGAGAATAGAGGGCTTAAAAATCAATATAAGTGACTTGAGGGGACCAGCAGTTAGCGTAATGGCTATGTCTCTGGACTCCCACGTAGTCGACCGTGGTTCGAGTCCTGGACCTGGTGGCTTAAACTCACGCTGGGCGCATGTGTGTGCGTGCCCAAGATACCGAGAGGAGAATGGAGGAGAAGGGATTGCGACGTGGCCATCCCCCCTGGGGGGGTGATTTCTCGCTTTCTATCTCTCTGTCTCTCTCTGTCTGTCTGGCGAACGCATGCGCCCTATAGCAAAAACCTCTAAAAAAAATCAATATAAGTGACTCTTTAGCTTATAAAGGGAAATATAATTGGGCGGTTATTAAATAGTATGGGTAGAGATCAGATAGATTCTTTTTTTAGAGGTTTTTTTTTTTTTTTTTTTTTTTTTTTTTCCCTTAGGGTATGTGTGCTCGCTGGGGAGAGAGAGAAACAATGTGAGAGGGAAAGTGGTAACTCACCCCTCCGGGGGCATGGCCATGCCACAATCCTGTCTCCTCCATTTTCCTCCTGGGATCTTGGGCACACATATCTGGTGTGATTTTTCAAGCTGCCGGGTCCTGGTCTTGAACTGTGATTGGCCATATGGGAGTCCAGCCATGTAATGGCTATACCATCTGCTGGCCTCAAGAGAGAAGATAGATCTTAATTGTTCTTACCTCTGCAATCACCATGCAAACATGGTAACTATGTGATACATGAATTAGCTTGATTTTGGTTACTATTTCATAATCTATGCATACATCAAATTGTATATCTTACATATGCACAATTTTTATTTGTAATTATACTCAAAGCTAGAAATATTTGTATCCTCAGATCTGTTCTTTTTCTGTTTATCTGGGTGATCTCATACAGTCTTTTTTTTTAATTTGGCAGAGGGCACATGCATTAAAAGGAGAGAGAAAGCACCCACCATGGGGCATGGCTGCCTCACAATCCCTTCTCCATTGCTTCTTCCTTTTGGGATTGTGGGTACTCATGCACATGAGCCTGGCATGTTTGTCAAGCTGCTAGGCTTTGAGACTCCAGTGTTGTCAGCCATGTGTGATCCAGCCACCCTAACCACTGGCCACAAATAGGCTCACTCATGTAGTCTTACAGTTTTAAATATTGCTGTAGACTGATTACTTCAAAACTGACTTCCTAATCCCAACCTTCATCTTGAGCTCCAGATAAGACTTTCTTCCAGTCACAGGAATTTGGATGGCTAGCATCACCTCAATTACCTTGGCTAAAACTGAGTCCCACTACTCATAATCTTTTCTTCCTGCCTGCATAAATCAGAACTCTGTTTACCCTATTGCTCAGGAGAAAAAAAACTTTTGGAGTTTTCTGCATGCATCTCCTTCTCTCATTCTTCTCTACTTTCAATCCAGCAGCAAATCAATAAGTCAACACTCATAACGGGCCAAATCCAACTTCTTCTAATAACATCCTGGCAACAGGTCACCTGCAACCCTGCATGGGTGGGTTCTGAGGGTTTCTGAACTCTTTTTTAATGTTTCTCTTGATCCCAGGAGCAACTGTTTCGCTGGTTTACTCCACATAGCAGCTGGAGTGAACTTTTGATAAAAACTTTATTCTGAAATAATACAGATTTACAGAAAGTTGCAAAGTTAGTCTGGAGTGGTTCCTGTAACTTCACCTAGTGTCCTTCATGATTACAAATTTTATAATTGTAGTAAGATATAAAAATTAGGAATTTGACATTAAAATTTAGTTTTATTAATTTTATCATATGTAGATACCTGTAACCAGTGCTATAATCAGGATGGAGAACTGTTCCATCATTACTGAAATCTCCCTCATGCTACATCTTTTTTTTTTTCTTTCTAAAGTGTGCATGCACTTGTTGGAGAGAGAGAGACAATGAGGGGAAAAGTAAGATATCACTGCCTGGGGGATGGCCATGCTACAGTCCTTTTTCCTCCATTCTCCTCTTGGAATTTTGGGCATGCACCTTTTCCTGATTTATTTTTAAGTTTTCAAGATGTAAACTATGTTGTTGGCCATGTGGGATGCATCCATTTTAACCTCTACACCACATGCTGGCCCCATCCCATGCTACATCTGTATAGCCATGTTCTCATGCCCAGCAGCCCAAGCCCTGGCAACTAGTAGCCTGTTTTCTGTCCTTATAATTTTTTTTTTTTTGGAGAGGTTTTCGCCATAGGGCGTGTGCTCGCCAGACAGAGAGAGACAGAGAGACAGAAAGCAGGAAATCACCCACCGGGGGGATGGCCACGCTGCAATCCCTTCTCCTCCATTCTCCTCCCGGGATCTTGGGCACGCACGCACACACGCCCGGCGTGAGTTTAAGCCACCGGGTCCGGAACGCGAACCGCGGTCGACTACGTGGGAGTCCAGCGACATAGCCATTACGCTAACTGCTGGTCCCTATCCTTATAATTTTTTAATTTCAAGAATATTATGAAGATAGAATCATATGGTATGTCATTATTTGTTGTTGGTCATGTATGACATATCCATAGCTAACATCATACTGAGTGAGGAAAAGATGAAAGCTTTCCCACTAAAAACTGGAACAAGGCAAGGCTGCCCACTTTCTCCACTCCTTTTCAGCACTTGATGAAAGTCCTAACCAATGCAATCAGACAAGAGCAAAATAAAGGTATTCAAATAGGAAAAGAAGTGAAATTATCTCTATTTGCAAATGACATAATAGACATAGAAAATCCAAAAGAGTTCACATAAACACACAAGAAAATCCCTCTGGAAATGATAAATGAATGTGCTTGAGTGGAAGGATACAAAATTGACTTGTAAAAATTTATAGCATTTTTGTATATTATGAACAGACTAAGGAAGAATTGAATAAGGCAATCCCACTTACAATAGCCACAAAGAATATAAGATACCTAGGAATAAACCTAACCAAAGAAGTCAAAGACCTTTACAATGAAACTATGAAAAACTGAAAAAAGAAATAAAAATGATACACAATTATTCTTCCTGGATTGGAAGAATTAATAAAATCAAAATATCAATTCTACCTAAGTTAATCTACAAATTTAATGCAATTCTGATCAAATTATAAGACAGATTCTTTACAGAAATAGGAAGGAAATAATCAATTTATATGGGATCATAAAAGGCTCCTTGCTGAAGCAATACTGTGCAAAAGAATAAAGTAAGAAGCATCTCATATCCTGACCTCAAACGTATTACAAAGCTGTGATAAATATCATGGCACTGGAACCAATGGGACAGAATAGAGAACCTGGAGGAAAAAAACAAAGACATACAGCCAGTTGATATTTGACAAAGGGCACAAGAAAATCCACTGGGGAAAAGAAAATCTCTTCAGCCAACTGTGCTGGAAAAACTAGATATCCACCTGGAGAAAAGCAAAATGGACTCCTGTCTCTCACCACTAACAAAAACAACTCAAAATTGATCAAAGATCTCAGCATAAACCCTCAAAGTATGAAAGTACTAGTGGAAAACACAGGTATAACTCTCGAAGACATTGGCGTAGGCAAACACTTCTTAAATAAGACCATCAATGCACAGACAATAATCCTGCAAATAATAGCAAGTGGGATTTCGTCAGGCTAAAAATCTTCTGAACAGCAAAAGAAACAATAATTAAAGGCAAAAGACAACCTTCAGAATTGGAGAATATATTTGTAAACTATGCCTCAGATAAGGTACTGTTAACCAGAATCTATGATTAACTCAAGTAGGCCACCAGTAAGCTGCACATATAAAGGATTCTAATCTAGAATATACAAAGAACTCCTAGAACACAACAGTTAAAAATATATATAGCTATAAAATGGGCAAAACAGCACGTAGAAGTGGAGAGCAGGTTGGAAAAGAATGGAGAATCCATTTGGAGGGGCAAATGGAAGATAGAGCATAACTGGGTTGCTACTTTCTCATATCCCATTAATATTCTAGCTACAACTACTATAGATATATCACACTTAAAATCATATTACAGGTTTCAGTGTTCTAAGCAATCTCTTGGATTAATGAGAGTTCCAGCCTTTATTTTTTTCAGAACTCATTGGTGTGAAGAGAATGTAATGAGAAACTGCCTGATGTGGTGCCCTTCTTTGCTCCAGAGCCTGCTGCTGCTTATTCCCTGTGTTGTGGCTCTGGGCTGCACCAGGTTCTTTACCTTTGTGGTTTGTGAGTGTCTCCAAACATTGATCTCTGGCTCACCCACCTAGTAGGATGATTCTGCTCCTTTGTAAGGCCAGCTGTTTCTGAAGAGTTACTTGCAGCAGCTACTGGGCCTAGGTGACATTTTGTATCTTTTCCTATTGCTTTTTTCTTTCAGTTGATTGTTGGTGAGGTTTAGGAGAGGGGCAGACCAGAACAATGATTTAGGGGTGGTCAGGTGCAGCCTAACACTGGACCTGGAACTTTGCTTGAATGGGAAAGTGTTTGACTTTGTCTAGCCTATGCAACTAGATTTTACTTTTTATGTCAGTTTTCTTTCAGTAACCCAAAGGTTTTCTTTATGTCTAGGGGTTTCTCTAAAGACCTTTAGAAAGATGGATTCATTATCCTGCTGGACCTCAGTATAAACTAAAGTACAGAAATTAGTATCTCTCAGTGGGCAGAGATTAAAGTTTTCTCCATAAGGGGATGGAAGATTGAGTGAAGTTAGGAGCGTATTATATATGCTGTATGTATTTTTGACTTTTTAAAATAATGTAAAGCTTTTCTTTCTAAGCAGCAAATATATTGATAGATCTTTTGTTTGTCTTAGATAGATAAACTTTATATTGATAAAAACGATTATGTGGGTATACTATTGTTAAATAGACTAATTGATTCTAATTTTATTAGTAAAATACCATGAATATGACTTTAGACATATCTGTACATGTGTATACTTGTAGGAAAAATTACTTCAAGTGCTATTGCTAGATCAATTCTCTGTATATGTTTAATATGGAACACAGTCAAATAATTTATTCTCCCATTTAAAACATGTAAGGCCATTCTAGTCTCTGTTATTGCCTCCTTTCAGAGGCATTTGGTGCTTACAGTTGCTGAGATCCAATAGGGTTCTATAAAATGCAGCTCCTTTTTTCTTTTGAGAGGTTTTTGCTATAGGGCGCATGCGCTCGCGAGAAAGAGAGAGAAACAGAGAGACAGAAAGTGAGAAATCATCCCCTGGGGAGATGGCCATGCTGCAATCCCTTCTCCTCCATTCTCCTCTTGGGATCTTGGCTACGCACGCACATGCTCCCAGTGTGAGTTGAAGCCACCGGGTCCAGGACCCAAACCACAGTCAACTACATGGGAGTCCAGCGACATAGCCATTGTGCTAACTGCTGGTCCCAAAATGCAACTCCTTTTTCAGGATTGGCTTTGTAATATGCCCTGAAGTCCTAGTTTACTGTTTTTGGTACAGTATTGCCTTGACAATATGAATTTTTTTTTAAAATCCCTGACAAATTTTGTAGTTATTTTTTCCTGTTTCTGTAAAGAATGTCTCAGGTAATTGGATCAGAATTGCATTGAATATGTAATTAATTTAGGTAGGCTTGACCTTTTGATTATATTGATTCTTCTAGTCCAAGAGCATGGAATGCTTTTCCACTTTTTACAAATTATTTATTCATTCATGAATTTTTTAATTCAACCAGAGAGGGAGGGAGGGGGGAAGAGAGAGAGGGAGAGAAGGAGAGAGAGAGAGAGAGAAAGAGAGAAAGTGAGCCACCAGATCTGGGACTGTGGTCGGCAATGTTGGAGTGTCCAGCACCTTGACCACCACACCACCTGCTGATCCCTCTGCTTTTCCATTTTTTTTTTTTTTTTTTTTTGAGAGGTTTTTGCTATAGGGCACGTGCGCTCACCAGACAGAGACAGAGAGACAGAAAGCGAGAAATCACCCCCCAGGGGGGATGGGCACGCCGCAATCCCTTCTCCTCCATTCTCCTCTCGGGATCTCGGGCACACATGCACACAGGCCCGGTGTGAGTTTTAAGCCACCAGGTCCAGGACATGAACCGCGGTCGACTACGTGGGAGTCCAGCAACATAACCATTACGCTAACTGCTGGTCCCTGCCTTTCCATTTTTTAAAGATCATATTCGATTCCTTTTTTTCAGTTTTTCATAGTTTTCCTTGTAGAGGTCTTTTACTTCTTTGGTTATATTTATTCTTAAGTATCTTACTTGTTTTGTAGCTATTGTAAATTGGATTTCTTTCTTCATTTGTCTCAGTCTGTTCATTGTTGATGTATAAAAGTGCTATAGATCTTGGGACCAGCAGTTAGCATAATGGCTATGTCGCTGAACTCCCATGTACCTGACCATGATTCGAGTCCTGGACCCGGTGGCTTAAACTCACGCCTGGCGCATGTGCGTGCGTGCCCAAGATCCTGAGAGGAGAATGGAGAAGAAAGGATTGTGGTGTGGCCATCCCCCATAGGGGGTGATTTCTTGCTTTCTATCTGTCTCTCTGTCTTTCTGATGAGTGCTCACACCCTATAGCTAAAACCTCTCCATAAAAAAATTCTATAGATCTTTTTATATTGATTTTGTATCCTACAAAGTTACTGAATTTGTTAATCACCTCTAAGAGTTTTTTCATGGGTTTCTTTGGGTTTTCTATATATATAATCATATCATCTATAAATACAGACAGTTTAGCTTCTTCTTTTCCTATCTCAATGTCTTTTATTTTGCTCTCTTGACTGACTGCATTGGCTAGGACTTCCAATTCTATGTTAAAAGGGAGTAGAGAGAGTGGACAACTTTGTCTTGTTTCAGTTTTTTTTTTAAATTAGATCTTTAAAATTTTATTTCTTTATTATAACTTTTCAATTTGCCATAGGGCAAGTGCACTCATGAGAGCAAGAGCAAGAGAGCGAGAAAGCTAGCCACCAGGTCTGGGACTTGAACCGTAGTAGCCCATGTGGGAGTTCAGCGCCTTAATCACCATGCCACCTGCTTGCCCCCTCATTGCAGCTCTTAGTGAGAAGGCTTTTAGCTTTCCCCCATTCAGTATGATGTTTGCAGTGGGTCTTTGTATATGATTTTTATTATGTTGAGGAATGTTCCTTCTACTCCAGTTTTGCCAAGAGTCTTGATTATGTCTTTTATCAAATGTTTTTTTCTGCATCTATGAATATGATCATGTGGTTTTTATCTTTCCTTCTGTTAATGTGTATTACATTTATTATTTCACATATGTTGAACCATCCTTGTATCTCTATCATAAAGCCTATCTGGTTATAATGTATAATCTGGATATGTTGTTAGGTTTGGCTTGTTAGTATCTTGTTGAAAATCTTTTAATCTATATTCATTAGGGATATTGGTCCATAAGTTTCTTTTCTCTCTCTTTTTTTCCTTCCCTTTCCCTCTTTATTCTTTCCCTCTTCATCTCTTGTTTTTGTTATATCCTTATCTAGTTTTGGTATTAAGGTAATGAGTTTGAGTTGAGAAGAATTTACTTTAACTTCACACTAATAGTATGATCCAATAACTAGTACTGAAATTATTTTCATTTGTTTTTGCTACAAGGTGCATACACTCATCAGAGAGAGAGAGAGGGAAAGTGAAAAAGCACTCCCCTGGGGAGATGGCCATGCCACTATCCCTTCTCCTCTATTCTGTTCTCAAGATTTAAGGCACATATACCTGTCATGTTTTTTCAGATCTCTGGGTCCAGTACTCAAGCAGTGCCATTGGCTATGTTGGCAGCTTTAAGCTGCCAACACCATATACTGATCTTTAAAGTTGTTTTTAAAAGCTCCTTTTGCCCCAGATGTTGTGGTATAGCAGTAGCACACTTCTTTTTTTTTTTTTTTTTTTTTTCTTTTTCTTTTTAAGAGTTTTTTATTTTGTTTTGTTTTGTTTTGCTATAGAGTGGGTGCACTCACCAGAAAGACAGAGAGACAGAAAACAAAAAATCACCCCCCAGGGGGATGGCTCACGCCACAATCCCTTCTCTTCCATTCTCCTCTTGGGATCTTGGGCATGCATGCACATGCGTCCAGTGTGAGTTTAAACTACCAGGTCTGGGACTCAAACTACAGTAGACTACCTGGGAGTCCAGTGACATAGCCATTACACTAACTGCTGGTCATTCTTTTTTTTTTTTTTTTTAATGGCTGATTAGTATTCCATAGTATATATGTGCCACTTTTTTTTTCAATCTGGCCATTTGTTCTTAGGCATTTATGTTGATTCTATGTCTTAGCAATGTAAACAATGCCATAGTAAACATAGTTTAGTGTTTTCCTGACAGAGTGTTTTCATATCCTTTGGCTAAATATCCAGAAGTGGTATTGCCAGGCCCAATGGTAGTTCTATTTGCAGGTTTTTGAGAAACTTTCATATTGTTTTCCATAGTGGCTGCACTAATTTACATGCCTACTAACAGTATAGCAGGGTTCCCTTTTCAACACAGCCTCACCAGCACTTGTCACTCTTTATTTTTTAACCATAGCCACTCTGACTATGGTTAAATGGCATATCATTGTGCTATTGATTTGAATTTCTCTCATGATAAGAGATGTTGAGCATTTTTTCATGTGCTTTTTGGCCATTCATATGTCTTCCTTGGAGAGTTGTCTGTTCAGCTTGTTGGACCATTTTAAAATGGAATTGTTCATATTTTTGCTAGGAATAAACCTAACCATAGAGGTCGAAGAGCTCTACAGGGAAAACCACGAAAAACTGACAAAATAAATTAAGCATGATACACAAAAGTGGGTCCATGTTTCTGGCTTGAAAAAAATTAACACAATCAAAATGTTAATTAATTAGTTAATTTATAAATTCAATGCAATTCTGATCAAACTACCACAGACATTCTTTGCAGAAATAGAAAAAGGAATCATAAAGTTTGTCCGGAATCCCAAGAGGCTGTGTATTGTCAATCCAATACTGTGCAAAAAGAATAAAGCAGGGGCCAGCAAGTGGCGTGGTAGTTAGTTTGGCTGGATTCCCACATGGCCAACCACGGCCTGAGTCCCATACCTGGCAGCTTGCCTTCCCAACTTTCCCTCTTTCTCTCTGATTCTCTCTGGTCAAATTTTTAAAAGTAAAAGTAAAATTAAATTATTATTTTTTTTTAACTTCTTTTTTTTTTATTATCATCATATTCTTCTTTATATTACATTGAATTAGCAGTAGCACACTTCTTTGCAATGCTGGAAACCATATGGAAAATCAGAATTCAGTTCTTGGCTTCAGCTTTATAAGCCAGATATGCATGCAAGCATGCCCACAATCCTGGCTGGCTGGGAGGGGCAGAGAGGATTACAACATAAGGCCTTGTTGAAGATGCTTGTCTCTCTCTCTCTTTCTTCCCCTACCACCACTGCAATAAATGAACTTTTTTTTTTTTTTTTTTTTTTTTTTTAAGCTAACAACTAAAACAAAAACTGAGTTTGGCAGGATCTCTTCTTTTTGAATGTTTATAAATAGTTCAGGAAGAATTGTAGTTGGGGACCAGTAGATGGCATAATGCTTACATTGCTGGACTCCACATGGCTGACTGTGGTTCAAGGTCCCTACTGAGTAGTTTGACACTCATGCTGGCTCTGTGTGTGTGTGTGTGTGTGTGTGTGTGTGTATGTGTGTGCGTGTATGTGTGTATGCCCAAAATCCTGAGAGGAGAATGGAGGAGAAGGGATTGCAGTATGGCCAACCCCTCCAGGGGGTGATTTCTCGCTTTTTGTCTCTCCATATTACCGGTGCCCTATAGGAAAAAAAATCTCTCTAAACAAAAGTTTGTAGAATTCAGAAGTGAAGCCATGTGGACCTGGGCTTTTCTTTGACAGGACAGTATTTATCACTGCTTCAAACTCTTCTCTTGTCACTGGTCTATTAACACTTTTTATTTCAACTTGGTTCAACCTAGGTAACATGTACTTGTCCAGAAATTTGTCCATCTCATCTAGATTTTCTAGTTGTTGCCATATAATTGCTCATAGTATTCTCTCATAACTTTTTGTATTTTGAATATGTCAATTATAAAATTGACAGCTTCATTACTAATTTTATCTATCTGATTCCTTTCTCTGTTTTTTCTTGATTAGTCTAGATAATGGTTTATCAATTTTGTTTATCCTCTTAAAAACCAACTTTTTGTTGGTTTTTGTATAGTTATTTTTACATAGTTCTTTTATTCTCTTTCATTTATTTTCAGTCTAATCTTTACTATTTATTTTATTACTATTTTTTTGTTGTTGCTTTCCCAATTCCTTAAGATGCAGTGTTATTTATTTACCACCTTTCAAGTTTTTTCTTGTGAGCACTAATGATTATATACTTGTCTCTAATGACTGCTTTCACTGTGTTCCAAAGGTTATGGAGAGTGGTGTGTTCATTTTCATTAGTTTCAATGAATCTTTTTATTTCAGTCTTAATTTCTTCAGTAATTTGAAAGTCATTCAAAAGCAGCCATTTCAGTTTCCATGTTATTGTGTATTTTTGAGGACTCTTTCTCAGTTAATTTTGAGTTTAATTCTGTTGTCAGAGAAGGTACTAGGTATAGCTTCTATACTTTAAAATTTAAATATGGTTGTTTTAGGCTTATTATGTATTGTATTACAGCCTTCACCTCTAACAGCTCCATTTGATTTTTTTTTTTTATGGTGTGTATTTCCTCTTTCAGATTGTGCAAGAACTTCCTCACCTCCTGGAACTCATTGTCTCTTCTGCATCTTCTGGAGTTCGTTGTCTCTCTTCTCTTGCTAGCTTCATCACTATGAATATTCTAAATTATTAATCTGACATTTCCATGAGTTCCATTGTACTTCCTGTGGATGATGAAGGGCTGTTCTTTCCTCTTGGGGGAGAGAAAGGAGAGGTCAGAGGCAAGAGACAGTATTTACAGATTTAAAAAAATGTAGAGAGGGAGAAATTTTTTTTTTTTTTTAAGAAAATTTTTGAGAAAAAGGGAGAGGGAAAGGGAGAGAGACAGAGACAGAAAACAGAGACCCTCCTACCTTGCTTTACTAGGTATTTGGCAGGAAGGAGAGGTTTGGGACTGAGACTTTCTGGTTAAAGGGGCAGGACTGGGCCCACCTCAGATGCACATGGATTCTCACTTTGCTAGGTGTTCTCCATTTTTATTTCTTTAAAGTAATTTTAGTGGGAATTTAGAGTAAACATTGGCCAACATGTGTGTTCAAACCACCATGTTTAATTAGAGGCACACATGCTTATGTTTATTCTTATTTTTTCTTTTTGTGAAAGTCACTTAATTTAAGTGCTTATTTTTATGAATAGAGTATTTTAATTTTTCTAGCTATTTTGTAGATACTAAATTCTAATTACTACAATTTTCCAACTGAGTGTTATTGAAAATGGTAAGAAAATTTTCCATAATGGAGGCTTTCTAGGTTATTGTGAAAGACATCCAAGTTTGGGAACCTTTGGTATAAGTCCTTCTCCTTATATTTAAAAATAAAATATTCTCATTTTCACTTTGGATTATCCTAATGTAAGCTCATTAAGAGCAAAGGTCCTACTTTAATTATTTTTGTATTCCCTGTATTAAATGCCTAGCTTATTTTATCTATCCATTTACAGTGTGACATACAAACTGTAAATAAATGAGCATTATGTAAAATGACTATTAAAATCACTAACATGTACAAAATTAAGTTTATGAAGGTAAAGAATGCAGAGACATTATGTTTACATAGTATCTTTAAGGTCTTGATCTAAAGGATAGACTTGAATCATGGGCATTCTGGTTTTGTAACTGATATGTGGGACCTTCTAGTTGCCCTCAAGTCACTGTGTATCTGACCATCTGGACACTAGATTTGCAAAGCCATTTGTGGGCAGTTGACAACTCTGTCCATCAGCTCCTAGAGCATAGTCTGTTGTCTCTTTTTAAATCTTTTGACAGTTTTTCACTGTCATAATTCTCCTGACTCAGCCGCCTAGCTGGGACCACAGTCTGTGTGTCCCCAAGCCTGTCTCTTTTTCAAATGGCCTTGTAGTGTTGCTGTGAGCCTCAAGGTCATGATTCTTCTGTCAAAGCCTCCTGAGTCAGTGGTACTACAAGGGCACACCACACATCTAGCCTTTAAATTGGACAGGAATGGAGTTAGGGGCTCTCATATCATTCTGGCCTGCAGAGCCCTGCATCTTGGCAGGGCATGGCACCTTGCTTGGCTACTATTATCATCTGGTTTGTCTAGATCAAACCTTAGAACTTAAAGCTGCAATAGTGGTGCTGTGGTGTGGAACTGGCAATAGACAGGACTCAGGGCTTTGTCATGTTGTTAATGACCCTCAAGGTTAGTTGGACTTGGTTTAAGTCCTAGCTTTCCTAATTGCCGACAGTTTAAGCTTAGGTCACTTGCTCTCTGTATAGCTCATTTTTTTTTTTTTTAATCAATAAAATGTTAAGGGTTGAAACAACCTCCTCCAAAAGACATGTTAAGACAAATTCATTATGGTGAGCTCTAACCCAACCTGATTGGTGCTCTTCTAAGAGGAGAATACTGTAAGGATAGGCACACACAGGGAGACATGGCACTGAAAAGGTGGAGGCAGAGATTGGAGAATGCACCCACAAGCCAAGAAACCTGGAAGTACCAGACTGGAAGAAGCAAGCAGAGGTCCTTCTGTAGAAGTGACTGAGGGAGCATAGCCCTACTGCCATCTTGGTTTGAGAATTTTAGTTCACAGGTATGTGAAAAAAAATTCTGTTGTTCTCGGCCCACTTGTGGTAATTTGTTATAGCAACTGTGGGAAATGAATACAATCATAATCACTGTTATTTTGACAAGGCTTTTGTGAGGACCAAATGACAAAATGTATCTGACATCCGTTAGGCACCACCAAGTTATGCAAAGGGAACTTACTGTTCGTTCTCAGTCAACAGGAAGAAGAGGCTCGGATCCCCAACTCTGCTCAGTACAGGTCATTACTGCCTCTTACCTTCCTATCTGTGGCTATGAAAGTGGCCACTGCTGGCCATTCCTTTGGACCCCTTGCCCTGGGTACAGATGCCAGACCCTTATGTGGAATTATTGTCTTTTGTTTAATTTTCAGAGTGTCTTCTAGCCCTTACTCTGAACTGAATTAGTCATCCCCTGCCTCCCCCCTCAATTTGGGATAACTGTACTGATAGTTGTTCAGAGGAAATGCTTGCCTTCCAATTCATGTTCTGAGGAATGGAAACATATTCTTGAAAAGACAAGACCTGAGGTGTGATTCTTATTTCTGGTATTTCTGCAAAAACTTGTGTGTAATGCCTGGAGGAAGTCGGATTGAACTGGGTTGACTTCAGTGGTGTTGATAAATGAAGTTCATCGAGGAGACTTGTTCTTTGTGTGTCCTGCCAAGCTTGGCAACTTTCTTTCCATGTCACCTTAGCTGACTTTGCTGTTATAGAGGTTACAAAAAAGCATTTGAATCTGCCCAAGTATCTCTGTGGACCAGCAGTACTAAGATGTTGACTCAGAACTTTTTCTGTCAGTCAGAAATTACCATTTTTCATATTCTCATTCTTTCAGAGTTAGTACCTGAGGAAAAGCTTTGTGTATAATTCTTGCTCCTGAAAATCACTATTATGTAATTTCTTGTTGGCTTGTAGTATTGTGGGCTGCTAGCAAAGATAATAATTGTAAAGAGAGGAGAAAAATCTTTTCATTTAGTGTACAAATACATGTATCTTACTGTCCTGCTGCAGGGACGAGCATGGTGGAATTCTCAAAAACGGAAATAGAAGACGTCCGAACAATGTCAATTCTACTTGAGGGTGAGGTTTTCCTTGAGAAGGAATGATTAGAATAACCTTTTTTTCAGTGTGTTGATGGAACTCTCTTCCTGTTCTCTTCATTGTGGAGAACTTCCTTTATTAATCGCCTCCAGTAAAACTATTTAAAGCTGGATATCTTTAAGACTTTAGGGGAAAGTGATAGGAGTTTTGGGGATTATTTTCAGCACACTTGAATCAACTTAGAGTTTATAAACATGTTATGAATATAAAGCAGGATCTTCCAATCAGGAATAAAAATTATGTGAGTACATTAATCAATTTTAATAATAATGCCTGTGCAACCCTCAAAGCACACTAATTTACCAAAATATATATTTCTCATGGGTCTGTAGATGAGTATGACTTGGATTGACTGACCTTGGTTTTGGACAGTGAATTGGGTTCAGGTCCTCTGCTTGTGTCTTTTTTTTATTCTGGGATGAGAAGCTCCGTGAGGTACTCTTTTTCTTATGGCAGATGGCAGAAGCTCCAAGAAGACTGGAGGAAACTTGCAGGACCTTCTTAGGGTTTTGGCTTGAAATCAACATAGCCCTTTTTATCTCCTTTTTACTGGTTGAAGCAAGTTCATGGCCAAGCCTATCAATGGAGTAAAGGAGTATTAGCCATCTATAGTAAGGGAAGGTACCTGCAAAGCCACATGGCAAAAGGCATAGATTATGTGTTTATTACTGAGGGAGATTGCAGAATTGGGAACTGAAATGTTTCTTAAGAAATCTAGTGGTGTGGGCAGGCATCCAGTGTAAGTAAAGAGCCTTCAGCCACTGGTTCTTATCACCATTTATATTACTAGCCTAGGGTTGCTTAGCAAAGCATAATAAACAAGGTCAAGTTGACACATAAAATTAATCATTACATGTGTAATAAAGAATTTGGCCTAAAGGAGGCCTGGCCATTTCTCTGGTTTCTCATTAGACTTTACCTCTAAGCCCTTGGATTTGTTATTCATGGTAGGCCTCTCAGACCAAATGACATCCAACTGACCTCTTGAGGGAGAAGAGTAGAGATCAAGTTCAACCATAGGGACAACTAATCATGATTTCGTAATAAAACCCCAATACAAACTCTAGCCACTAAAGCTCCAGTGAGCTTCCTAGATTGCTAATCCTTCACATATGTGGTCACACATATATACTGTGAGGGTCACTTGTCCCAACAACAACTGTAGCTTAGTGTTTGGAATCCTCCTAGACTCTGTTTTGTGTGTGTCCTATGTGTCCTTCCCTTTGGTTGGTTTTAATTTGTATCCCTGTGATAAATAAAACCATGAGTATAGCAGGTTTCATTGAGTTCTCTGAGTTTTCTTGTCAATGATCAAAAAACTGAGGATGATTATGGGAAACCTTCAAACTTGCAATTGGTAACAGAAGAATGGTCTTATGTGGACTCTTTTATTTTGTAGGTGGACCTTATCTCCTGAAATGTGGGGGAAGAGGTCTTGGGCCAGCTTGTTAGTTTGGAGGATCGTACCTTTAAACTTGTAATTTGGCTGCTTCTGAGTACATGTTGTAATAAAAGCTTTATTAAGAAATATGAAAGCTTTAACTCCAAGACAGTAGGAACGGAGAGAGGGAAATGGGTTGAAAACACAATTTAGGGATGGAAAATATGAATTTGGTAAGTAATGTGTAATAATGTGGGAGTATTGCTCGGAGTATAAAACAGATGATAATGAGTTTTATTCTTCAGGATACTTTTCATCAGCATTTTAACCTGGCTTTTTGTCTCTCATTAAAAAGAAAACAGCATGGGTTGGCAGGTGGTATGGTGGTTAAGGAAGCTGGACTCCCACGTGGCTGACCACTATTTGAGTCTCAGACATGGTAGCTTGCTTTCTGGCTTTTCTCCTTTTTTTTTTTTGGAGAGGTTTTTGCTATAGGGTGTGTGTGCTCGCCAGAAAGACAGAGATAGACAGAGAGACAGAAAGCGAGAAATCACCCCCCAGGGGCGATGGCCACGCCGCAATCCTGTCTCCTCCATTCTCCTCTCGGGATCTTGGGCATGCATGCACACATGCGTGGCGTGAGTTTAAGCCGCTGAGTCTGGGACTCGAACCGTGGTCGGCTACATGGGAGTCCAGCAACATAGCCATTAGGCTAACTGCTGGTCCCTTGCTTTTCTTTTCTCTTTTTCTCTTACTCTGTCCCTCTCTGGTCAAATTAAAATAAAGAAAGAAAGAAAGAAAGAAGTAAATAAAGTTAAATAAAATAATTTTTTATAAAAGAAAGAAAACAACAAAAACTTTCCTTGAAGCCATAGCATAGTGCTTTGCATATGGGTTTTATCACTATGCTTTGTAACTCAGTCTCCTAAAGAGCTGTTGATAAATGCCAACTTCTATTTTCATTTCATTCACTTTTTTATTTATTAATTTTAATTATTTATACATTTAATTGCTATAGATCATTTAGATTGTGAAGACACTTTACCCAGCATGATATACACCTCAGTTTAGCCCAGTTGAGAATACTGTACACGTCCTCATCAACAAATAATAAACCATATCTATGTCCCACAAATGTCTTACCTCTATTTTTCCCCCAAATTTCCTTTCCTATGCTCTTCCCCTCCCACACTCTTTCTGCTTTGGCTCTAGTGTCTATAACAATTTTTAATGCTTGTATGTCCTCCAGTCTTTCAGTCTCTGCCATAGGGTACCATCAGTTGGTATATGTTAAGTGGAGATGTACAGTGTTTCTCTTTCATAGCCTGACTTGCTTCACTCAGCAACAAATATTCCATATTTGTCCACTTTCTATCAAATTCCAGGGCCTTGTAGTTTTTTTTTATGGCTGAACAGTATTCCATGGAGTATAGGTGCCACACTTTTTTTCAATCCATTCATCTGTTTGTGGACATTTGGGTTGGTTCAATGTCTTAGCAGTCATGAATAAGGCTGCAATGAATATAGATGTGCAAGTGCTTTTCTGACTGAGCATTATCTTGTTCTTTGGGTAGATACCCAGAAGTGGAATTGCTGGGTCATATGATGGTTCTATTTGAAGGTCTTTGAGGAACCTCCATATTGTTCTCCACAGTGGCTGGATCAATTTACATTCCCACCAACAGTGTAGGAGTGTTCCCCTTTCACCACATCCCCTCCAGCACTTACCTATTTTTTTTTTTTTTTTTTTTTTTAATCTTTGCCATTCTGTTTGGGGTTAGGTGGTATCTCATTGTGGTTTTGATCTGCATCTCCCTTATGATGAGGGATGTTGATCATTTCTTCATATGCCTTTTGCTATTTGTATGTCTTCCTTAGAGGGTTGTTTATTCAGCTCATCTTTTTCCATCTTTTAATTGGGTTGATCATTTTCTTCCTGGTAAGTCACTTAAATTCCCTGTGTATTCTGGTTATCAGTCCCTTATCTGAGGCACAGTTAACAAAAATTCTCTCCCATTCATAGGGTTGTTGATTCACACTAATTACAGTGTCCTGTGCTGTGCAGAAACTTTTTAATCTAATGTAATCGCACCGGTCTATTTTGGGGATTGTTGCCTGTGCTTTGGGGGTTTTACTTAAGTCTTTGCTTACCCTAATGTCTTCCAGAGTTTCCCCAGTGTTTTCCACCAGTAGTTTTATAGTTTTAAGTCTTAGGTTTATATCTTTGATCCACTTTTGAGTTGATTTTTGTTAATGGTTACAGATAGGGATTCAGATTCATCTTTCTTCAGGTGGATATCCAGTGTTTCCAGCACCATTTGCTAAAGAGGTTTTCCTTTTTTCACTGGATTGACTGGTACCCTTTGTCAAAAATGAGTTGGCTGTATGTTTTGGGGTTTATTGCAGGGATCTTTACTCTGTTCCATCAGTCCTCATGTCTGTTTTTGTGTCCATACCGTGCTGTTTGGATTATCACAGCTTTTTAAAATATATTTTGGGGTCAGGAAATGAGATGCCCCCTACTCCACTTTTCTTGAGCAGAATGGCTTTGGCAATATGTGGTCTTTTATGATTCTAGACAAATTCTATGATTGTCTTTTCTAGATCTGTGAAGAATGTCTCTTGTAATTTTATAGGGATTGCATTAAATATGCAGAATTGCCATTTTGATTATATTCTGCCAATCCAGGAACATGGGATGTCCTTACACTGTTTTGTGTCCTTTTTGATTTCCTTTTTAAGGTTTTAATAGTTTTCCTTATACAGGTCTTTGACTTCCTTGGTTAGTTTTATTCCTAGGTATCTTATACTCCTTGTGGGTATAGTACATGAGATTACTTTCTTCAGTTCTGTCTTTGTCTCTTGTTGTTTGTGTATAGAAATGCTATAGATTTTTGTAAGTTAATTTTGTATCCTGCCACTTTACTGTATGCATTTATTACTTTGAGGAGTTTTTTTCTTTTTCTTTTTTTTTTTTTGGAGAGGTTTTTGCTATAGGGCGCGTGCGCTCGCCAGACAGAGACAGAAAGCGAGAAATCACACCCCAGGGGGGATGGCCACGCCGCAATCCCTTCTCCTCCATTCTCCTCCCGGGATCTTGGGCATGCACGCAGACGCGCCTGGCGTGAGTTTAAGCCACCGGGTCCAGGACTCGAACCGCAGTCGACTACGTGGGAGTCCAGCGACATAGCCATTACGCTAACTTCTGCTCCCGACTTTGAGGAGTTTTTATATGGATACTATTGGGTCTTCTGTGTAAACAATCATGACATCTGCAAACAGAGATAATCTCAGTTCTTCTTTCACTATTGGAATACCTTTATTTCCTTCTCTTGTCTGATCACATTGGCTAGAACTTCCAGTACTACATAGAATAAGAATGGAGAAAGTGGGCAGACTTGTCTTGTACCAGTATAATGTTAGCTATAGGTTTTTCATAGATGGCTTTTATTATGCTGAGAAACGATCCTTCTATGCCAATTTTACTGAGTATCTTAATCATGAAATGATGTTGTATTTGTCAAATGCTTTTCTGCATCAATTGAAATAATAGGTTTTTGTCTTTCTGTTAATATGGTGTATTACATTTATGGTTTTGCATATGTTGAACCACCCTTGCATCCCTGGAATAAAGCCTACCTGGTCGTGATGACTAATCTTTTTTATATGTTGTTGAATACAGTTAGAAAGTATCTTGTTGAAAATATTTGCATCTATATTCATCAGTGATTTATATCTGTAGTTTTCCTTTTTTGTCGTATCCTTATCCATTTTGGAAATGAGGGTAATGAATGGCTTCATAGAATGAGTTTGGAAGGGTTCTTTCCTTTTGGATATTTGGTTATCAGTTGTTTTCTGAGGCACAGTTAACAAAAATTCTCTCCCATCCTTTTGCCACCTTTCCATCTTTTCTTGTGTGCACTAATTGCTATGAACTTTCCTCTTATGACTACTTTTACAGTGTCACATAAATTATGGAAACTTGTGTGTCTATTATCATTGGATTCCATGAATCTTTTTATTTCAGTCTTAATCTCTTCAGTAGTTATGAAGTCATTCAGAAGTAGGTTATTTAGTGTCCATGTATTTGTGTATTTTCAAGGGTTTTTCCTGAGATTAATATCAAGTTTTCTTATTTTTTTGTCTTGTTGACCTGTCTAAAGGTGATAATAGGGTGTTGAGATCTCCAACAATTTTTCTGTTACAGTCTATCCCTCCTTTTAGATCTCGCAGTCTTTCCTTTACATATTTGGGTGCTCCTAAGTTTGGTGTATAGATATTTATAAGCGCTATATTTTCTTGGTGAATTAGTCCTTTTACTACTATATAATACCCTTCTTTGTCTCTTCTCATGGTTTTTGTCTTAAAGTCTATTTTGTCTGAAATCTATATAGTGAGTCCTGCTCTTTTTTGGTTTCCATTTGCATGGAATACCTTTTCCCAGCCCTTCACTTTTAGTCTATATATGTCTTTATCCATGAGATGGATTTCTTGTAGGCTGCAGAGTAAGGGTTTCTGATTTATTTTTTATTTTTAATCCATTCCACCAGTCTGTGTTCTTGACAGGAGAATTTTTAATTCATTAACACTCAATGTTGCTATTGATATTTCCAAACTTGTCCCTAACATTAAGTTGGCCATATTCTTGGTTGCTTTTTGTTCTCTTGTTGCTGTCTGTCTCTCTTTAGTTTTCTTGGTATAGTACTCCTTTCAGAATTTCTTGAAGAGCTGGTCTGGAGTTGGTAAATTCTTTCCAATTTTGTTTATCCGAGAATGTTTTAATTTTCTTTTCCCATATGAAGGATAATCTTGGGTAAAGTTTTCTTGGTTGAAATTGCTTTTCATTTAACACTTTAAATATATTTCCCCATCCTTTCCTTGCTTGCGTTGTATCTGATGACAGATCTGATGTTTTCCTGATGGGATAGCGTTTGTAGGTGATTTGACATTTTTCTCTTGCCAGTCTTAGTATCTTATCTTTGTCAGTTGTTTTAGTCATTCTAGTTATAATATGACATGGAGAGGATCTTCTTGGATTGATTCTACCTGGGGTTCTTTGTGTTTCTTGGGACTGGATGTTTGAATACCTCTCTAAACTTGGAAAGTTTTCTTCCAGGATTTCATGGAATAGATTATCCATGCCCTTATTAGATTCTTCACCTTCTGGGATACCAGTTATTCAGCTATTTGGGCATTTCATAATATCTAGTATTTCTCACATATTATGCTCAGTTTTCTTGGCTGTTTTCTGAGTATTTTTGATAATTTTTTCTGGGTTAGAATTTTTGTGTTCTCCTTCCGAAATTCGGTCTTCTGCATGGTCTAACCTGTTTTTTATACTTTCGAGGGAGGTTTTAATTTCCTATATTATAGCCTTCCTATCTAACAGTACCGTTGGATTCTTTTGTATGGTGTCCAATTCTTCTTTCATATCATAGAAGGACTTCCTCATCTCTTGGAGCTCAATGTCTCTTTTTTACTGCAGCTCATAGAATTTTGTTACCATAAATATTCTAAATTCTTCCTCTGACATTTTGGTAATATCCTCTAATATTTACCTATATTGAGAGAAATTACAGTGTTCCCTTGCTGGAGATGTGTTACTTGGTTCTCTCATCCTTGAGGCTCTTCTCTGATATTTAGTCATTTGGTAATGTATTGACTTCTGCCTAACTTATTGCAGAAGGATTATGAAACTGTGAGCTTATATGTTTCCCTTACTGGGAAATAATTCAGTGCTATTTTCTCCCTTCTACTGTGTTCTCCAATGCAGAAAAAACAGGAGGAGTTTTGCAATTGGATTTATGAAGAGGAATTTCACTATTTTTGCAACCACTACAGTGAAGTACAAACAATTCTCTAAAACTTAGTGTTCAGAATTTAGCGACTCTGCACCTTGTTGTCTTTAGGCAGTGGGCAAGGGCTGAGCAGTAAAACAGGCGAGTAAGGTAAAACAAAAAGAGTAGAAATATAGGAGGAAAAAGCAAAGAAAAAAGGAGGAAAGCACTACAAGAAAAAGGGGGAAAAAATCTAAAATCACATCACAAAAAATGAAACTGAGTTAAAAATGGAAAACTGCACAGCATACAAGTGTGCTGCATGAGTGCAATGCCCAATGCAGGCAGAGGTGGAGGACCCTGGAGGCTTTCTGTCCTATGTTAAGAAGAGATAAATTAACAGGAGGAAGGCACAAACAGGGTGGAAAGCTGTTTGTTTGTTTGTTTGTTTGTTTTAAAGAGAGAAAAAAAGTTAGAAGGGACAGAGCAGAACAAGAGGGAGACGCTTGCATACCTGACTAGCACTGGGGTCTGCGGGGGAGCCCTGGCTGGGAGAGTACTTCATAGCCCTGAAGCTGAACCCAGAGGCCCAACCCAGGCAGAGGTTGAGGACCCTGGAGGCTTTCTTTTCTGAGTAACCCTGGGGTCTGTGGGGGAGCCCTGGCTGGGGGAGTACTTCACAGCCCTGAAACTGAACCCAAAGGCCCAATCCAGCCATTTCATTAACTTTTCAAGTCTATTCAAGCAGGATTTTATTCTGAACACTCTACTAACTGCTCTTGTAAATATCAGAAATGACCTCTGTTTGTCATACTTAGTGAACAGTTTTGAGTCCTCATCCAAGATTTCTTAAAATTTCTAAACTCTCTTTTCTTATTGAAACATTGACCTCTTAGATTATAATTCTTACCTCTCCTGGTTTTCTCCCTACTTCTCTAGCTATTTTCTCCTCCTCTTCCTCCTCCTCCTCCTTCTCCTCTTTCTCTTTCTTCTCCTCCTCCTCCTCCTCCTTCACCACCACCCACCACCACCAACCAACACCACCAACCAACAACAACAAAAAATATATCCTATTCCTCCTGTCTCAGCCTTCCAGCTGGGACAACAGATGTGCACCACCACACCCAGCCCATTTTCAGACAAGGTCTTGATAGGTTCCCTCAGCTCACCTTGAGCTTGTGATCTTCCTATCTCAGTTTTTCCATGTTGCTAGGATTACAGATACATGCCACTGCACCTGGCCTTTACCTTGGTCAGGAAATTGTGAGACCCTCATGTGGTCCCAGAGTGCAGGACACAGTCTTTTAGCATCACAGCTAGGTCTCTGGATACTTTATTTTTTTAATGTCTTTGCTATAGGGCATGTGTCCTCATGTGAGAGGAAGAGGGAGGGAGGGAGGGAGGGAAAGAGGGAGGGAGGGAGGGAGGGGGAGAGAGAGAGAGAGAGAAGGAAAGTGAGACATCACTCTCCAGGGAGATGGTCATACCACAGTCCCTCCATTCTCTCCTCTTGGGATTTTGGGCATACATGCACATGTACCCAGTCACTGGGGAACAGAACTTAAACTGTACAGCCAGCCATGTGGAATCCAGGGCCTTAACTTCCACATCACCTGCTGGCACCTAGCTACTTCTTAATCTTACTTGCCAGCCCCTTTCCCACTAGGAGCGCAAAATGTTAGCATTCTTTTTTCTCATCCTCTGTTTTATCTTTATTTAAGACCATCTATTTACCAGGCTTTTTAAAATTATTATTGCTATTATTTTATACATTCAATCGCATATACATCATTTAGCTTGTAAAAAGAATTTACCCAACATTAAATACGCCTTAGACCAATCCAGTTGTGAATCCTATATACGTTATCAACAGGCAGTAAAACATAGTGACCCACAAATATCATGCCTCTCTGTTTTTTCTCCCTGATTTCCTTCCCTATACTCTTCCCTTCTCCCACCCTCCTTCCATACTGTCTCCAGTGTCCATCACTGTTTTCAGTGCTTTTATATCCTCTGATCTTTCAGTCTCTACCACAGAGTGTGGACAGTCGTTATATGTTAAGCGTAGACATACAAGTATGTCTCTCTTTCATAGCCTGACTTGCTTCACTCAGCAATAAATCTTCCATATTCGACCACTTTCTATCAAATGCCAGGGTCTTTTTTTTATGGCTGAATAGTATTCCATAGATTATATGTGCCACTCTTTTTCAATCTGTTCATCTGTTTGTGGACATTTGGGTTGGTTCCTTTACCAGGAACACCAGCCCAGTCATGGTGGTACAAAGAGAGGAAATATTTTGCAGTATTGGAAGCCATATGAAATACTGGGTTTTAGTTCCTGGGTTGACTTGAGCATGCTGAGGACACATGCTGATTTTCATCCTGGCTGCCTAGAAAAGGCTGAGGTGTGGGGAATCAGGGCATGAGACCCTGTTGAGAGTACTTGTCTTTGTTTCTCTTTTGTGAAAGGAATAAATAGAAACCTACAATTTCTAAATTTATGTCTAAACTATGATATGCTTCTGACTTTTAGATCCATATATCCAGCTTTCATTTTAACTTCTTGGATATCCAGAGGTCTCCCAAGGACAAGTCCAAAGAGAGCTCTAGCTTACAATAGCCCTTTGCTTCGGCCATTCATCTTTCCCTGTAATCATCTTGTTGGGGAAGCCAGTTATTTGAAAGTCATTCTTGATAGTCTGTTCTCTATTATCATTCTTTTTTTATTTCTGCCCATCATCAAAATCCTCAGTAACAGCTCCTAAATCCACCTTGTGACTACCTTCTGCAGGCTGTTACATTTCTTGTTAACCACTATTGGGTTGCTGGAAAAGTCATGGCACATTTTTACATAGAAAAATATGACTTTTCTGACAACCCAATATAGTAGGTTGGGTTGTCTCACAGTAGGTCTTCCTGCTTCCACCCTGTCTCCTCTTAATCCTGATCTATTTTCCCTACAATATCCAGAGGAATCTAACTGAAACATTAACATACATTCACTGAGTAAAGTCTTGCTTTCATCCCGTTTCTTTCCCTTCTTTTCTTTTTCTTCCTCCCTTCCTTTCCTTATCTCTTCATTGCCAGAAGGCACGTGCACTTGGTAGAGAGACTTTGCCATTGTATTACACTGCCATTTCAGCATGAGGCTGCTTTTGCTGAGACAGAGGAAGAACATATGGAGGATTGTGAACTGGGTCTTCCATGCTTCTACCTAGAAATGATGCATTTCTGCCTGAATGTTATTGGCCAAAGTACAGGCCCATGTAAACTTAAGGGAGTGGGGGAAGTATAATTCTTCCATAGGTCTGGAAGGAGAAGAACTGGGAATTGGTGATCTGAACTCTGCCTACTTCACCCACTACCTTTGCCCTTCCATTAGGTCTTATAACTCCCTGTTTTCTTTTTTTTTTTCTTTTTTTTTTTTTTTTCTTCTCTTAGCAGTACTTCTCAGAATTAGAAATGATATATTTATTTGTGGGTGTTTTCAAGGCCTGACTAATGGACTCTGAACTCTATTAGGGCAAGGGCCATGCCGATTTTATTTATCATTCTTTTATCTAGTTCCTAGCACAATGCCTAGAATACAGTGTTTATCAATAAATACTTGGTGGATATTCGATGAATATTTTGGTTTTGTGGAGCTGCTTTTGATATGTAGTAGGAAATTAGAGATTCAAATCTAGAGCAAGTAGGAAAGATTATCACATCATCTATCTTCCTGGGTAATTTTTGTTTTGTTATGTGGGTATGGTATTTTACTTTTTTGATTATTTTTAAAGCTACATCTCTTTAATTGGTGGCTATAGAGAATACAGTATAGTTTTTTAACTTACCGTAGTTGTATACCTTCAAATAGGCCACAAATAATGTGAGAACTCTGTGGGATAATAATTCCATTGAACTCAGCTTCCTATCCATTGTGTAGCTGTCAAATATTTGTCTATGTTTCATATCTACCTCATAGTATTTGCAATTGCATAATTCAAGTAGTTTACTATTGGTGAAAAGATAGACAGGTATACAAATAAGTGAAACAGAGTGTAGAATTAAGGAAAAGACCCACACAGGGACCAGCAGTTGGAGTAATGGCTATGTCACTGGACTCCCATGTAGCTGACCACGGTTCAAGTTCCGGACCTGGTGGCTTAAACACACGCCAGGCACATGTGCATACGTGCCCAAGATCCTGAGAGGAGAATGGAGGAGAAGTGGTTGCAACGTGGCCATCCCCCTTAGGGGGCGATTTCTCGCTTTCTATCTTTCTGTCTCTTTCTGTCTTTCTGGCGAGTGCGCGCACCCTATAGCAAAACAAACAAACAAGAAAATACAAAAAAAAACAAAAACAAAAACAAAAAAAAAAACACTCTCCAAAAAACACTCTCCAAAAAAGGAAAAAGACCCACACAAATAATTATGGTCAATTGCTTTTTTTTAAGACTGATTTTATTTAACTTATTTATTTATTTTTATTTGACCAGAGAGGGACAGAGTAAGAGAGTGAGAGAGTGAGAGAAAGAGAAAGTGAGAAAGCAAGTCTCCAAGTCTGGAACTTGAACCGTGGTCGGCCATGTCCACTACCCTTAACCACACTGCCTGCTGGCCCCATGTCAGTTGCTTTTTTTTTTTTTTTTTTTTTGAGAGGTTTTTCGCTATAGGGCGCGTGCGCTCGCCAGACAGACAGAGAGAGACAGAGAGACAGAAAGCGAGAAATCACCCCCCAGGGGGGATGGTCACGCCGCAATCCCTTCTCCTCCATTCTCCTCTCGGGATCTTGGGCACGCACGCACACGCGCCCGGCGTGAGTTGTAAGCCACCGGGTCCGAGATGCGAACCGCGGTCGACTACGTGGGACATAGCCATTAGCGACATAGCCATTACGCTAACTGCTGGTTCCCCATATCAGTTGCTTTTTGACAAAGGTGACGAGGTAATTCAATAGGGAATGAATAATCTTTCCACAAATAGTACTGGAATAATTGGACATCTATATTTTAAAAAGTCAACCTGACCCATACTTCATATAATACACAAAATTAAAATTAAATATAACATGGTCCTAAATATAAAACCTAAAACTACAACAATTTTTAAAAACATAACCTTTGTGGTCTGAGCTAATGTTTAAAAATTTACAAAACGTACAAACCATAAGCAATAAATAAATAAATAAATAAATAAATAAATAAATTTGAGTCCATGAAAATCAAATACTTTTGTTTTTTGAAAGGCACTGAATAAATAAAAGGCCCAATTACAGACTGAAAGAAAAGAATTAATGAAACATTTATCTGGCCAAGGATATATGTATCCAAAGTATGTATAGAATTCATATAACTCAATAAGATAACCCAATAAAAATCACAAAAGATTTGAACAACAAAGAAAAATATGAATGGAGAATTAAAAAAGCCCACTCCCGTCCCTAAAACTGACACATTAAATGTTGCCCAACATCATTAGATATAGGAACTTTCAAATTAAAGTCAACATAAGATGTCACTACATATCCATTATAGTGGCTACACTTAAAATACTAAGTGCCAAGAGGATACACAACAGCTGGAGGTCTCAGAGCTCTTGTTCTTTGCTGTGAGAATTCAAGTGTATAGCTATTTTGGAAAACAGGCCAGTTTACTCTAACATTAAATATACACTTATGATATAATACAACAGTTTCATTCCTGGGTGTTTAAGAAATAAAACCATATGCCATCAGAAGGATATCATAAACAAATATTCACAGCAACTTGATGCATAATTGGTAAAAACTAGACTCATCCCAAATTCTCACCAACTGGTGAATGGATAAAGTATGGTTCACACATACAAAGAAATACCGTTTAATAATAAAAATGATTAGATTGGGACTAGCAGATGGCATAATGGTTATGTTGCTGGGCTCCCACATGGCTGATTATGGTTCGCGTCCCAGACTCAGAGGCTTGAAGCTCATGCTGGGCACATGCATGCCCAAAATCCTGAGATGACAATGGAGAGGAAGGAATTGAGATGTGGCCATTCCTCTGTGGGGTGATTTCTTGCTTTTTCTCTCTCTCTCTCTGTCTCTCTGGCAAGTACACACTCCCTATAGCAAAAACCTCTACCAAAAAAAAAAAAAATACCATTATATTAATGGTGCAGATGATTCCTGATCCCTAACTTAATGACACTTCATCTTATGATTTTTTCATTTTATGATGGGTTTATCAGAATATTAAGAATATTTAAAATTTTTTCTTATTTTAATTTTTTACATTCCATCACTGTGTATCTTCATAGCATACAAAATGGTTTTTCCAGCATGCATACACTGTATTAGTCTAGCCAATGATATTACTATACACATTATCAACAGATGATGTTCTACTTTTGTGTCCCTTTAATGTATTTTATGCTTAATGATATTTTGAACTTACAATGGGCTTTTAGGATGTAACTCTATTTTAAACTGTGGAACATCTGTACATGTAATGACACACATGAATTTTATGTAGATTATGTTGAAGAAAACACCTGAACACATATAGTCTTGCTTGGGGCAAGACTATACTGTGTGCCATAGACTAAAGGTTTATGTCCCCTCCCAAATTCGTATGTTGACACCTAATTCTCAGATGTGATGGTACTTGTAGATGGGGACTTTGGGAAGTGATTAGGTCATAAGCCTAGAGCCCTCACGCATGGGGTTAGTGTCCTTCTGAAAGATTTCAGAACTTTATTACCCTTGTTCCTTCAGAAACAATTCAGTGGCTGATAAAGATCAGGAAGCAGATCCTCACCAGACATTAAATCCAATGATGTCTTGATGTTGGACTCCCCAGGCTCCAAAACTGTGAGAAACAAGTAATTTGTGGTAATTTATAACAGAAGCCAGAACACGCTAAGGCACTATCTGATTCTGTTAATAAGACATTTTGGAAAGCCCAGACTGTAGAGAAGATAGAAAGCGGATCAGGGCTGGGCTACTATTGTAAGTAGTAATTAGCTACAGAAGGGCATGAGGGAACTTTGCGAGTGATAGTACTTGGTATTTTGATTGCGATGGCAGTACACACTGTGCTTGTGAATCCATCACACTCTGTGCCGAAAGGGAAGAATGAACTTTACTCTAACTTACACCTCAGTTAGCCTAACACTGGAAAGAAGGTGCTGTGCTTTCATATACATATTCTACATACCCAAGGGCATGCGTACATATGTATGTATATATATGTGCATTTATATTTTTCGCTGCAACGTTTTCCCATCTGATATCTCTCCATTGCCTTCTCACTTCCATTTTGTGATGAAAAGTTAATTTTTGTCCTTAAAATGGTCCCCTCTGTGTTATATGTGTGTTTCTTTTAACGACTTCTGAGATTTTCTTTATTTTTGACAGAATGACTGTGATGTCCCAAGGTATAGTTTTCTTTGTATTTTTCTAGTTCGGGGTTTCCTTGCTCCTTGGATTTGTAAGCTGATACGATTGATCGAGTTTGGGCAATTTTTCAGTAATGTTCTTCCAAGTGTGTTTTGGTTCTCTGTTCTCCACTGCATTTGAGATTTCAAGAATGTATATGCCGTCCTCTCACTATTATCCACAGGTCACGGATGCTGTGTTTATTCCCTACCAGTAATTTTCTCTCTCTGTTTCAGTCTGGGTAACTTTTATTGACCTGCAGTTAAGTTCACAATCCTTAATCCTGCAGTGCCCTTGTTACCCATCGCTGTTATAAATCTCACCAAAATTTAGTGACACAAGTCTGTGGACTGACAGCCCATTCCTCTGTGGATTCCACTTTGGTTCACACACGTAGTTGCCTTCAGCAGGTGGGTTGGTTGGCACTTTGCTCTCCTGAGAGCTGAGGTGGTGTTATGTCCCAGGCCACCTCCTAGCATGACTGTCACAAGGTAGCATTCCAAAGAGGGCCAGAGTAAAACCTTCACTGTATCTTTTGGCCTATCTTCAGATTAAAGCCTACCGTTAGAATAAAGGGTAACATAACCGTGCTACATTTTCTCTGAGCAAGATGCAAAGATTGCTTATACTTCAGAGGTGTAGAAATAGTCTACATAGCCACCTCTGCATGAGAAGGGCAGTACAGTTATATCACCCAGGGTGTGCCCTCTGATTCGGGAGTAATTGCTGGCTATCACAGAAGTTTCTTCATGCAGTGTTCAGTAGTCTTTTCTTGCTATCCAATATGAGTTTGTTTCAGATACCTTATTTAGGTTTTATTTTTGGAGAGGTTTTTGCTATAGGGTGCGTGCGCTCGCCAGAAAGACAGAGACAGACAGAGAGACAGAAAGCGAGAAATCACCCCCCAGGGAGGATGGCCAAGCTGCAATCCCTTCTCCTCCATTCTCCTCTCGGGATCTTAGGCACTCATGCACATGTGCCCGGCGTGAGTTTAAGCCACCAGGTCCAGGACTCGAACCGCAGTCGACTACATGGGAGTGCAGCGACATAGCCATCACTCTAACTGCTGGTCCCTCAGATACCTTATTTTTCAGCTCTAGAACAGTTTCTAGTTCTCTTCTAAAATAGCCTCTTTACATATAAAAATTCCCTTTTAAAAGCTTTCTCCCATGAGAAAGAGAGTCAATGACAGGAAAAAATACGTGCATAGATAAGGTTTGCCAAGAGGGATTTTTGCCATGGTCTGCCCACAGCCAGTCCTGGATTGTGGGTATGCTTGTGCTGGACATAGACAGGGACATCTCCAGATGGGGACCCTGAACCTTGCCACATGGGCCAGCCTTGCATGGCATGGCACTACCATGCTGCTTGCTTATAAATTCTCTAACGCTTTCATAATTCACTGTTGTTTCTAGAGTGGAAAGAGTTAGTTAAGTGACTGGGTTTTCATTTGGGCTCTTGTAGATTCCAATTCATATTGCCAATGTCTGTTGTCCTCTACTGCTTTGTCTCTGCATCACCCAAATTACATCTGGCTTGTGAATTGTTCCTACCTCAGCCAGATGCCTTCCTGTATTATAAAAACGCTTACTACTCTTTGATCACTTAGGAATACATTCTTTTCCCCAACCCCAGAATTTCATTCACCAGCATTTCTTTGTTTCCACTGCTTTTTGTAGTCTATAGAAAAAAATATAACTATTCTGTGTTTATCTTGTTACCCCAGTAGGTTCATTCTTATCCCTCTCTATCATAACTGGAAGTGAAAACCAATACTAGTTTGTCTTGCCATGACTTCGTGGGTAGAAATAGCTATTAAGCTATAAGGTATGGATCTATATTCTTGAGATTCTCTGGTTTCAATGTTAGTGGTTATTGAATTTCTTGTAATTACTCTGGTTTTATGCTATAGCATGTTTGACTGAATTTAGCAGGCTATTTTTGCTGCAGAAAAGATTATTTTTCATGTGACCTCTGGGCATTAAAAACAATGTGGCAAAGTAAAAGAAAAATAGAGGAAAAGGAAAGTAGAAATTATTACTGATGGCCAGATGGCATAGCAACTGATACTAGTTTTGGATAAAATATTCAGGCATTAAGTTGAGAAGAATCGCCCATTAGCTATGTATTGTAATAATGCGTAATGTTACCTAACATACTCAGATTTCTTGCCCTTGACAGAGGGAGGTAACTCTGGAAATCGCCCTTATTTATTATGGTAAAGTAGGGTGTTTGTTTTTGCACCTGATATAAGCACTTGGCCAAGGACTCCCATAACTACCTGCGGTGCCTGTGGGAGTTGGTCGCAAAGTTATGGAGTACCTCAGAGGAGGAAGGTCTGTTTGACAAGATTATGGTCTAGTTGTCAAAGTTATGTTTGGAAATAGGTGCTGGAATGCATGTTTCCAGAATATGCAGAGATAATCCTTTGGAGATGCGTATCAGATCCAGGGCTGGTTTTGGGATTCTGGGCTCTGAGAGATGAGCTAGACTCTACACTACCTTAAAAATGGGTTCAAATATGGCTACCTATTGCCCCTCCCCGAAAGAGCATGCTTGCTCACACCTTTAAACTGCTTTTCATGGCTTTTCATGTTTTTAAATAAAATTGGAGCTTTAGTAATTTCACTTTCTCCCTTTCTAATCAGTAGAGCAACTCTTTATGATCCTAGTTCTGGGAGGTCTTATTCTAGGGCCTTTCCTCTTTCTCTCTTCAGTGGCACTATTGGACTTACTTTTGGATCAGGGTCAGATATTCTTTTTTTTCTTCTCTTCCTTTTCCATCTTTTTGAAAGAAGTTTCATTATTTCCCTGCTGTGGTACTGGCCTTTCTTTGTGTCAATCACGCTGATGAGTGGAGAGAACTAGAAAATTGGAGAAAAGCAGAAATTATAAGCAAAAGAAAAATGAGAGTCTAAAAAGGCAGAAGGAGCTGAAGCCACTCTTTTTTGTATTGTTTTGGAGAGGTTTTTGCTATAGGGTGGGTGCACTAGCAAGAAAGACAGAGAGAGAGAGAGTGAGAAATCGCCCCCCAACCCCAGGAGGAATGGCCACGCCACAATCCCTTCTCCTCCATTCTCCTCTCGGGATCTTGGGCACGCATGCGCACGCACCCGGTGTGAGTTTAAGCCACCGGGTCCAGGACTTGAACCACAGTTGACTACATGGGAGTCCAGTGACATAGCCATTAGGCTAACTTCTGGTCCCAAGCCATTCTTTTGGCAATGTTTTTTGTGTAGCATTGAGAGACTGTTTGGGAGGAAACGTTGCCTTCCAGAGGAGAATGAGAATGGCAGAAAGGACTAAAGCATTTTAAAGACTTTTACTGTACATTATGGAAATAGTTACACCTCTCACTATAGACCTGTTTGTTTTCATTCCTACCATTTTCTAAAATAGAAGGAATCAAAATTTTATTTTTCTGTTGGACTCATGCACCTGTGGCCATAGTTATATTTGAGTTTTCCTTTCCATTGGTACTCTGCTATAAAAGCAACTTAGAAATTCCTTTCTAGCTCTTTTTGTCTTGGAAAAAAAAAAAAAAAAAACCTCTCATACTTTTTCACTCATGGACAACTGAATTTCCACTTCAGGAGCTTTGTTCCATTTGTGAATGTAGCTCTCACAGATCTTAAACTAGAGTGAGCTATTTATAGTCCAGGGTAAGGGATGTCTTTTAAATCGTGGTATAGAACAGAGTTTAAGGGATACCATATATGGGACTATATAATGCAGGAGAAAAGAGGAAGATACCAGGAAAAAAAGATAGGAAATGTTGCCAATTTCACAGCTTTGCTAATGACTGCTGCATTGCCAACAGTGTAGATTCTGGATCTAAGAACTTATAGCTGCATTACATTTTGATTTATTTTTTTCATAAAATTAGAAGGGCATGCTGGGACAAAAGGCAAGTGGACAGGAGAGTGAGTTTGCCATAGCGATGTTTGGCCTTCTCTTTTGGGAGTCGATTAGGAAAGAGAACTAACTCTGGGCTAAAAATAGTAAATCACAGTCACAGCCTGAGGAGTGATTACCGTTATTTGAGTATTTATGTGCCAGGCACTGTGTTAAGCACTATGTTTCCTGGTACAGGCCTTAGGTTCAGTGGTTTAAAATGTCTAAATATGTGTTTCCCTGCAGTGCTTGAGAATCTGCGTTAAAACAGTTTATCTCCTACTTCTGTGTTTCCTCTGCCTTTTAAAGTTTGTTTAAACTTATTTTATTGTGTGACTTTTCGTAAACTGCCTTAAATCTTTTTTTGGAACAGGACAAGATATAAATAAATAAAATAACCTACATACAATGGAAAGTTACAGATGCGTGGATATTTTAGACTCTTGCTATTCTCTCTAGTTCCATTCTAGTTCCATGTTCTTCTTTCTAGTTCCTGCTTTAACTGAGATTCTCCTTTAGTTCTTAAGTTCTTTTGACCACTTAGGAAGTAGTCGTTCTGTATGGCCTCACACTCCTTCAAATCCGGAATCACAAAACTACTGTCCTCTTCCGAAATGTTCCTTGGCCTGTTACTCATTCTTTCTCACTCTCCAAGATCTTCGTGACTTTAAAATTCTGTGATTCTCTGAGCCCCTGGTCCCATCATTATTGATCTGTGATGGGCAGCTTCTTGTACATACTCTGTTAGAAGTTGCCTAGGAAAGTTACCTAGGAAGATGGGGATGAATGATAAAATAAAGGCTTTGACTCAAGAATACCTACTTTTAACTCTTTACCCTGTCTTTTTTTCAAAAATTCTTCTAAATCATGTCATCTTTCTGGCTTCCTCAGTTTTTATAAAACATAGTACAAATTTCCATTTGCTTCCATTTTCAAAATTAGTTGGTAACAGGAGACTATGAGTCACCAGGAAGCAAGAACATTTGTCATGGGGCCTGAGGTAGTTCAATACCATAGAAGTGGGAGAAGCTCAGAGAGTAAAGATAATCAGACTAAATTGCTGCATTTTACCAGTAAGTAAACTGAGACTCCTCCTTCGTGTATTAGTTGGCTCAAAGCTGCACAGGGGTGGGAAACTTGGGAATGACCTCTGTTACGAGTCTCTCTGTCCTGCGGTGTCTGGTCTTAGGTGAACCATGTCCCTTCATGGCAGGATCACAGATACAGCCTCATGGAGAAGTTTAGGAGTCACAAAACGAGTGAGAAAAAAGTTTGCAATAATGTTTGCCTGTGAGGATAAGTTCTGGACAAGTACGAAACATTATTATTGTGACTTGAGGTACTTGATAGCACATATGACTCTCACAAATGAAACCTAAAAATACTCAGCATGTGGGAAGTCACTTTGTAGGTGTCTGTGACTATAAATGCAGAAGTAGAAATAGAACTGGGGGTACATGGTGTTGCTTAGCAATACAAATGAAAATGGGATGAAAATAGAGTTCTTTGGCAGAGAAAATGTTGTTTACTAGAAGTAAAGGCACACCGGTGGCTGATTTTTCAACTTTATCTAAAGCAAAGAACATGAAGTTTCTTCTCAAGTTCTAGGTGTATGGTTGACACTAGCAGTATTACAAGAAACATTTATTTCTTTCCTTTTTTTTTTTTTTCTCCCTAAGGAGTGCATGGAGTGAATGGAGTTGGCTATAGGCTCTTTAAAGATTTTAAGAATTTGGTTCCTTGTTTCTTCTTCTTTTTTTAAGGTTCTTGCCATCGAGCATGTAAACTCACTAGAGAAAGAGACAGTGAAAAGGAAAGTGAGAAATCACCTCTTGAGGGGCTGGCCATATGCAATCCCTTCTTCTCCGTTCTCCTCTTGGGCTTTTGGGCACACATGCACATGTGCCTGGCATGATTTTTAAGCCAACAAGTCTGGGACTTGAACTGCAGTCAGCCATATGGGAGTCAAGCCCCCTAACCATGATGTTATTTGCTAGCCCCAAGGTTGTTTCTTTCTTTTTTTTTTTTTTTTTGAGGGGTTTTTGCTATAGGGTGCATGCACTCACCAGACAGAGAGAGACAAACAGAGAGATAGAAAGCGAGAAATCATCCCCCACAGGGGATGGCCACACCGCAATCCCGTCTCCTCCATTCTCCTCTCGGGATCCTGGGCACGCACATGTGCCTGGTGTGAGTTTAAGCCACTGGGTCCAGGACTCGAACCGCGGTCGACTACGTGGGAGTCCAGCGACATAGCCATTACGCCAACTGCTGGTCCCAGGTTGTTTCTTTCTTAATGGATATTACATCAAGTGGAAATCAAAACATGTAACTAACATACATTATAAAGATGCAGGCTCAGTATAAGTTAAACGCACCTGAAAAATGAAGGAAAAAGATTAATTTTAAGAAACTTCCCTTGTGCTATTTACATGAAAATGTTAGTTTATTTTTCCCACAATAATTTTAGATGGTTTAATATTATTCTGTTAATAGACACAGTGAGAGGGAAAGTGAGAAATCACCCCCACCCCAGGGGGAATGGCCATGCCACTATCCCTACTTCTCCTGGGATTTTGGATATACACTCACACTCATTTGGTGTGAGTTTTAAGCCATGGAGTCTGGGTCTCAAAACGTGGCTGGCCATGTGAGTCCAGTGATGTAACTACTAGGTCATCTGTTGGTCTGCCAATGATCTTATCTTCGTCTCCTGTAGGTTATAAATATAGCTCACATGTGGGGTCATTGGAAATGTCATGATGCATTTTTTTGCATAGAAAAACATGTCATGACTTTTCTAAGGACCCAGTATTTTTGGAGAATACAACCCATAAGAGCATGAAAAATGGAAGTATTAAAAATTTACCAGGCCAACTGGTGGTGTGGAGGTTAAAGCGACTGGACCCCATATGACCAACTACTTGGTTTGTGTCCTTGATACTGGTGTTACATATGTGTGTGCCTAGAATCTCAAGAGGAGACTAGAGAAGGGATTGCAGTGTTGTCATACCCCCTTGAGGAGATTTTTTTGCTTCCTGTCTCTTATCTCTTTCTTTCACACACATACCCTACAGCAAACTAAAATAAAAATAAAAAAGATTTACCAACATCTTCTAATATCTCATATTAAAGGTCCTCACTCAAGAATGTTAATAGTCCAATAGTTCGTCAAGAATATCTGTACAAAAACAAAGAGTGGTTCATCAGGCTACTCTGTTCATAGCGTAACTCCTTTATTACTACTTAATAGTATTAACAGAAAAAACAATTTTTTAACTTTTTTTTTTCTTTTTGGCTTTACTTTATTCATCTTTGTTATTCTTTGAGAGTTTACTGGTGGCTGTAGCTTCTATAACAAATGTAATATATAACTATTGTAACAAATAAAGTCTGTTTTTTTGTTTGCTTTTTCTTGGAGAGGTTTTCGCTATAGGGAACATGCATTTGCCAGAAAGGCAGAGACAGAGAGACAGTGAGAAATCACCCCCCAGGAGGGATGGCCACGCCGCAGTCTCTTCTCCTCCATTCTCCTCTCGGGATCTTGGGCACGCACGCACACATACCTGGCTTGAGTTCAAGCCACCAGGTCTGGGACTGGAACCGCAATTGACTACATGGGAGTTCAGCGACATAGCCATTACACCAACTGCTGGTCCCAACAAATAAAATCTTAAATAAACCTATTTGCTTAGAAAGGAAACTTAAGTCACTTGTTTTAGATAATAGTCACAAGAATGCAATCGGGGGAGGCCCAGGGCCTTAGGCAGGACATTTTACAAGAAGGGAATGTTTATTCAAGGGACATGATATAACTGGTTAAATGAGGAAAACTGCAATAACTATATCATGTAACATAGTTACTCAGATGTGTAGATTTTTCTGATAGAAATAGTTTAAATAAAATATGTTGTAGCTTCCCTCACTCTATCAGTATATGTCACAAGTCTGAGTCAACAGATTCAGTGTTGTCATAAGAACAAAAACGGTCATAAATGTCATGTGAAAGGAAAAGGAACACAGGCCAATCAGGAGGGCAAGGGTAACGCTGAAGTAACATAAATTTACGTTATAGGTAATGATGGATAAATGAGAAGTGCAATGGTATATGATGTGCTGGAAATTTCTGTTCTGGGATTTGGTTGTGAACTTGTTAGCTTTTGGCCATTCCCTGTACTCGAACACAGCTAAATGAACTTCTTTCTCCCTCTTTGCTTCCCCCCTCAGTTATTCACAGAAACAGCTGCTGCTGGATTTTAAGTGGCAACAGAAGTGTAGAAAGGAAGGGCCTTTAACTGTATCCCATGTCTTTTGCTATGTTGCTGATATTTTCAAGCAAATATTGAGTTATCTGTTGATGTATTTGAAACCAGGGAGGATAAGTCCCACCTGGTGGTCACAGGCTTGCGTTTTTGTGACTAGTCACACAAACTTGGACTATTGCAGGTATCTGTAAGTAATTTTTAATAATTGGTCTGTGTATGACCCTGGAAATCTAAAGCTCATATACAGTTTAGATTTATATGAATTTGAATTCTGAAAGCTAAAGTTGAAAGCTGGTATATAATATATTTTTGTATGAACTAGAATCATAAAGTCTTCAGACGGATTATGGGTCCTTCTACACCTCAATTTTGAACATCTCATAAGCCTAATTAACCTGAAGCAACTTGATCCTCAAGTTCAGAGCCATAGGACTAAGAGAAAAATTGAAAAATTATTTCTAGTTGTCTTTTCTTGGGTGATGCGGAAAGCTCAGTTGCACATGTAAAAAGAATATGTTGGTGTCTACCGGGTGTCAGGTAGACATCATAGACATCCTCCATAGACAATACAATGAAACTCATGGAAATGTCAAAGAATTTAGAATATTCATAGTGACAAAGCTAACAGAGATGCAAGAGAAGGGAGGCAATGAACTCCAAATGTATGAGGCATTGAGAAGATAGGAGTAAATAAGACCTCAGTGGTCTCTGCCATTTGAGAGCTTACAGGAGCAGGCAGTGAATAGATTTCGGCTTCTGGAGGGAAACATTACAACATAGATTTCAAAACAACTTTGCTCTGTTCTGTTCTTATTTATATCTAAATATTTTAAGCCTATTCATTGAAATTTTATGAGGGCATTGGGATCTTGCTGGATGGCAGTTATTTTAGAATGTATGAGGCCTTTGCAAAGCATGACTTCCTTGGTAAGCATGGTGAAAAAATAATGCAGTCAACGAGGCAGTGATCCAGAGACTCAAACCTTGACAATCAATCAGGATTCTTAGCCTCAAGCAGCTTCTATTATAATAACAGAAATAAGACCAAGAGCAGTTTCATGTGTGGGGAGGATGAGTTTACATAATCATATGTAATTATGCAATGATAATTATTATGCATGATAAATACATAATGACTTCATGAGTAGAAAAATTGAAGTTACAAGTATGCATAGGGCAAAGTGTTTTATTCTAGATGTTTTACATAGCTATTATCCCCTCTTCTGTAATAAGTACCTCAGAAGAGTCCCAGATCTTAGCGTAGAATGACGATTAATGGTTTTGCTAGTGAAATGTGGTGCTCTGAGGCTGGCCCACATGGCAGGGTTCCTGGTCTGAATCTGAAGACCTCACTGAGTATACCAGGTAATTGTGTGTCCTTAATCTAGGCTGACTGAGGCTACGGGCTATCACAGCTTTAGGACCGTGTTGGAGGTTCTCTCTCTCACTCCCTCAGAAGAAATGAATGAATAAATTGCTATACAAGTTGTACATTAAAAACATGGGAATATCGTACATATTGCAGGGTTAAAAAAACTTAAAGGAAGCTGAATACCATGTCTAGAGATTAACATTAAATATATCTTGTTAACTGCCCAGACTTCCCCCTCCTGACCCCAACTTATAGCCAGGACAGGCCAATCACAAATCATCTATATTTGAGCTCTGAGCAGCCCTTTTCAGGGACTAGGTCATCTGAAGATTTTCTGCCAAGATTTCATCCAGATGCCACTGAACATACGGATTTAACTCCAAAAATCAGAAAAAAATGCATAATCCATCAGATGACCAGGAACCATCACAGAGGCACAAAAAATATGAGAAACCAACAAAATGTTTCTCCCTCATGGAAAAAGAGTAACTCTTCATCCTCCATAGACAATACAATGAAACTCATGGAAATGTCAAAGTATTTAGAATATTCATAGTAACAAAGCTAACAGAGATGCAAGAGAAGGGAGGCAATGAACTCCAGAAGATGCTGGAGAAAAGCAACAATGAATTCTAAGAGGTGAGGAAGTTCTTGCACAATCTGAAAGAAGAAATACACACCATAAAAAAGAATCAAATGGAGCTGTTAGAGGTGAAGGCTGTAGTACAAGAAATCAAACCTCCCTTGAAAGTATTAAAAGTAGATTACATCATGCAGAAGATCGAATCTCAGATGTAGAAGACAGAACCTCTGGCCTAGAAAAATTCACCAAAAATACTGAGAAAACAACCCCAAAGATGAGAATAATATATGAGTAATACTAGATATTATTAAATGCCCAAACATCTGGATAATCAGTATCCCACAAGGTGAAGAAATGAATAAGGGCATTGATGATCTATTCCATGAAATCCTAGAAGAAAAGTTTCCCAAACTAGAAAGGCATTCAAATATCCAGACCCAAGAAATACAAAGGACCTCACATAGAATCAATCCAAGAAGATCTTCTACAAGGCACATCATAACTAGATTGATCAAAACCACAATAGAGACAAAATACTAAAATCGGCACGAGAGAAATGTACTTTCAAAGGATATCCCATCAGGCTAGTGTCATACCTCTCACTGGGAACAATGTAATCAAGGAAAGAATGGAAAAATATATTCAAAGTGTTAAGTGTAGAACAATTGCAACCAAGGATACTATACCCAACAAGATTATCCTTCAAATATGGGAAGAAAAGACAAAAACGTTGTCAGATAAAACCTGAAAGAATTCACCAACACTAGACCAGCTCTCTAAGAAGTTCTGAAGGGAGTGCTATACTAAAGTCAGACACACAGAATTAATAGTACAAGTACAAGAAACAACCAAGAGAATGACCAACTTAATGGTAGGTACAAGTCCGGAAAGATCAGTAATAACATTGATTCTAGAATTTAAATGGAAAGATCAGACCACGGAAACACTGCAAATTCAACAGAAGATTAATTACATGAGACTGAACTGCTGGAATAGAATCTTATGATTTTTTTACTAAAACGTTACTGATTTTCTCCTATGCTTTGTTTTCTAGATTTAAGGATTTTTATCTTGTCTTGAACTGTACATAGGTACATGTGCCTTCTGTTTGAACTGAATATTAACCTTTTTCCTGGCTTTAAGTCTTAAGTAAATTTCTCTTAACATATTTTGATTTTGATCTATTAAAACTAAAACTGTTTTTCTTGAAATTAAAAGAAATGCACTAAAAAAATGCCTACTTAATGACCGTAGTAAGCTACATAACTCCAGCTAGGTGATACTTTATACTATGTTCATTCTACTCCCTGAGTTTTGTGCCTAAAGTCAGACATATGTTCATAGATATGTATTTGTCAGCTGTGCTTGCTACTGAAAGTACTTACATCAATATTTTATGAGTCAATAAAATGTAAAAAAAAAAAAAAAAAAAAAAAAAAAAAAGGCATGGAAAGCAATTGTAGATACCAGAGACTGTGGGAGGAGGGTGGAAAATGAATGAGGGTGAGAAATAGGTAATCAACGAAGGAAAAAAAAAAAAGGCAAAATATTTGAGAAAGAAGAAATAGAAAATTATTTGCTGATGATAACACATATGGTAATATCTTTGATTAAGCCAATTTACTGTGTATTCTGGATGGAAAATCTCATTTTGAATACTGTAATAATTACAGATAAAGAGTATAAATAAATTGAAAAAAAATTACATTCAGTTAAACTAAAAATAAACCAGACCCGGGACCAGCAGTTAGCGTAACAACTATGTCGCTGGACTCCCTGCAGTCAACTGCGGTTCGAGTCCCGGACCACGTGGCTTAAACTCATGCCCGGTGTGTGTGTGCATGCCCAAGATCCTGAGAAGAGAATGAAGGAGAAGATTGCAGCATGGCCATCCCCCTGAGGGGTGATTTCTCGCTTTCTATGTCTCTGTCTCTCTCTGTCTTCTGGTGAGTGCACACACCCTATAGCAAAACCTCTCCAAAAAATGAAATAAATAAATTAATTAATTAATAAAAATTAGCCAGGCCCTTCTAAATAGGTGCATTACAAAATAAATTATAATTTGGATGTATTTTGGCTGTTAGAAAAAAATAATCCTAACAATGCCAGTATGTAATCATGGAATTAACTTTTTAAATGAATTTATTAATTTTTTTATTTATCATTATTTTAATTTACTATTAGGCATGTGTGTTCATCAGAGAAAGAGAGAGAGAGACAGACGCATGGGGGCCATGTGGGAGTCCAGTGCCCTGGACTGGATACCCTCATAGTATGTTATCAAGGTAGTTTCTACTTGCTGTTTTATGTGGCTTAAGGCCAGATAATCAATGAATAATTTTTACATAAAATAGAAAACTGTTTTTTTTTTTTTGAGAGGTTTTTGCTACAGGGCGTGTGCGCTTGCCAGAGAAACAGAGACAGCAAGCAAGAAATTACCCCCCAGGGGGGATGGCCATGCCACAGTCCCTTCTCCTCCATTCTCCTCTTGGGATCTTGGACATGCACACACACACACACACACACACACACACACACCGGGCGTGAGTTTAAGCTACCAGGTCTGGGACTCGAACCACAGTTGACTACATAGGAGTCCAGCGACATAGTCATTGTGCCAACTGCTGGTCCTGAAATTTTTTTTTTTTTTTTTTTTTTAATGAGTACAGTAATGGCATAATCTGCTTGCCTATCCCTTCTCATTTCTTACCAGTGTCATTAAACACTTTGTCTCTAATGAATCAATACATTCTTAGTTTGATCTTATGCTTTCCTCTGACAAAATTCATGATAAAAACACCAGAGGGAGATGGACCCTAGTGAATGGCCACAAGACTGCTTCATTGTCACTGGATGGTATTACATTTGCAAAACAAAATAAGGGACTCAGAAAATTAGTTTTCCTTTCTGACAACAGATGAAAACAAAATGCTCCCAAATTGATATCTTCCTCCAAACCTTTCAGTTTGTGAGCTTTCATGTTGTAAGACTTATTTTTTTACTCAGGAGATCCTATGAAAATCTTTCTTATTAGTTTACCTTCTCTTTCCATTATGCATCTTTTCTAAATATTTATCTCCATGTCTTTGAGTTACAAGAAAGTGTACAACTTCAGGCATTTTCCAGACTGCATTTTGGTACAACAGCTGGGCCAACTTCTCTAACTGGAACTCTTGAACATCTTTTGTAGAGTTCATGCAGTTCAATGCATCTGACAGATTGGGAGTTGTGTGAACTCTGGCTACAAGACCAGGTGTTAGGAAAATTTCACAGCTCTCTTTGAAGGCTGTTATGCATGTCTTAACTGTTTCAAAACGTTAATTTCCTTTGTATAGCCTTTCTTTTTTTTTTTTTTTTTCTGCTATAGGGCGCATGCGCTCGCCAGACAGACAGACAGAGACAGAGAGAAAGCAGAAATCACCCCCGGGGGGATGGCCACGCCACAATCCTTTCTTCTCCAGTCTCCTCTCGGGATCTTGGGCACGCATGCACACGCGCCCGGTGTGAGTTTTAAGCCACTGGGTCCGGGATGCAAACCGCGGTCGGCCACGTGGGAGTCCAGTGACAAAGCCATTACGCTAACTGCTGGTTCCCTGTATAGCCTTTCTTAAAGTAGCCATGCGTCTCATCAATTGAAGTTGGAAAAGGAATTATTTCCTTTCCCGAGGAAGACTACTAGGAAAGCAGGCTTCAAACATAAACTTTATCCTTTCTTTTCCCTGGAAAGTCCTGAAAAAGAGAGAGGAAGATTTTGTACTTCTATGTACATTTACTTCATAAAATGTTAATTCTTCTAATCCTGGAACATGAAATGTCCTACTTTTTTGTATAATTTTCAATATCTTTTTTAAGTTTTTCATTGTCTTCCTTGTATAGGTCTTTGACTTCTTTGATTAGGTTTATTGCTAGGTATCTTATTTCTTTTGTGGTGATTATAAATGAAACTGCTTTCTTCAATTCTACCTCAGTTTGTTCACAGTTAGTGTATAAAAATGCTATAGATTTTTTTTTTTTTTTTTTTTTTGGAGAGGTTTTTCGCTATAGGGCGTGTGCGCTCGCCAGACAGACAGAGAGAGACATAGAGACAGAAAGCGAGAAATCACCCCCCAGGGGGGATGGTCATGCCGCAATCCCTTCTCCTCCATTCTCCTCTCGGGATCTTGGGCACGCACGCACACGTGCCCGGCGTGAGTTTTAAGCCACCGGGTCCAGGACGCGAACCGCGGTCGACTACGTGGGAGTCCAGCGACATAGCCATTACGCTAACTGCTGGTTCCCAATGCTATAGATTTTTGGGCCAGCAGGTGGTGTGGTGGTTAAGACGCTGGAATTCCCACATGGCTGACCACGGTTTGAGTCCCAGACCTGATGGCTTGCTTTCTCACTTTCCCTCTCTCTTTCTCTGACAAAACTCATGTGAAATAATAATAATAAATAAATAAAATAATTTCAAAAAAATAGAAAAGTGAAAAAAATGCTATAGTTTTTTGTGTTGATTTTGTATCTCGACACTTTATTCATTTATCACTTTCAGAAGTTGTTTTGTAGATGTATATAATCATGTCATCTGGAAATAGAGACAATTTCACAATGCAATCAGGTAAGAGACTAAAATAAAAGGCATTTAAATAGGGAAGGTGTTAGGCTTTTCTCTTTTTTTTGGTAGGAAGCTTTTAATTATTATTAAGGTATAATAATTGTACATATATGTGGGGAACAATGTGATTTTTTTACATGGATGCAATATATAATGATTAAATCTAGGTAATTATATATCCATCATTTGTCATTACTTTACATGGGAAGTATTCAAAATCTGAGATATATATAGTAAGTTGTTATTTTAAAAATTTTATTATTATTTTCTACATATTTGACCACTATACATCACTTGGCTTACAAAGAGAATTTACCCAACATTAAATACACCTCAGAGAATCCTATACACATGTTCATCAACAGGTAAGAAACCATTATTATATTCCACAAATGTCTTGCCTCTCTATTCCCCCCACCCCAATTTCCTTCCCTATACCCTTCCACTCTCCTACCCTCCTTCCACACCGTCTCCATTGTCCATAACTATTTTCAATGCTTTTATGTCCTCTAATCTTTCCATTTCAGTGGTAGGTTTTTCTGTTACCAGTATCCAGGGGTTTAACCTGAGATCAAAAATGATTAATCCTCACCCACTTAGTGTCTTGTAACATTTGAGGACTCTTGTTCAGGGTTGTTTCCTCATATCCCAAGTAGATCTTTATTATGTCCTTTGAAACAGCAGGATTCAGTTTGGAGATTCTGTTTTAAGTGTTTCCTATTGGATATTTTTCTTTTGTAGCCTCTGAAAGGACAAACTTTGGCACTTTACGTGCAACCTCAGGACAATTTGCACGGGAAGTCTTTCTTTGACTTTTAGCTCACTATTGCTTTTGTCAGTTTTGCTAGCTTTGGTCTTAATCCTAGACTCTTTACAACATTCTTCCTTTAAAAATAAAAGCATTTATGTCTGGTTTTCATTAAGCTCGTATTTCAGGGTGGCTGTTTCACAAAGACAGCAAAACAGAACTTGCACATCGGGTTTTTGGTTTGGGGATTTGTTTGGAGATACACGTAGGTGGTAAGGGGATGAATAGGTGGGCCAGGCTGTAATGCTATTTACCACTGAATTATTTTCAGGCAGCCTGTTTCGATGGTGATCACGTTAGGAAAAAAGTTGACCCTTGAACAACACAGGTTCGAATGGAGTAGGTCTATATATATGAGTTTATTTTTCAATAAATATATTGTAAAATATACTATAGATGTACATCTAATTTTCTCAGTAACTTTATTCTCTAGTTTACTGTAAGAATACAATATATAATCCATATAACATACAAAATGCGTGCTAGTTGGCTGTTTAAGTTATTGGTAAGGCTTCTGGTCAACGGTAGGCTATTACCAGTTAAGGTTCAAGGCCATCAAAAGATACATGCAGACCCTTGACTTGAAAGGGGCTGGGACCCCAACTCCCATGTTGTTCAAGAGTCATCTCTATATTTGGAGTTCTAGATTGTGGAAACTACAGGATGCTTCATGTTAAAACCGTAGGGCAGGGGGACCAGCAGTTAGCGTAATGGCTATGTCGCTGGACTCCCACGTAGTCGACCGCGGTTCGAGTCCCGGACCCGGCGGCTTAAACTCACGCCGGGCGCGTGTGCGTGCGTGCCCAAGATCCCGAGAGGAGAATGGAGGAGAAGGGATTGCGGCGTGGCCATTTCCCCTGGGGGATGATTTCCTGCTTTCTATCTCTCTGTCTCTCTCTGTCTGTCTGGCGAGCGCACGCGCCCTATAGCAAAAACCTCTCCAAAAAAAGAAAACAAAAAAAAAAAACAAAAAAAAAAAAAAAAAAAACCGTAGGGCATGACAATGGAACAGTGCTACAGATACCATCTGATTATGAGGTAAAGTCATCCCTTCTATCCTTTGATTTCCTTAAACAGTTCCCCTTGGCCAAAGCCCATAATGAGATAGAGATCTTGCTATTTAAAGTATGTCTAAGGACTGGCAGCTTCAGCATCAGCTGGGAGGTCATGAAGAATGTATAGTCTGGGGGCCAGCAGTTGGTGTAGTGGTTAAGGTGCTCTACTCCCGCGTAGTCAACTACTTTTCCAGATGTAGACCTGGTGGCTTGAAGCTCACGCAGGGCACTTGTGCATGCATGCCCAAAATTCCTAGAAGAGAATGGAAGAGAAGGAATTGCGGTGTGGCCCCCCACCATACCCCCCGCTAGGGGACGATTTCTTGCTTTCTGTCTCTCTGTCTCTTCAGTGACTGCACATGTCCTATAGCAAAAATCTCTTAAATAAATACAGGGAGGGAGAGGGAGAGAAAAAGAAAGAAATGTGTAGTCTGGGCCCCATTCCAGACCTCCTTATTAAGCAACACCAATATAGAGAAAACCAGCTTGTTTTCTACAGGACTATTTCCAGATAAGAAAACAGATTATTTCATCCAGAATGAGGACTTAATTTCCTGTTCAGCACTGGAAGCATTTCAGGGGTTCTATTTTGTTTGTTTGTTTGTTTGTTTGTTTGTTGTTGATGCTGTGTGTCTTGAAGAGACCAGTTTCCTTAACGGGTTTATGATTGGGTTACATTAGTAGATAGAGCAGCACACCTGAGCGGTGGTCCCTCAAGCCGTGACATGATGCTTGGGGCATTTATAGTTCTTAAAAATATAAATGCAGTTAGCGTAATGGCTATGTCTCTGGACTCCCATGTAGTTGACTGTGGTTTGAGTCCTGGACCCGGTGGCTTAAACTCATGCCAGGCATGTGTGTGTGTGTGTGTGTGTGTGTGTGTGTGTGTGTCCAAGATACCGAGAGGAGAATGGAGGAGAAGGGATTGTGGCATGGCCATCCCCCCTGGGGGGGTGATTTCTTGCTTTCTGTCTCTCTTTCTGGCGAGTGCACGTGCCCTTTGGAAAAAAAAAAAAAAAAAAAAAAAAAAAAAACAAAAACCAAAAATCAAAAACCTCTCCAAAAAAAAAAAAAAAAAATCGACTTTAGTTTGAAGCAGAATATGACTGAAGTCTCAGCCGCATAATTTCTCTTAAAGAATGGAACAGGTCTGGCTATAGCAGGCATTTGGTATATTTGTTTAAAATATCTGGGAAACGTTTATAAATAATTTCTGCCTGGGATATTTTTATACGTGGAAGTCCGAGCAGTGTTGCGGTGGACTCCCTAGGCTACCCAAGGGCCTGCAGGTCAGCCTGACACCAGCTCTGAGGATGCTGGAACTGCTAGCCACCTGGTGGGGATCTGACTCAAGCTGGGGTCCTTATTTGGTAGCCACTTTCGGCAAGCTGCAGGCTGCTGGAGACGGCTGGGCTGGAGGTGAGCAAGCTTTCCTGAGAAGCGGCGTTTTAAAGGAAGCTTTCTTCCTGCTCACTAATCTGGAATAGGAGGCAGGGTAGAAGCTTGCACGTCAGGGTTCTAATTTAACGCTACATGTTCTGAGAGCTTGAGTAAGTTGTGTAACCTCTCTGGGACGCAACATCTTTCCCTTTTAATGACGGAGTTGAGTTGTATTGTTTCTAGCCGTGGGATTCAGTGAGTGCAACTTGCCTTTGGGATGCCACATGGAGCCTTCAGAATTTGAAGCTGCATCTGTGCCTTTACTTGAATTTAATTTAAAATAGTCTGTCCAAAAGCAAGTTGCTGGAGGCGCATCATAGATTTTCACATGGACTTGCTCAAACTGACCTGTAGAGACCTTGCCTTTGCAAAAGTATTTGAGGAGGGTCTGATTGATGTATCCATGATATCAGGGGACTTTTTGAAGTGTCAAGAATAAGCAAGGTGAAAGATGATTAAGAGAGAGAGAGAATGCACAGAGGATGAGCGCGAACAAAGGATTTGGCATCAACTCTACTGAAATCGTCTTTTCAGAAATATTCTAAGAAATTGTTTCAAAAGGAACCAAATCTTTTCTTATGGGACCCACAGGAGCACATCTCAGGCATAATCGGCAAATTGTCAAGAGTCGAATCGTCTTATGAGAATGAAATTATGGCTGCTGCTTCCAAATGAGGTTATATAGTCTATGATCCATATGAGGTTATATAGTGTATGATCCATATTCCAGAATTATTAAAACAATGATGGTTGAGGTGATTTAGAATCTCTCTCTCTTTTTAAAAATTTTTTTTTTAGAGAGGTTTTCGCTATAGGGCGTGTGCGTTCGCCAGACAGACAGAGACATAGAGACAGAAAGCGAGAAATCACCCCCCAGGGGGGATGGCCACGCCACAATCCCTTCTCCTCCATTCTCCTCTCGGGATCTTGGGCACGCACGCACACGTGCCCGGCGTTTTAAGCCACCAGGTCCAGGACGCAAACCGCGGTCAACTACGTGGGAGTCCAGCGACATAGCCATTACGCTAACTGCTGGTCCCTTTTTTAAAAATTTTTTAAAGCTTGTCTACTTAGTTGTTGAGAGAGAGCACATGCATACCACCAACATAGTCTTCAGTTCGTGGTCCACCTGGCCTCAGTAAGCCTGGATTATGGGTACGTGTGCACACCTGGCATACTCACAGAGAATGCTCAGGACAGGAACCCTGGATTTCCCCATGTGGGTCCAGCATTGAAGAATGTTATGTTACTTTCCACCAGCTGGCCTGAGGCCTTTGTCTCTGAGGTAGGTTTCAGATGGAAAGTACTGTCCTGTAAGAACAGATGTTGATGTAATCAATAGAGGTTTGTATGTGTGGAGAAGGACTGGAGTAAGGAGAAAAGAGGAGACAAACCATCTGCTAATTCAGTTCCTCTGTCATCCCACAGTAAAATATCTGATATACGGAACAGTGAGAGTGGAGGAAGAAAGTAGATTATGAGTCCTGGGTAGTGCTAATCAGAAGGAAAATCCACTCTACTGCAGGGTTGAAGTGACGCAGCTTGAGGTAGAAAGGGATCACACTGTGAAGAGAGACTCAAAGTCTTACAGGATATGCAAATCGAAACAGTGGTAGTCTACTTTTCACCCACTCTATAGGCAAGCATTGGTGTTGTGCATCAGTATCAGTGGGGTGTGGGTACTCAGGGACCCTTGTGCGCCACACGTGGTAGTGACAGTGATACCTGGAGAGGGCAACATGGAAAGCAGTCCTGCAGCAAGTCTCAGCACACTGCAATGCCTGCAGTTTGGTTGTGGGGGGAGTGAAGTGCGAGGCTTGGTGCAAAGAACGAGGGGGCTGTTATCACTCAAAGAAGTGAGTAAAATAATTTACTCAGTTCATTTAGAAGCTGTCTCTTTCTGCAAGGTATATGAAGACTAAGGTGAGATGACCCTAGAGGTGAACTAACAACTGGAATCCAGCCAAGTGGAATAGAGGCTTCACCTGACTGCACTGCGTGGACAGTACTTAGTGTGACCTCGGTTAGGAAGCTTCTTCCTCCTATTGGCGATTTGATATTGGGACAAGCTACATGAATATGAAATGAATATTAACTAGAGAGGAGCACGAGCTAGGTCACTTTGGGAGTTATGTGCAGTGGATAAGGAATGAGATTGTAGGACTGAAAATAGAAGAAGTGTTCTGTGCCAGTAAGCACAAACATTTCTTGTGATCTGTAGACCTGTTATCTTCCCAGCTGTGACTGGAGTCAGTGTATTCAAAGCAAGTGTTCAAGAATCCACAATATCTCACTGGCTAGGCTGTTGTTATCACTGCGTGGAAAGGAAGAGGAAGGCCTGGGAAATATAGGAACGTAGTTTCTAATGTAGATGGTCTCATGAAACCAGCTAAAGTCCATCATTTTGAATACTCTATCTTGTGTTGTCCCCAGGTAGAATTAATTCTCTTAAAGAGTTGAGGGTATGGGGCCAGCAGGTGGTGTGGTGGTTAAGGCACTGGACACTCCATATGGCCGACCACAGTTCGAATCCCTGACCTGGTGGCTTGCTTTCTCACTTTGTCTCTCTCTGGTCAAACTAAAATAAATGAATGAATAAATTCTTTAAAAAAGTTGAGGGTAATAACTAGAGAGTGCGATCAAGAGCTCTCTCTCTCTTTTTTTATGCATGTGTCTTTGTTTTTGTTTTCTTAATAGAGGTTTTTGTCTTAGGACATGCTTGCTGGCCAGAGAGACAGAGACAGAGACATGAGAGAGAAAGCGAGAAATCATTCCTTAGAGGGAAGGGTCACCCCATAGTCCCTTCTCCTCCATCCTCCTCCTGGGATCTTGGGCATTCATGCACATGTGCCTGACATGATTTTCAAGTCACTGGGTTTGGGACTCGGAGTGCTGTAGGCTATGTGGGAGTCCAGCAGGATAACCATGTTGTCATCTGCTGGCCCTTGTTTTTTTTTTTTTAAATTATTGTTATAAAAGTCATACACCCTTAACATACAAATTTTTGAACTTGCTCTTTTCATATTTTGGGAAATAATTGCCATTTCATCTTTCAACACTTCAACTATTAGTATTTCTCTACATTTTTTTCCTACACATAGTTTTCACATAGAAAACATTCTGCTTCCTTTTACTTTAAATCGTCTGTGGTTTTCCATTTTTAAAATCTTAATGGAATCAATGTAAGCAGTGGCATGTTATTTCAGAGACTTGATCTCGAGATCTAGAGTTGCTTTATAATGATGTGATCTTGGACGAGTCACTTGCATTCCCAGGACCTGATTTTTTCATATTTGCAAGATAAGGGAATTAGCCTAGAACAAAGGCTCTTCTTCAGCTAATGTTCTTCATAATATCAACAGAGTTGGGACTAAACTCATGTTTTTTATCATTATTTAAAAAATTATATTGTGTCATAATACTGCACATAGAAAAAGTTCTGAAAATAATTGCATTAAAGGCCTTTCTGAACTCTATTTAGGAGTTCCTTTACAACATTTGTGACATATGGTCTTTCCATTCTATTTTTGAATACTTTGCCAGGGAACTTTGCGATGTATAAAGTGGTTCATTCCTTTGTGTAAGAGGCAGATTGTGAGTGTATACTTCCTTATTTCAAATTAAAATCAGTCTTGGGGCCAGCAGGTGGCATAGTGGTTAAGATGCTGGAATCTCACATGGTTGATGTGGTTTGAGCCCTGGACCTAGTGGCTAGAAACTCACACTGGGCGTGTATGCATGCATGCCTAAAATTCTTAGGGGAGAATGGAGGAGAAGGGATTGCAGCGTGGATGTCCACCCTAGGGAGTGGTTTCTCACTTTTCCTCTCTGTGTCTGACAAGTGCTTACACCCTATAGCAAAAACCTCTCTAAAAAAAAAAAAAAAGAAAAAAAAGAGAGAGAGAGAGAGAGAGAGAGAGAGAGAGAGAGAGAGAGAGAAAGAAAGGGACCAGCAGATGACGTAATGGCTATGTTGCTGGACTCCCATGTAGTCGACTATGGTTTGAGTCTCAGACCCGGTGGCTTAAACTCACGCTGAGCACATGTGCGTGCGTGCCCAAGATCCCGAGAGGAGAATGGAGGAGAAGGGATTGCAGCATGGCTATCACCCCTAGGGGGAGATTTCTTGCTTTCTGTCTCTCTGTCTCTATTTCTTTCTTTCTGGCCAGTGTACTCGCCCTATAGCAAAAACCTCTCTAAATAAATAAATAAATAAATAAAAGAAGAAGAAGAAAAAGAAATCAGTCTTTTTGTAACTACTTTTCATTTACCTTGGTTCTGTACTCTGCAGCAGCACAAAGTTGGTCTAAATTATCTTCACTAAACAGATTATATTGGTATTTGAAGAGGCACATCAGATAGTCTTCTCCAGCGAAATACCATTATAGTCCTGAAATTATCTCTAAATAGTGTCTTCTGTAAGTCAAATATATATATATATATATATATATGTATATATATATATATATATTTTTTTTTTTTTCATGATCTGCAGTCTGTTTCCAGAAGAGAGTATAATGTGTGCTCTGACCAGCACCAGGCACATTGAAATCATTTCCTTCCTTTGTATGGACATCACAAGTCTGTTAATGCAGCCTAGATAGCATCTTTTTTTTTTTTTTAAATCTTTTTCTTTTTCTTTTTCTTTCCATAGGGTAGTTTTGTTTGCCAGATAGACAGAAAGCAAGAAGTCACCCCCCCTCCCCACCAGGAGTAGTAGCCATGCTGCAATTCCTTCTTACCCATTCTTCTCTTGGAATTTTGGGCAAGCACACACATGCACCTGGTGTGAATTTTATGCCACTGGGTCCAGTACTTGAACTGTGGACAACTATGGGGGAGTCCAGTGATGTAACCATTATGCCATCTGCTGGTTCCAGATAGCATGTTTTTTGTTTTTGGTTTTTTTTTTTTTTTTTTTTTTTTTTTTTTTTTAGCAGCTGGATTATGCTGTTGGCTTATGTGAAGTTTCCAGTCAAAACTTTTTAAGGCTTTTTTTTTTTAAAAAAAAAAAAAAAAAAAACTTGTTCAGCTGTACATAGTTTTAATTTAACCCAAACAGAGAAAGCAACGGCTATCACTGTTAAACTTCTCACTGTTAGTTTGGTCTATGCTTATCGCCTAATGAAGGAGACTGTTTTGAACTTAGGCTCTGGTTCCAGGTGTGTCCCCTGCAAATTAAGCACACTATCTGAACCTTCATCCAAACTGCTTGAATGTATGTGGCAGGACCCAGAGTTAACCTGTGTGCTTCTTTCACCCTCAGAGGGGAAGGTAGTACCCTGAGAGGATTTCCTGAACAGTATTGCTTGATTGCAAAGCCAGCCTCCTTGCAAGTGGTTTATAAGGATGAATTTAAGCCATGAATTCTCTCAGGCAGCTGATGGCTACCTCCCCACAAGGACAATGCCATCTGATGGGAGAAGGGAAGAGTAGGAACCACTAAGTCAACCAAGCTTGACCTCTGGGATTAATAGTTTCTTTCCCCATCTACCAGGCCCTAAGTACTAATAATATAGAAAATTACAAGAAAATTTTCCTAAAAATTGAGGGGAAGTATGTTTTCCAAAGTGAAATAGTAGATTTAATTATTTGCTGTTATCCAAAACTTCATGCTTAATAGAAGTTGGACTGAAAGATTTTGTTTAATAAGATCATTTAGATCTTTCTTGGAGGAGGATCTTTGGCTCTGCCAGCCAGGGTCCCTCAAATATTTCTTTCAAAGGAAAAATAAAACAAAATCCTTTGAAAAACTTACAGACTAAAGCTGTAGTGACCCCACAGATGGGATTCCCTCTGGTAGGAATGAATTTCACCGCTTTGATTGATAAGCAACCCATTAATTTCCCTATAATTTTATCCTAGACAACATTAGTCCTGCATGCTGGAGAGATGGGGTCTTCATGGTGATAGAAATATGTGCAGGGATTTTTTTATATTTTTAATTTTTTAAAGAGAGATTTTTGCTAAAGGGCACATGTTCTTGCCAGAGAGACAGAAAACAAGAAATCACCTCCTTGGGGGGGGGGGGGGGGGGATGGTCACACCATAATCCCTTCTCCTCCATTTTCCTCTTGGGATTTTGAGAACGCATGCGCACACACCTGGTGTAAGTATTAAGCTGCTAGATCCAGGACTTCCATTGTGGTTGACTACATGGGTGTCTAATGACATAACCATTATACCATCTGCTGGTCCCAGTGAAGGGGATTTTTTTAAATCCTTAGACACAGTCACCAGAACTGGGAGAATTTAGTAATATATGAATACCAACCATAAACTGAATAAGGGACATGTACACTATAACTCATTTAGTTATCTTAAAGTTAGCAATATAAATAAATGAAAGACTTCAGTGCTCTTTGGTGGAACAGAAAGTTCAGAGGGAGTGCAGAGATACTGTATTACTCTGCAGTCATTTTTTCAGGTAGAAGAATGTTAACCTTTGAGAAAGATAGTGCTGGAAAGAATTGGAAATTTGGCTGACCAACAGGAAACCTTAGAGAACAATGAATGGAGACTACTCTTTCTATTATGTGTTTGAGTGTTTGGAGGTACTTAAAATAAAACTGAGATTATCTGCACTTTCTTTGACCCTTATAGCTGCTAGAGTTTTAGATTATAGAAAACACAACTTAGGCCTTTGTTTCATAAATAAGAAAACTGAGACCTAGAGAAATTAAATAACAGCCAGTGGTGGAACTTGAGCCATGCCCAAGTCCCAGTTTCCAGGCTGGTCCTGTCCACAGTATACTGTGTTGCATTACACCATTTTTCATCTCTTTCCCTTTCTTATCTTTGCTTATAGCTTGTCTTAATCTATAGCGACAAAAGAAAAGGAATAGATGGCTTTTTTTTTTTTTTTTTTAAGGTTTTGGCCTCAGGGGGTGAGCACTTGGGGTGGGGGAGGGGAGGGACAGAGGCAGTGAGAGAGAAAGTGAGAAATCACCCCTCCATGGGGGGATGGCCACACTGCAATCCCCTCTCCACCATTCTCCTCCCGGAATCTTGGGCATACATGCCACTGGATCTGAACTTCGAACTACAGTTTGCCATGTGGGAGTCTAGTGAAGTAACTGCTACTCTATTTACTGGTGCTGGATGACATATTTTTATTCACCAGTGGGTGGCATCCTACTTAGGTCTCAGTCCACAGTGGAATAATCATAACCTTTCTCACTCTAATCTCTTCAAACCTTATCCATGCCAACTCTTGTCCTGGATTTCACTTAGATAGGACTTGTCCTGAATGACTAGAAATTCAACCTATAAGCTTTAAATTGTAAGAAATGCCCACCTCCTTTCTCAGTTGAATAGAATTTCCTATTCGTTTTTAGAATGTGTAGCTATCCAGTCCTCGAAAGATAACCTCTGCAACAAAGCCTATCGCTGTGGAGGGAAATGTGAAACAATAGAGGTATGGGTTATTCTAGAATAAATGCCAAACAGGTGGTGAACCAAGGGGAAAATCTGCATATTTACTACTATTTGACTAAATTTATTGTGTAACAGATTGCTTACATAATAAGCACCTTATGTGTTTTGCTGTTTTCATTCCAAATGAAATAAAATCTCAGTGCTGCTTCTGCAGCTGACAGTTTTTGACCTTCTGTCACTCGTACGTGGGGCTACATGATGTTCGCCTTGTGTTTTAGGATCAGTTTGGTCAGAACATAGATGCTGGAAAGAATGAGCATTTGAAAAGTGTATTTCCATTGATTCTCGATAGTGACGACTGACCACAATTTAGAGTTAGTTATAGAGGGCCAGTCTAGAAGCTAGAATTGCAAGGGCACCTTATCATGATCAAATCCAGTGCCTTATTGTATATATGGAGAAAGTGAGAGAGTTCATTTGCCTTGGGATAGTCTCCTCTGCTTCCACAAACTTCTCTTGCTTAATTCCAACTTTTTATGTTGTCCCAGTTTCTTCCCAAGCAAAGATAAGGTTGCCTAAACTCAAAGAATTATGGCATTTACAGTATGGACAGAGTCCTCTAAGGATGTAGCATCCTTCACATGTACTCAAGACATGGTGTGGTGAGAAAGGCGAGGGTTGTGAAATCATATTTCTAGTTAGTTCCTCTACCTTCCAGAAGGTGTCAGTGAGCAAGTTTCTGATGTTAACAAAAACCCTGATTCTTCAGTAAAAAGTGTGGTTAGTAGCTGCTTTCTTGCAAAATTGTTTTAAAGATTAAAGCTTATAGGGACCAGCAGTTAGCGTAATGGCTATATTGATGGACTCTCATGTAGTTGACCGTGGTTCATGTCCCAGGCTTAAAACTCACGCCGGGCGCGTGTGCGTGCGTGCCCAAGATCCCGAGAGAAGAATGGAGGAGAAGGGATTGTGGCGTGGCCATCCCCCCTGGGGGGAGATTTCTCGCTTTCTGTCTCTCTGTCTGTCTCTGTCTGTCTGTCTGGCGAGTGCACGTGCCCTATAGCAAAAACCTCTATAAGAAAAAAAGCTTAAACCTTGTAAGTAAAAGGACCTGTCATAAATAGACATTTAACTACTGTTAGTTCTTTAATACCATAATTTTTATCCACTGGATAAATTGTGGTTCTGGTGATCTGTGTCCTCCTTGGAGCTAGAGCTAATGGATGCCTGAGGTCTGGTCCTCCACAGACAACTATCAAGTTTCTTAGTATCAGAATAAATCCAATTTCCTTTATGGTTAGAATACAATTTCTGAAGAGGGTTCTTGAGAAATAAATATAACGGTCTCACTAGGTTTTTACTTTGAATACAAGAAGCTGTAACAAAAAATGCTTTTCATTAACTTTCCTTTCACAGGTAAGGAGACAGAGGAGTTAGCCCCTACCTGTAGCTACTTTATCCACCAATGTATCTTTGGCAGCTAATGCATTTATAATCCGTCCACTTTCATGCATCCTTTTGTTGGGGCTTAATTTTCTCAAACTTTGTGTATGTTTCCTCTGGCCTCACACACAAAATTGTGTGCATAAATTCCTCTTGCTTCATTCATTCTTTTCATGGGGCTACAGGTGCACATCATCATGTCCTACCCATTAAAAATTTTTTTTTAAAGGAAAGATCTTGTTATGTTGGGGCTGGTAGGTGGTTTGGCGATTAGGGTGCTGGACTCCCACATGGCTGACTACGGTTTGAGTCCCAGACCTGGCAACTTACTTTCTCACATTTTTTTTTGGAGAGGTTTTTGCTATAGGGTGCGTGTGCTCGCCAGAAAGACAGAGAGAGACAGACAGAAAGCTAGAAATCACCCCCCGGGGAGGGGGGATGGCCATGCCACAATTCCTTCTTCATTATCCTCTTGATATCTTGGCCACGCATGCACATGGACCCGGCGTGAGTTTAAGCCACTGGGTCCAGGACTCAAACCGCGGTTGACTACATGGGAATCCAGTAACATAGCCATTACGCTAACTGCTGGTCCCCTACTTTCTCACTTTTCATCTCTCTCTCTGTCCCTCTCTGGTCAAATTTAAGTAAATAAATAAATAAATTTAAATAATAATAAAAAAAAAAGATCGTGCTGTGTTGCCCAGGCCAGCCTTTAGCTCATGATCTTCCTACTTTATCTCCCTGAGTCACTGGGATTATAGATGTATACCACCTTGTCTGGCTTTCAGGTTGGACCAGACATTGAACCTGGGGTTCCCATGTGGTCCCAGCCTGTAGACCACAGTGTTTTAGCAGTGTGTGCTACTGCTACAGGGACACGTATTGATTTTTAAAAAATATTTCTTTGAGGAAATACAAGGATTCCTTTTTTTTTTTTTAAATTAAAAAGTATTTTTCACATAGCACCAAGTATAAGTTACTATGGGAGCCTAGAAATGCCAAGATGGGAGGCCAATCTATGGTGTGGTGATTAAGGTGTCTTGTTCCCATGTGGTTGATTGTGAGTTTCAAGTCCTGGACCAATGTCTTGAGAAACACACTGGGCACATGTGCCCAAAATCCCAGAGGGAGGGAGAAATGGAGGAGAAAGGACTGCATAGCATGACCATCCCCTCTGTCTATGGCTAATAAAAAAGAAAGAAATGCCAAGGTAGTTCTTAGTGGTTCAGTTAGAATCACATTTGAACTTTGGATTGAGCTAGATGTCTTTTAACACAATTATGATGGAATTTTTTCCTCCATGGTTGTTGATAAACAATCAGGTCTCTATAGTCAGAATGAACCCATATGGCATGGACATGAGAAACACTGTTTTCATTCTTTCACTGATTCATTCACTTGTTCATTTCTTTAGTGCTATCTAGATAAAAACCACTATTGTGGGTCCTCTGGGAAACAGGAAGATGAATCGATTGTAGATCTCAAGTGTGTTCACAAAGACCAAAGACCCTGGAAACCTCTGTTTGTTTGTTTGTTTGTTTTATTATTTATTTATTTATTGGTCAAAAATGAATCCACCAGCTCATACTATTTTTTGAGAGTATTATTTCCATACAGATAGACTTATTTGTGAGGAATACATTTACCTGACAATGTGTGTTCTCATCTCACTAAGAAGTCATGTTTTGTGTATAGAAATATTTTTTTTAATTTTTAAAATTTAAACATTTTTTTAAATTTATTTTTTGAATTTCATTTTCTTTTATACAGTAAATCACATTATTTAGCTTACAATGTGAATATTTTAACATGTGAACATTTCTGCCTAGTCCATTTGACTAACCTATAAAATATCTTTAACAGAAATTGGCACGTTTCTTTGTCCCATTAATGCTTTTTCTCCCCATTTTTCTTGTAATTGTTCTTCCTCAAACCCTAGAACTACCATATGTATAGAAATATCTTAACAGGGACAGCCTTTGGCCTTCTGCCATCCTAGGTGTACATACCGGAGTCTGTACCGGTAATATGGTCACAGGACATTGGGTTAGTCTCCGTACTAGAAGCTCTCTAACTGGAAATGCAAGGAGATAATATAGTCAGAGGGCACAGTTGGTAACGTTTATTCTCAATTTCTTAATGAGTTTCAAGATTAAGAAAATTTAAATTTGAATTGCCAGAAGATATGTATGCTTGTCACAGAGAGAGAGAGCCAGCGTATGCAAGCACCTTCCCCAATGGGGTGCAGTCATGCTACAGTCCTTTCTCTTCCATTTTTTATCCTATCAAGGTTTGAGTCATTCATGCACATGTTTTTCAAGCTATTAGAGATGGGAGTCAAAATACCATTGGCCATGGGGATCTGGGGTCTTATGCATACTGTTTAACTGCTGTGTTACAGAGCCAATCCAAACATCTCAATTTTTGATGGTGGCAATTTAATATTTATTTTACTTATAATGTAAGACAAAAGCTCCCCATTCTCTCTTCCCTTCTATATCCTGGCAACCATTATACTGTTTTCTGCCTCTAATTTTTACTTCTCTAGGTAGTTCATCTAAGTGGAATCAGATAGTATTTATCTTTTTTGTGACTGCTTACTTGACTTACCATAACATCGTCAAGGTTCATCCATTTGTAGCATATGTCAGAGTTTCCTTTTTAAAGGTTGAATAATATCTCATTGTATGTACAATACATACCACATATTTCCTGTTTATTCATCAATGGAAATTTGCATTGTTTTTATGTTTTAGCGATTGTGAATAATGCTATTAACATGGTATACAAATCTCTCATGGAGAACCTACTTTTAATTCTTTTAGGCATATACCTGGAAATTTTGGAATGGCTGAAAGATATGGCATTTCTATTTTTAAGTTTTTGAGAACATATCTTACTGTTTTCTTCAGCAGCTGTTCCATTTTACATTTTCATCAATAGCATGTGTGTGAGATCCAATTTCTTAATGTTCTTGCCAACACTTAGTATTTCTGTTTTATTTCTATTTACTTCATATTTGATTATAATCTTTTTGTTTAGGTTTTTTATCTTAGAGTTTTAACTTCACTTCTTACAGTGATTGGAAGCTCATCACTAACTTTGTGTGTGTGTGTGTGTGTGTGTGTAAGAGTGTGTGAGAGAGAGAGAGATTTTTGCTACAGGATGTGTGCGCTTGCCAGAGAAGAAAGAGACAGAGACAGAAAGTGAGAAATCATCCCCCAGGAGCATGGCCATGCAGCAATCCCTTTTCCATTGTCCTCTTGGGATCTTGGGCTCACATATACACACACTTGGCATGAGTTTTAAGCCTCTGGATCTGGGACTCAAACTGTGGTCGACTATGTGAAGAGTCCAGCGATGCAACCATTATGCCATCTGCCAGCTCATCAATAAGTTTTAACTGAGATATTTGTAAGATCTATTTAAAAAAGAAAATTCTGAGACTGCTCTAGCTTCTTGTTCTAGTTTAGATGTAGTAAGTCTAAATTTCTAGATCTGGAGGTTGGTTTTTCCTAGTGTATGTGCAGTTTCTGACCTCTCTTTCTTTGAATATTTCTGCAACTTCTTGGATCTATCTTGCTGTCTCCTAAAATTGTTATTTTGTTAGCTGGAATATACCCTAAGTTATTTTGTTAGAAAACATGAGTGGAGGGACCAGCAGATGGCGTAATGGTTATGTCTCTGGACTCCCATGTAGTTAACTGCGGTTTGAGTCCTGGACCCAGCGGCTTAAAACTCATGCCAGGCAAGGCCCATCCTGAGATCGATACTGAACTTGAGCTCTGAAATATTGCTTTCTCATGCCATGCAGTTTTCATTTTTTTTGCTTTTTAAAGGTAAAATAAAATTTTTTTTAGTACTATTTCTTCTTTTTTTCATTTTATTTTTTCTACTTCTTTCCTTTTCTACAATTCTTTTCCTTTTTTTTTTTTTAATTTATCTTTATTTATCGGGTGCTCAGCCTCTTCTCACTATGTGTCTAGACAGGTCTAAATGAATAGGATCCAAACATCTGAATATGATTAGGGTCAGATATTCATCTATTCCCACTGAGTCAAAGAGTGAAAACAGAACAGAAGAGAGACTGCAGATTACCTCTTTCTGCATGCCTCTGAATGCTCAGATTGAACTTCAAGAATTAGGAAGAAATGCACAATCCATCAGATGACTAGAAGTCATTGCAGGATCACGAGAAATATGGGAAAGCAAGAAAATACCTCTCTTCAAAGGGAAAAGTATAATTCCTCTTCATCCTCAGATAGTACAATGAAACTCATGGAAATGTCTGGTAAAGAATTCAGAATATTCTTAGTGACAAAGCTAACAGAGACAGAAGAGAAGAGAGACAATGAACTGCAGAAGAGGCAGGAGAAAGGAACTGATGAGTTTCAGGAGGTGAGGCAATTCTTGCAAGATCTAAAAGGAAATACACACTATAAAAAAGAATCAAGGAGATCAGCAGTTAGTGTAATGTCTATGTTGCTGGACTCCCATGTAGTTGACCGCAGTTTGCGTCGTGGACCAGGTGGCTTAAATCCACGCCAGGCGTGTGTGTGTGCGTGCCCAAGATCCCAAGAGGAGAATGGAAGAGAAGGGATTGCGGTGTGACCATCCCGCCTGGGGGGTGATTTCTCGCTTTCTGTCTCTATGTCTCTCTGTCTGTCTGGCGAGCGCACGTGCTCTATAGCAAAAAAAACCTCTCCCAAAAAAAAAGAAAAAAAAAAAAAAGAATCAAATGGACTTGTTAGAGATGAAGGCTATACTACAGGAAGTCAAAATCTCATTTGAAAGTATTTAATGAAGATTAGATTATAAAGAAAATTGAATCTCAGATGTAGAAGATAGAATCACTGGCCTAGAAAAATCCACCACGAAGACTGAGAAAATTGCCCCAAAAATGAGACTAATATATGAGAAGTACTAGATACCATCAAATGTCCAAACATCCAGATAATTGCTATCCCAGAAGGTGAATAGATTCATAAGGGCATTGATAATCTATCCCATGAAATCCTGAAAGAAAACTTTTCAAACCTAGAGAGGCATTTAAAGATTCAGTCCCAAGAAATACAAAGGACTCCTAAGTCCCAAGAAGATATTCTCCAAGATACATTTTAGCCAGATTGATCAAAACCACAGACAAAGATAAGATACTAAGATTGGCAAGAGAGAAAGATCAATTTACCTACAAAGGATATCCCATCAGGCCAACAGCAGATGTGAGCGAGGAAAGAATGGGAAAATATATTCAAAGTGTTAAGGGAAAAGCAATTTCAAGCAAGAATAATGTACCCGGCAAGATTATCCTTAATATGGGAAGAAAAGACAAGAACATTCTCAGATAAACAAAACCTGAAAGAATTTGCCAACACCAGATCAGATCTCTAAGAAGTTCTGAAGGGAGTGCTACACCAGAAAATTAAATACAGACCCACAAAAATAAGAGTTCAAAACTAAGAAAATGGCCAACTTAATCATAGGGACATGTCTGGAGTTGAATATTATATCCCAGAATTTAATCGGGAAGATTGACCTACAACAGAAAATAGATTAAGTACATAAGACTGAACTGGTGAAATAGAATTTTATGATTTTTGACTAAAACATTGCTGATTTTCTTCTAGGTTTGTTTTCCATTTTTAAGGATTTTTGTCCTGTCTTGAGCTGCTGATAGGTTCATGTACTTACTATTTGAACAGAATCCTAACCTGTTTCCTGGCTTTAAGTTTTAGGCAAGGTTCTTTAGCATTTCTTTGATAAAACTGCTTTTCTTGAAATTAAAAAAATATATTAAAGAATACCTATTTAATGACCATAGTAAGCTATATAGCATCAGCTAGGTGCTACCTTACAGTATACTCATTCTACTCAGTTTGACACCTAAAATCAGACATGTATTCACAGATATGTGTACACCAGCTGAACTTGCTGTTGAAAGTAGTTAGATTATTATTTTGTTTTGTTTTCTACTTATTTATTTATTTTTACATTTTTCCATAAACATTTACTTTACATATTAAATTTTTTTCCTCATACTCCATAGTTCTTGACAGTTAATAAACAACTTTCAAAATTTCAGAATACTTTCCCTAGGCCCAACTCCTCCACACATACCACATCTGGCATTCACACCCATCTCTTGTGTTTGTACATCTTTGGAAGAAACATACAGAGGCAGAGCATTGACAGGACGGGGAGGTGTAGTGTTATCTTTTGAAGATATTTTGATCAACTGGACTGGGGAGAAATGTTCACATATTGAAATGTTCACTTCATAAGCTAAACAATGTCATTGAATGTATATAAAATTAAATAAATAAAAAATTTTCAGAATACTGAATTTTAAAGATAATGTTAAAAATATTTCTTATAGGGAACCAGCAGTTAGCGTAATGGCTATGTCGCTGGACTCCCACGTAGTCGACCGTGGTTCGTGTCCCACACCCGGTAGCTTAAAACTCATGCCGGGCGCGTGTGCGTGCATGCCCAAGATCCCGAGAGGAGAATGGAGGAGAAGGGATTGTGGCGTGACCATCCCCCCTTGGGGGGTGATTTCTCGCTTTCTGTCTCTATGTCTCTCTCTGTCTGTCTGGCGAGTGCACGCGCCCTATAGTGAAAACCTCTCCAAAAAATTTTTTTTTCTTATAATTTTGTTTGTGACGCTATAAAAACAGAGACAGTATGGTTTTAAATATTTTTGAGAAAATATTTACATGTCAACTACACAAACTGTTGAAAAGCTAATGTCCAGCACACTAGTCACATAAACCTTCTCAATTCAGCTCTGCCTACCAAATATTCTATGATATACCCTCTGCTAGCAAAGATAAGTCTCTTTTTCTTCCTTCAAAGTCTTTCTCAAGATAATCTTCTGGTGTGGCTGCTCTTTTGCAATCTCTTCTGATTACAGTGTTGGGCTGGAAAAGTCCAGGCTATTTTATGTTATAAATTCTTTCATATATCATCTCTAATCCTCTCTGCCAAGCAGAACTATTTATGGTGCCAGGCCATCTTTCTAAGAGCTTCTGTTGGCTTACTTGAGATTCACCTTAGTTCCATAGTTTTCTGATTAATCTTCAAGTATGACATTCCAGTCAAAGCCCAGCCCAACAATGAGTATTTCCAATTTCAGATTCAATGCAACAAACATTATTGAACTTATGAAAAACAAAACAAAACAAACAAACAAAAATACCCCAAACCTTCTGCCACAAAATAAGAATACTCCCAAATATATCCAATTCAAGAGGGGTCAGGAAGGAAGAAAAGTTTATGTTTCCTTTTAAAGAAACAAAAAAGAAAAATATTTTAAAAAATTGTTCAACCTATCAACAACTCAAAAGAAAATAAAATGTTTAAATTGGGAAAACAAAGCATAGTAAAAAAAGAAATCAGCAATGTTTTACTCAAAAGTCATAAAATTCTATTTTGCAATTTCAATCTAATGTTCAAACACTCTTCTGTTGAATAGTCTGAGGAAGGACATTTAGAAGAAAAATAGAGAGCAAAGCATTAATGGGACAAAGAAATGTGGTATTATCTGTTGAAAATAATTTTATAGTTTTATCAACTGGACTAGGGAGACATGTTCACATAGTGGAATATTTACTTGGTAAGCTAAATAACGTGATTGAATGTATAAAAGGAAATGAAATTAAAAAATTATGCAGTGTTACTGTGGCCCAATCTTTCCATTTAAATCCTGGAAGTTAACATTAAATGTTATTGATATTTCTTGTCCCTAGCATTAAATTGGTCATTTTCTTGGTTGCCTTTTGTTCTCTTATTTCTATACGTGTCTTAGTTTTTCTGGTAGTGCACTCTTTTCAGAACTTCTTAAAGAGTTGGTCTGGTATTGGCAAATTCTTTCAGGTCTTGTTTATCTGAGAATGTTTTTATCCTTTCTTTCCATATGAAAGATAATCTTGCTGGGTATAGTATTCTTGGTTGAAACTGTTTTTCACTTAATACTTTGAATATATTTTCCCATTCTTTCCTTGCTCACATTGTTTCTGATGAGAGGTCTGAGGTTAGCCTGATTGGATAACTTTTATAAGTAACCTAATGTTTTTCTCTTGACAATTTTAGTATCTCATCTTTGTAGATTTGGCCAGTCTGATTATGATGTGCCTTGGAGAAGATCTTCTTGGGTTGATTCTATTAGGGGTCTTTTGTATATCTTGGGTCTGGATATTTGAATGCCTCTCTAGATTTGGAAAGTTTTTTCCTAAGATTTCATGGAATAGATTATGAAAGCCCTTATTAGTTTCTTCACCTTCTGGGTTACCAATTATCTGGGTGCTTGGGCGCTTAATGCTGTCTAGTATTTCTATTCTCGTTTTTGGGGGTTATTTTCTCAGTTCTTTTGTTTTTTTTCTAGATCAGAGGTTTTGCCTTCCACATCCCAGATTTAATTTTCTGCCTGGACAAATCTGCTTTTAATACTTTTTTTTGTTTTTGTTTTTTTTTGGAGAGGTTTTTGCTGTAGGGCACATGTGCTCTCCAGGCAGACAGAGAGACAGAAAGCGAGAAATCACCCCCCGGGGGTTTGGCCACACCACAGTCTCTTCTTCTTCATTCTCCCCTTGTGATCTTGGGCACACATGCATATGTGCCAGACGTGAGTTTTAATTCACTGGGTCTGGGATGCGAACCACGGTTGACTACATGGGAGTCCAGCGACATAGCCATTATGCTAACTGCTGGTCCCTGCTTTTAATACTTTTGAGGGAGGTTTTGATTTCCTGAATGGCATTCTTCATCTCTAATAGCGCCATATGATTCTTTTTTATGATGTGTATTTTCTCTTTCAGATCATAGGAGAACTTCAACACCTCCTGGAACTCATTGTCTCTTTTTCTCCTGCATCTTCTGGAGTTCATTATCTCTCAGTTCTTGCGTCTCCTTTAGTTTTGTCACTATGAATATCCTGAAGTCTCTATCAGACATTTCCATGAGTTCTACTGTACTGTCTTTGGATGATGAGGGATTGTTCTTTTCCCTTATGGGGAGAGAGATTTTCTTGATTTCTCATGTTTCTTGTGCCTCTATGGTTGTTTCTGGTCATTCTGTGACAAAAATCTCTTCTCCCCTGTGCTTCACAGTGTGGTATCCACAGAAAGATTAGGAGTACAGATTTTATAAAAAGAAATTTCTTCCTTAAAGCAGGAGGTTCAATAAGTAGTGGAGGATTTCAATGACTCTCAAAGTATTCAGATACTTGGCCACTGTGCACCTAGGCCTGTCTAGACATTCAGTGTGTGGAGAGCGAAGCTTAGAGTGGGAAAGTTAAAAAAAATAAGGTTAAAAAAAATAACCAAAAAAGAAAAAAAACAGAAACTAGAAAAATACTACCAAAAAGCAGGAGGAATTTTTTTTTTTTTTTTTACACATAAATAATGAAAACTGTGCACACCTCACATGAACAGGACAGGACATACCTCAGCTTTAAAATGGCTTCTGAAATTAGCAAGTGAAAGAAAAGGCCTAAGGTGAGGAGAAGTGGTTGAAAAATTAAAAATAAAATTAAAAATATAAAGAGAGTGTGAGACAGAGAGACAGACAGCCAGAGACAGAGAAAAGATGGAGGTCACCCTACCTTGTCTGAATATTTTGGGAGTCTAGGAGATGGAGCCTAGAACATAGTTTCCCTGAACACGCCAGGACATACCTCAGGTTTAAAAAAAATATGTAGTTAGATTATTTAAGAACTTTTGTGAATCAATAAAATGTGGGGGGAAAAAAGGAATGGAAAACAACTGTAGATACCTGAGATAGTGTGGGAGGAGAATAGGAAAAGGCAGAGGGTGAGAAATAGGGGTGAAATATGTGTATATGTATATATATATATATATATATATATCACACATATATATGTATGAAACTAGAAATGAAAAATTATATTTATATACACACACACATAAATATGCACATATATATGTATGAAACTGGAAATGGAAAATTATTGATGATAACATGTATGATTAAGGCATTATGCAGTATATTCTGGATGATAAATTGCATTTTGTATGCTGTGATGCTCAGGGAATGAATGTAAATTAATTTTTAAAATGTTTCAGAAGAAAATTACAGTGTACTTGTAACTAGATTCCAGCTTTGTCATATTTTTAGTTTAAGATATTTTGTAAATCAATAAAATGTTCATAAAAAGTTTAGTATAGAAAGGAAAGAGGGGAAAGGGGAAGGAAAAAACAGGTAAAAGTATGCTTAATTGACAAAAAAGTAAGAAGCTATTTGCTGGTAAGTTATAGAGTAGTGTCTTTGGCTTGACTGACATGCATAGTATTTGTGCTCAAAAAAGAAATGTTGTACACTGTAAAGATCTGATTAAATGTAAATAAATAAATTAAAAAAAAAAACAACTCATGCCAGGCATGTGTGCGTGCGTGCCTCAAATCCCAAGAGTAGAAGGGAAGAGAAGGGATTGCGGGATGGCCATCTTTCCTGGGAGGTGATGTCTCGCTTTCTCTCTCTGTCTTTTCAGTGAGCGTACATGCCCTATGGCAAAAATCTCTCTTTAAAAAAAAAGAAATATAAAATAAAAAGAAAATGTGAGTAGAAGATAACTTCGACTCATTAAATGTGTGAATTTTCTCTGGTCCTTCAGTGACACAGTAAGAAAAATTACACTCCAGACTGCCACCATGCATGCTAGAGGCTAATCTTTCCCAGTGGCTCATATAGATTTTTTCTTTTTCTTCTTCTTCTTCTTCTTCTTCTTCTTCTTTTTTTTTTTTTTTTTTTTTTTTTTTGGAGAGGTTTTTGCTATAGGGTGCATAAGCTTGCCAGAAAGAGACAGAGACAGAAAGCGAGAAATCACCCCCCAGGAAGGATGGCCACGCTGCAATCCCTTCTCCTCTGCTCTCTTCTCGGGATCTTGGGCACGCACGCACACGCGCCTGGCGTGAGTTCAAGTCACTGGATCCAGGACTCAAACCATGGTCGACTGCATGGGAGTCCAGCGACATAGCTATCATGCCAACTGCTGGTCTTGATATTTTTCTTTTTCTTTTTCTGGAGAGATTTTCGCTATAGGGCGCGTGCGCTCGCCAGACAGAGAGAGACATAGAGACAGAAAGCGAGAAATCACCCCCCAGAGGGGATGGTCACGCCGCAATCCCTTCTCCTCCATTCTCCTTTCGGGATCTTGGGCACGCACGCACACGCGCCCGGCGTGAGTTTTAAACCACCAGGTCCGGGACGCAAACCGCGGTCGACTACGTGGGAGTCCAGCGACATAGCCATTACGCTAACTGCTGGTTCCCCTGATTTTTTTAAAGGACTTGTCTTCTCCTTTTTTTTTTTTTTTTTTTTTTTGAGATGAACACCAGGCTACCAGCCTTCCTTAAATGATCTGCTTGTGTGCCATTATTTTTAATGGCAGTTTAGTGGTCCATTATTTATTTAACAAAATATTTAGTGGACATTTAGATTAAAAAAAAAACAAGCTTCTTATCAGAAGCAGTGCTATAATACATGTTTGTTTAATGATCTAATAATAGCAAACTCTTACATAGAGATTACTCTGTGTCAGTACCTGTCTACATACTTTATGTATATTAACTTCTTCTTACAACAGCCCTAGAAGATTGTTTACTGTTGTTAAGCCCATTTTACAGATGAAGAAATTGAAGCACAGGGTAGTTAAGTGACTGACACAAAGACAGCTTGTAAATGGCAATATTAAGATTTGAACTCAGGCAGTTTGACTCCAGAGTCACTGCTTTTAACGTCTGTGCTATGATTTCCTTGTTATAAATCACTGGAAGTGGAATTGAAAGGTCACAAAGATAGGATCCCATTTTAATTAATAAAGGAAAGCATTTTTGATCATTATGCACTAGGTGCTTAAGCAGTTGAACTTCTGCAGTGATATAATCTGAGATTTTAAGTTTGATAATGAAAATCCCCAGAGACCAGCTCAAGGGTGGCTCAGAGGTATTTTAGGAGTCAAAGGACCCAGATCTGAGAGTTGAAGAAATCTTACCTTCTTATAATTCTGCGGTAGAAAATTGCTTTCTCTGCTAGCAAAAGTCAATTTTATCATCTCTGCCTTAGCTTTATGTTGTCCTGTCTATTCCCTACAGAGGGAGGAAAAAATAAGCCGAATGAAAAATGAGGTTAGTCATGTCCTTGCAATTGCCCCATGCTGAAAGTAGCATTTGGAATACCTCATCTGAACTCATGCTTGTAGATGCCATCCTAAAAGTGTAATCCAGGGACCAGCTCATTGTGGTTAAGGTGCTGGACACTCCCACATGGCTGACCACGGTTCGAGTGACCTGGCATGGTCAAATTAAAATAAATGAATGAATAAATAAAATTAAATAAATAATAATTTAAAAAAAAAAAAAAAAAAAAAAAGTGTAATCCAAAGTCTGTATGGTTTTTATTTTTAAGAAGGGCTGTCTGGAGACAGTTTGGAGAAGGGCTGTCAAAATACAGTGCTCAGGGATCTGATGGTAATACTGAGATTGTATGGCCATTTAAGGAAGCTTATTGCTGAACAGTAGCTGAGTGTGCCTTTTTTTAGAGGGAGAAGGGAGGAAATTTTGAATGACTATTATTTATTCATCAGAGTTTCCGCTGCCAAACTTGTGCATGCCAAGAGATGAATCTTTCAGAAGCTGATGCTACAAAGAATGTGGCAGTTATTAAATTTTTTTGCTGCATCTTTCTATTTTATATCAACCAATTGGTAGCCGTAGAATATTGCTAAGGCTAAAAGGAAAGGGAATTATCTGTGTATTTTAGTGACTAGACATTTGAAAGGGGTAGTGTTCAAAAAATGTAAAGATTGAGATTCACATGAGTATATTTCCAAGGAAACAGTTATGATCTGGAATATCATCAGGAGCCCTAATATTGTCATTACTTGTTCCATTGCAATAAGTTTTATATATATTGAAACAAGTTTTGTTTTGTTTTGCTTTGTTTTGTTTTTTGAGTGAGAATATTTCCAGTGACGTGCACTGAACTATAGAGAAGAAAGGATCAGGTGTTCCTGAGGAAAGGGAAGATGGGGAAGAGCTTCATTCTACAGGGCTAGACTTAGCAAAGCAATGATGCATCTGAAATGGTTTATTGGGATCTCAGTATTTCTTTTTCCTTTTAATGAACTTTTATTTCCATTCCCACTTAGATGCATAGTACACTCTTCTCTAGAAAATAAATTCTGATAGAATCATGTTCCACTAAGTGGTGAAATAAACCTAAATTTGGCCTCTTCTTGAAATATTTTAAACCTGGTAACAAAGTACTAAGCTGAAAAACAGTTGAAGGCAAGAAAATTTTTTAAAAAGTGGAGAGACTTGGCCTACTAAATGTGAAGATTTGTTTATTTTAGCTTTATAATGTATTGTAGTATTGGTATAGGTATAAATAAGTAGATCAATAGAACTGATTAAATCAATGTATATATTTGCATGTATATGGAAACCTGACCCAAAACGAATGATATTCCAAGATACACACCAGACAAAAATCAACTGAAGATTTAAATTTGGAAAGCAGAATTTAGAATAAAATGGGAGACAGTCTTTATGATTTTAGGCTGGTGAAGGACTTCTTAACAAAAAAACATGAAGGAAAGCCACAGAGGAAGATGTAGTGCATATAACTAATAAAAGGATAGTATCCAGAGAATATTAGAGAACTCTAGTGATAAATTTTTAAGAGCTTTTTGCCTTGGGTGCATGTGCTTACCAGAGAGAGAGAAAGAGAGATTGACAAACATTGAGAGGGAAAGTGAGAAATCGCTCCCCAGGGGAGATGGCCACACCACAATACTGTCTCCTCCATTCTCCGCACAGGATCTTGGGCACATATACACATGCTCCTGGTGTTATTTTCAAGCCACTAGGTCCAGAACTCGAGCTATGTTGACCATGTGAGAGTCCAGTGACATAACCGCTATACCACTTGCTGGCTCCAAGAACTCTTGAAAGCATTAAGACTAACAACCTGGGCCAGCAGGTGGCATGGAGGTTAAGGTGGCTGAATCCTACATGGCTGACTTTGCAGTTCCAGTCCTGAACCTAGTGGATTGAAAATCATGCTGGGCGCATGTGTGTGCGTGCCCAAAATCACAAGAGGAGAAGAGAGGAGAAAGGATTGTGGCATGGTCAACCTTCTAGAGGGATGATTTCTCCCACTTTCCCCCACTCTCATCTCTCTCTGGTGAGCACATGTGCCCAGTAACAATAAATAAATAAATAAAAATAAATAAATAAATAAATATAAAAACTTAGTACAAAAGTAGGCAAAGATAAGAACTAGCATAGCAATTCTAAGAATCAGGAAGCTGAATGGCCAGTCACCTCTGTTTTATGACCAATATGGCCTTAATGTTCCCTTGAGCCTGATTAAATTTTAGGCAGGCTGCTTTCTGATCTTAAGCCTCTGACTTCTGTTTTCTTAGAACATTTACTTTAGAGAACTTCTAATTATAAATCCTTTTCCTGCTCCTTTAAGGTAGGTATAAGCTCTGGGGCCAGTGGTGGCATGGTGGTTAAGGAGGCTGGATCCCTTTTGACCAATTGCACCGTCCTGGACCTGGTGACTTGAAAAACATGCCAGGTGCCTTGTATGCATGTCCATAATTTTGAGAGAGGGAACCAGCAGTTAGCATAATGGCTATGTCGCTGGACTCCCACGTAGTCGACCGCGGTTCGTGTCGTGGATGCAGTGGCTTAAAACTCACACCGGGCGCGTGTGCGTGTGTGCCCAAGATCCCAAGAGGAGAATGGAGGAGAAGGGATTGAAGCGTGGCCACCCCCCCCCCCGGGGGGGTGATTTCTCGCTTTCTGTCTCTCTGTCTCTCTCTGTCTGGCGAGCGCACGTGCCCTATAGCAAAAACCTCTAAAAAAAAAAAAAATCAAAATCTTGAGAGAAGAGAAGGGAAGGGATTTCAGTGTGGCTTTCCTTCTTGGGGGGTGATTTTTCACTTTCTCTCTCTCTCTCTTTCTCTCTTTTTTTTCTTTCTCTCTCCCTCTCTTGTGAGATACATGTGCCCTATAGCAATTTTTTAAAAAACGTCTTTAAAAAAACCTTTTTGCTGGGTCAGCAGGTGGTGTGGTGAGTGATGAAGGTGCTGGACTCCCACATGGCTGACCACAGTTAGAGTCCCTGACCTAGTGGCTTGAAAGTCATGCTGGGAATGTGGGCTTGTGTGCATATATGTCCAAAATTCAGAGAGGATTGAATAGATAGCATGGCCATCCCCCTTGGGGGTGATGTCTGTCTTTCCCTCTCTCTCTCCGGTGAGCACACACGCCCTATAGAAAAAACTAAAAATTTTTTTTTTTAAAGTCTTTTTCCTAGCTTTACAATCTAAGTGTGTCTTCCTTAAGATCTGGGAGCCTTCCCTTTGAAATGTGATCATCACAGAAGAAATTGCCTCTATCTCCCAGTCTTTGTGGGAGGACAGGTATCTAATTTCAATGGGCACCAGTTAGCAAACACAGGTGACCTGATCACCAGGAAAACATTTGCAGACACATATAACTCAATGTCCTTGATACACCCTTTTAATGTCCTCTTGCACTCTTTCACTGGGTTGTCTCAGCATTTAAAAATAAAAAGAAGTAGGGCCACTCCAAGGTGCAGTGGTAACACAATGCTTAAGAGAAGTCATATCTCACATAGTGATCACGGTTTCAATCCCCGGGCCAGTATGCCTGAAAAACACAGTGAGTGACCAAGCCCCAAGATCCAACAAGTGGAAGACTGGAAGAAGGGGATTGTAGTGTGATCAGACCCTGTGGAGAGTGCTCATTTGTTTGTCTCTTACTCTCATATGTGTGTGTATGCACTGTATCATGAATAAAAAATTATGAAATTAATAAGGATAAGTAAAAATGTATCCTCGTGGCCTTTGCTTCAGTACAGTTGAGTTCAGGCTGTATTTTACTTGCTCTCCATTATTGCAATAGGCTTGAATGAAGTCTCTCTTAATTTAACTTGGTTCTACCAATTCTGGCTTTGACACCTCTAATCATAAAAATAAGAAAAACAAATACATGCATACCAATGACAGCCATTAGAATGGCAAATGTTAGTGAAACTGGAGAACAATAGGAGGTCTCTTGCAATTCTGGTATAAATGTAAACGGGTGTAATTCTTCTGGGGTGCAATCTGGCAATCTCTAGAAAATTGAACCTGTGCCTATTCTATGATAAAACAACCCCTCCTCTGATAGAACAATCCCCTATTTCTAGCTATGTACCCCAGAGAACCTTTCAGATGTATAAGGAGGTATGTAGACTATGCACCAGGATCAGATAAATAACTTACGGTATACCTATGAAATAGCATACTGTATAGCATTGGATAAAATTCAAAAATAAAAAGTTGACCAAAGAGATGTAATTGCAGAAGAATGCACAAAGCACCATTTCATGAGTATAGAATTTAAAAATGTTAAGTAGTATATTGTATTGCCTAAGGATTCATACATATCGCAATACATTTAAAATATTTTTGCTATATGATAAATGTGCGATGGAGAGTTGTTACCTCTAAAGATAAGAATGGGGAGACTGATGGACCAGGGAGGAATATGCTGATCATTTCACATAGTTTACAGCATTTAATTTTTTTCATTTGCTAAGAATTGTAATAATCTCTGCATTTTTGAGAACATATTGAATGTTCAGTGACATTTTTCTCTCTGCTGTGGTATGTTGTTCCATAACCTATTCCATTTGTTTACATGCATTCTTGTGTCTGTCTGTTAATCATTTTCTCTTGAAGCTCCTTACTCATCCCCCTGGGCAGTTTCTGATATCTATTATTTCTCTATTTCTGTCCTATGGAGGCCTTCAATTTTTCATCATAGAGTGTGGGTACTTGGTATATGTTAAGTGGAAACATACAGTATTTGTCTCCCATAGCCTGAAAGCATTGTATCTTCTATATTTGTCCATTTTGTGTGAAGTAACAGGATATTATTGTCATTTATGGTTGAGTAGTATTCCATTGTGTAAGTGTGCCCACATTAAAAAAAAAAATCCATTTATCACTTAGTTGTGCCCAACATGTCTTAGCTATTGTCAATAATACTGCAGTAAACATGGATGTGCGAATGTTTGTCCAGACAAAGTAATGCTTTGTTCTTTGGGTAAATAACCAAGAGTGGGATTCTCTGGTAGCTCTGGCTTTGGGTTTTTGAAACACCTTTACTAGTATTTTCCATAATGGTTGTACTAATTTAAATTCCCATCAACAGTTCATAGTGATTCCTCTATTATTCACAGAGAAAGAATAACATGAACACTTGTTATTCTTAGCTTTCTTTTTTGATCATAGCCATTTTGACTGAAGCTAGGTGATATCTCATCTTGGTTTTGATTTGCATCTCTTATGCTAAGAGATGTTGAACATTTTAAAATGTGATTTTTAGCCATTGTATATCTTCCTTTGAGAACTGTCTTTTCAAGTTGATTACCCATCTTTTAAAGAAATTACTAGTTATTTTTCAGTTGAGTTTGAGTTTCTTTTGTATTCTGGTTATAAATCCCATAATTTGCAACTAGTTCCTCCCAGTCTATGGGTTGCCTCTGTATTTATTGTTTCCTTTGCTGTGCAAAACCTTTTTTTTTTTTTTTTTTTGCTACAGGGTATGTATGCTCACTAGAGCAAGAGAAAAAGAGAAACTCCCCAGGGGGGATGGGCACACCACAGTCCCTTCTCTTCCATTCTCCTCTTGGGATTTTCGGGCACACATGCCTACCATGTTTTCTAAGCTGCTGGGCCCAGCACTTGAACCATGCAACTGGCCATGTGGGATTCAGCTGCCTTAACCACCATGCTACCTGGCTATTGTATTGTGCAGTAGTTTTATAGCTTGATGTAATCTTACTTGTATATTTATGGTGGTGTTGCATGTGCTTTAGGAGTCTTGTCTTAAATTTTACAACTATAAAAAAAGCAATTTTGGGGAAAAGACTTGAGCAGTTCTATTTCATTATTTTTATTGAGGTGTTATTAGAATATTTTATTGTGTCCTTGAGGTATAGCATACTTAGAAATCTAATTGGATTCAGACAAGATTGAGTTAATGGTTGGGTGTTTAATCCCACCCCTGCTCCTGCAACATTGTAATCTATGAGTCATTTTCTGGGCACTCTAGATTGTTTTAGAAAGAAATGAAAATACAAATATGTGGCACATTAATCTTGGGAATAATACTTGACACTGTGAGCCAATTAGGCTTCTTTTATATGGCAAGAATTCCAAGTAGTTATGAATGAATTTAAAAGAGGGTCAAGGGCCTGAAATCAAAGGCAAGTTCCTTGTAAGTTTTCTTCCCCTCCTTTTCCCTTCGATCAATTTTCAAATTGAGGTATCTCTTTCACTGTAAGTTTGAAGGTTCCTGGAACTACAAATAGACTCTGGTACCATTTCTTTCTTTCTTTTTTTTTTTTTTCTTTTTTTTTTTTTTTTTTTTTGTCTCTTTGTTTCTTTCTTCTTCTTCTTTTTTTTTTTTTAAGAATGATTTTATTTAACTTTATTATTTATTTAAATTTGACCAGAGAGGGGCACGGTGAAAGAGAGAGAAAGTGAGAAAGCAAACAAGCTACTAGGTTCAGGACTTGAACCATAGTCAGCCATGTGGGAGTCCAGCGCTCTCAACTACCACGCCACCTGCCGGCCCTGACTCTAGTAGCATTTCTAAAGGTAAAGTCTTTGGCTAGAGTAGTGAGCCAGGAGGGGTGTATGTGATAGATGACTACAGTGGAGGTGGATGGGGATTGGGTGATGAGCGATGCCATTGCTGCTTGTTTCACTGCTCAGTTAACTATGTAGGGGATTTGGGATGAAGAGAATGACATGGAATCATTACTTTTTTCATATACCTATCAGAAAATGCTTTCAGAGATTACTAGAGTGAAACATGTAAGATGAAAAATAATAGGGATACATACTTCCTGATATGTAAGACCTTCATATAAGGATCTCCATTTCAGGGGAGCTATATATTTCCCAAAGCAAATGAAGCAATGTTTTATGAATGTTCTGGAGTTAATCTTACTATTCTTTTTCTTTTAAATTTATACTACTGAATGGCTCTTTAGTTATCAAGAAAAAGTAAAGAAAGGCTTATCCAAGTACTCCCTAGCCCAGTCACAACCTTCAATTGATTTGAGCAAAATATGCACTAAGTGAGAAAAAGAAGCCTATATAGTTTTTGTTAATTTTTTTTTCATGGATACAGTAGGCAAATACAGCTGTGGTGCTGATTACATTTATTTCTTTACTTGAACTCTTGGTTGCAAGGCAGAGCACCTTGGAGTAGAAGCAGCTGATGATACATGTGGTGATAATGAGTCTTTGTGCACAATGTCTCTGATGATACTATGCCTCTTTTTCCGATCATTGGCTGATTGTTATAGGAGAACTTATACAAATAGTCTTGTTCTCAAAGATTATCTAATATGTATCCTCTAAAAAACCTTCCTTCTGACTGGTCCACTTAAGAAGAGCACAAATGGGGAACCAGCAGTTAGCGTAATGGCTATGTCGTTGGACTCCCACGTAGTCGACTGCGGTTCGCGTCTCGGACCCGGTGGCTTACAACTCACGCCGGGCGCGTGTGCATGCGTGCCCAAGATCCCGAGAGGAGAATGGAGGAGAAGGGATTGCGGCGTGACCATCCCCCCTGGGGGGTGATTTCTCGCTTTCTGTCTCTATGTCTCTCTCTGTCTGTCTGGCGAGCGCATGCGCCCTATAGCGAAAAACCTGTCCAAAAAAAAAAAAAAAAAAAGAAGAGCACAAATGAAAAAGAATGACAGACCTGCTGTTGTGGCATGATGGTAACACAGTGCTCAGTTGTGCTGAGGCCTGTTGATAATATCCAGTATCCATTAAGATATTATGGTCGTGAAGTACCAAACACTGAAGCAGCTAAATATATGACACAAACTATTAGCTTTATGCAAAAAAAAAACTTGATGAAAAACATTATAATATAGTTTTTACTACATTAATTTCAGAAATAAATGTAGTAAACAAAAATAGAGAAACTTAGTAATATAAAAACAACATGATAAATGTATAGAGAATATGCTATATGTAGTGTAGAGCTACATGCAGTACAGCCCTTGAAATATTGACTGTGTACTTGACTAAAGAGGAAACCCCACTGCTAATGTTATGAAATGAAATAGAAAATTCTCTGTTATCTGGGTATATGCATAAGTAAATGAGAAAAATGTGTTTGGTATCACCAGAAGTATACATGAAATACTAGTAAGAGAAAAAGACAAAGCATGGTGTAGTGGGGGTAGGAGGAAAAAAGCAAAGGAACATACTTGATTACATAAATAAATAGGGAAATATTTGTGAATGTAAGAAGAGAATGTAGAAAGACACACAGTATATTGTTACTGTTGGTTACCTCAAAACGTGGAAGAGGGTGGGGGGGGGGGAGAGGGTTAGTATTTTCTTCAGACATTATGGTTACAAATTACAATACTAATTTATTGAAAAATGATAAAATAAAAAGTCTTAAAATAATGATAGAATGGGGGCAAATCTTCTAACATTTTCTTCATAGGTTGTTTTCATTCTCTATTCTTCGTCCTTGATTAAAATTGTTATCCACTTTCTTGTCTCTTCCCATTTCCTACCAGTGTTCTTTATACTTTGGAGGAATATAAAACAGCTTTTTGTTGTGTGGGGACTAGGGATCTTTAAATAGCCCTGAGCCTGAAGTTTCAGGTTTGATCCTTGTTTGCAAGTTGTACATGTGTTACATGCTTATTTTCTATTCATTCATTCATTTGTTCTATCAACATTAGTGTGCATATTACAACCTTGATACCGTGAAGCCCTGGAGAGAGGGTAAGGGAATAAGCCAGGTCCAGTTCCTGACTTGCAGGGGGTAACATTTTGGCATATGTACCCAGAAGGGAGTGATTCCCAGTAGAGTGGTTGCCTAAAACCAAATCTGGACTACCCCAAAATTATTCTGGAAATGTAACAGAGCCAGTCATTCAGCAGAAACCTTTATGGTAAGAATTTTTTTTCTTCCAATTTAAGAATTTTATTCTCATACTAACTGAAACAAAACTCTATTCAGTCTTATCAAAGAATTTAGTGCTTGCATTTAATTTGATGAGATTGAGGTTAATATTCTATCATTGGCAACAAATGGCAACCATTATTATTCAATATGAGCACTTAATTGCAGCTTGAAACACTATCAGCCATGCATATAGAATTTCTGTTTCAACTGAGTGGGAGGTAATACACCACATGGTTCTCTCTGGGACAGTCAGGATCCACATAGGAAGTGACAGTTGCTTAATGAAATCACCTCCCCCTTCTCTTCACATATGTTGTACAGCAAGAACTTCATTCAGCGCCATGGTAGACTTTCTTTGGTTTCAGCACTTTTTCCCACTATTTGATGCATCTGTTAAGGGTCTCTTGTGGCCACAAGCAGTAGTAATCTCTAGATGACAAAAAACACTTCAGGAGAATCTGACACAATGAGCAGACTGGGAATCTGTTGGGATGTTAATCTCAAATGTGACATTACTCTACCATCTTAGCAGACTTGGGGAAAGAGTCATTTGGGAGTAAAGCAAAACTATAGCCCAGAGGAAAGGGATTTGACTCATGTTGGCACTATGGGTGTATTTAAGAAGGGAGGATGAGAGTCCCATCTGCTTTCTGGAAGTAACCATTCAGAACAGAAGGCATCTAGCTACTTCATTGTATAAGATGAAGATTGCTAAGACTCTACATTGGAATTCTTTTTTCCATTCCCTATTTGTGTTTTTTCCTTTGGGTTTCTACAAGTTCTGTATGTAAAGAAAACACAAGTCAGAAAAACTCAAAGACATTGCAAAGGGCAAAGAAAGAGTACTGGGTATCTTGCCTAGCTCATCCTTCTTGGTCTTCTCTGTCTTTTATTCCTTTGAGTTATTCTACAATTTTGAACTTAATATAAATGATTCTGTGTAATAGTTATATAACACCCTGGGGCTCTGTTGCTGTTTGCTGTCTTGCACAGAGATCCTGGGAGAATTTGTGAGAGGTGGTGGGGATGGACTCACAGCACAGAATAGAAAGCCTTTTTGAGTAATGCTAGAACAACTCTACTTTCCTTTTGCTTCCAGCTACTGGGTTGGCTCTTCCCATTCAGGAGGATGCTCTACTCTAGGCTCTTAATTTCCAAAACATGTGGTGAATGTGTAAAATTTGGGGCTCTGATTTTTTTGACAGTCACTTAAAATATTTTAAAAAATATTTTTCAACCAATACTATTTAATGACTATATATATTATGAGCCAGTTATTACTCACGTTCATTTAAAATATTTTGGAAAATACTGAAAAAAGCAGAAAGAAATAAATTTAAATCACTGATTAATCCCATTATGAGGAAGTAGCCAATATTAGAATTTTATATCTGTTCTTCTAATCTTTATACATTTGTGCATTTTATATGTGTATTTTTAAACATGAATTCGAGTATATTGAATTTTGTATGCTGATTTTTTTCAGTTAAATTATCATGACCACTGGGACCAGCAGATGGCATGGTGGTTAAGGTGCTGGACACTCCAGCATGGGTGACCATGGTTCGAATTCCAAACCTGGTGGCTTGCTTTCTCACTTTTCTTCTCTCCATGTGTCTGTCTTTCTCTGGTCAAATGAAAATGACTGAAGGAATAAATAAAATTAAATTTAAAAAATTATCATGACCATTCCTCCATGATATTAAGTCCTCTTCAGAAGTATACTTTTTCATGCTTAATAATAATTTTGTTGGACTAGCTGCTGGTGTGGTGGTGAAGGCAGCTGGATCCCACATGGCTGACTGCTCAGTTCACATCCCAGACTTGGCTGAGTAAAAAAAAAATGCCAGGCATGTGCATGTATACGCTCAATATCCCAAAAGGAGAAATGGACGAGAAGTGATGGTGACATGACCATTTTCCACGGGTGGTGCTTTCTCACTCTTCCTCCCTCTGTCTGTCTCTGATGAGCACATGTATCCTCTATCAAAAACTATTAATAATTTTGTTAATCAAGTACAATTTATATATAATAACTTTATTTTTTATTAGAATGTTTTCTAAGCCTTTGGTGTCATGAACAATAATCCAATTAACATCCTTTTACATAGAGTTTCAGTAAAATAAATCTGATTGCCTAAGGATAAATTCCTTAATGTGTAATTATTATGTCAAAGTATATGCATATCTTTCATCCTCTTGAAAGGTCGGGCCAAATGACACCCTCATTTGATATGAGATATGAAAAACCTTTGTTCACTGATACTATCAATAACGTTTTTATGGCCTGGCTGAAAGAATATGAGATCACAGTGTTGGGAAAACTTTCAGCAAGAAAGCAGAAAGGGCCTTGATAAGTTCATTATCCTTCTGCTCTCTGATGTGGCTCTGGCCTACAGGAGAAAATGTAACTGCAGAGCCCAACAATGCCCATAGGAGAGTACTATGTAGTCTCTGTCCTGGCCAAGAACCAACTGACCCAAGAGGCCACCTGAGGAATCAGAGGCAGTGAATGGAAGAACCCTCTGCTGTGGATGTCAAAAGCAGCTGAGCCCTGGAGATTTGACTCATCAATGTGCAATCTCTGGACTCATGCTTATGTTACAGCTGGGGGGACAGATGGCCAGTAGTAGCTCTTGGGGTGCTCCGGCTGACTTCAGATCATCCCCGTTAGGCTCCTTGAGGTGTGCCGAGACCTAGGAAGCAGGAAAGGTGCAGAACCCACAGTTAGACACAGTAAAATGAGCCCGTGGAGTTAAGAGGCTCTGAGAGTCACTGGAACACATGTTTTGTAGGGACAGGGGTCTTTGACTTTGGGTTTTAGATGTGAGACTTGTATACTGCAGCTGCTATGCATTTATCACAACTTCTCAGATTCTGATGCTTTCTCTAACTTGTTCCTCTATGCATTCAAGTATTGGTAATTGGTGTCACTTTTACATTATATTTATTTGGTGCAAATGCTGAAGCAGGCATAAAAACTTGTGCAGTATTAAGCAGTTAGTCAGCAGAAACCCATGAGAATCTTGTTTGGCAGATTTGATATAATGTGTTTTTCTGCATTATTTTATTAGAGTTTTTTATTTTTTTTTATAGGCTACTGTTTTGACAAACTACTGTTGCAAAGATAATTTGCTAGCAAAGTTTACCTTATCATTAGAATGTTCCATATATAGGATTTTTTGTGCTTTTTAAATAAAAAAAGTTGAAGCTTAGTTTCTTTAAATTAAATTTTAATTCACAAGATTAATTTTATGCTCTTTTAGAAAACTTAACCTGATCATTGTGTATAAATACAGGTATTATTTTTTAATTTAGGAATTTAACAATCCACTAAGGAATTAATGAATGTTTATAATTTGTCAAACTCAAAACCATATTTCCCCAAACACGGCAAGAGCTTTCCTTTCTTCTCTCCTCTTCCTCTCATCCCCTTTCCATTATCCTTTTATGCACCCTCTGCTACCACATTGTGATTTTACATCTATTTCACATAAATAAAGAAATAAAGGACAAAACAGGACTTGTTCTTTTTTTCTTAAATATGCTTTAAATACATTTTCTACTGAAATTGACGCAAAAGCTTAACCTAATTAATTATTACTTTTTGTCTTAACAACAATTGAATTTATTTCCTCTTTTTGACAACTTAAAAAATATCACAGAAAAAAAAGAGTGTTGAAACAGGATCACAGAACCAAACAATGCTTGAGAGACCTGAGGGATTACTTGAAATGTTCTTGTGTTAACAGATGTGGAAACCCCGTCCCATTCTTTGGAGAATTTCACAAATGAGAACAAATATTACGTTTACTACTGCACAAAACAAACATCACAGGTTCACTTTGACTAAATTCACTTTGACAAAAATTCTCTATGAAGTATTTTCAGTATTTTATGATGAAATTATAATGTTCTCGTTTTCTTTACTTATCTTTGGCTATCTTTAGCAAGCCAGTTTAACTCATTTAAATATTGGATTTTTTTTGTGGGGGGGGGAGAGATTTTCACTATAGGGCGCGTGCGCTTGCCAGACAGACAGAGAGAGACATTAGAGACAGAAAGTGAGAAATCAACCCCCAAGGGGGATGGTCATGCCTCAATCCCTTCTCCTCCATTCTTCTCTCAGGATCTTGGGCACATACGCACACGCGCCCGGCGTGAGTTTTAAGCCACCGGGTCCAGGATGCGAACTGCGGTCAACTACGTGGGAGTCCAGCGACATAGCCATTACGCTAACTGCTGGTTCCCAATATTGGATATTTTTTCTGCAATTGTTCTGGGACTGAAATACAATACACATAAATAAACAGAGTTATTTGTTTTTTAAAAGTCCATGTTTTACAATACATTTATATTGGGGCCAGCAGATGGTGTCGTGGTTATGTCACTGGACTCCGACATGGGTGACTGCGGTTCAAGTCCTGAACCAGTGACTTGAAAATCACACTCTGTGTGTGTGCCTAAGCTCCCAGGAGGAGAATGGAGGAGAAAGAATTTCGATGTGTCCATCCCCCCTGGGGAGGGTGATTTCTCACTTTCCCTTTCACTGTCTCTCTCTCTCTCCAGCAAGTGCATGTACCCTAATAGCAAAAACCTGTATTAAAAAAGTTTATATTAAGTATGCATAGTCATTTAGAGAAAATTTACAGGTATTTACCCCTTAACCCACAAATCCTGCCGTTTTCTCAAATTCATGCAACAGATTTTAGAGACTGGGTATTAGTAACCCAAAGGGATCCTCTGAAATAGCTTTACAGGTGGACTTTCTTTGACATATGCTGGAAAGATTTTTTTTCTCTTGTTTCAAGCCTAGCAGGGGGGAAAAAAAAAAGGATCAACCTAGGACAAGTGCTTTTATATAAAAGCTTGGCTTTTATCAGATATTTAGAGGTACATAAATCTGCTTCATAATGGCTGTTCCTGAAACAAACCAGGGTTTTGTGCAGAAGCAAGTTGCAATCTTAAGAGTATTTTAGTGCATTTTTACTTTTTAAAATCATGGTTTAAAAAAATTATAAAGGTTGGGGGCCAGCAGGTGGCCTGGTAGTTAAGAGTGCTGGACTCTCACATGATCAACTATGGTTTGAGTCCTGGACCTGGTGGCCTTCCTTCTCATTGTCCCTCTCTCTCTGTCTCTCTCTTGCTCTGTCCCTCTCTGGTCAAATTACAAACAAATATTAAAAAGTTTGGAACCAGTAGATGGTGTAATGGTTATGTCACTGGTTTCCCACATGGCCAACTTCAGTTCGAGTCCCATACCTGAAGGCTTAAAACTCATTCTGGGTGAGCGTACATGCATGCCTGAAGTCCTGAGAGGAGAATGAAGGAGAAGAGATTGCCGAGTGGCCATACCCCCTGTGGAGGAGGTGATTTCTCGCTTTCTGTCTCTCTGTCTCTCTCTGATGAGTGCATGCACCCTCTAGCAAAATTCTCTCTTAAAGAAATTTAGAAAGTTCACTGCTTAGCATTTTTTTTCCAAATATGCTTTGCGGAAAAGGATTTTAAGACTTTTCAAGAAGTTATATTTAAAGTTGTTTATGAGTTAGGAATTGCAGTTAAGGAGAATCTGTTTTCAAAATAAAGTAGGTATCTACTGAGAAGTTATCAGATGAAGGGAAAAAAAATGACCGTTTAAGCGTGTGAATGATTAAATATTGTGAGACCCATGCTCTAGCGCTAGAGGCAGTAGAAGTACATTTACAAATCCCCTAAGTGAGTCTGATATTTGGCAAATTTTAGAAATCATTACCTTATGGGTCTGGTTGTTATTTTCTTGTTTATTTTTTTCTGCCAGACAATGCATAGAAAGATGGAGGCTATCTTAGAATTAAAAATGCTAGGGGGAAAAACACCAAACCTAATACTTCAGAATGTAACACCCTAGCTTTCTGTAACATTTAAGAAAAAGTAGAGAAAACACACTAAGAGTTGGGGACAAACCGTTCAGGAGAATTGTAGGTTTTGTTCTTGTTTTTTAATGCTGACTGTGCCTAAATCTCTGCATTATGTCATAAAGGTGTCTGAATGCAATGTATCTGTTGAACAAGTACTAAAGAAATTCCACTTAGGCTTGATGAAAAAACTAAGAAAATAATTGTAATTATGCATAAACTGAGCTCATTGAGAATAATGAGAATGAAAATATTTCCAGGATTTTGTATTTTTAAGAAAATGTGCTGCGAGTACATGCACTTGCCAGACAGAAAGAAGAAGAAGGCACCACGTGTGGGGCATGGCCTTGCCATAATCCTATTTTCAGGATTTTCAGCAGGTGCCCAGAATGTTTTTCAAGCTATTGGGTCTGGGATTCAAACAGTGCCTTTGGCCATGTGGGATCCAGCTTTACCACCAGGACTTAGATGGCCCAGATTTTGTCATTTTTAAAAATTAATTAGTTAATTATATTTATTTATTTTTGCTATAAGGCACATGTGTTCACCAGGGAGAGAGAGAGAGAGAGAGAGAGAGAGAGAGAGAGAGAGAGAAAGTGAGAAAGCACCCACTGGGGGATTGCCATGCTGCAATCCCTTTCCTCCATTCTCCTCTTGAGATATTTTGGGCATGCATGTATGGGCATACATCTGGCGTGTTTTTCCTTTTTTTCTTGAGAGGATTTTGCTATAGGGCACGTGCTCTCTCCAGAAAGACAGAGAGAGACAGAGAGACAGAAAGCGAGAAATCACCCCCCCAGGGGGGATGGCCACGCTGCAATCCCTTCTCTTCCCTTCTTCTCTTGGGATCTTGGGCACGCATGCACACGCGCCCGGTGTGAGTTTAAGTCTCCAGGTCCAGGACTTGAACTGCAGTCGACTACATGTGAGTTCAGCGACATAGCCATTACGCTAACTGCTTTTCCCATCTGGCGTGGTTTTTTTTTCTTTTTTTAGGGGAGAGATTTTTGCTATAGGGCGCGTGCGCTCGCCAGACAGACAGAGAGAGACAGAGAGACAGAAAGTGAGAAATCACCCCCCCTGGGGGGATGGCCACGCCGCAGTCCCATTTTCCTCCTTTCTCCTCTCGGGATCTTGGGCACGCACGCACACGCGCCCAGCGTGAGTTTAAGCCACCGGGTCCGGGACTTGAACCGTGGTCGACTATGCGGGAGTCCAGCGACATAGCCATTACGCTAACTGCTGGTCCCCATCTGGTGTGTTTTTCAAGCCACGGGATCCTGAACTCAAACTCTGTAGTCGGCAGTGTGAGATCCAGCACCTTACTACTATGCCACCTGCTGACTCCCCAGATTTTTTACTTTAAAGTTCTGTTCTACATGTTTATCAGCTTGGGAAGAACTGTAGGAAAATTCTTGTATGTTATTCAGTTATCACTCCTGACTTCTCTGATACAGGGCCACATCTGAGGTCATTGTTTGATGAATTTTCCCTCTGCCCAGCATCCTTCCTCTTCCCCATCCCTACCCTTCTTCATTTGAGGAACTGGTCAGCACTGTTCTAGTCCTTTCTATCACACTGAACCTGTAACTGCCCCTCCCTTATCATGGACATGCCTCATGCCTGGCTAAAAAGAGTCTGTAAGAGAGATGATCGTGATGAACACGTAAGACGATATCTTTCCCTTTAGACTGTGAGCTCTTAGTGTGTGACCTCAGAGAATTCAGCAGCTGTTTTCTGCCTAAGAGAGGTGACCAGCATACGGAGAATAGTGGAGGGCAGAGGGTAGTGGGGGGAGTACTGGAAGAGAGAGCAGGGAGGAAGAAAATGGGGAGGCTTAGTGCTTTTTGAGTTCTTGCATCCCTCTGATCTTGAAGCCAGCATTACCTGTGTTCTTTACGTTTCATTATATGAACATGGAGGTCCCATTAGTGTTTAGGTTAGTTTAAATGGCTGTTTGTCCTCTGCAAAATGATAATAATAATTCTGGTTAATACCCAGAGAATGCTTATTCTATTTACACAATTAGTACTTTAAAATAAATGCCTACTGTAGTAGTCAGATAAGCAGATGGCAAAGACTGGAAGAAAATACAAAGAATTCTGAATGAAATTCTTGTGTTGAAGACAGAACTGGTGTTGATTGCAGATGAACTCAGTTCTCTCTCTGAACTATTTGTTGTATATAGCTAGGTTTGGGAAATGTGATTTGAGAAAGGTAGGTTTGAAACCATGTAATAATGGGTCATTTTTCAATGTGAGTTGCTGGGCTAGGCAGGGAAACAGGGTATCAAGGGGAGACTACAGGCTTTCAAGTGTGCGAAGAACCTTCTATTTGAGGAAATAGACCAGTTATTTTAAACCTTTTGCTCCTGTTATATTAGTCAGTGGCTTAAACAACTGACAGGGACATCTCTGCTTTGGCTCTTTTTTTTTTTTTTCTTCCCTGTCCACAGGAATAAGAAAGGATCTTAGAGGAAGCGGACAGATTAGATCAGTGGTGGTAAACCTGAACTCTCCAAAGATAATAATTGGTATCTGAGAACTGTTTCCAATGTTTCAGAAATCCTAAGTCTAATACGTAATTAGGTCAGTATGTTTGATAGAAAAAAATTATTTTATAGCATGAAGGGGTGTGGAGAAGACAATAAAAGAAGTTTGGAGAAAAGTTCAGAAAACATAACCAGTGAGAGTCGGGACCAGCAGTTGGTGTAATGGCTATGTCGCTGGATTCCCACGTAGTCGACCGTGGTTCAAGTCCCATACCCAGTGGCTTAACCTCATACCAGGTGTGTGTGCGTGCGTGCCCAAGATCCCGAGAGGAGAATGGAGGAGAAAGGATTGTGGCGTGGCCATCCCCTGGGGAATGATTTCTCGCTTTTTGTCTCTATCTTCCTGGTGAGTGCATGTGCCCTATAGCAGAAACCTCTTAAAAATAAATAAATAAATAAAAGAATCAGTGTCACCTTCAGTGACACATGACACATCCTTCCCCATTAAGCTGACTTAATTAGAGTCAAGAAACTTTCAGGCAGTCTGAACTGATTTACACGATAGAATTTTTAAATGAAATAGTTATTTTTGATCCAAAGTGTTCCTTCTCAATGCTTATTTTCATAGGATTAGAGACATAGACTAATGGGAAAATAAAGTCTTTTATCAGATGAATTTTATCATTGCCTTCAAAACCATTTCCTTGGGTTCGTGCACTGATTTATTTGTGTTTCCATTTACGAGACAGTGATGGAAAGAATTGTATTAGGTTGCTGGAAAAGTCACGACTTTATTTTCCTGTTTTTTTTTTTTTGTGCAAAAATGCATCATGACTTTTCCGACAACCCAATATTTTCCATTCCAGAGTCTCCAATATTCCTGTACTCTTTCCCATGGCATCAACCTGAAGAACCTCAGTCCTGCTGCTTTGTACTCCTATCTGCCTAACGAACTTGTTCTTCCTGTCCTCATCAGAAGACTCACTTGAGCTCTGCCCTGGGTGTTACCAGGCTGATGGCCCACCTCTGCCAGTGTGTGTAGGTAATAATGACAGAAATGGGTTGGAAGGAGTTTTGTGATGTGGGTAGGATTTGGAAATGCTGAGTAGACTTGCAAGCACGGTGGGCTGGCTGGTAGGCAGTAATCTTAAACTGTAGGCAAATGTTGTGGGTAGGAGTAAGTCAAGAGCAGTGTTGTTGACTCACAAGGAAACAAATTTGTATAATGAACTCTTTAAATGTGAGAGAAAGAGGGCCGCTGAACAGCCAGCACAGAGTCTGAAAGAAGACAATACCTTGTAGAGATACAGTTAGGCAGGGTAGGTTGTTTTGGTGAGTGGCTAGGATTGTTTAGTCCATCAGCTCTCCTCTTGAATATTTTTTTTTTTTTTTTTGGAGAGGTTTTCGCTATAGGGTGCGTGCGCTCGCCAGACAGACAGAGACAGACAGACAGACAGAAAGCGAGAAATCACCCCCCAGGGGGGATGGTCACGCCGCAATCCCTTCTCCTCCATTCTCCTCTCAGGATCTTGGGCACGCACGCACACGTGCCCGGCGTGAGTTTTAAGCCACCAGGTCCAGGACGCGAACCGCGGTCGACTACGTGGGAGTCCAGCGACATAGCCATTACGCTAACTGCTGGTCCCTCCTCTTGAATATTTAAAAGCAGCTGGAAGTCATGAATGCAGACGTGAAACGCTGCTTGGCTGTATCTGTATGATGTGGCCGCCAATCTCCCTTTGACATAATAGCATTTGATTATATGTTTACAGTACACTTTTGATAAGATAGCTATTATAAAGCAAACAGATATCTTCTTTTCATTCTTTATTAGTAAGTGTTTTCAATTCCCAGGATCAAGGCCTGCTTATTTACTCCCATAGTACAACTTGTGACAGTTTCTGACCAAAATATAGTAGCAAGGCTCTGCTTTCTGGGAACTGTAATAACTTTAATTGGTGCTATGTCATGGAAGCTGGCAGATCTACCCCAGTTTGGGATGACTGACATGGCGTCAGGAGTACCAACAATGCGGTGTTTCACAACGTCTACAACAGAGGCATCTGTAGCTTTTTCTAAAATGCACAGTCCTGGAATACAATCTAGGTGAGGCCATATTAGGGGGTATGGGCTTTTTAAACAATATTTATAGATGAATCTGGTTCCCATTACAATTTTAGAATCTCTAGGAAACTTGTGAATCTTCAATGAAAGAGAGCTATTTATTTGAAAAATAATACATTATCATTTTTACTGACATGTTCTACCCAGACAACCCGGAATCATATAGCATAATTGTTTAACTGTACTTGGTGCATGCAATCTTGATATGATCGATCATCCTGTGTTTTCCAGTGCATATTCATATATATGAATCATACATTTCAAAATTGGCATAGAATTGTGTAAGAATGCTAATTACCCTGATGCGACGACTCAAAGTCTGACGTGTGAAGCTAACTGATCCTCTTCCTTTGTTGGTGGATTCCTGAGTTTTTGAAGCCACATCTCACAGCTTGTTATTTTATTTATTTATTTTTTTGGAGAGGTTTTCGCTATAGGGCGCTTGCACTCACCAGACAGAGAGAGACATAGAGACAGAAAGCGAGAAATCACCCCCCCAGGGGGGATGGCCATGCCACAGTCCCTTCTCCTCCATTCTCCTCTTGGGATCTTGGGTGCGCACGCACACGTGCCCGGCGTGAGTTTTAAGCCACCGGGTCTGGGACTTGAACTGCGGTCGACTACGTGGGAGTCCAGCGACATAGCCATTACGCTAGCTGCTGGTTCCTCACAGCTTGTTATTTCATGAGTTTTTGCATTGGTGTTATGTCTCTGTCAAAGAGTACTCTTTTGACCCAAACTCAAGCAGTGATATGCGTGGAGGTGTGAAGATGGGATCAGTCCTTGTATGAAGGTATATATTTCTTCTAAAATTAGGTCACTTAAACTGACAGACTAAATTTTTTTTTTGAGAGGTTTTTGCTATAGGGCGTGTGCACTCGCCAGAATGACAGAAACAGAGAGATAGAAAGCGAGAAATCATCCCCCAGGGGGATGGCCATGCCGCAATCCCTTCTCCTCCATTCTCCTCTTGGGATCCTGGGCATGCATGCACACATGCCTGGCGTGAGTTTAAGCCATTGAGTACGGGACTTGAACCGCGGTCGGCTACATGGGAGTTCAGCGACATAGCCATTACACTAACGACTGGTCCCCTGATAGACTAATTTTAATTCTAGGCCATTTTTTTCCTCTTTGTCTACAATGTGTGGAGACAGGACATACATTGACTTCATTCTTAATTATCTCCTCTCCTTCATTAATATACATTCTTCTGTCTTTAGTTTTCCCAGAGAGGTTAATTTGGCATCTGTCATGGGCTTTCATTTAGGGAATCTACCAAGCTGTCTCCAGGCAAACCCTCTAAGTGACTCTCCATGTGACTTCCTGAGTCAGGCTTGTTTACAGTTTTCATCTTTACATTATAAATAAGAAGATCTCAATGTTGACATATTGAACTTAGGGAAAATCTGCTGAAATTGCAGGAGCTGCTCATCTAGTACTTGGTCTGGGCTTGTGTCAAACTGCCAGTCAAAGACCATCTTCTTTTTACATTTGTATACATATTTGTGTAAATATCTAGTCTGGGGAAGAAAGGTTTCACTCCTGTAAAATGAAACAAGTCATAGAACTTACTTTTCCAAAGCACCCAAGCTCTGAGCTTCATTCGCGATTTGAATACTTTAATGTTCTTTGATGTGAAGATTTGACTTAATATTTCTTCAGTTTCTCCAGTACCTTCATCAGCTTTGGTTTTATTTTTATCTGCTGTGTTTTAGACAATGGATTTCACTTAATTTTAGTAATGGTCCTAGTAGAATAATTTTTTCATGCTTTTTTGCAGTATGTTCTTAATTTAAGACTTCAAAACTTAGTTTTAATTTTGTTCTTATATATGGGAATTATACTGGGGCCATCTCTTTTCAGTGAAAGAAGTGATACATATATATGTTCTCTTTTGCATGAAAAATAATTGGATGATTTCTCACCCAAGAGCTTACTTTACAGGGAAGGAGAATTTCCCTTTTCTACTGTTAGATCTCCATGGATATAATATAGTTCATAAGAGTCACCTGAACAGAATAATTTTCTTCCGTTCAGAATAATTTAGCTTTCATAAAATACACATCTAAAAATTTAAAAATATGATTGCATGCCCAGAGTTTGGTGAACATATCACCAGTTGCTCGAGGAAGAGGTGAAGAGGTAGTCATAACAATGAAAGAATCTCAGTGCAGCATTTTCACAAGTTTAATTTTAGAAAAGAGTTGGATTTTTATCCAGGAGGCTTTTGAGAAAGAGGTACAATAGAGAATCCTAAAATAAATAATTAGGACAGATTATGTATGAATCTGTCTCTAAAACCTAAATCTCTTGATACACTTCATAAATACTGGACTTGAAATGGATTATCTTTTTTTTTTTTCTTTTTTTGGAGAGGTTTTTGCTATAGGGCGCGTGCGCTCGCCAGACAGACAGAGAGAGACAGAGAGATAGAAAGCGAGAAATCACCCCCCAGGGGGGATGGCCACGCCGCAATCCCTTCTCCTCCATTCTCCTCCCGGGATCTTGGGCACGCACGCACACGTGCCCGGCGTGAGTTTAAGCCACTGGGTCCGGGACTCGAACCGCGGTCGACTACATGGGAGTCCAGCAACATAGCCATTACGCTAACTGCTGGTCCCGAAATGGATTATCTTATGTTTAGTCCTCCAGCTCATTTCTCTCATTGTGAGGTCCAGGGAGATATTGACCAGGATTCTAATCCGTGCTTGCTCCCTCCTGCTCAGAAAGGACTCCAGAGCAGTGGCAGTCATGGTCTGTTGGGGTATACAATTTTTAAAAAGTATTATTTATTTAATATCATTTATTATTATTATTATTTTTCTTTAATTTGCCCAGAAAGATAGAGAGAAAGGGAAAGCTAGAGAACAAGCCACCAGGTCCGGGACAAGAACCATGACTGACCATGTGGGAATCCAGTGCCCTTAACCACCATGCCACCTGCCAGCCCCTGGGGTATGCACATTTTTAACAGAGTCCCAAACAGTATCTACATATCAAGGACTGATTAGATTTCAAGCCTGTCAAAATAGAGATTTTGTTTGTATGTTAGATCCTGGTAGGTTACGGTCTTCCTTGAAGGAAACTGAGTGAATTCTGATCTTTTTGAATAAAAAGATATCTGAAGCTTGAGGCCCTCTTCTTCATCTGCTGTGGGAATCTCTCCATTGTGCTGTTCCTCTAATTTATTGAAAAGTTTAGTTCAGAGTTTGATGGGATCATACAGAAAAATTCTGTAGAGTAGAACAGAGAAACCAACACATAAATGGTTCTGTATGTTTATTGAGCACAGACACATTTCCATGTATCGTTCTTTCTTTCCCTGCTCCTCATTCTTACTCATATTCTTGACCTGAAAGAAGTCCTAATCTAAAGCTTTTTATGTTCTCTTAAAATGGGTCAGAAGCTTTCCAAGTGGCTGAATAATTTGCCCAAGGTCATGCAGATAGGCCATAATAAAGCTGGGAACTTGGAGATATTCTTTGAACATCCAATGATTGTGTAAGGAAACAAATCTGCTTTTGTTCAGGACACTTTTCAGGGTGTTGCCTGAGAGAACCTGGTATAGTGGACTGGGCCAAAAACATCCCTAGGGTAGGGAACAATTCTGAAGATGAGGCAAAATAATAGACATATATTGAAAGATTGTGAGAGAAGTGATATCCTTTCCCGCTTTGTTAAGAGGATTCCAGGTAATAAATTTAACACTTAGTGTTGACCGTGTGCTGGGGGAATGTCCTAACTGTTTACCTATATTACCCAATGTAAACCTTTATAACAATTCTATGAAGTAGATACTACTATTATTTGGGAACAAGAAGAAAAGTAGAAAGAAAAAAAATCCTGAACCGGGGTGGGGGGGGGGGAAGGAAAACCATGGTTAGTAAACAGAATAATGGCAGCAGGGGCAGTGGGGCATTGATGAAGGCGCTTGGTTACTGCCTCAAGTAGATCCAGGTGTTTTCTGAAAATAATTGCATCAAAAACATGCCCAGAATAATACCTAAGATTATGAGAAACTGGCTGGTGAATATGTTTCAGACATATTCAGGCAGAAAAAAGTCATTTATGGATCAAGAGAAAGAGTAGGACTCCCAGGAGCTGGAGCCACAGAGACTTCAGGATAGAACAAAAAGGTGATGGCAAGTTGATGAGGGAACACCTATGTCCAGGGGATAAATACTTAAAAATCAGTTACACAATGATCTTTCCTGAGCAAGCAGTAGCGTGGGTCCTACTGGCATTAAAAGGACTATAGATTATCAGTTTATCCCAGGAAGAGAGGGAGTCTTGTCTTAGGAGGTGCTGGGTCAAAATACCTTACATAAACCTGCAGGGATGCTAATCTGAATTTTCCTCTGTTGAAATTCTGAGAAGTACTCGTGTTTAATGAGTGGGGTTAAACAAAAAAGAGGAAGAAAGACTATTTGTGTGATACTCTCTGTGGACAAAGATTTTCATTTCTCTCAGATAAATACCTAATATTGAAAATACCAGTTACGTGTATGTTTCACTCTCTTTTTTTTTTTTCTTTTTTTTTTGGAGAGGTTTTTTGTTTTGGTGCTTGTGTGCTCGCCAGAAAGACACAGACAGAAAGCAAGAAATCACCCCCCAGGGGGATGGCCACGCCGCAATCCCTTCTCCTCCATTCTCTTCTCGGGATCTTGGGCGGGCACACATGCACACACGCCCCGTGTGAGTTTAAGTCACCAGGTCCGGGACTTGAACTGCGGTCGACTACATGGGAGTCCAGCAACATAGGCATTACGATAACTGCTGGTCCCCGTGTATGTTTCACTTTCTGAAAATTGTCAGAGTGTTTTTACAAAGTGGTTGTACCATTCCAGGTTTCTACCAGCAATGTGTGAGATTTCCTGTTGTTCCACATTGTTGCCACCACTTGGTAATGCCAGTTTTATGAATTTTAGCCATTCCAGAGGAGATCATTGTTTTGGTTACATTTTCCTGATGATCATTGATGTGGAAGTATCTTTCATGTCCTTATTGACTGTTTTTATAACCTCCCTGGTGAAGTCTAATTCTTTATAAATTCTGAATACAAATCCCGTATTAGATATATGTACTAGGACAATTTTTCTCCCAGTCCTTTACTTGCCTTTTCATTTTTGTAATGATTTTTTTCAAAGAGTGAAAGATTTTAATTTTGATGAAGTCAGACTGCTGGGGTCCAGCCTCGGCAGTGGTGGGGGGCTCGTACACAGGAAGGCAACACAGGTGATCAGAGACAAAAATTAGACTGAGACATCATTGCTCCTTAGCATGTTCTCAGCCGGCCACAGCCAGAGCCAGCTCCAGGCTGCTGCACCGTGGCTAATAAGACATGCGTATTTATTGAGGGAGGTTGAGGAAGTAAAGGGGGTGAGGGGTAGTAAAAAACCCACTCTAAGGAACAGGGTATACAAAGCATGGAAACAATAATTATAAAACATGCTGTTCGTCTTGTCAGATTAGTTAAAAATCAATCACAGTTTTTAGGATGAGGAAGTCCGTTTGTCTGTTGCATCTTCTTCTTAGATCTTGATTACTGGGAAGGGTGTTTTGAAGAGGAGGCTTGCAGGATGTTTGATAGTTTCAGTCCCGGGCCAGTTTGATAACTTTGCTGGATACAAAGACGTAGATAGAAATCTTGTCTTGTTAAATAAAGACACAGTTAATGTATGGACTATCTATACATTACAACAATAGAGGGTGAGTCTATGATCTTATATGGGAAAGGAAGATGATCTTGTAGCTCAGGAGACAACACAGGATGTTTTATTAGCAGTTTTTCATAGTCAACAGCACATACCTGAGAAATTCTTTGTAGTTGAAAACTATCTGTTGTTTTAGATAAGAGCTCCCAGCTAAGATAATCTTTCTCTGGAGCCCTCAGGTTTGTTCATCCTTTTCCTTTCTTAAAAAACCCATGGGTTTCTGTATTTTATTCGCTGAGTCTGTCAATTAGTGAGTTCTTCTGTTTGATCTCTGAGTCTCTGTTATGTGGTGAATGTGCTGACTTTGCCTAGCATGAGTTAACTTTGGCCTGTAGCTTTAATGAGGGCTATTTACATAAAACTAGACTTAAACTAATTTAGTCTACATATGTTACTAACGCTAATTTGGCTTATACTAATTTGACCTAACAAATGTTAATTTTGGCTTAAAATAGACAGGTGGGAGAGTCTCATACCTCCAGCCCCTCATCTTAGGTCTTAGGGAACCACATTCCTACAAGATCACTAATTGGCTTTATTGTAATGGTTGGGGGTGATATCTTACTCTTGCAGGGTACTGTAATAACAGTAAAACTCACGGCAGAGAAATTAACTACAGGCCAGTAAACGACACAAGGAAGGGCTCGTAAGCCGGGCCATGCCTCAGTTTCTTCCCAGTCCAGGCCTTGCCTTAGAATGGGAAGCAGCCTCCTTACCAGCCTGTGTTGTCTGCATGGCCCCGTCATCAGACTTACTAATCTTTTGTGGTTTTAAAATGTTCTTTTATTTAAGATTTTTTTAAAAAGTTTTTTGTTTGCTATACGGTATGTGTGCTTGCAAAGAGAGAGACAGAGACAGAAACTGAGAAATCACCTGCCATGGGGGATGGCCACGCTGCAATCCCTTCTCCTCTTGAAATTATGAGCATGCATGTATACACACCTGGCATGAGTTTCAAGCCTCCAGTTCTAGGACTCAAATTGCAGTCTGCCTTGTGGGAGTCCAGTGATGTAACCGTTATGCCATCCACTGGTCCCAATTTAAGCTATATTTACTCCAATTTCTCAAAGATTTTCTTCCATGTTTTCTTTAGAAGTTTTATAGTTTTAGGTCATATGTTTAGATCTGTGATCCTTTTTGTGTTTGAGCTTTTTTTTTTTTTTTTTTTTTTTTTTTTTTTTTTAGTAGCACAAGGTAGGGGTTGTGATTCCTTTTTTTCCTTCCTTTCCTAAATGAATATCAGTTGTTTTAGCAATGATTTTTTGGAAGGATTATCCTTTACCCATCAAATTACTATGCCACCTTAAAAAAGTAACATATGTGTGAGGGTCTCTTTTTGGAGATACTATCCTCTTTTATTGACATAAATGTTTCTTACAATTGTATTTTACTTTGATTATTGTAGTTGTATAGTAGTTTTAAAACAAGGTAGTATAATATGTCAACATTGGAAAAAATTTCTTTGGGAGAACCGATAGCTATTTTTTTTTAAGTGCCTGATGAGACATGTGTTTACCAGAGAGAAGTAGAGAAATAGGGAGAGGATGAAGGATAAAACACCCCCCACCCCAATAAGGTTCAGTCACCCCACCCCATAGTCCATTTCTCCACCCTGTTGGTATTTTGAGCACACATGCCCAGTTTTTTTTTTTTTTTTTAATCATGACCCCCCCACACATGGTAGGGGCTATGATTTCAACTGTGGTTGGCCATGCGGGATCCAAGTCTTTTGACGACTAGGCCATGAGGCTGGCCTGAGAACAGTATTGAGGTTTCCAATCTATGAATATGGTATCTCTCATTTTTTGTTAGGACTTCATTAATTTTTTCTTAAATATTTTATAGTTTCCATTGTGGATGTCTTCCACATGTTGTTAAATTTTGAATCTCTATTTTTTTCCTATTCTTTCTTTTTTTTTTTTTTTTTCTTTTTTTGGAGAGGTTTTTGCTATAGGGCGCGTGCGCTCGCCAGACAGACAGAGAGAGACATAGAGACAGAAAGCGAGAAATCACCCCCCAGGGGGGATGGTCATGCTGCAATCCCTTCTCCTCCATTCTCCTCTCGGGATCTTGGGCACGCACGCACACGCGCCCGGCGTGAGTTTAAGCCGCCGGGTCCGGGACTCGAACCGCGGTTGACTACGTGAGAGTCCAGCGACATAGCCATTACGCCAACTGCCGGTCCCTCCTATTCTTTCTTGATACTATCATAAAGATTTAAAAATTTATGTGTTTATTGCTACTATATAGAATTATAGTCAGTTTCTGAACCCTACAACCCTACTAAACTCGTAATACTAGTGACTATTTGAAATAGACTCCTAAGACTTTTTATATGCATGACCATGTTATCTGAAAAGGATAACTTTTTTTTTCCTTTTCTAATCTGTTTTATATTATTATTATTATTATTTTGCTTTATTATATTGGATAAACCTCCAAGGTAATGCTGAAATAAGTAGAAGTAGGGCAAAAGGGCCATTTAAAAAATTATTTTTAACTTTATTTATTTTTTAATGTATTTATTTTAATTTGACCAGAGAGGGGTAGGAAGAGAGAGATGAAAAGTGAGAAAGCAAGTTGTCAGCTGAAACAGAACTAGATTGGCCCTGTGGGAGTCCAGCACCCTTAACCACCATGCCACCTGCTGGCCCCAAGGACATTTTCATTGCAGTCATAGAAGAAAGTATTGTCTTTGGCCATTAAGTGTAATGCTAGCTGTAGTGGTTTGATTTTTTTTTTTTTGGTAGATGTCTTTTATTACAATGAAGAAATTTTTACCTATTCATAGTTTGTTGAACTTTTTGTCATGAATATTAAATATTATCAAAAATTTTCAGCAGTGATTAAGATAAACTTTTTTTCATTTATTAAAATGGCAAATTATATTGTTTTACAAATGTTAAACTAACTTGACATTTCTGATATAAGCTCTACTTGGTCATAATTTAATTTCTCTGGTACATTGCTTAGCCCTATTTGCTAAAATTGGGTTAAAGACTTTTGCATCTATATTCATTGCTTTCTTACTAACATCATTGACTAGTATTCTATTAGAGTAATACTGGTATTGTAAAATGACTTGGGATATTTCCCCTTATCCTTTATATTTTGTAAGAATTTTTTGTTTGGTAGAATTTATCAATGAAACCACTTGGCATAATGTTAAAATTTTTGGGGGTGAGTATGGATGGGGAAAGTTTTTAATTAAAAATACAGCTTTTCAGTAAATATAGGGCAGTTCATATTTTCCATTTCCTTTTGTCTCCTCATTTTATTTAAGCTAATGAATTTGTTTGCATAAAATTTTAATGATATGTTTTGAATATATTTTTATATCTGAATGATCTCTAGTGATGGCCTCTTTAATTCCTGATACTGATAATTTGTTCTGTTTTTCACTTCAGTTTAGCTATAATTCATTATTATTTTTCTTTCTTTCCTTATTTTTTTTTTTTTTTTTTTTTTTAAGAGAGAGGTTTTTGCTATAGGGTGTATGTGCTCACCAGAGAGAGAGAGAGAAAGTGAGAAATCACTCCCCAGAGAAGATGGCCAGGCTGCAATCCTTTCTCCTCCATTCTCCTCTTGGGATTTTGGGCACATGCACCTGGCATAAGTTTCAAGCCTCGGTCTGGAACTTGAACTGTGGCCTGCCATGTGGGAATCCAACACCTTAACCACTATGCCACCTGCTAGGCCCCCCTCCCCCCATTTTGATCTTTTTCAAACTTGGGTTTGCCTTAATGAACTTAAAGTCATTGCTTTTCCTGTTTCGTTGATTTCTGTTCTTTTTATTTCATTTACTATATTTATTAATTAGCTCATGTTTTCTATATTGTTAATGTAGGGACTTAGATTTTTTATTTTGAATGTTTTTTCTTCCTTTGCAGAGATTTTTGCTGTAGGGCATGTGTGCTCACCAGAGAGACAGAGAGAAGCAGAGAGAAAGAGAGAAATCACCCCCTCAGAGGATGGCCACACCACAATCCCTTTTCCTCCATTCTCCTCTCTGAATCTTGAGCACACACATAAGCCCAGTGTGCATTTTAAGCCACCAGGTCCAGGACTCTCACCATGGTCAACTATGTGGGAGTCCAGCAATATAACAATTACACCATCTGCTGGTCCCTAAATGTATTTTTCTTTCTAATGTTATGTATTTAAAGCCATAAATTTCTATTTCTTTTTAAACAATGATTTAACTGCATTCCATAAATTTTGATTTATCGAATTTTCATATAATTCTATTAAAACTTTTTTCTAACTTGCTTTTTGAGTTATTGGAAATTATTTTATTGCCAAAGAGCTCATGCACTAGCCAGAGAGATAGAGAAAGAGAGAGAGAGTGAGAAAGAAAAAATTACCCCCCTCTTCTCATATGCAGCAGTTCCTTCTCTATTTCTCCATATTGCTGGAATTTGGGACATATATGTACATAGAATCTTAGTGTGTTTTTTGAACTTCTGGGGCTGGGATTCAAACCATGATCAGCCATGAAGGATCTGATTCCTTTAACCACTAGACTACAGGGCCAGCCCAACTCATGGATTATTTAGAACTGTTTCTTAATTTGTACGTATTTGTGAATTTTTCAGATCTCTTTGTTCACCAGAGAGACAGAGAGAAGCAGAGAGAAAGAGAGAAATTAGTAATTTCTAATTCAATCCCAGTGTGAACAGAGAATATCTCTGGTGCAATCTTAGTCTCTTTAAATGTCTTTTTCTATGTCTAATCTAATTTTTAATGGAAAAATTACATATAATTATAGGGCTCAACATGATATTTTGATATATGTATACATTGTGGAAGGATCATCAGGATAGCATATCCATAACCTCAAATATTTATCATTTCTTGTGGTAAGAAGATTTAGAATCTATTCTCGGAGCTTTTTTGAAATATACATCACATCATTACTAACTACAGTCATTTTGCTGGACAGTAGACTACCAGAACTGATTGTTCTAATCTAACTGTAACTTTGTACCCACTGACAAATATCTCCCTTTCTTCCATCGACCTCTACCTATCTCAGCCTTGGGTAACCACCATTCTCCTCTCTACTTGTGTGACTTTTACTTGTCCAGGTTCCACTTATAATGGAGATCACATGGTGTTTGTCTCTGTGGCTGGTTTATTTCATTTAACATACTGTCCTCTTAAGTTTATCCATGTTGTTTCAAATGACATTTCTTATTTCTTATTGATTTTCAAGGTTGACTGATATTTAACTGTACATATACACAATGTATAAATACCTTCTGAGTGCCTTAATAAATAGTCACAGCAGTCCAAGGCTGTAGACCCCCTATTTTGCATGGAGTAAGCTTGAGACAAGTAAAATTTCTTACTCAAAATGATTCAGCTATGTGAAAGGCTGGTAAACCCAATTTTCAGATAAGAAAACTAAGACTGAGAGGAAAACATTAATGAGTATATAGTTGTGCCAGAAGTTTTCTGACTCCAATTTTTTGATTCCCACTACTGTCTGCTAGTTTCCTTAGACTATCTCCATTGTCGGGCTAACGGTAAGACTGATTGCTTATCATAAAGTAGTGGAGGGGTTGAAATGGAGCCTATTTGTGTGAGATATTCAGCATAAAAGCTTTGTATCTGAAGATGGAGGGATTCGAACATGACTTATTGGAAAGTAGAATTGTTATTCTTCCAGAAGGTATTGGAAGCTAAGCCATTGGTGTTGTATTATTCTTCAGGGACTTGTGGAAAATAGACCTCAAGTAAAGAGGAGCAGGAAACTGGTGTGAGACTGGAGGCAATCTGAGAGGCAGAATGCCCAAGTATGGGACAGGTCAGTGTGGGAGGCTAATGGACTTTGCAGCTGATTCCCTGAGGGCATTTACAACCTTCCTAATGTGTTTTGGAGAATTGTCCTCAGCAGTAATAGTGGGCTTCATTGACCTGAAATATTTTTATCCCTCTTGTCAAATGATGGGTTTAGCAGCAGACAGGTGACTTAATGAGATGCTAGGAAAAGTTTACTCGTAACTTCAGGAAAAATTTTCTTCTTCAGAGAGCCTGAAGTCTCTTTCGCTCCTATGTAAATGAGGAACCTATAATCCTAACTCATTATTGACTTAAAACCACAGGGGAACCAGAATTAAGATGACTATGCATGACAGAGAAGAAATAAAAAAGCATGCAGGTCTCGACTAATGTGATTTGAATACTAGATCAACCAGTCTTGAACCTTGTTAAATTTATAGACTTCTCCTTTAGTGAATTAGCAATTTTTTTTTTCCTATTGTGTAAGTTGATTTGAATTTTTATTTAGTTTCAGCTGTAAACATCCTGATTTGTTTGGAGAATAAAATCTGACAAAGATTTAATTTTATTTTCACAATGCGATATCATCCAAATTGTGGTCAGTACTTGGACCTATGAGTGGGTGGTAAGTACTTGGACCTATGAGTGGAAAAATAGCTAAGATATTTCTACTATATTAGTAGAAGGGTTAAGTTTGGGACCTAGTAAATGAATCTTAGTTTGAGGTAGAAACGTAAATGGAAAATAATGATTGGAATTAAGACTGAATGTCAAGCAGATGACAGGTGATTAAATTAATACCTTGGTGAATTTTGAGACTTAGTTATTCACTGAGAATGAAGGATGGCATTGGAAGGACTTTAGGGGGATGTAAAAGTTTTAACAGCTGCTATTTGGAAGGGAAAAGGAGTCGATGAAAGATGAGTGCCGAGAAGCACTGAGGACCCAGCTGATATCAGAGTTTATAAATTTATAATGGAGCTAATTACCTTGTTTATGAAATTTTCTCCAGTGCGGCTGTATGGGTATGAAATGGAAGCACAGTGAAAGGATAATGGGAATACTTCAAAATGAGGGTCTGGTAAAACCATTGTAGTTGAAGAATACAGTCAAATAATTTATAGTTCCGAGAATACGTATAACCATTATTTTTATTATTAATGACAACTAATATTATTTGGTATATTCCCACACAGTATTTTTTTAAAAACTGTGTGTTTAAAAAACAGCTTAAACTGTTTAAACATATTTAAACAGTTATTTTATACTTCAACATAGTTTGTTTTTAAAACTATCTGTTTTGGTTGTTACAATGATTTTGTTAGACTGATTATTAATCCTAGTAAATTGATGAGGCATTAGAGCCTCGTGAAATTTAGACATTCATTTCCAACCACTCATTGATTTTTTAAAATCAGTTTTTAGTCTTAAAGTGTTTATTGTGTGCCAGATTCTTCTTGATGTACGAAACATTCAGAAATTCAGAGTGTAGAATCTGTCCTTAAAATACATTCTCTGGGAATATAAATAAAATAGTACAAAAAATACAATAGAGTATAAAAGAAGCCACACCTGGATGCTGTGCAAGCACAAGTGTCTCCTCACCGGGGATATGCAGCTAAAGTTCTGCTTGGAGTGGGTAACATGTAAGTGAGGTTTGACTGAAGAGTGGAAGTCAGGTGAGTGAAAGAAGGCGGCTGGAAAGTGAAACAGCATGTATACGGGCACATGTGTGTAAGAGCATGATACATCTTGGGAACTGTCACAGTTCTGTGAAAGAGTGAGAAATCAAGGAGTTAAGGATCCAAATGTAGGTAAGAGTTAGATCAGAGTAATACTGAGGAGTTTGGATTTTATCCTCATGATATCTGCATACTTCTTTATTTTCCCTTTTTTCTTTCCTTTTTTTTCTTTCTTTCTCTCTCTCTTTCTTCCTTCCTTCCTTCCTTCCTTCTTTCCTTTCCTTTCCTTTCCTTTCCTTTCCTTTCCTTTCCTTTCCTTTCCTTTCCTTTCCTTTCTTTCCTTTCTTTCCTCCTCCTTTTCCTTTTCCCTCCTTCCTTTGTTCCTTCCTTCCTTCCTCCCTCCCTCCCTCCCTTCTTGAGAGGTTTTTGCTATAGGGTGCATGCGCTCACCAGAAAGCCAGAGAGACAGAAAGCGAGAAATCACCCCCCAGGGGGAATGGCCACGCTGCCATCCCTTCTCCTCCATTCCTCTCTCGGGATCTTGGGCATGCCCACACATGCACCTGGCGTGAGTTTAAGCCACCGGGTCCAAGACTTGAACCGTGGTCGACTACATGGGAGTCCAGCGACATAGCCATTATGCCAACTGCTGGCCCCTTTGCATACTTCTAAAGGATGTTAAGGAGAAAGATTTGGCAGTAGTGTGAAAGATTAAATGAAATATTATACTTGAGATAGTAAAACCAATTAGGAGATCCTTGTAGTCTTGTAGTAAGTGATGCATGGAGTTTAAGAGGAGGGGAGGGCCTTCAGAGTCATTTATAAAGAACTGACCAAATTTGATAATTAGGAGTAGGTAGTAAAAGAGGATGAGAATTTCACATGACCTTGGAGTTATGAGCTAAATTGCAGTGCTAATTATGAGTCAGGTAGTGGGAAGAATTTAGGGGCTGATACTTTGTTGCAAGCTCTTTCCATCATGTCACACTTAATACCTTTGATACATCATCACTGTGCGGTCCTCCCCAAAGAAGCTACACTGGTCATTTTAAAATGGAGAGATGAATCGACTTCTGTAAAGCCTGGCATTAACAAATGACCTATCAGTGTCAGTAACCTATCTGCAGTACTGTTCCTTACTCCCTGCAAACTCCTCCTTGAATTTCTGCGAATTTGTCTTAAAATAGCATATCCTTTATGATCCCACAGGGACCTTCTTTGTGTCCTTGCTTTAATACATGTTGTTGTCTGCTACCCTCAGATCCACATAAGGGGATTTCAGCATTGTCAGAGCTGGCCATAAGGATGCCATTGACTGTGCGCAGAGAGCCTTTCCCCAGCGTTCTCAGAGCTTCTGTATATGGGAGGGTGGTCTCCATGAAGACACCTATGTTCTCTATTCAGTGTCTCACTTTGTCATTTGGCCCTCAGCAACAACTGAGCTAATGCTAGCAGCTCACATAGTGTCTTAGTCTTTAATCTCAAACTATCTCCTCCTTGATGTTTAAAACCAGTCTCAAGGCCTAATGGGGAGTTACTTCCTTTTCTGATCTACCCTCAATTTCTTTCCCCAGTTTTTAAATTTAATAAACAACTCTGGGGCCAACAAGTAGTATGGTAGTTAAGGCGCTGGACTCCCACGTGGCAGACTACAGTTCGATTTCTGGACTCAGTGACTTGAGAATCACTGCAGGCACATGTGCGTTTGTGACCAAAATCACAAGAGAATTCAGGAAGAGGGACTGTGGTGTGGCCATGCTACTAGGGGATGATTTCTCACATTCCTTCTCTCTGTTTCTGTCTCTCTCCAGCAAGTGCAAATGACCTACAGCAAAACAAAACAAAAGTTCCTACTACCTTTAAGCTTATCATCTCCTGCAAAGAGATTCTGAAGGGGTCTTTAATTATCTTTTAGGTGTACAAAAATGCAAGCTGTGTTTGGCCTCAATGGGATATCCTGATATATTTTACTTTTCTATTTTATTTGCAGCAGCACACCTCGATGCATTTTCTCTACGTCTTGGACTTCTGTCTTCTTCTTTTGAATATACTTTTTACTGAGAGCTAGTCATTCCTGAGGGATGTGCCTTCTCCACTGCAGACTTCCAGGGAGAAGAAGACTAATATAATGTCCTTTGTTAGCAGTCTCTGCCAGAGACAAAGAATTATTCCGTAAAGACATTCTTGCTTTCTTTTGATTCTTGAGCATCTGGTGAGAGAGAAGTTGCAGCTAGTTCTGTAGCCACCTTTGATTTTATCTTCATCCTCAGTAGCTTTGCTGTGTTTTCCTCAATGTGTTCCACTCTATTGCTCATAGAGTATTCTGTGAAGAATTAAAGGGAAGCTTCTCTCCCCCCCTCCCCCAACTTATAGGAAAGAGTGATAAGTGAACCTTTTTTTTTTTTTTTAGATTATTGGTATAGGGTACATCATGTACTTCTCAGAGAGGCAGAGAGACAGAAAGTAAGAAATCACCCCTCAGGAGGACGGCCACGCCACGTTCCCTTCTCCTCCATTCTCCTCTCAGAATTTGGGGCACCCACGCACATGTCCCTACCTGGTCTGTTTCAAGCTGCCTGGTCCAGAACTTGAGCCACAGTTGGCCATGTGGGAGTCCAGCGCCTTAACCTCCATGCCACCTGCTGGCCCCAGTGAAACACTTTTGAGGTCAGAACCAGGACTGTCGTCAACTCTCTTCATTCCAGCGCTCTTCTACTACACAAGAAATGGGTGAGCAAATCAAATTGGATCCTCATAATTCTGTGGGCAAGACACTTGTGAGCTCATTTCCCAAGGAAGAAAACTGAGAATCACAGACACGACTCCTCTAAGTTGTTGCAGTGAGTTAGTGATAGAGGCCCCCTGAGTTCATATTCTCCCCAGTAGTTCCCTCTGACCTTTTGAAGATTTGAGAACCTTTGACTAATCTTTAACCTGAGATCCACACTATCCAGATGCACAATACATAACTACATTTTTTTGGACCAATGTGTTTTCCAAAATCTGGTGTGTTTTTGTGAATTTGTTGAAAGGGAAATGAACTATTAATTTATCTTCTGGCCTCAAAAATGCCATTGGAGAAAAGCTTTCATGAAAATCCATCAAGTTGGCAGGGAGATGTTTGATTTCTGAGAGTTCATGTCTGTGCTAGATGAACTTTGAGGCTAGAGACAGTGAGATTATGTCAAGTTCACCATTTGCATTTTCTTGCCAAAGCTGAAATGTTTTCTCTGATTCAGCCTGGCTATCTTCTATGACAAGCTGATTGACATGCCTACTTATAAGTAAGAATTTTTTCAGTTTTTCATTTTTGAGAGAAATTAGATGTGTTCTTCATAATATGGAAATGCCCAGCTCTCTCCATCAACCTTTCATATACTTAGGAAATCTAACCCATAGAAGTATTCTGTGCAAATTTATTCCCCTCTAATAGGATGAAGAACCCTTCAGCTTTTTGTAAATACTGAGGTACAACAGAACTAGCTTCTCTGTGCCACTAACTAGACATATAACCTTGGACAAGTGTGCCCCTCCCAGGGTCTCTGTTCTAAGAAATTAGATTATCTCTGAAGTCCCTTCTAACTGCACAGCAAAAGTTCCTTAGTCTTCACATGGCGTTCACCTGACTCTCAACTGAGGACCGGAGGGCCGTCTTGTTTAGTTGGGAACTAGTTGGGAACTTTCTAGCATAGTTGCTGTACATAATAAATGAAATAATGAATATAGAAACTCTTTGGTAAGCATAACTCATGAAGCAAATTATAGGCATACCTATTAAGTACCTGGATCTTTCCATTTTAGAAAATGTGCTTCAAGTCAGGACAGGATCCTTACCTATGGACTACTAACTTGAACTCTGATCTAGACCAGTGGCATCATTTGAGGTAATTTTTTAATTCACTTATCCATCAACTATATTCTGAGTACGTATACCATTTTAAAGTTAACTAGCTGCTTAAGTAATAGACTGTTAGAAGACATGATTTAAGATAGGAGTTTCTCTTCATTTGGAAGGAACAGAATTAGCAAGGGCTTGTATTCCACACAAAGTCTGCAAAAATCCTGAGTTCGTCTTTTACAAAACGATTCCTCTTGAACAGTGAACAGAAATGAACTCCACCTTCTACTCACAGGGGGTTGTAGTCTGTGTCAGGCCTGAGCTGCTGGGAGTATAGTCACATCAAACTGTTTCCTGGACTTCCAGAAGGAACACGAGCAGCTGTGTAGTAAGTGGCCCAGAGTATGTGTGAGAAAACAGGGTTAGTAAGATTTACAGTCAGAGGAACCATAAAGATCATCTGGAGAAGTGGTCATAAAATGTCTTTGGGATCAAGTAAATGATGGCAGTGAGCGAAGTGAGTCACGGAGGGACCATTGGGATACTCACTGCAAAGAGCTCCAGTTCCTCCGAATGTGTGATGTCGTGTTGGGAATGTGTGACCAGCGTTACTGATATTTAAAAGATGAAAATCTGGATTTGGAGATAAACATCCTTGATCTTTAAATTTTAGAAAAAGGGTTCAGGGCCAGTGGGTTATATGATGGTAAAGGTGCTGGACTCCCACATGGCTGACCATGGTTCAAGTCCCGGCCCCAGTGGCTTGAAACTCATACTGGGTACATGTGTGTGTGTGCCCCAAATCCCAGGAAGAGTATGAAGGAGAAGGGATTGAGGCATGACCATCCCCACGGCGGTGTAATTTCTTGCTTGCTTTCTCTCTTTCTCTGTCTCTCTCTCGCTCTGTCTCTCTGGTGAATGCATGTGCAATACAGCAAAAATCGTCCTTAAAAAAGGCTTCAAGTCAGAACCAGATATTTATTTGTGACTATTGATTTGAGATTTCTGATCTAGACCAATGCCATCATTTCAAATACTTTTTATTCCCTTATTCATCAAATATATGCTGAGTACTTACTTACACTATGTGTTTAGAATTTTCATAAGTCTAGGGATGCAAAGAGGAGTAGATTGAGTTCTGAGGCGTCAGTCAGAAAATAAGAACGATTGTATATAATATGGTGGATATGCTACCAGGTGTGTGTCCCGAGTACTGTGGGAGAACACATGTGAATATAATCAATTATATTAGGTGTCTTAAGGCTCTTATCACAGTTATGGTTAATTTGGGGGAAAAAAGTATCATTGCTAATACTTAGGCCATAGGTATGAAAATACAGGGCCCTTGGAAGACAATATCCCTATTTTATCAAGCATGATTTTTAAATGAAAGATAATTTTCCTCTTTCTAGGAAAAAAAGTGATGTTATTTATCGAAAAATATATATATATGTGTGTGTATATATATATACACACACACACACACATATATATATAGGAGAGACAACCCAGAGCATCAATTCTTTCAAATTTTGGGAAAGAATTATAGTGGATTCTTAAAATTTTATTTTTGCCTTAGCATTCATTTTGAGTATCAGTTTAACTTTCTTAACCCAGAAGCGGGGCTTTGTCCCCTTTGACATAGTGTTCAGTTTTCTGCCTTCTGTATGTGGTTGACCCAGCATCATAGTCAAACCACTTCTTGGTGATTTCCTCTCCACAGGGCAGCTGCATGGAACCTACCTGGATTGACGTACTGACTCCACACTGCATTGACTGCACAGCTAGGCCACAGTGTCTCCTCTCAGTCACGGTGTGCCTCCACAGAACTAGTGCCCATCCACTCGAAACTACCAGTTAGAACTCCCTGAGAGAACTGTGATTGAGGGGCCGGCAGGTGGCGTGGTGATGGCCAAGCCCAGTTCAAGTCCTGGACCTGGCGGCTTGCTTTCTCACTTTCTCTCTCTGACTCATTCTATGTCTCTCTGGTCAAATTAAAATAAACAAACAAACAAACAAACAAATAAGTTAAAAAAAAAAGAGAGAGAGAGAGAGAACTGTGTGTAGTTAATACTCTGGACCCAGTAGAGGCTTTGGCCTACGGGTCCCTTACTTACTCTGTATTTCTCCGTACTTGCTAGTTGGACATGTGTGTTCTGATGGCTCCCCTCTTCCCGTTGGCCCTGAGAGGCATGCTACCTTCTCTCTGGGATCTGTAAATAATAAACTGCTTCTCTCATCTCGTGAGTTCTGCTGACTTGCCTCCTCTGTCTCTGTGTCTTACTTAACCATCCCATCCGAGCCTAACCTTTCTCCTGGTCAGGGTTCTCCTAGAGCGGCTGTCTTGGTAGGAGTACACTGGATGTATGTCAGATGAGAATCATAAGACTGCTGATGTAAACAAGTCTCCTGTGAGAGACACCTGGTCACAGGCTGGACACTTAGGAATGAGGCTGTTTGCCAGAATAAAGAAATATCCTGTGAAAGGACACTGTAAACATCTATGGCAAAGTCCTTGGAGCCCTGTCCAGGAAGGGCCAGAGTTTATAGATGCGTCATGAGAGAGAGCTCATGACCATATTAGAAAATAAATAAATAAATAAATAAATAACAAAAGAAAAGAATCACTCAAGTCATAATAGTTAATATTTAGAGAATTCTGTATAGTTCACAACATGCTTTTTAAAAATAAATAATATATAGGTAGTATACATTATGTATGTAATGTGTAACTGGAAAGTATCTGAAAACGCTGATAGCTTGATAGTGATTACATATGAGCTCCATAGGTGTAAATGCATCTAATACTGTTTCAAGGGATATGAAGGAATACCTTTTTCTTTCTTTCTTCCTTGCTTCCTTTCCTTCCCTTCCCCTTCTCCTTCCTTCCTTCCTTCTTTCCTTCCTTCCTTCCTTCCTTCCTTCCTTCCTTCCTTCCTTCCTTCCTTCCTTCCTTTTTGCAGAACAAGGCAGGGAGAACCGTGTCTCTCAGGTTCCATAGAGGATGGGAATAGAGAAGACCGAAAGGATCAATGCACAGACATTTTTTTTTCTTGCCTTGGCCTGTAAAATCAAGCTATTCTCTTGACTGGATGTTGTCTGGTGGGGCCTGAGTGGATTGTATAGATCTACCAGGAAACAAAGCATGGCAGCGTAAAGCACGGGACATGTTACTAGGCATGACACATTTTGAAACTTGAAGAGGACATAGAATGCATGGAGGAACAGTACCCTTGCAGAATTAATGTCCTCCTTGGGGGATAGGGATCATTGGCAGAGAAAGTCACAGCTACTTCCGTGAAGCTTACTGAGCAGGGGACATCTGCTCAGGTGGAAAGCCATGACAGCTGGGTGACTGCAGCTGTTAGATTAGCCTGTGTATGTCACATACCCCAAGGCTCTTTATGAAATGTGGGGATCCAGCAAGGGGAAGATTTCTGCAACACAGATGTAGTCACGAGGAGACGAGAAATTTGGCTTGTAGTTGTCAGTAAATGAAATGTGCCCTCAGGACACTAAGATGATGTTAAATTTCTAGACTGTATTCAGTTTGGCTCACGGCATCATTATGCCAGTATAACATACACAAAGCTCCCAAGTTTACGATGAAATACTACACAATTTCTTGATCTTATACTTTTTCCTTTCTAGATACAGAGAGCAGAAACTCCCTACTGTTTATGTGGTTGTGAGAGACTGCCTTGATTTAACATTTACAGAATTTTGCTTCCTGAATTGCAAGAATACGCTAGGGTGGTACATTCTTAGATAAGCTTTCAATAGATTCTCCAGAATCATTTGGGAAAGAGCTATCAGGCTGTGAGCACTCAGTAGTGCCAAGCTAGCAAAATTTCTTAACACAAGATGCTGTGGGGTCAGTGCAGGATTTTGCAGCTAGGTTGACATGGAAACTGTTGACAGGTGGTTGCTTGACAAAGATTTATGAAAGCTATTACATGCTGGAATATTTACCTGGTAGAAAGAGAAGCTATTTGAGACTGGTGAGAGTTCATTTTCCTATGGGAAAATGGTGAAGTAAGCAAAACATAGGCACACAGTCTACCCTTAAATTTGTTCTTCCCTCATGGGTATTGCATTAGCTCTTGCTTTCCCTGTATTCAGTCTGTTGTTCCTATCAGATAGGTTTCTTTCCATTTGAAGATTTCTTCCATGTGTAGTGGGTATTTTCCAGTAGGGTCTTCATGCTGCAATCCTCTCCCAGTCTCAGTTTGGGTCACCTGAAAGTGGGTGCAGTTGTTCTGCTCAGGGAGGTTCTGGGATGTGAAGCCAAGACTTTTTCTCATGAATCCAGTTGTGTTACTGCTGCACCACTGCCTGACCCCATGTATTTCTTATTCACATATTTATTTGGTCCTTTTTTTTGTCTCTTGATCTATACAAAAACAGATATCCTAGGAGGAGACTCTGGGGCTGTGTGGGTGGTGTCATCGTTAAGGCGCTGGACTCCCACATGGCCAACTGCAGTTCAAGTCCCAGACCTTGTGGCTTGCTTTCTTACTTTACCTCTCTGACTCTGGTCAAATTAAATAATAATAATAATGATAATAATAATAAATAAAATAAAATCATTAGAAAAAAGAGGAGAATCTGATATTTCTTTTCTCGATCACCACTTTATTCTTCTCAATGTCTGGCAAATAACAGGAATCCAAAAATATTTGTTAGAAAATTAATAATTTTGGGGACCAGCAGTTAGTATAATGGCTATGTCGTTGTACTCCCGTGTAGTTGACCACGGTTCAAATACCGGACCTGGTGGCTTAAAACTCATGCCGGGCGCATGTGCGTGCGTGCCCAAGATCCCGAGAGGAGAATGGAGGAGAAGGGATTGCGGCGTGACCATCCTCACTGGGGGGGGTGATTTCTCGCTTTCTTTCTCTATGTCTCTCTCTGTCTGTCTGGCGAGCGCATGTGCCCTATAGTGAAAACCTCTCCAAAAAAAAATAATGATAAATAAATAAAAGACACTTACAACCCAAGATATGGTCTATCATTTTGGTGATTTCTTCTAGGGTATTATTGTTTTCAGACAAGCTAGAAAATACATGTGAATAATAACACACGCACATATATACATCTATATTCATGTGTCTATCTACAAGAAAATTGTTGGTGTTTTTATTGGGGTAGTGTTAAATTTAGAAATTAAGGAGAACTTATGCATTTAAAATGTGATCATCACTTCCAATAATAGGTTAATTTATTTCCATTTGCACAATTCTTTTTGTGTGTGTATCAAGTAGATGTTGAACAATTATCCAGGGGGTCAGCAGGTGGCATGGTGGTTAAGGTGCTAGACTCTCATATGGCCACCTACGGTTCAAGTCCTGGACCACGGTTCTCACTTTCTACTCTGTCTCTCTCTGGTGAGTGTATGTGCCCTATAGCAAATAATCAATAAAAATAATTGTTTTAAAATAAAATAAATGAATAAATAAAAATAATTCTTAAAAAATCAATAATCCTCACTTAGATTTCATGTATTTATTAAGTATGCACATTTATTAAACATGTAGCCTTTGCTCCTATTTAAATTTTTTTTTCCTTTATGAAATTATGGCTCTGTTTATTTTCTGTATACACAAAGGCTCAGATAACCTTATTCTTACGCAGGTGTTTTTAGACCCACTCTAGGTCTAATTGCTGGCCTTCTCTCTTATACTTTCCTGATAGTTTTTCAACTGGCCATTGCTTGCCCTCGTTTTAAGGTGAGCCCCGAGTGGGGATAGGAGCAGTAGAAACTGTACTAGATTTGATGACTTTCCTTTCTTCTGTTTGAAGCATTGGAATTCTTTCTTTTAAAAAATTTAATACAAGTTTTTATTTTCAGTATGATCACATCAGTGAGTGAATGTCATAATCCTTCAGGAAGAAAATTAAAATGATATTTAAACCGAGAAAGAACAGTTAGAAAATAAAATATTAAACCAATGCTACATTGGATGCACTCTTCTAGACATATTCCATATACATGTTCACATTTACATAACTTTGAGATGGGGGACATTAATTCGAAAGATAATTTTATTATTAATAAACTGGAGTCTCAGACATGACTCCAATGTTATTCTGATTAACCACTGAACTGACTTTTCTTCCACTCACCTCAGCCCTCCTACCACAGGATCCACACATGCCAAATTAGAAGCATCTCACTTAACTCTAATACTGATTTGTTCTTTTTTTATAGTCAACTGATTTTTTATTTATTATTTTTATATTACATTTAATTACATATATCTTTACAATATATACATTTCTTTTTCCAGTATGATTACCATGCATATCAGTCATGACAAAGACATTATGCATCATCGTACTCAAATAGCTCTTCTTTTTTTTTTCCAGATTATCATCATCATTATTATTTTTCTTTAAACTGCTTTGATTGTATGGTTTTTGTGAAGATTTATTTTCTCCTTCTTGTTTTATGTATTGTTTCTGGATTAAATATTGAGAAACAGATAGCTAGGTGTTGGTTAATGGCTTTATGGTCTGGAAAACCTAGGTTAATAGTTTTTTCATTTTAAAAAATTTATATGTTTTTTTAAAATGTATTGAATCTCTGTATGTCATTACAGCATGCAAAATGAATTTTATCAATATGAATCCACTGTGTTTTAGTCCAGCTAAAGATATTATCATGCACGTTATCATCAACAGATAATTTTCCAGTTTTGTAACACTTACATTTTTTGTTTCTTTTTCCTCTTGATTCTCTTCCTCTCATCCTCCTCCATTTCCTACCCTCCTCGAACAGTCTGTAATATCCACAATTGTTCTTCATGCTTTCATATTTTTTAATCTTTCAGTTTCTACCATACAGTGCGTATATTGAGTGGAAATATACATTGTCTCTCTTTCCTAGTCTGCTTTGGTTCCCTTAGCAGTAAACATTCCATATTCATTCACTTTCTATCTAATGCCAGGGTCTCATTTTTTTTATATATATATTTTATGGCTGAGTAGTATTCCAAGGTGTAAATGTGCCACACTTTTTCAACCTATTCATCTGTTTGTAGACATTTGGGTTGATTCTATGTCTTACCAATTGTTAATAATACTGCAATAACCATGGATTTGCAAGTATCCTGACTGTATTCCCATCCTTTGGGTAGACACCCAGCAGTGAAATTGATGGATCATATGGTAGTTCTATTTGTAGGTTTTTGAGGAACCTCCATTTTGTTCTGCACTGTGGCTGTACTAATTTATACTCCCACCAGCAGTGTAAGAGAGTTCACTTTTCACCACAGCCTCTCCAGCACTTATCATTCTTTATTTTTTTAATCTTAGCCATTCTGTCTGGGATTAGAATTGTGGTTTCGATTTGCATTCCCTTATGCTAAGGGATATTGAACATTTTTTTCATATGCTTTTTGGCTGTTTATATTTCTTAGCGAGTTCTTTGTTCAACTCATTTGCCCATCTTTTAATCGGGTTGCTGATTTTTTTTTTTTTTTTTCAGGTAAGCCACTTAAGTTTCCTGTATATTCTGGTTATCCATTCCTTATCTGAGGTATGGTTCGCAAAGATGTTCTCCCATTCTGGGTGCTGTCAATTCACGCTAATTATTGTTTCTTTTGCTGAGCAGAAGTTTTTTAACCTGATGGAATCCTACTTCTCTATCTGATTGCTGCCTGTGCTTTTGTCTTATTTAAGAAGTCTTTGACAATTCCAATGTTTCCAAGAGTTTCCACTGTCTTATCCACCAGTAGTTTTATAGTTCAAGGTCTTAGGTTTAGATCTTTGATCCATTTTTGAGTTGATTTTTGCTAATGGGGAGAGATAGGGCTCTAGTTTCATCAGTCTTCAGGTGAATACCCATTTTCCAGTACCGTTTGCTAAAGAGATTTCTTTGCCCCACTGGATTGACTGATGCCCTTTGTCAAAAATCAGTTGGCAGTATGTTCTGGGGTTTATTTCTGGGGTCCCTATTCTGTTCCATTGGTTCATGTGCCTTTTTTTTTTTTCCCCAATACCAAGCTGTTTTGATTATCACAGCATTGTAATATATTTTGGGATCAGGGAGTGAGATGCCTCCTACTCCACTCTTATTGTGCAGAATTGCTTTGGCAATACAGGGTCTTATATTTTTCAAGAAGAATTCTGTGATTATTTTTTCTAAACCTGTGAAGATCTCTGATAATTTGATTGGGACTATTTTAAATTTATAGATCAGTTTGGGTAGGATTGATATTTTGATTATATTCTTCCAATCCAAGAACATGGGATGTCTTTCCAGTTTTTTATGTCATTTTCAATTTCTTTTCTTAGTTTTTCATAGTTTTTCCTTATAGAAGTCTTTGGCTTTTTTGGTTAGGTTTATTCCTAGGTATCTTATAATTTTTTTGTGGCTCTTGTAAATAGGATTTCTTTTTTCAATTTTACCTCAGTTTGCTCCTTGTTCATGTATAGAAATGCTATAGATTTTTGCACGTTGATTGTGTATCCTGCCACTTCACTGTATTCATTTATCACTTCCAGGAGTTTTTGTGTAGATTCTTTTGAATGTTCTATGTATATAATCATGTCATCTGCAGACAGAGGTAATTTCACTTCTTCTTTCCCTATTTGAATGCCTTTTATTCTGTTCTCTTGTTTGATTGCTTTGGCTAGGACTTCCAGTACTATATTGAAAAGAAGTGGAGAAAGTGAACTTCTACAGTTCAGAACTTAGATAAAATAAATTTCTGTGGATGAAAAATAAAAAGTGGTCAGACTGATCATCTTTATCTCTTGTCTTAGAGGAAAAGCTTTCAATTTTACATCATCAAGAATGTGTTACCTACCAGTTTGTCATATATGCCTTTTCATTGTGTTTAGGTATTTTCCTTTTGTTCCTAATCTGTTAAACCCTCTTTGTCATGACAAGGTACTTTGTCAAATGCTTTTTCTCTTTCTATTGAGATAATTACATGATTTTTATCCTTTATTTTGTTAATGTGTTGTATCACATTTATGGATTTGTGTGTTTTGGACTATATTTTAATCCTAATAATAAATCCCACTTGATTACGGTGAGTGATTCTTTTAATGTGTTATTGAGTTCAGTTTCCTAGTATTTTTTTTGAGGACTTTTACATCTATGTTCACCATGGATATTGATCTGTGATTTTTCTCTTACTCTAGTGTCCATGTCTGGCATTGGTATCAAGGTAATGCTGACCTCATAAAATGAGTTTGGAAAAACCTCCTCCACTTTGATTTTTTTTTTTTGGGAGGAAATTGGGAAGAATTGATAATTTTTGTTTAAATGTTTGATAAAATTCTGCAATGTAGTTGTCAATTCCTAAACTCCTCTTTGATAGCAGACTTTTAATTACTGATTCAATCTCTTCTGATTGGTCCTCTTGCATTTTCTGTTTCTTCATGAGTCAGACTGTGTGTCTAGAAATATATCCATTCTTTTAGAATATTCAGTTTGCTGGTGCATACCTGTTCATAGTAATCTCTTTTGAGCCTTTGTATTTCCATGATATGAGTTGTAATGTCTCCTCTTTCATTTCCTATCTTATTTATCTAGAAAGCCCTAAGTTGACTGTTTAATTTTAAAAAGTTTTGAGTTTAGCTTTAGTAAGATTGTTGTTTACTATAGCTAGCACTTTTTCTTACCTTTTTTTGCTTTCTGTTTTTTATGTAGATAGTATAAAATGTAAATAGAATTTAGATTGGGTCTTAAGCCTAAAAAATTAGAGGTTGATAATGAAGAGGACAATAAAAAGTATTTCAGAGTTGTGGGTGAATGAAAGGATTGGAGAAAATTGAGCAATGTTTAAAAAGAATTCAGGACAAGAAAAAGGCTGAAGTTAGGTTACTAGGGAAGAGAAGGCAGCCTGAAGGGAGGAGAGCATTGTGATCTGATGTACTCCTTACCTGTCCTCCTTGGGTCTCAGCCCTCAGGACTGTGTCCCCAGCTGACCTGGGGTTGTTGTCTTACCTGACTGCCACTTCCTTCGCTCAAGAAACAGGCTTTATACCCACATCTGGATGATATCCTGCTGGATGCTAGCCTGGGGTATTTATCCATCTTCATGGAAGGACCACCCCTCCCCTAATGAATCTTCTGCAAACCCAAGATATATGACTGTCTACACCTTTCCCTTTGCCTTAGTGACTCTTGTAGACAGGAAGTATCTTCCTAGTCACTGGAATCCTATTATCCTCTGCTGAATGTCTGTGTTTCTGTAGTAAGTATATGTTTGCCCCAATATCTGATGGTGCTTTGACTCACCTGTCCACTAATTCTTTTTTTAATTAGGTTTATTTATTTTTTTAATGGATAAGGTTGGAGAGAGAGAATGGAATCTTAATGGTACTGTTTAACCCAGCCCTGGATTACAGTAAAGCTTCTGCTCTGTGTACCGAGGGCATTCTCCAGGCTTGAACCAGGAACCTGCTGTGTGGATTGGCTCATACAGAGGTACATTTTACCACTGCATCACTTTATAGCCCTTTATTACCCACTTTTATGTGGTCTACACTCTCCTCAGCACTACTTCATTTATATTAATTTGTCAGTGGGTTCTTGAAGTGAACCAACTAAATGTCAGTATCTGTGCTAGCATTTGTGATGAATATGAAAAGAATCATGCACAGTATATACCCTCAGATTTAGTATGAGACGTAAAGCGTACCCATAAAAATACACTACAAAGTAGAAAGTATAGGAAAAGTTTTACTATTCTTTCCTTTTCTATATTTGTCTTATGTTCCATTAGGGAAAAGAAAAAGTGATTTGGAATGGTTTAGGGGAGGAGAGGTCATCCTTCTCAACTCTCCTCTCCACTCCCGGTTAGTCTTATTAAAGAACTAACTAAGATTCTACTCTTCTCTGAGTAGCATCCATCATATTGCCTGACTGGTTCTTTATTCTTGAAGTAACCCAGGCTTCTCTGACCTGGCCTGTCAGCATGGTTAGGCCCCCTAAACCTTTGTTGAGCTCTCTTTGCTTTATCTGTCTGTAAGTAAATTTTCCTTTATTAATGGCGGGATGTGTGAGTTTGGGTGAAGGTAAAGGTTTTAGCCCCCTTGGCCTTTGTGAGCTTGAAGCAATAGAATAGAGATTGAAAGAACTTCATGAACTCAAGGAATATTATTCTTTGTGACACTTCAAAAACAGGATTTCTGACTGGAGGATAAGACTTTTGGCCTGAGATAAAGGTGAGCTGCCTTTTTAAAATTTTTTTCACCTTTAAATTTAGACCTTGTTGTGCTATTAGGGAAGACTGTATGTGCAGAGTAAGTGCCAACCATACCATCCTAGCCATGTAAATAAACATTTGATGTCTGCCTTACTATACTTTGAAGGTTAAGGGTAAAAGTAGATGGGCAATTATTTTTCAATGCAGTGACTTGATGCCTAGACGGTGAGGCATGAAGCACATTAATTTATTAATGTGTCATCGGTCTGCATCGTCTGTTTAATAATGTTGGACTTTATCGGGGAGTAGGAAATACATGCAAACATGAAGATGCAGAATATGGCTTCTAGCCTAATGGGGCCCATGTATTAACTCTTATCTTTTCTGCCAATACACAGTGCTACCTCAGTGTGTGTCTGTTGGACAAAAACATGGCTGTTAACATTTCATCCTGGGCCAACATACAGCTTTATTTTATTTCTTTATAATTCAGATATCAGTTCTTTCTAGTGGTCTTCATGGCAGATAATTATAAACCTGAAGATGGTTAGTTTAATTTCCATCTTTTTGCCTGAAACAAAAAAATATGTACATTTGTTTATTTAGTCTTTGAGAGGGTATTTTGGAATGTTAAGGTATCTTAGGAATAAGTAGGCATCATATCTGACTTCAAAATGACATCAACCCTGGAGTACCTCATGGAACTTAATACCACTTGTGTAAGTGGAATATGTAGATTTCCATCTAGCTGGTCTCATGTCACAATAGCCTGTAGAACAAGGGATGAGGGACAGTAGTTATAATTTCTTAATGCTTGTTGAGTCATTTCTGGACTACAGTCATCTTTACTTTCGTCTATCATGAACCGAGGCTTTTCAGGGTCCTGTGTGGATATTTCTTTCTTCTCAACTCTATTCCTAATTCTTTCCATTTCTTCATCTTCCTGATTCTTCATTGTCTTCTTTCTATACCCTCTAATGATGCCAATTTCTGAATTAATTTATCCCACGTTTTGATGTGGATGTCTCTTTTTCCCACTTGAGACTAGAGTCCAGTCCTTTTTCTCATCTAGTGACTTTAGCCAAATGTTGAAGAAGACTTTTCTTTTCTCAAGCTTCTGGTGGTTTCCAAATGAGAAAATGTGCTATTTTCTATAAATAATAAAGAAGAAGGTAGATTATTTTAATTTTTTTTTTAGCTCAGCTTCTCTGCTGTCTGTCCAGAGGCTGAGTTCTTCATAAAATTCTATAAAGGTCATACAACATGCTACAATGGATATTACTGTTTTTCCAAAGTCCAGTTCACAGGAGGAATAAATTTCTTCAAATATCATATTCCCTAAAAAAGTTCATTCTGGTGTTATTTTTTTTTTTTTTTTTGGAGAGGTTTTTTTCGCTATAGGGCGCGTGCGCTCGCCAGACAGACAGAGAGAGACATAGAGACAGAAAGCGAGAAATCACCCCCCAGGGGGGATGGTCACGCCGCAATCCCTTCTCCTCCATTCTCCTCTCGGGATCTTGGGCACGCACGCACACGCGCCCGGCGTGAGTTGTAAGCCACCGGGTCCGAGACGCGAACCGCGGTCGACTACGTGGGAGTCCAGCGACATAGCCATTACGCTAACTGCTGGTTCCCATTCTGGTGTTATTAGAGACATTAAAGAGACATTTACCTCTCGATCATCTTTGTTTTTATTACTAAATGTGTTCACTTAAACTGAGAATCATTTTGTATAAAGTTGTAAGCCTCTTCAGATAATTGACCAAATTCCCAAATAGATTTTCATTCAATCCCTAAATTTCTTCCTTGTTTGAAGATGTGTGGATGTTGGGACCAACAGTTAGTGTAATGGCTATGTCGCTGGACTCCCATGTAGTCAACTGCGGTTTAAGTCTTGGACCTGGTGGCTTAAACTCACGCTGGGAGCGTGAGCATGCGTGCCCAAGATCCCAAGAGGAGAATGGAGGAGAAGGGATTGCGACGTGGCCATCCCCACTGGGGAGTGATTTCTCACTTTCTGTCTCTCTCTCTCTTTCTGGTGAGCACACGTGCCCTATAGCAAAATCCTCTCTAAAAACAAACAAACAAACAAAAGATGTGTGGATGTTTGTTGTGTGTTTATATGTGAGTGGTCATTTCATCTTGTAAATTAGTGCTCCCAAGAATATATGAGGGGATGTTCAAAAACTTCATGGAAAACACATGTTATGAAAAACCTATGCATGGATTTCATTTTTTGTATTAAAATAAACTTGTACTTTAATTCCATTTTTTGATGATTTTTTTAAATGCTCTTGTATCATAAACATGAGATATTTAGCTACAAGGAAGAGAGAGATTCTTCTCCATCTTTAGACAATCCTGTACTTTTGATAGATTTTATATAACCAGCAATAACTCAGTAAATGCCACTTCACGGTGACAATCATGACTAAAAAGAATTGGTTATATGTCCAAAATGAAATCACTACAAACTATTTTATGTAAATTATCTGGGAAAGTGCTGTTGCTAGGGACTCAGACTCATATCTTTAGATCATTTTCCTAGAAAACTATTATAATCTATTGTTTAAAGATATTCTTGATGTATATAATCCTTTTACTAGGCACTTTGAAATATATAAGGCATCAAAAGGTTTGAATGAATAAATTGGATACTTAGCCTATAGAGAATAAATTTATGGCTCATTTGGGAGCAGTTTGAGGGATGGTAAACAGCTTTCAGTGCATGATTAATTCTATCCCTCTATGAAAATAGAGATAATAGGAATGTTTCCTAAGATAAATGTGAGGCAAAAGGAATTCACACTTCTCATTGACAAAGCAATGTATCCTTAAAAATAATTCTGATTGGTATTTTGAATCCTCATTCTTGATTCAAAGATCTTTTAAATATTTTATACCAAATACACAGTTTAATAATGTGTTGTGAACGTTAAAATGGCAGAATATTCTTTTCCCATTGAGATTTTAAAATATTTATGATTCCAATTCATCAGTGAAAATTGGGCTAACCAGTGGTGCTGATATGGAGCAACCAGGAACTAGTGAGAAATCTTGAAGCAACCCAGGGCTGATAGCTGCCGAGGCTTTCTGTTCCCCTGTCAGCTGGCTGCCCCTCCCCCTGAACAGTTGAGTGGCCAGAGGCCTTGAGCAGATTGGATTCCTTCTCCGCCAGCTCTGTATTAGGGCAGACACTGAGCACCTTCCCTGATAAGGCACTCCAAGCATGCTGAAACTGCCCCTCCCCAATTCACCCATAAAAGAGTGTGTCTAACTCTCAGCTGGGGCTAGAGATTCAGAGTGTTAACTCCTCCATTCCCGCTAGCATAATAACCAGTTCTCCTATCTCTCTGGGTGCTGTTTTCCATTCCTCAGTGTCTGGTTTTCTGCAACATTTTGGTGCATTGACCAGGAGGCAGAATCAGGCTGGCCTTTTGAGCCATGGCTCCCAGGGTGCCCCACTCTGGGATGGATACTAGAGCGTGGAGAGATAAGTGTGTCCCCATCTCGTTTGACAGGATCTGTCAGCTGGGATGCCCACCCCAAGGCTGAGTGTTCCTGGATCATCAGACTCTGGGTGGAGAGAAGGACTAACTCTTGGACCCTGATGCACCAACTCTGGTCAACTCTGGTAATCCGGTAAGCCCCCAGGGATCTGTAGAACCCTAGTCAGACCAACTCAGATCAAGTAGAAGAGACTTGATCACTCTCTTTCAGTCACAGGACTGACAGTCAGGATTCATCTGGTGTATGGCTGGTGAGGGGAGGGAATACATAACCTCCAAATGAGAGTGTGAATGACTGTGATGAGTGAATGTGTTTGTGGCTCCAAGGCCTTGTCTACAGAGCATGATTGGGTTTGTATCTGCAGTTCTGTGGCAGCTCTGTAATGGCTAAATGGCAAAATTGACACTGAGGGACACAGTCCCTCCCTGCGCACTCAATCCAGTGAAGGATTTATATCCAATTACCTATTGCCAAGGGGTGCAAAATTCCACAAGGGACTTGGCCAGACTGACACTTGACTGGTTCCCTCCAGAGGAACACCCACCCTTTGTCTGTTGCGGCACTGTTCAAGAAAAGGGGGGACACGAGGGCTGGTAGGAGGGTTTTCCCTGTAGAGGCGGATAGAGAGAATAGTGAATGTCAGGTCACCAAGTTGGCCTTTGCAGGCTAGGGCACAAGTTCTTCCCAACTGTGATGCATAATGTCCTTCTGGAGCCTGTCCTGACCCTCCTACCATGTCTTCCACTGTGGAGCCAAACCTACCCTCTCTGTCTAAGGGGAGAGAGGCCAGGCATCACCTTCTTCTTAGACAACGTCCCTCTTCGATCAGCTCGGCAGAATTTCATTCCCTCGTCCTCCTCCATTCCACCTGTCACCTACCTCAGAAATACCCCTCTCCAGCACTGGGGTACACACCATTGGAGTACTGGGAGGACCGAGCCCAGAGACAGACCGCCATGGTTGGTCATGTGGGAGTCCAGCATCTTAACCACTATACTACCTACTGGCCCCAGTTTTGGACATTTTCACTCTGATATATTAAAGTTAGGAATAAGCTTCTTTCTATTGATTTTGCTTCAGATTTGTGATTCATATTAGAAGATTTTCATATTTCTCCAGTTCTCAAAAGTTTCTTGGACATTATCTGTTCAACTATGTCCTATTCACCACATTCTCTTTTTTCAGAAACTCCAATTAGTGGTAGCCATTCTGTTCACTATTGTCCTTCATATCCTTTTGTATATTTTCTCTTCTCTGTCTACACTGCATTTTCAGCAACTTATTCAGCTATGTGTGAACCATGTAATCAAAGAATTGTCCGTAAACCAGTGATGTTTCATGGACTATCTGTCCATGTAATATGGAAGACAAGATAATCATTTGGGAAGTTTTACAGTCATTTAACATTGCTGTGACACCTTTGTCATCATTTTTGTTGTAATTTTAAGTAAAAGTATCAACCTGCAGTGGATCGAAAATGTAAAAGTGTGGGGACCAACAGTTAGCGTAATGGCTATGTTGCTGAACTCCCATGTAGTCAACCGCGGTTCGAGTCCTTGACCCAGTGGCTTAAACTCACACCAGGCACGTGTGCGTGCGTGCCCAAGATCCCAAGAGGAGAATGGAAGAGAAGGGATTGCAGCGTGGCCATCCCCCCTGGGGGGTGATTTCTCACTTTCTATCTCTCTGTCTCTCTCTGTCTTTCTGGCGAGTGCACATGCCCTATAGCGAAAACCTCTCCAAAAAAAAGAAAAAAAAATGTAAAAGTGTGGTCCTTCTCCATTAGCGTTTGAGGGACACAACTTCTTTATACATGCATATGTCTGTCTGTCTGTCTGTCTGTGTACTTTCTCTGAACCATGATTGTAATTTTGTTTTTCAGGGACACTGAGTATTGCATCTCCTCCTACTCCTCCCCTTCTTCTTCCTCCTCTTCCACCTCCTCCTCCTCTTCTTCTTCTTTAGTCTGTTTTATATTTTAAAACCTTATTTTTTATTTCATTTTTTTCCCTCAATTCTCTTATCCTATTTTCAGCAGTGACTACTTTCCCATGTGGTCTTCATTATAAAGGTTTTTGTTTTCCCTGCAAACTTTCTTTTGCACTCAATGTGTGTTTTTTTCTCTTGCAGTTGTCTTTATCCCATATTTCTATAACAGTGATGCATCTGTGCTGCGCTATTTTTAAGAAAGTTTGTTTTCAATAAACATTGAAACATGTTTCAATATTTCTCATTTAGTTGCTTTTTTGACAATTTTATATTTATGACGATTTTTATGATAACCTTTCATCTAGCCTTCGTTTTTCTTAGCTTTGACCCCTAACAATTAAAAAATTGTCACAAGCTTGTACAGATCCGTGTCATTTCCGTATCACATACTACTCTCCGTCGACACAGATGAGTTTTTCCTAGATCATCTATTTCCCTTCATTCGGGAAATAACCAGGATGTCATTTTAGGCTGGCCAGGAGACATCTTCTTGGTTCACAAAGAAGTTTCACGTAATACTCTTTATGTACATGAAGAGGTTCTTTGGCCTTTATTACTTCCTGGTCATTGAGCATGGGAAGCTGTGGGGTGCGGCAGACATCGCAAAGATTGGTTCCATCCTTCAGCCCGAATCAGACTTGCTTCTCTCTAATGTTCAACTTAGTTTACAGAAAATTCTGCCAACAGCCTATGGTTTCGTTTCTCATTATTAAACTCCTGATAGTGTCATCCTTGCCCTTTTGATGTGCTACTAATTTGGGGACTTGTGCATCTTGTCCTGTGCTTGTTTGACTTTAGTGTTTTTGGAAACTCATTTATATATTTTGTTGTTTGAGTCGAATTACCTAGTTTCATTAAAAATTGTGTTTCTGGGACCAGCAGAAGGCTGGACTTCCAGTTAGTTGACTACAGTTTGAGTTTTGGACCCTGTGGCTTAAAACTCACATCAGGCATGTGTGAATGTGTACCCAAAATCCCGAGAGGAGAAGGGATTGTGGTGTGGCCATCCTCCTGGGGAGTGATTTCTCACTTTTTGTCTGTTTGTCTCTGTTTCTCCAGTGAGCATATGCACCCTATAGCAAAAATATCTCTTACAAAATTGTTTTCATTTGTGTTTCTGTTTAGGGGTGATTTCTGAAAGAAAACTCCTACTATTTTATGACTAGAAATCTGAGTTTATTTGACATGTTACTTTTGTCATGTTTCAGATAAATTACCCAGAAAAAGATAACATTTATAAAAACAGAATATATATTTATGAACACCTGTTATATGGTACAACACACCTATTCCTTTTTGTTTTTATTTTATTTTTTAGAAAAGTTCATTTATTTCATGAGTAAGGAAGGAAGGAGGGAGGCAGACAGAGACAGAGAAAGACAGCACCCCCGAGAGGGTTTTGACACTGTGATCTACCTGCAGCCTCAGTCATCTCCATACCATGGACACTCAGGTGCATGGCACACTCAGATGTATACAGAGGCCAAGTGCAGAGCCTTCTCCTGTGGGTCAGCTCTGCAGAGTATGGTGTGGACCACTGTGCCACCATGCAGTCCTCTGTATTTCTTTTCTGAATGACTACTTCTAAGTAGAAAAGAACTCTATTAATTTTTCAGGGATGATTTATTTTCTAATCAGCTAGAAAAGTATGCAATTTATATTGACACATGAATTGTCCTTGCTAGGGAATTGTAATTAAGAGGAAAACAGTTTAAAGGGCTTGAAAATCTCACCATTATTGTTAACAATATATTGTGTAACAAAATTCTGTCAGTTTCCCTTTAAACACTTCTAGAGATTTGTACATGTATCAAAATCCTGTTTGTTCTCCCACCATTATGCTAACTGAACCCTGTGAAAGCTACAAAGGAATAAAGACTGGTTTACATTTAGTTTTGCAACTGGCATGATAGTAAAGACCTGTGAGGCTTATCAGAATCTGGAGAGATTTTCCAGGAGGCGTGGCATATTCCTATGATGCCAGGTTCTGATACTACAGAATTGGGTGACTGGACATTTAACCCATATGTGAAAATAGGGGGCTGACCAAAAGTCTACTTTCACTCATTGATTGGGTGTTTATTACAGGTTTGGAGTTTCCATGACAATAACTTGATTTAATTCGTATAGTATCTATCAAAGTAAATGCTGTTATTTCCACTTTACAACTAAGGACAATGAGATTCAGAGAAGTCATATGATCTTTGTGAAGTCACATGAGATGGTTCATGGTGGGAGTGGGTTGGACCCAAATTTTTAGATTTCTAGTAAAGGGATCCTTCCAGTCCTGCTCTTAGGCAGCCGCATGGTTTCCTGCTGCAAAACTCTCACACCAAATATATACTTGCGGCTTGGTTTAGTTTCCATTAATTTTATGTCATTCTGACTTGTGACTCTAGCTTTTATAGGACCCCAGTGATGGCAGAGAACTAAACACTATTCTTAAGTTAAGTGACTGAACTTCTCCCAAAGAGACTATTTGGGGTCAGGAAATGACACCTTTTCCCTGTTCTATCTGGATGTACTTGGGGTTGCCTAGACAATAGTTCTCTACTTGGGTCCTTTAGTATCTAAGACATTGTGTTCATGAACAAAGAAGCTTTCGAGGCACATTTTTAGAAATAAGAGAAATATGAGGCTATCATATTTTGAACAGGTATCATATGGGACAAAAAAAAAATGACAACTCAATAGAGGGGCAGATGGGATAATAGTGTGATTCTCAGCTAGAACGCCCAGGGAAGAAGGCTCCGTTTAAGAAGGGGGGGAGGGGCGGAGAGAAAAGGAAAAAAAAAAAAGGAAAAAGAAAAAATACAAGTGATAGAACTTGTGCTATGAATACCCTGTAGTTCTAGAATATCAGAGGTGACATTTTAATCATGCTTGTAAGAAAGAGTGTCGTCTTTTATTACTTTTCCCAGCTCGTTTTAGTCTATATGACTTTTGACATAAAAGGTTGGAAGGACAAAATTAAATGTATAGTGACAAGATCCAGCTTTTTCTCCTTCAAATTTCTTCTAAGAGATCATTGCCTGGCTTTATTTTTACACAAGTCGCCAGTCCTTGGAGAGTATGGATGGGTGTGTGTGTGTGTGTGTGTGTGGTGGTGGTGGTTGGTTGTGTGCCCAGAGGACAATAATACATTGCCTTGGTGGTCACATTGCGCTGCACCCTCTTCATCTTGATGGTCTCATCGGGTAGAAAATACTTTTCTGTGCTTGGGCATTCTAAGAACTTGAAGGTCTCTCCTGACTTTTGTTGTTAAAAATCTGAGAATCACTAACAAGGGGGCATGTTTATAAACATAAGACAGTGCCCTTCAAATAACCTTTCTAGGGTGAAGAAAAGTTATAGAAAGAAACAGGGGACTTTAGGAGTTGATGCGACTACAACAATATTTTCTGGGCATCGTGGATAACACTTGTCAGTTTCAATACTTATGTTTAGCCAGATACATTGCTGTTTTGTCTTTACCTTTTTTCTTCTTCAAAAAGTCCTTACCCTGGGATTTTTTTTTTTACTGCTTTTAGGACATTTTTTTTCCTATGGACCCAGGTAGATTTTTTATGTTTTATATTTTTTATGATATATTTACTTTATGTTTTGTCAAATGTTGAGACCATCTTTTACTTTCTCATGTTACTAATCATGGAATATTATGAATGAACTATTATGGTTATGAGTGGCTATATCTTAAAAGTCCTGAGAAAGGGGCCAGCAGTTGGCACAGTGGTTAAGGCATGGTCAACTGCAGTTTGAGTCCCGGACTTGGTGGCTTGAAAATCACACCAGGCCCATGTGCATACGTGCCCAAAATCCCAAGAGGAGAATAGAGAACAAGGCCATCCTTCCCCAGGGAGTGATTTTTCACTTTCTCTCTATCTGTCTGTCTTTCTAGTGAGTGCATTCACCCTAGGGCAAAAACCTTAAAAAAAAATCCTTAGAAAACCATACCATTCTGAGTGACTATTGTAGCCTATGGGGAACTTGAATTTTTGGTCATGACATTAAGAGCTCCAAGCTTCACAACCTTACAAGTGCTCTTTGAAATGACCTTTATTTATCCATTTATTATTTTTCTGTTATAGAGCATGTTGCTTTCCAAACAAAGAGAGTTTGAAAGCACTACTCAACAGGATTTAGTCACATTACACTTTCTTTTTTTCTCCATTTCTCCGTTCTGTCAGGATTTGGGGCATGCACACACATGCCTGTCATGTTTCCCAAGGCACTGGGATTTGAATTGTGGTCAGTCATGTGAGATCCAGCTCTGAATGCAAAGGCTTAAGCACTATGCTATGGGGCTGACCCTATTTATCATTTTAAATGGAACCTGTGTCAGGTTACTTATAAAAACCTTGAATTCTCAGGCCATGCAGGTCAGATGCTGATAAAGTGGAAGTGAGAAAGTGTTGATTTCCTTGTACTCACAAATCATCCAGTTGATGAGAATCATTCTTTCCTGAAATGTATGACTAGAATGAGCCCCATTGCTCATACTTTAGGAAATGCAGCTTTTAAAGATCTCCAGTCTTTGGGAGGCCCTGTTTCTCCTGATCAAATCTTGCTTTGGTCTCTATCCAGGGAATTTTTTCTTTGACTGTACATATATTTATTGTGTCTAAAATATGTTGAAGTACACATATAGAGGCTATATTGCTAATATATGTATGAGCTCACATATCTTTTTATTTCCTTGTGCTGAGAACACTTAAAATCAACTCTTAGAAATTTTATTTGTTTTTTAGAGAGATTTTTACTATGTAGTGTGTGTGCTTGCTGGAGAGACAGACAGAAAGTGAGAAATCACCTCCCCCTCCCCTCGGGGTGGGGATGGCCTTGCCACAATCCCTTCTCCTTTTGGGATTTTTGGCCTGCACACACATACACCCAGCATGTTTCAAGCCTCCAGGTCTAAGACTTGAACCATGGTCGGCCATGTGGGAGTCTAGCAATGTAACCATTACACCATCTGCTGGTCCTAGTGATTTTCAAGAGTATCATACATTTATTTTAACTATAGTCACCATGACATACAATTGATCTCTTGAATGTAACTCTCCTAGCTATGGAAAATTTCTATCCTTTGACCAACATCTCACCAGCCCCTCATCTCTCATCCAGGGGATTCTTGATCTGTATATGTTCTTGCTTCTGTGTCTGCTGTCCTCTTTCTGCATTGTCTTGGTTCATATTGGGCATCCTGTTACTTCATTTTCTCACGATGACACCTACTGTAAGGTAATTGTATGTGGTCAGCCTTTACTGAAACTGGGAAATGGAATGAAATCACAGATTAATGTGCAACAGACCAATTAAAATTGAGTATCAAACATAGTCCTAAACCTTCATCCATCATCCTTTGTCAGTAAGGGAGCTCATTGTAGGTTCTGAGGATTATAATGATCTTCTAGACTTTTCTCTTTTTCCCTTGGGATCTGTTTCCCTACCTCATTAGCATCCAGCTCCACCTCCTCAAATTGCTATTACTCTCTTGTTGAGAGCAATTAGGTATTTACCTCTTTTTGTTTTTCCCCAAACTATATCCCAGGTGTTATTTTTGTATATGCAAAAATTAATTATGCTGCTCTATTTGCCAAATGAAACTTTCTACCTGCTAATAGAAAAGTTTGTGAATACAAAATTTTGTAGTTATTTTTTTTTAGAGAGATTTTTGGTGTAGGGCATGTGTACTTTCTGGAGACAGATGGAGAGACTAAGAGAGAGAAAGTGAGAACCCCCATACCCCACAAGGGAGGATGGCCACATGGCAATCCCTTCTCTTTTCCTCTCTTGGAATTTTGGGAATGTACTCACATGTGCCCAGAATGAATTTCAAACTATTGGGTCCTGGACTTGAACTGCTATCGGTCATGTGGGAGTCCAGTACCTTAATCACTATGCCACATCCTGGCTCCATAGTTCAATTTTTAACAGATCCAAGACAAAATTCTTAAAGCTGAACCTTTTTTTTGAGAATGTAATTGAGGGATTTGTGGCTATTCTATCATTTATTAAGTGTCTTGGCATTTACATGCTATTCTATTTAACTCTCTTAAACTTTTTCACTGTGAAATAAAAATACATACCAAAAAGTGCATAAGCTATAAATGTACAGTTTAATGAGGTGTTATAAACCAACACCCATAAAATCACTGCTCGGGTCAAGAAAAAAAACAGTGGCAGCCTTTTGTCTTTAACCTTCCTTGTAATATTCTCTAATCACTTTCTTATTTCTTCTTTCATAATCTCAACTGACAGATACATCTCTAAATAGCACACTTAATTTTGACTTAATTTTTTAAATGCATATAATGAAATGATATGTATTGCTTTGTGTACAGTTTTTTGTTTTGTTTGCTCAACATTAAGGTTAGTGAGATTTATCTGTATTGTTACACATAGCTATATTTTGCTTATTTTGAATGGTATACTAACATGTGACTATACCACAGTTAGTTTTTCATCCTATTATTAATAATATGCATGTTACAATGAATGGGGCTAAGGCATTTTTTAACATGTTTTGGGAAGTACATGTATTAAATTTCTTTTGATGTGTCCTTAAGAGTGAAATTGTGGTCCATTGTAATTCAGTAACATCTCTGCAAGGTGGGTGGGAAATATGGGAGTTGGGGAGCTTTGGCTGGTTTATTCCCTAAAGCAAAGTCCTACCCAGGAGGTCATGTATAACTATGAAATGTTGATTTATTTTTCTGTCCTAGATTTTTCACTCATCTTTTAGTAAGGGTTTATTGAGGACAATGTACTAAGAAGTGGAAATATAGTAACAGTGAACAAAAGTAGACACTCCAGTTCTACTGGCGCATACAAACTAGCGATTGAGCTACTGGGTCATTGGAGAAGTCATGACACATTTTTGTGTAAAATAATACATCATGACTTCTTGGTTGGCCCAAGTTATATTAATAATAAAGAATCACACAAATATACAGGTAGGACTATAATAAGTAACAAAAGAACAATATATGTCTAAAGGCTTAAAATGGAGATGCTACACTAGTAATAAGATCATAGAAGGCCTTCATGAGGCTATGACAGACATGAGATCTAAGAAATAGGTAAGAATTAACTGGGAAAATGAGCTGGAGAGAAACTTTCCTTGCAATGGGAGCAGTAGGTAGGTACACAGGCATCATGGAAGGTCGGAGCCATCTGCAGTTGAAATAAAAGGCATTGTAGCTGGAAAACTAAAGCCTGAGGGCAGTAGAATATAAGGCTTCAGAGATGGGTATCTATCCGCTTAGGGCAATTCTGACTTTATTCTAGAAACAATGGGAAGCCACTGAAGAGTTTTAGGCAAAGAAATAAAGGGTCAGAGTGGTAGTGATTTTAAGTACAGATCTCTATGATAAAAAGATAGTTTTTATATTTTATATAAACATTAATCTTACACTGCTGGTGGGAATGTAAATTGGTATAGTCACTATGGGGGAAAAAATAGAAGTTCCTTAACAGATACCATAATATTTCATAATTCCACTCCTTGATATTTACCCCAAGGACAAAAAGCAGTTGAAAAATACTTGCACAGCCATGTTTATTGCAGCATTATTCACAGTAACTAAGATATGGAATCATTCTAAATGCACAGAAACTGATTTAAAAACTTAGAGCACATATATATTTATTGTTCCTTATGACTGAATAATACTCCATAAGACCCTGTCTTTGACTTAAAGATGATGAATATAAAGATTTAATGTCCCCTCCACTCACCTTTGGACTCTCAGGTTTGTTTTTTTTGGGACTTTGAGATGAACTTGTAACCATCCCCACCCCATCTGGATACCCATTCAAGTTAGGGGCCTTGCTGGATGGCAGGCTGCTTAACTACTGGGATCAGTGGCTCATCCCCTCCCCCACTTGCCTTTTAACTCTTAGGACTTTGGTGTTTCACATTGTGCGCCACAGGATCTCTTTGTTACTGAGTTCAGCGACTCAGTTTCAAGTGCACCTGTCCTTTAGAAACAAGGAGGAACTTGGGTCACCCAGAGCCAATGGCTGGTGGGTTGCTGAGTGTTAGGTTAGTAGTGGCATTTCTTAAAACAACAGTGAAGCTTGCCTCAGTTATTGACTCTCCCTTTTACAAAAGTTTTCTCTGATGCTGTTTGATAGCATTTTATTCACAATGGAATCTCTTTCAAAA